>OV702299.1:255302874-255902874 GCA_916181665.1 Avena sativa
ATGGTTCTGTAGTATTAAATTGTGATCTAAATTCTACTAGATAGGTAATTCAATTTAGAGCCAGTAGCAATTTGAATCACCTAAAAAGGAGTTACATATATTTTCTTATGATTAAAACACTATTTCAATGGGTTTAAAGATTTCTGTACGAATTTCTATTTTAACAGTACCAAATAATTTGGCATGCAATATCTCTGTATATATATATATATTGTAAATACAAAACCTTAGCAATTAGTTTCACAAGTTTTGGAGTTCTGATTAATTTTCTATGATTTAAATACTAGTTATAAGGGTTTAAATGATTTAAATTATTTACTTCAACAAAAATTATATATAAGTCCAGATTAGTGTTCTACTTGAACCAGGGATTCCACAGACATCTTATTTGTATTTTTCTGATCTGTAGATAATTTACTACGATTTATTTACTCCATAGATGCCATTAAACTAATTAAATTATTGCAGTAAATATATACTGTAAAAGTTGGATATATCAGCATAGTAATATTCTACATATTTTTCTGAATCTATAGATATATTATTTGTAATTTTTGGACTTACAAATATTTTTATATGCATTTTACAAGTTTGCATGTTTTTTTGCCTATTTTAAATTTATTTCGAAAATCAGAGACTTGGCCGTGACGTGGCGTGTTCCTATTGGTTCTACCCCTTCGTTTAGGTGAAGCTTTCGCAGCCACTGGATCAAGATCTGGCGACTGCCTGGGGGTGGCTCAGTCTGCGGCTTGGCTTCGGCTTCGGCTTCACGGCTAGGCTTCGGCTTAAGCTCTGCGGCTTGGCTGGAATCGATCTAGGCCCTCCAGATTCAATCGGACGGCTCCTGGTGACAATGGCGAGCTGGCAGCGGTGATGACGATGGTGTGCGGAAGCACGGCAGTGGATGGCGCAGACGAGTGGCTCCAGTAGCGTACCGTCGGTCTTCGGGCATGGAATTTAGCGGACGACGTAGAGGTGATCGTGGAGAGATCGCCAGTGTCCTCGGTGTTGTCTGTGTCCTTCCCGAGCGGCAGTGAAACACAGATGGAGAGGCACAGTCATCGGTGAGCTCCGGCGACGCGTTTTGAAGCACAACAGGAAGGGAAAAGGGGATTAGAAGATGCGGTCAAGCTTGGGTAGACGAACTGGGCAGAAAGCAGGGTCGGGGGTGCACAAAACTGTAGGATCAGAATCGATTTGGGGCCTCCTGATGGTGGAGGCGCAGGAGAGCATCGAATCCGCTGCTAGGGTTTCAAAAAAAGCAAAAACATCGCACATGGCCTGTGCAGGGAGTATTCATGGACGATTTGGCGTAGACGGGAGGAAACAAACTCTACCGAGTCGAGTGAATTTCACGGGATTTGGAACCAGGGACAATCAACCTTGCAGCACTCGGTGTCCATCACGGGGAAGGAGATGATGGGCGGGTCCCACTCGTCAGGGAGAGAGGGAAGCGGGCTACTGCTTCTGCTATGTTTGGGCCGTTTCTAGGCCTTCGGCTGCTGCGCTGCTTGCTCGCTGCTGCAGGCACACGCGTGGGTAGGCACGGGCCGACCCAGTTGGTCGGTCCGATAGGGTTTATTTTAGTTTTTTTTCTATTTCTTTTTCTGTATTTATTTTGTAGATTTAGTTGTAGGTACCCAATTTAGGTCAAATAAATTTCTAGAAATTTGTAATTTGAGAAGATTTATTTTAGGACAATAATTAACCTATTTTTCATATATTTCAAATATTAAAAGTTGAGTTTGGTTTATAGGACCTTTACTTTATTTCTCTTATCCCTTTTGTATATATAATTCATAACTTTTGGATTTGAACTCTAAAATGATTCAAACCAACCTCTATGGTTTTATAATATGTACTCTATCAATATACCCATTCATTAATAACTTTTCTCAAGTTTTACTATGGACAAACCATGGGTCTATGGTTCCACTTAGAATGGGAAATTCCCATTTAGGGTTTTGAATTTCTTTTTGGGCAATACCATTTCCTTCTTAGGGTTTATATGTAATGATGTTCATGCATGCTTCATGATTTTAAATTTTGAAATCTTGCACACCAATTCAACAACCCGGAATCAATCCACACCCTTTTGCCTATATGGCTACTTAGGTTATAACAAAACAACATAAGATTTTGAATCAAGGTTGAAAGTATTTTCAATTCAGAAAGTTTCTTTTCTTTGAGAAATTTCAACAAATTCAAACAATCAATTAAACTTATTTTATTTATTTCACATTCCAAAATTAAGAGAATTTTTGGATGTGACAAGCTTTCACGAATTCTAGATGGTTTACTTTATTCTGGATGAGTGTTTGCCATTTCCATTCAATGGTCTTTACTAACACTACTTAGTACTATTTAGTCTATTGCTAGATGTATTTTCCAGTTTATGCCAGTAAGGCATTTTTACTAATGTTCATGTATTATCAATTAGTTTCTTAATTCGAATAATTCAAACATAAACAAGACAACATATGAACACAAATATAAATCATTCATAAAAGCAGAACAACAGATTTTTTACAAACTTGTATGAAGAACTGTCTCACAAAATATAAGACACACTAAAAAAGGTTCATATTCCACCGATTACAATAATTAAAAACTGTAAACTAAATGATAATTACCGAGAGAGAGTGTCGTCGGGCATCATCATGATGCCCGCCATTGACACACAATGTCACCTCTTCTCTTGCAAGAAACTCGCATGTAGAAGGACCTAATTTCATAAAACATAACAAGTATCAAATACTTCAATAATTGTTTGCAAGATTATAACATTTATAAACTTTGTATATCATATATACCTTCTGCATCGATGTAAGACCCAACCATTTAAGGTAAAGGCCCCTGTGATTGCATTGCTAGTCCCTGGATCAAATGCTAGCATCCACAGTTTAAGATAAAGTACACAGATACAAAGGTCGTTGTTACATCGTCATTCCAGAGATAACATAGTCTTTACAACTCAATAGCCCAAGGCTAATACATAGAGTTCAAAACATAACATAAATAACTAGAAGTCTCTATCTTCATGTGCCACAGGCAAACATGTTGAGTGTAGACTCACAACCCTAATCTCCATCAGAGTAACCTGCAACATCATAAGTTACAGCCACAGAGGGTCAATATATTTGGAATTGTGTTGGCAAGTGATATCATAGTAGATTAGTAGTATCTAATAACTATATGAATTTGGCTAAGTGTAGCTTAGGCTTGCTTTTCTCAAAATAAAGTTTTTTTGTTATTAGTTGAAAACACTAAGTTTTTGTTTGACAAAAACACCCAAGGAACCACCAATAGACATTGGTGAACATTTACCCTTGTTCAACCACAAGTTTTTAACTTAGATAAATTGGGATGAGGAGATCCTTGATTGCTTCAATGTCTTTGATGCTCAAATTGTCCGTTGCCGGGGACACGGCTAAGTACTTCGGTTTTACCCTCTCGAGAGGTGGTGCACTTTCCCCAAAAGACTCGACATGCATCGAGACGAGACTTTTCAGAAGCATTCCCTTAGACCACCATGGACGCGTTCCATCCTATCAACCCTATCACCAACTGTCCATCTGGCTAAGTTCTTGCAACCTAGTTGGTCAAGGCAGAGCCCATATGCCATGTGGTTGCAATAGAAGCTTCTCGACACTAAACATCTCAAATCCCTTTGTCCCTAGGTGGCAATCCACAAGTGTGATACACAAGGTAAACCATAGACATGGGCCTTGTGTAACCACTCAACATAAACCAACCATACCATTCCACCCAGGTAATTCATTCACATAGTTGTTTTATTAATAAAAACATAAGTCATAGACTTAGCAAAATTTCATAGCATGAATATTCCACCCTTTTTTTCTACTATCTAGGCTAAGCATGATAACATAACAAGTTTTCTTAACTTAGGAAAAAATCTACTAAGACTACAACTACTAGGATTTCCCAAGGCATAGCATAGTATATACATAGAAAATTCCAATGCAAGACCTACTCAAAATAACACTAGTGCATAGTCAAAATAGTAGGACAAATATATGAAGCACCACTTTCCTTGATAGTTGGGAGAGTATCAACAGTCCTCACAATCACAATCACCACTATCACCAATATCTACACATAAAATCATAACACCAAATTCACATTTCAATATTCAAACAAAAATACATATGAATGCATGCAAATGTAATGAAATGATTTTTCTACACTAACAAGTCAAGCCAAATAGTACTGAACACAAATCAAACTTCCTATAGTCTAAACAAACTCAAATTTACTTTAAAAACATTTTCTAAATAATTTTTATATGCAAAATAGGCCTACAAATGGTTCTGCAAATAATCCTATTTTTCCAGAAGCAAATGACAAATTCAAGGCGATAGAAGCGCAGGGCTTAATTTTATGAATCCAATGATATATTATTTGCAAATTTTGGACAAACAGAACAAAAGTTATGAATTTTACAAGTTAAATCAACTAATAGATTCAAAAACAGGTTTTAAATCAAATTTACAGACGCGTGGAAGCGCCTGGTTGGCTGATACCTTTTCGTGCGGATCACACTTCCGCTCCATTATATAAAGTGTAGGGTTTGCAACATAGAAAACAAAAAATTTCCTACGATGGAAACAACTATGTACCAAGATCTATCTACTAGATACAAACAACGGGCGGATGTATATCCGTAGAGAACATACCCTTGAAGACCGACAAAGCTTAACGAGTTAAACTCGTGGTTGATATAGACGATCTCTTGCCGATCTCAAGATCGATAGGAAGTCCTAGCGCCACAAATCAGCAGCGCATCCGTGCTCGCACACACGTCCTAGGCACCGAGCAACCTCCGCCTCCTCGCTCCAGCGATGCAGCGGAAGCACAACTCTTTCTTGCCGAATAGCCACCGGGAACATGTATCTCGCTAGTCCGAGACCATGGGGGATAAATTCTAGAGGGGCAGAGAGATCCTTCATGACAAGTTGTGAGTGAGAGAGGGAGAGGGGTGCCTTTTATAGGAGGAAGGGGGCACCCAAGGGGGTAGCCGCCGGCCATGGGGCTGCCCCCTCCCCTCCTTCATTCATGTGGGTCGACACTCCACTCACAAAAACCTCTTCATTTCCCTCCACTCAAAATCCCACTCAAACTTGCAATTAAATTTCACCAAATTTAATGCAAACTCTCATTAAATAAAACTCTTTTTATTTATTCAGAATTTTTTCAATTACTTTAATGACAAACATTCACATATAACCCCTTGCTAGAA
Source organism: Avena sativa (assembly GCA_916181665.1). Classification (NCBI taxonomy): domain Eukaryota; kingdom Viridiplantae; phylum Streptophyta; class Magnoliopsida; order Poales; family Poaceae; genus Avena; species Avena sativa. Next base: position 255,308,135 of record OV702299.1, read on the forward strand.
TTCTATTTCACATGCAAAAAGACTTTTTGCAATTTCACCCGAAAACCTGTTTCGGTATCTAGTGAAATAAATTCCTGCGCTTGTTATTCTTTCCGGCATGAAACTATTGCTCCAATTGGATGTCAGTGTCTCTTAAGTGTGTCACCCTACGGTTCGTAAATAATGCGGACATGATCGAGACCCCTCTCGGATCAATAATCTGAAGCGGGATCTGGAGACCCATACTGACTCCCACACATTAAACGATGACTTTCTTGTGATCGTCGGAACCTTTTACGCTAGTATCTTAATCCCTTTGTTTCACAATATATTACATGTCCGAGATTCGATCATCGGTGTCTCCATACCTAGTTTGATCTCGTTACTGACATGCACTCTTTTCTCGTTCCCGTGATATAACATTCTAGTGATCAAATGACTTGCTTGCAAGCTAACCAATGTGATATCACCGAGAGGGCCCAGAGTATATCTATCCATCATCGGAATGAACAAATTCCACTCTCGATCCATGGGCCTCAACATAACACTTTATTAGTTCTGAACCCATCTTTATAATTACCCTATTACGGTGTGACGTTTGATGTTATCAAGAAACTCTTCCGGTGTTAGTGATTGACATGATCTCATGGTCTAAGGATTAGGATCACATCGTAAGTTGTTATAGCAATATAAACTCAATGACTTTGATCGTAATGCTATACTTCGGATGAATTTTCATCACACCATTACACTAATGTTGTGATCCCGTTATTAACAACATCCAATGTCCATGATTAGGAAACCTTGGTCATCTTGTTAATCAACGAGCTAGTTTATGAGAGTGGCATAACTAGGAACTTTTTATTTGTTTATTAAACACACATGTATTAATGTTTCTGTATTAATACAATTATAGCATGCAAAATAAAAATCTATCATATACTTGGAATACACATAATAAACACTTTATTGTTTCCTCTCAGGGCATATTCCCTTCATCAAGTCAGATTCAACGCGCCAGATCTAAACTTACCGGTCCGCTAAATGATCTAATCTACAGCGCACGATTTAGATCTAACGGCTCTGGATCAACTGACCAAAAGCGAGCGGCACTGATGGCGCTGGCGGCGGCGCTACTGCCGGCGATGTTTTGGTCATGCTAGGGGGTAAGGGGGTGGTGGCGAGGTTTACCAGACTCGCGTGAACACAAGGAAGATCAAGGTGGCCGTGGCTTAGACAGGGGCAGTTGGACGCGGGCGCAGAAGCTTGTCGGAGATCTCGCTGGCTTTGGGTGGTTGCTGGCGGAGTCGGAGGCGACGACCTAGGTCACCAGAAGGCAAACGAAGGGCATCAGGAGCTGTGCAAGGTCACGACGGACATGCTGGTTTGAAATAGAGGGCAAGGGGCATGCAGACCTTACCGGAATTACTCGCCGGAGTCGTGATCGGCGTCTGGTGCTCGTAGGGGTTAACGGGATGGTGACCTGGGGCGGTATAGGATGAACCAGAGGCATGGTTAGATGAGCAAGAGTAAAAGGAACAATCTTGCATGAACGAGGGACGGAGGCGAGCACAGTACTCACCGGAATAGCTCGCCGGAGACAGGCAGTACTACGGCGGTGCAAGCTCGATTGTGGGCAGCCTGGTGGCGATTAGATGGTGGCGAGTGAGGGGAAATGACCGTGAGGCCGAGGGGGTTAAGTATCTGGGGCTGGGGTGGCAATCACGCGAGCAATTGACGCGAATTAATGAAATTGATTCACGACAGTGAAGGGGAGAAACGGGCGGTGACGGTGTCGTCTACGGTCGCGGGGTCTGGGGGTGACGATGACGACGTGGCGCAGGGCCTAGTGGTTAGCGAGCGCGGGGTGTGGTTTGCGCAGGTGAAAAAGAGAGAGGGGGAGGGGGAACCCGGGTGGGCTAGATGGGCCGCAAGGGCTGCTGGGCTGAATAGGTAGCTCTCGATTTTTTTCCTTTACCTTTTTCTTTTCTAATTTGATTTTCAGGAATGATTTTGAAACCCTAATTCAAATTTGTTTGAATTCGAACCTTTTCCAAATTTTTGTACTGTAATCCTAGCATTCAAAAGTGTGTCAAACACATCTGTTCACTCAAAAACACTTTGGTCTTTTGAAAATAAAATAAACCATGCCCCATATATAATACATAAAGTGCTTTATAAATAAGGTTTCAAATAGGGTTTTGGTTTGAAATTTTTTGTGCAAGACAAACATGCTATGATGATATGGATGAAATGATATGACTTTTCATTTGATGAAATTTGGGATGTTACAAATCTAATCCCATAAAGATGAATTTCGCCCTCGAGATTCGGATTGGCTAGAAAATAGGTGAGGGTGATCTTTCCGAAGGTCATCTTCTCTTTCCCAAGTTGCTTCTTCTTAGGTATGATGGTTCCACTATACCTTTGCAGAATTTGATAGTATTAGTACAAGTAACTCTTTCTACAGTCTCAAGTATCTTGATAGGTTTCTCTTCATAAGTAAGGTCACTCTCCAACTGAACCTCTTCCAAAGGTATAGTGTCGAATTTTCTTCCATCTCTGGATGACACTTCTTCAATTTACTCACATGGAACACATTGTGAACCGCTGACAGCGATTCAGGAAATTCAATCTCATAAGCCACTTCTCCTTTGCAGCTCAAAATTTTGAATGGTCCAACATATCTAGGTGCCAATTTTCCTTTGACTCCAAATCTCCTCACACCACGAAGTGGTGAGACTCTAAGATAAGCTCTATCACCTACTTCATAAGTGACTTCTCTATGCTTTGGATCTGCGTAGATCTTTTGTCGGGACTGGGCTATCTTCAATCTATCCTTTACCAATGTAACTTTCTCTTTAGCTTCCTTGATCAGTTCTGGTTCGAACAAATTTCTTTCTCCTACTCCACTCCATAGCAATGGAGTAGTACACTTCCTTCCATAAATAAATTCAAACGGAGCCATCTCAATGCTTGCTTGATAGATGTTATTGTAGGAGAATTCTGTGTAGGTAAGACTTTCATCCCAACTCGCACCATAGTATAGGGCACATGCTCTCAACGTATCCTCCAAAATCTGATTGATCCTTTCTGTCTGCCCATCAGTCTGAGGGTGAAAAATGTGCTGAACTCTAATCTTGTTCCCAATGATTCATGGAGTTGTCGCCAAAAATGCAAAGTGAACTGAGTTCCTCTATCAGACACAATACTCTTAGGTACTCCATGTAAACATATTATCATGTTCATATAGATCTTAGCCAATTTAGCACTTGTCTAGGTAGTCTTCACGAGTATGAAATGAGCCACTTTAGTTAGGCGATCCACAACAACCCATATAGAATCATATCCAGATCTAGTCCTTGGCAATCCAGTGATAAAATCCATGTCAATCTTATCCCACTTCCAATCAGGGATAGGTAGTGGTTGCAATAACCCTGCCAGTTTCGGATGTTCCGCCTTCACTCGACTACACACATCACACAAAGCAATGTGCTCTGCAATATCTTTCTTAAGATTGTTCCACCAAAATCTTTCCTTCACAACCATGTACATTTTGATGTTACCTGGATGAATAGAATATGGTGAATTGTGTGCTTCTTGCAGAATCAATTTCTGAAGCTCCGGATCTTGTGGAATGCAGATATGCTTTCCATACCATAAAGTCTCTTGTTCATCTTCATTGAATCCTTTAGCCTTCCCTTTACTAATTTTTCCTTTAATATCTTCAATTTCCTTTTCCAACTTTTGGGCTTCTTTAATCTTGTCCAACAATGTTGGTTGAACTTCCAATGACATGAGATATCCTTAAGGCACTATCTCCAATCTTAGATCTTCGAATTTGAAACACAGATCATCTGGCAATTCTCCTTTAGTAAGGCCATTCACATAAACCTTGCGGCTTAAAGCATCCGCTACAACATTTGCTTTACTGGAATGGTATTGCAAACTCAAATCATAGTATTTGATGAGGTCTAGCCATCTTCTTTGTCTCATATTGAGTTCTTTCTAGGTGAAAATATATTTCAAACTCTTGTGATCCATGAACACTTCACAAAGCTTTCCCAAAAGATAGTGTCTCCATGTTTTGAGTGCATGGACAACAAAGGCTAACTCCAAGTCACGAGTAGGATAATTCACTTCATGAGTTTTGAGTTGTCTCGAGGGATAAGCCACGACTTTCCCTTCTTGCATCAAAACTCCACTCAATCCTTGGTGAGATGCATCACAATAGACTTGGAAATCTTTCTCCGAATCTGGCAGACATAAGACTGGTGCTGATACTAGTTTCTTCTTCAATTCTTGGAAACTGATTTCGCATCCTTCAGTCCAATCAAACTTCTTTTCTTTCTTAAGTAACTTCGTCATTGGCTTAGCTACTTTTGAGAAATTCTCAATGAACCTTCTAAAGTATCCCGCCAAGCCTAGAAAACTACGAACTTCCTTAACTGACTTGGGAGATTCCCACTCAGTTACAGCTGACACCTTTGCAGGATCGACATCTATACCATCTCCTGACACAATGTTTCCAAGAAATCCAACCTCGTTCAACCAAAATTCACACTTACTAAACTTGGCATACAACTTGTGCTCCCTGAGCTTCTCAAGTATCAAGCGCAAATGTTCTTCATGCTCTGCTTTGCTCTTGGAATAGATCAAAATGTCATCGATGAATACAACAACAAACTTGTCAAGAAACTCCATGAACACCTAGTTCATGTTCATGAAATAAGCTGGTGCATTTGTCAACCCAAATGGCATCACAGTATACTCAGACAATCCATACCTAGTGGTAAAAGAAGTCTTAGGTATGTCTTGCTCTCTAATATTTAGCTGAAAGTAGCCTGATCGAAGATCAATTTTTGAGAACACACGGGCTCCTTCTAGTTGATCAAATAGATCATTGATTCTGGGAAAAGGGTACTTGTTCTTTATAGTCACCTCATTGAGTGAACGGTAATCTATGCATAAACTTTGACTTCTATCCTTCTTCTCAACAAACAACACTGGTGCACCCCAAGACGAAGAACTTGGTTGGATAAATCCTTTCTGCAACTGTTCTCCAAGCTGTTTCTTGAGTTCTTTCAACTCATCAACTGACATCTTATAGGGTATCTTTGCTATTGGTACATATCCTGGTAGTAAGTCAATCAGAAACTCCACATCTCTATCTGGTAGCATTCCTGGTAATTCCTCCGGAAACACATCCGGGTACTCCTTCACAACTGGTACACTATCTATGCTAACCCCCTTAAGAGAATTTAGCTTACTCCCTTTAGATTCAAAGTTAGACTTGAACCTAATCCGTCTTATCCAGGGTTGTGAGTGTAACACTACGATTGGCACAATCCATTACTCCTTCATACTTAGTCATCCAATCCATGCCCACAATTACATCCAATCCTTGGGAATCTAGGATTATCAAACTAACTGGAAACTTATACTTTCCAAATTATATCACTAGATCATGACATCCAAAATTTACTATCATCACTCCACCTAGAGAGCTTACTTTAATAGGACACCCAATAGTTTCAGTTGGAAGTCCATTTTTATCAACAAATGCTCTTGATATGAATGAATGCGATGCTCCGGTATAAAAAAGAACAAGTGCTGGAAAAGAATTAAGCTTGAACTTACCAGCCACGACATCAGCTTCCTCATAGATTTCCTCCACATTGATGTGGTTCACTTGACCCTTCTAGAATGGGTTTGGCTTGTTGGCTCCATCATCCTTCTTTTCTGGGCATTCATTTGCATAGTGCCCACTTTTCTTGCACTTGAAGCACTCAACCTGACTGATGTCTCTCTTAGTAGGCTGACTTCCGTTGCCATTCCCACTATGATGGCTCTTGTGTCCACTCTTGTGGTTCTTATATCTATCATTGTCATGACTACGGTGGTCCTTCTTGTTATGGTGACGGATACTGTTGTGGTGGCTGTTATACTTCCCATGCTTGTGGGATCTAGAACCTCCACTATCATCACCATGGGAACCCTTATGAGACGACCCCGAGCCATGCTTGTCAAAGTAATGCTTCCTCTTCCTATTCTCCACCTGTTTCATCTTGCTTTCCAAGATGGTGGCTTTGTCACACAATGATTGATAAGTTGGGACATATGCAACAGATAGTTGCATGCACATCTCATCATTCAGTCCTTCAAGGAATTTCTCCTTCCTCTTGGCATCAGTACCAACATCATCTGGTGCATAGTGTGCCAGATTGTTGAACTCCTCAATATATTCTGCCACACTACGGTGACACTGCTTAAGATTATGGAACTCTTTGTTCTTCAAACTCATCACTCCTGATGAGATATGGGCAGTGTGGAAACCATCCTCAAATATTTTCCAAGTCACATCCTCAATAGGAGTGGTGATCTGGAAGTTATCCCACCATGTGGCTGTTGGTCATTCAAGCAAATGTGCTGCAAATCTGACCTTTTCTTCATCAGTGCAGCCCATGTTGGGCCACGCGGAGATAAAACAAAAAATTTCCTCTAACGTGGTGATCCCAAGATCCAGCTGAGGTAGAAGGCCACGAGATTTACCACTAGACGCGCAGTTGCGGATTACTGATGCAGCGCGTCAGGTGATGTAGTGCAGTCCTTTGCGATCCGATCGTCCTGGTGCTGATCATACATCACCTCTGCGGGTATCCACATGTACAAGGAGGAGCACCGGCGGCGAACTTCTAGGTTCATTACGGTGGCAGGACTGCTGTGGAGCTAAAGTTTCCAACACATGGAATGACCTAACCGAACAACAAGTAACCTTTCTGGTTACGGTGCTCCACTATATATAGGGAGTGAACGTGGGCTCTGCTCGCGCGGCCCATTCACTAAAGCCCATATAATATTAGTCTCTGGGAGTCCGACTCACTGACTCAGTCCTAATCCGGCTTGGGTCCAACCCAACCAGATTTTCGGTTCAGATCCGATCCGAACCTGCTCCCGCTCTTAAGTGTGTGACCCCGCAGGCTCATGGCTACTTGGACATGATTAGAGTCCGACTCCAAATCGATCAATCGGTAGCGGCTCCTAGCAGAACATGCCGACTCCCAAGTACCAAAGAGTCATGACGACTTGCCTTTCCAATGTGACTTGCGTCCAAGTCCCTTTTGCCTCAAGATATACCTTGTCAGACTATAGGCGAATATTTGTCAACCCTTAAATAGTCTGACTCTCTTCTCCATCCAAGATACGTGATTCACCCGACTAACTCTTAGTCGATCGCCTCGGTTAACACTTAACTGAGTCGTGCATGGCCATGGTTTCCGAATCATATCTCACGAGAGGGCCCAGAGAATATCTCTCCAAGTGGAGGGGCAAAATCCCATCTTGGTTATTCACATCACGCAGCTTGATTCTCAGTCGACCCAAACTATGCCTTTATAACTGCCTAGTTACGAATCAGCATTTAACAGAACCTAAGTCGGTGATCCTCAACTCGGACTATGCAATAACCTCAAGTCTAAGGATTACATTGAATGAGATATACAAATGACAACTTGTTCGTTGTACCTCAATTTGGGTCAATCCGACTCGCTAAACTCTTTAGCAAAATCTGTGTAAGTTGGAATAGCATCTCCATCCCCATGACAAGTGGAACCGAGTCATCAAGCCAACTTTCACATTGATCTAAGTTGTGTGTCCAGCACAACCTCAATGACCAAGGATATTTAGTACAAACAACATGAATGTATAGTTCCACAACCGAATCACATATTCAATGATACACATCAGATGTTTCTACAAGGACAACTAAATAACTTTATGAATACAATGGGAAATCTCATCATACATGATTGCCTCTAGGGCATATTCCCAACAGTCTCCCACTTGCACTAGAGTCAATCTTCCGACATCACATGTCTAAGCATCTAATGCCCATGGCTCTTAGGTGCGCCTCATGCTTCGGTTGGGGTAACGGCTTTGTCAACGGATCCACAATATTTGCATCCATGTGTACCTTGAATAACTTGATATCACCCTGATCCACGAACTGGGAATCAGATGGTACCACATGAGTATGTGCTTGTTCTTCTGGTGTTGTCTAGGTTCCTTGGATTGTGCAATAGCACCATTGTTGTCAAAATACACGTCTAACGGATTGGACAAGCCCTGAACCACACCAAGATCCATGAGGAAATTCCTCATCCAAACAACTTCTTTGCTGCCTTTTGAGGCGGCAATATACTTAGCCTCTGTTGTAGATGCAGACACAGTCTCTTGCTTGGAACTCTTCCAGCTCACAGCATCTCCGTTTATAATAAACACGTATCCGAATTGCGAACGAGAATCATCACAGTCGGTAAGATAACTCGCATCCGTGTAACCCTTTACACTGAGTTCATCTTCACCACCATAAACCAAAAACATATCCTTAGTCCTTCTCAAGTACTTTAGGATATTTTTAGCCGCTGTCTAGTGGATTTCTCCAGGATTAGCCTGGTATCTGCTCACAACACTTAGAGCATATGAAACATCCGGCCTAGTACAAATCATGGAATACATGATGGATCCAACCACAGAAGCATACGGAATCGCACTCATCCGACTTCGCTCATCAGTTATCGAAGGACACTGAGTCTTGCTAAGTTTTACACCATGGGACATCGGTAAGAACCCCTTCTTAGACGATTCCATGTTGAACTTCTTCAACACTTTGTCCAAATAAGTACTCTGACTCAATCCAATGAGCCTCGTTGATCTATCTCTATAGATCCGGATTCCGAGGATGTATGTTGCCTCACCCAAGTCTTTCATTGAGAAACTCCTTTCCAATGATTCCTTGGTTTCTTGCAACATCTGGACATCATTTCCAATCAGTAATATGTCATCCACAAATAAGATTAGAAAGTTTACTTTGTTCCCACTAAACTTCTTGTACAAACAAGAATCATGATCACTCTTGATGAAGCCAAACGATTTGACTACCTCATCAAAGCAAATATTCCAACTCCGAGATGCTTGTTTCAACCCATAAATGGATTTCTGAAGTTTGCATACCTTGTCAGCATTAGCCGGATCGACAAAACCCTCGGGTTGTATCATATACACATCCTCGGTTAAATTTCCGTTAAGGAAAGCCGTTTTGACTTCCATCTGCCATATCTCATAGTCGAAATAGGCTGTTATAGCTAACATGATCCAAACTAATTTAAGCATCGCTACGAGCGAGAAAGTCTCATTGTAATCAACTCCTTGAACTTGTCGGAACCCCTTCACGACAAGGCGTGCTTTATAGATGGAAACATTTCCATCCATATCGGTTTTCTTCTTAAAGACCCATTTGCACTCGACGGGTCTTGCACCGTCTAGCAGATCAACCAAGTTCCAAACTTGATTTTCATCCATGGACTTTAACTCGGATCTCATGGCTCCAAGCCATGACTCGGAATTAGATCCCACCATCGCTTCCGAATAATTTGCTGGCTCATCACTGTCTAACAGTAACACATCACGAACACTTCGTAATCTTTCCGATCTTCGTAGTACAGGTGCTGCTGTCGGCTCAACTGCCACGACCGGCTCAACCTCCAAGGTTTTTGCCGACTCGCTACTAGCCGGTTCCTCTCGAATTTCTTCGAGCTGCACCGTGCTCCCACTTACTCCTCGACTGAGAAACTCTTTCTCAAGGAAGACACCATTTCGAGCGACAAACACTTTGCCCTCTTCTTGGTTGTAGAAGTAGTAACCAAAGGTTTCCCTTGGAAACCCCACGAAAATACACTTATCCGACTTGGCTGTAAGCTTGTCCGACTGAAGTCTCTTGACGAATGCTTCACAACCCCAAATCTTAAGAAAAGACAAACTCAGATTTTTGCCTGTCCACATCTCATGAGGTGTCTTCTCTACCGATTTTGATGGTACTTTGTTTAGTGTGAACGCCGCTGTTTCTAGACAATAACCCCAAAATGATAAAGGCAGATCTGTCCGACTCATCATTGATCGTACCATGTCCAACAAGGTCCGATTCCGCCTTTTCGAAACACCGTTCCTTTGCGGCATTCCTGGCGGATTAAGTTGAGGAACTATTCCACAACTTTTCAGATGGTCATCAAACTCATGGCTCATGTACTCGCCTCCTCGGTCCGACCGAAGAAACTTTATTTTCTTGCCGAGTTGATTCTGTGCTTCATTCTGGAATTCTTTGAACTTTTCAAAGGCTTCCGACTTATGTTTCATCAAATAGATATATCCATACCTACTCAAATCATCAGTGAAGGTAATTAAGTACTCATAACCACCCCTGGCTGTCGTGCTCATTGGTCCACATACATCACTATGTACTAGTCCAAACAAATCCGACGCCCTTTCACAACTCGTTGCAAAAGGTGTCTTGGTCATTTTGCCGAGTAGGCAAGATTCGCATGTCTCGAACGACTCCAAGTCGAACGAAGTTAGGAGTCCATCATCATGGAGTTTCTTCATGCGTTTCCAACTTATATGACCAAGCCGACAGTGCCAAAAGTAAGTCATATTCAGATCATTTGGTTTCAACCTTTTAACATTTATGTTATAAACCGACTCACCATCAAGATTCAAAATAAATAACACATCCTGGACGGGTGCAAAGCCGTGAAACATATCATTCAAATACAAAGAACAACCATTATTCTTGATATTCGACTCATAGCCTTGCCTCATCAAACATGAAGCAGAAATAATGTTTCGACTGAGCACTGGAACATAATAACAATTATTCAGTTCCATAATGAATCCGGAAGGTAAATGAAGTTGCATCGTGCCGACTTCCAACGCAGCAACTCTTGCTTTGTTGCTGACTCGAATATCAACCTCGCATCTTGCTACGCTCCTAGTTCTTACTAGTCCCTGCAACAAGTTCCAAATGTGAATAACTGATCCGGTATCATATACCCAAGACTATTAGGTGCATCAGCAAGATATATGTCTATAACATTGCAAACAAGTGTACCTGAGTCGGAAGTCATACCTCCACTCTTGGCTTTGTCGGCCAAGTACTTGCTGCAGTTCCTCTTCTAGTGGCCATCCGCCTTGCAGTAGAAGCAAGTGGATCCGGCTGAAGGAGATGGCTTAGTCCCTGAGGAAGTGCTTGGGACCGGGTCCTGAGCCTGCTTTCCTCCTGACTTATCCTTCTTCTTAGTCCAAGAACTCTTCTTGAACTTAGCCTTATTCTACACCATCAACACTTGACTGGCGCCCTTTTGAGATCCGCCTCTGCCTGCTTGAGCATCCCATGCAATTCAGTGAGCTTCTTATCCATACCATGCATGTGGTAGTTCGAAATGAACTGCCCATATGCACTAGGAAGAGAGTTCATAATTATATCCATAGCGAACTCTTTGCTTATGGGGTAGCCAAGCCTCTCCAGAGACTGCACGTAACCAACCATTTTGATCACATGCGGACTCAGTGGATCACCATCCTTAAGCTTGCAACTCAGCAAAGCCTGAGAGACTTGATACCTCTTAGTCTTCGCCTGAGCCTGGAACATACTTTTGAGGCTTTCGATCATATCGTAGGCCTCAACATGCTCGAACTGCTTTTGCAAGTCCGGTTCCATGTGAGCAAGCATAAGACAGCTAATATCCGTGGACTCATCCTTAGCCCGACAGTAGGCATTGGTGGAAGCGACAGTCGCATTCTCATTCGGCTCATCTGGAAGTGGGTTGTCTAGGACATGGTCCTTCTTTTCTTGTTTGAGAACAATTCTCAGATTTCGATACCAGTTGGTAAAATTAGTGTCGTTTAGTTTATCTTTCTCAATAATGGTTCTCAATGCAAAACCGGATATCTGAGAGTGACTGCTACTTGGTGCCATGATCTACAACAGAAAATATGCAAAAACTTAAGACATGTATTCATAAAAGGGCAAGCATATTAAACACTTTAATATTTTATGCTCCCACTAGAACCAACACCCCTCCGATGGTTGCATAGTTATTCAGTATCCTAAATAAGCAAGTCGGCTAGTGAGCTTTAGCATCACCGCTAGCCGCCAAGTGATCTAGGTAGACAACTCCTTGTCAATCGCATCTCATACGACTCCTGTTGGACGGGTGGCATCACATGCCCCGGCTTCCATCCGACCTTTCCCCCAGCCCCACAACCGTTGTGATAGACCCGTCTAGCTTACCGAGTGTTTCCGTAGAGTCCGACTCGAACCCACCTAGTCGGAAAGAATTGGAAGCACCTCAATTTCATGAGCCCACTACCAAAAATGTCCGACTTGTGACGGTGCAAAGACTAGCGGGAAAACCGACTAGACCTTCTTTGAGGGATTAAATTTTACCGACTATCTAATAGAGGTAAAACAGAGACATAACAATAACACAAAATAAAGCAATTATAGTGTGAAATGGTATGCCTCTCTTCATGGAGATCTCCATCTCCACAAAGCCTATATTCCGACTCGTGCCAACTCTTGTCACTTGCCATCTTACTCCATGTCGCCGACATGTACATCGCCTTGCCTGTCATCCGGATTCTCCAAACAGCTACACTAGCTCAGTAAAGTAAATTACATAGAGAATCCGACACGCAGGTCGTTATACAATAAAATGACAGTACCTTGGCTCCAGCCGGCTGACAAAAACCGTGATTCGCAGATCACGTCTGGATTACACACATACATCACATGCACATGAACCATACTATTTACAACTTCCTGCAAAAACAAGTTATGCATAGATATGATATCTACCGGCGTCATCTAAGGCGCTACGACATGGCGAAGCTGGCGGTCCCAGTCTACCCCGATGGCGGAAGACGACCGATAGGGGTATGTTGTTCCACGATCTCAGCAGTATGATCACGGAAATTAGATCTACCATTCCCCGAGTAGAGTTGGCCCAATCAACCTCGTACAAAACCTATCTATCTCATAGATCGACCACCAAAACAGCACATATATCTCATCTACAGCCAACCACATATCACATATGTGAGATCTCGAGCCTAAAACCAGAAGCTATCGCTCTGATACCACTGTTGGGCCACGCGGAGATACAACAAAAAATGTCCTCTAACGTGGTGATCCCAAGATCCAGCTGAGGTAGAAGGCCACGAGGTTTACCACTAGACGCGCAGTTGCGGATTACTGATGAAGCGCGTCAGTTGATGCAGTGCAATCCTTTGCGATCCGATCGTCCTGGTGCTGATCGTACAACACCTCTGCTGGTATCCACACGTACAATGAGGAGCACCGACAGTGAACTGCTAGGTTCGTTACGGCGGCAGGACTGCTGTGGAGCTAAGGTTTCCAACACATGGAATGACCTAACCGAACAACGATTAACCTTTCTGGGTTACGGTGCTCCACTATATATAGGGAATGAACGTGGGCTCTACTCGCGTGGCCCATTCACTAAAGCCCATATAATAATAGTCCCTATGAGTCTGACTCACTGACTCAGTCCTAATCCGGCTTGGATCCAACCCAACCAGATTTCCGGTTCAGATCCGATCCGAACCTGCTCCCGCTCTTAAGTGTGTGACCCCGCAGGCTCATGGCTACTTGGACACGATTAGAGTCCGACTCCAAATCGATCAGTCGGTAGCGGCTCCTAGCAGAACGTGCCGACTCCCAAGTACCAAAGAGTCATGACGACTTGCCTTTCCAATACGACTTGCGTCCGAGTCCCTTTTGCCTCACGATATACCTTGTCAGACTATAGGCGAATATTTGTCATCCCTTAAATAGTCTGACTCTCTTCTCGATCCGAGATAAGTGATTCACCCGACTAACTCTTAGTCGATCGCCTCGGTTAACACTTAACCGAGTCGTGCATGGCCATGCTTTCCGAATCATATCTCACAAGAGGGCCCAGAGAATATCTCTCCAAGTGGAGGGGCAAAATCCCATCTTGGTTATTCACATCACGCAGCTTGATTCTCAGTCGACCCGAACTATGCCTTTATAACTGCCCAGTTACGGATCAACGTTTAACAGAACCTAAGTCGGTGATCCTCAACTCGGACTATGCAATAACCTCAGGTCTAAGGATTACATTGAATGAGATATACAAATGACAACTTGTTCGTTGTACCTCAATTTGGGTCAATCTGACTCGCTAAACTCTTTAGCAAATTCTGTGTAAGTTGGAATAGAATCTCCATGCCCATGACAAGTGGAACCGAGTCATCAAGCCAAGTTTCACATTTGTCTAAGTTGTGTGTCCAGCACAACCTCAATTACCAAGGATATTTAGTACAAACAACATGAATGTATAGTTCCACAACTGAATCACATATTCAATGATACACATCAGATGTTTATACAAGGACAACTAAATAACTTTATGAATACAATGGGAAATCTCATCATACATTATTGCCTCTAGGGCATATTCCCAACACCCCACGGTGACCAAGTCCTTTTTCACATAACGTAACCAATCATTAGCTACCATAGAATCAGTGGTTCCCGAGAACTTGGCTGGTCTCAACCTCAAAAACCTTGTAAGCATATCAAAGGCTGGTGGGTTATTTTGATTGTTGTTGTTGTTGTTGTTGTTGTTTTGATTCTGATTCGCCATGAACTGGGTCATCATCTGCATCAACTGAGTTTGGGCTATCATCAGCTGCTGCATCTCATTGCCATTGTTGTTATTGTTGTTTTGGTTGGGATTGGCATGGCAGGGAGGCATCTGTGGTTTGAATAAGGATAAGTAATGAGATATAACCCATAGATGCTAACATGCACAATACATCACATAGAAACAATCACAAATAATCAAGCACAAGATAATCTTAGAGTTTGAACAACGTAAACAACAAGTTTTGGAAAAGTAAACACACTATCAAAGCCATCCACGTGTTGGATGATCATTGCGATTCGATAAATAAAAGGATGATAGATAAATAGATAGACGAGTAGTCAACACTACTCCATGTCGACCTCCTCGTCCACCAGAGTAAGTCCAGCTGTCTCCATGGATGTCTTGTACTCCTCCACATTGGTGGTCAAGGCATCGATCTTCGCACGAAGGGCTCTCTTCTGCGAGCGCAGCCTCTCTATCACTCCCTGCTGAGTCTCTAGCTCAAGATCCTTGAGCTCTATCTCGGCCCTCATGTCCTTGATCTTCTTGTTCCTATCCTGCAATCTCTTATCTTGATTCTTGAACTTCTTGTCTTGGCTCTCGAACCTGGCCTCCATCTTCTTAATGATCTCGTCCTCGCGAAGGCCTTATCCTTCTCCCTCAACTGAACCTGAAGCTCATCATTGCTAAGCATGACGTTTGTCCTATTAGTGTCGAGGTGTCTAACGAGGCTCTCTAGGTCCTGGAGATACAGACGCACTGGCTCGATAGTCTCTCTAGTAGCATCGTCATATGCAACAGCCTCTCCCTGCTCGTCACGTCTCCCAAACAGGTGAAAGTAGAGGCCCCTGAGCTCGGTCGAGTGACGTCCGCAGAGGCGTCCAAGTAGCTCCTGCATGACTATGTCTAGTCCCTTCTCCTTGTCATCATGCATCTACTTGAAGGTAATCTCCTCGGTGAGTGGCTCCGTCTGGCGTCCTGGCTGCGAGACTCTAAAGCCCGAGAGATCTTTCCTCTCGAACTTCGTAAGCTAAAGTCCCTTAATACTAGGGAGTGGGAGATTGAGCAAACTAGTGAGCTCCACAAGAAGAGAACCAAAACAAGTTCCCTTGAACTCCTCGGCAGTGCTGACAACAAAGCTAGGCATCTATTGCATAGGATAGAGAGAATTAGAATCAACACAAGTAAAGAGAAAACATAAGATAGTGAAACAAAAGCTAAAAGCATACATTTAACAATAAAACATACAAGTCATGGCACACAAAAATCTACCACAAGCACTAAGGTTCAATCACATAGGTTGGTATGATCAAATTACTAACGTGAGAAAACGACAAGTGTGGTGGTCCAACTATTTGAGTACATCACAATCCTCACTCTTATGATAAGTCTATGATATCTTCCATTAGACGTTTTATGGTGGTATCTAAGTCTTGGGTATACTTCTTATCCTCTCTAAGGTCATTTTGAGTGTTGATCATTCTACACTTGAGTCTCTCATCAAGCTCCTTGATAGCATTCCAAGCTGCATTTCTTGCAGAGGCAAAGAATGACATATACATTTCTGAGTTGGTGACCATGCAAAATCCTGACTCTTTGCGGTTGTCTCCCTTGTTTTTGTACAAGCGGAGTTGCACCCACCAATATTCTTCTCCTTCATCCATCACTGGAAATCCCTTGTACACGTCTTCACCATGTATTCCCAAGCTAACCATGAGGTTTTTTAGTGCCTTGGGAAATTCCGTCTCACATTCTAAGGTCATGGTCATGAGTGGTCCTTTCTTGACGGCTTTGTTGATGGTGGCCATCTACAAATAGAGATGAGAAAGAAGATTAGGAGAGATTTAAGAGAAGAGAAAGACAAGTGTGGAATTTGCAAAGATTTTGCATTTCCTAGTGGTTTCCTTAGTCTAATCCATCTTAGGGTCATAATCTTATAAGCAAAACAGTGCTCTGATACCATCTGTAAGACCCCACCATTTAAGGTAAAGGCCCCTGTGATTGCAATGCTAGTCCCTGGATCAAATGCTAGCATCCACAGTTTAAGATGAAGTACACAGATACAAAGGTTGTTATTACATCGTCATTCCAGAGATAACATAGTATTTACAACTCAATAGCCCAAGGCTAATACATAGAGTTCAAAAAATAAGATAAATAACTAGAAGTCTTCATCTTCATGTGCCACAGGCAAACATGTTGAGTGTAGACTCACAACCCTAATCTCCATCAGAGTAACCTGCAACATCATAAGTTATAGCCACAGAGGGTCAATACATTTGGAATTGTATTGGCAAGTGATACCATAGTAGATTAGTAGTATCTAATAACTATATGAATTTGGCTAAGTGTAGCTTAGGATTCCTTTGCTCAAAATAAAGTTTTCCTTATTGGTTGAAAACACTAAGTTTTTGCTTGACAAAAAACCCAAGGAACCACCAATAGACATTGGTGAACCTTTACCCTTGTTCAACCACAAGTTTTTAACCTGGAGAAATTGGGATGAGGAGATCCTTGATTGCTTCAATGTATTTGATGCTCAAATTGTCCGTTGTCGGGGACACGGCTAAGTACTTAGGTTTTACCATCTCAAGAGGTGGTGCACTTTCACCACAAGACTCGACATGCATCGAGACGAGACTTTTCAGAAGCATTCCCTTATACCACCATGGACGCGTTCCATCCTATCAACCCTACCACCAACTGTCCATCTGGCTAAGTTCTAGCAACCTAGTTGGTCAAGGCAGAGCCCATATGCCATGTGGTTGCACTAGAAGCTTCTCAATAGTAAACATCTCAAATCCCTTTGTCCCTGGGTGGCAATCCACAAGTGTGATACACAAGGTAAACCATAGACACGGGCCTTGTGTAACCGCTCAACATAAACCAACCATACCATTCCACCCTGGTGATTCATTCACATAGTTGTTTTATTAATCAAAAACACAAGT
Source organism: Avena sativa (assembly GCA_916181665.1). NCBI lineage: Eukaryota > Viridiplantae > Streptophyta > Magnoliopsida > Poales > Poaceae > Avena > Avena sativa. Next base: position 255,325,593 of record OV702299.1, read on the forward strand.
CATAGACTTAGCAAAATTTCATAGCAAGAATATTCCATCCTTGTTTTCTACTAGCTAGGCTAAGCATGATAACATAAAAAAAATTCTTAACTTAGGGAAAAATCTACTAAGACTACAACTACTAGGATTTCCCAAGGCATAGCATAGTATATACTTAGAAAATTCCAATGCAAGCCCTACTCAAAATAACAGTAGTGCATAGTCAAAATAGTAGGACAAATATATGAAGCACCACTTGCCTTGATAGTTGGGAGAGTAGCAACAGTCCTCACAATCACAATCACCACTATCACCAAAATCTACACATAAAATCATAACACCAAATTCACATTTCAATATTCCAACAAAAATACATATGAATGCATATAAATGCAATGAAATGATTTTTCTACACTAACAAGTTAAGCCAAACAGTACTGAACACAAAAAAACTTTCTATAGTCTAAACAAACTCAAATTTACTTTAAAAACATTTTCTAAATAATTTTTATATGTAAAATAGGCCTACAAATGGTTTCGCAAATAATCCTATTTTTCAAGAAGCAAATGACAAATTCAAGTCCATATAAGTGTAGGGCTTAATTTTCTGAATCCAATGATATATTATTTGCAAATTTTGGACAAACAGAACAAAAGTTATGAATTTTACAAGTTAAATCAACTAATAGATTCAAAAACAGGTTTTAAATCAAATTTACAGACGCGTGGCAGTGCCTGGTTGGCTGATACCATTTCGCGCGGATCACACTTCCACGCCGTTGGATCAACATAGATCCAACGTGCCAGATCTAAACTTACCGGTTCGCTAAATGATCTAATCTACGACGCACGATCTAGATCTAACGGCCCTGGATCAACTGACCAAAAGCGAGCGGCGCTGATGGCACTGGCGGCGGTGACGCTACTGCCGGTGATGTTCTGGCCATGCTAGGGGGAAAGGGTGGTGGTGGTGAGGTTTACCAGACTCGCGTGAACATGAGGAAGCTCAAGGTGGCCGTGGCTTGGACAGGGGCAGTTGGACACGGGCGGAGGAGCTCGTCGGAGTTCTCGCTGGCGTCGGGTGGTTGCTGCCGGCGTCGGAGGCGACGACCTAGGTCACCAGAAGGAAAACGAAGGGCATCAGGAGCTACGCAAGGTCATGGTGCACATGCTGGTTTGAACAGAGGGCAAGGGGCGTGCAGACCTTACCAGAATTACTCACCGGAGTTGTGGTCAGCGTTGGGTGCTCGTAGGGGTTGACGGGGACGGCGACCTGGGGCGCTATAGGATGAACCAGAGGCATGGTTAGACGCGCAAGAGTAAAAGGAACAAGCTTGCATGAACGAGGGACAGAGTCAAGCACAGTACTCACCGGAATAGCTCGCCGGAGATGGGCAGTACTACGACGGTGCAAGCTCGATTATGGGCAGCCTGGTGGCGATTATATGGTGGCGAGTGAGGGGAAATGACCGTGAGGCCAAGGGGGTTAAGTAGCCGGGGATGGGGCGGCAATCACGCGATCAATCAACACGACTTAACGAAATTGATTTGCGACGGTGAAGGGGAGAAATGTGTGGCAACGACATCGTCTATGGGCGCAGGGTCTAGGGGTGATGATGACGACGTGGCGCAGGGCCCAGTGGTCAGCGAGCGCGAGGTGTGGTTTGAGCAGGAGAGAAAGAGAGAGGGGGAGGGGGAACCCGAGTGGGCTAGATGGGCCGCAAGGGCTGTTAGGCTAAATAGGCAGCGCTCGGTTTTATTTTTCTTCCTTTACCTTTTTCTTTTCTAATTTGATTTTCAGGAATGATTTTGAAACCCTAATTCAAATCTGTTTGAATTCAAACATTTTCCAAATTTTTGTACTGTGATCCTAGCATTCAAAAGTGTGTCAAACACATCTGTTCACTCAAAAACACTTTGGTCTTTTGAAAATAAAATAAACCATGCCCCATATATAATACATAAAGTGGGGTTTAAATATGGTTTCAAATAGGGTTTTGGTTTGAAATTTTTTGTGCAAGACAAACATGCTATGATGATATGGATGAAATTATATGACTTTTCATTTGATGAAATTTGGGATGTTACAATCGACCACGTCTATTGCCATGGGTTCAACCTTCATGTTTCTAAAACGTTCCACGAACTCATAGAAATCCATCCATTCTGCACCACATCTCATGATGCAGGTTCGGATATGTCCTTTGAACCTAGGAGGAAGTGACCTAAGCAATCTTATTGCAAAGGACTCAGTCATCCAGTAGTCCACACAGTGAATCGGTCTCATGTGTGCATCAAGTATGCGATCCAAGTAACTATCCAGACAAGTGGTTTTTCCATTGTTGGGGATATACTTTCCGGGTATACCCACAGGACTCGCTGACCAGGGTGGCCCGCCAACGGGTTAGAGCTTTGCTTCACCGGCGGCCCAGTCAGAGAAAGAGGAGGAGCCAGTTCCATCTATGACAAGGCCTAGAAGAGTTACCGACTTAGGCCTGTAGTGTTACTTGTAGTCCAAGCTGTATCTAGTTACCGACTCTGTAACATAGCCGGATAGGCCTCTCCTGTAACCCTAGGCCCCGGTGACTATATAAACCGGACCTATGGGAGCCTTTAGGGCACACACAGTAGCACACACAACCACAACCAACTGCACAGGCAAACGTCTCTTGTAATCCGATGTAACATCCAGATTATGCCGATATATTACTGGTTGCTAGAAGGAGTAGGATCTGATCACCGCAGTCGGATCTGAACCTAGGTAAACTTGTGCTCGCCGCTCCTGGAACATCCGACGTATCAAACCCCATCCTTCCAATGCCACTAGGACCCCCTATGGCATACTTGTCGACAATCCGACTACAGTTGGCGCCCACCGTGGGGCAGGTGACCTTTGGAGCATCATTCCAGGCGGAATCTGCGCGTGCAGGAATCGACGAAACAATCGCCATGGGTCGCGTGGTCTATGACAGTGATGTCCCTCTCGTCCTTCTTAACGAGACCTGGATTTTGGCTTCGAAACCCGTGACGACCTACACGATCATGTCCATCGGCGAGATCGATATCTATCTCGGTTTCGCTGAACCCGCCCAACCCACCCTTGAGGTGATGACCATATCGGAAGAAAAATCTGGATCTACTTTGTCCTTAGAGGGGGAAGAGTTCAAGGTCGCGGAGAAAATCAAACCCACCCGTCCCACTCCTGTAGTGGAAGAAGAGGTGGAAGAAAAATCCGGATCTGATCTCCTTGATGAGATCGGATACAGAGACAAGGAATATATCCGCTACGGATCCGTCCTGCCAGACGTCGTAGAAGAAAACTACCCTTGAAGCACAGGATAAAGGAGATGATGAAACGCCCCTACATCGATTACGAAGAAATCGGCGATATCAAGGAGAACTTTAAAATGGAGGAGGAAACCCAGTTGTGCCACTACCTCAAGAACATGAACAAGAATAAGCACTTTTTCGTTTACCACATAAGCACTGGATCTGACTCTGTCGATGCTCGAGCTGGTAGCGATTCGGTCCTAGACGCAATCGAAGAAAACGCTGACTCACCTGGCTCCTCTCAAGAGTCAATAACGTCGCAGGAACTCCGAGACTTCAACAAAGAGATGGAGAAGCATGACAAGAGAACGTCTCGAAGCAAATGCAAGGTGAGCCGGAAAATTCTCCTAGTCCATATGATAGCATGGATGAAAGCTACACCTCGCAGGATGATATCGATACCGGAGATTCCTCCGAGGTCCACAAGCCAACATTGACAGAAAGTACTGACGGAAGTTTATCCCCCGGTACTAGTCCGAAAGTTATTTTTGCCACTGGTACGCATGTTAAGGCTACCAGGCGGTCAAATAAGAAGAAGAACAAAAATCCGACACCGGCAGAGCCGGACATCGAGGAAACCAACAAAGAAAAAGTTGATGAAGAGATCGAGATGGGTAATCAGGACAGAGATCCAATTAATACAACCCCGATCGACCCTCCTGTGGATGGACACGTTGTCACCAAGGGTGCACATGAAATTTACGGAGATTCTCTCACGATTCCAATCCCAACGGCTTCGGATCTCACACCGGAGGCGCTAGAGAAAAGGGTTGAGGACCTGGAAAAGCACCGTCTGTTTCTACTCGAAGAGGCCGCACACATCATCGAGATGAGGCAGCAGTTAGACAGTGATCCTGCCAAATATCAGTCAGATTTCAAGTGACATCCAAACAAAACAAGGGGAGGTCCGTTTCTTGCTAACAAGAACCCGGATATCCACAAAGATCTATTCGACAGAAAAGATGGAGAGAAGATCCGACTCTACAGCACGCTGTTGGAAAACGCTGCTGCAGCTCGAGCCATCCTCGCCAACAATCCGTCTCCGCAACAGGTCCCGCAGTGCGTCGCATTGCTAGACAAAGGATTAAAGCAGCAAAAAACGGTCACGTCATTTAGTGGCAAACTGGCCTCAAAATCCGAGTTTTGCCATACTGGCGCTGACCAAAGCGCTGACATAAGGCTTCGCAAGGATACGAATCAACGCTATCGTCCCCGTGGAGAAGAAGAGAATTCAAGAACCGGCTTAAACAACCACTCTCGCCGGCCGGCACGTGACGGGGCAAGAGTTATTCCGGTGCGTCCGAAGATGCCAACAGGGCAATGGTTCCTCATTAGGACCATCGTCGGCAAAACAACTGCTATAGAGAAGTCCCGGAACCACGCCGCCAGTGAGAGGAGCAAGATGGGCTAAGGATGCCACCACCGAGCCGTACGGCTGGAAATGCCGAAAGAAGAGATGATCCGGATCGTCCTAAATCAAGTAGGGACGATGCCCAAAGAAACATGCATCGGAATCAGCATAATGAGGATCCACCGCCACCACCACGTAATCCAGCTGGAAATAATCCACCAGGGCCACCATCGCCTCCTAGCAGCGACCATGAAGGATCCAGACGCAGCCATGGAAGCCGTAGGGGTGGAGGCGGTAATGGTGAAAGGAGAAGCAGAAATCCGACTCCGTCGCGCAGAAGCCGTGAGCCTCCAAGGCGCAGATCTCTCTTGCCAAACGACGCTTGCCATCGCATTGAATCAAACATAGAAGCGCAGCGGTACGAGGAAGAAGACATGTATGTGGGACCCAAGTGTTTTGGACCACGCATACGTCAGACCAAATTTCCGGTTGACTTTGGTATTGCCAAACACATTCAGCCCTACGACGGTTCAGCTCGGCCAGATACCTGGCTCCAGGATTTCTTCCAGGCCTGCTGCATCGCCAAAGGAGGAGATAGCCTGGTTGCAGTCCGATATCTCCCACTCATGCTGAGGAAGACGGCTCGATCATGGATCAATGAACTGACAGAGAATTCAATTCACAACTGGTATGATATGCAAAGTGCATTCTTTTAAAACTTCGAGGGAACATACAGGAGGCCCTGCACAGTCGGAGATTTGCAGCGTTGCACACAAAGACTCAGAGAAACCTGCAGGGATTACCTCGGATGCTGGATTGATACGAAGAACTCCTGCAAAGGATTAAACAAACAAACTACGATAGAAGCTTTTATTGCAGGACTTCCAGTTGGACTTTTACATAACAGACTGAAGCATGACCATGTCACAGATTTGGGACAAATGATAGAGACGACAAGAAAGTATGCTGATGCCGATGATGATTCAGAAGGGCTGCTAAATATTCTTGCTAATCCCAATGTGCCCAAATATCCAAAATAAACTCAGAAGCGCAAGAAAACCTCGGACAAAAAGCCGGCTCTGGACAACGCAGCTATCAACGCAACGTTTGGATCTAGAGGATGAGGAGGGCGCAGAGGCGGCTGGGGTAGAGGCCGTGGAACTTCCCGAACCCAGGGCAGAGGAGACTAGCAACCCAGAAGAACCTATTCCTGGGCCGATATTGCCCATAATCCCTGTGTCCACCACTTGTATAGTAACGGAGGATCTACCCACACAAATGCCGAGTGACATTTCAATGACGACAACAAGAAAGACGAATCCGCTGACTACAGAGCCAAGTGACGAAAAGGAAACAAAAATTCCAATAAAGGAAAGGAGCCCAAGCAAGATTCCGACATGGAAGAAGTGGAAGCCTCTGCTAAGCCCAAGTCGGATGGAAAGAAAACTGTTCCGACTAAGAAAGACGCATATGTCTGCTTCCTTGGATCCCAACCTGCTAAAGACAAGAAGGTGGTCCTTCGTGAGCTCAATACCACGGTTCCGGCTGTTCCATAGTTCCTGGACTGGTCGGAGGTAACCATCACCTTTGATCACTTAGATCACTCGAGGAAAACACATCGTCGGAGAAAGTACCCTCTGTTCGTCAATCGTCTTATTGATGACTATGAGTTCTCTAAAACACTCATGGACTGTGGAAGTAGCATTAACATCCTCTACATCGAGATGCTCCACCGCATGAAGCTACACGAAATCCAGTTGAGTTACATCAGTGTAACTTTCCATGGCATTGTACCAGGGAGACAGGTGGATTCTCTGGGTGAGATTACTCTGGACGTGACATTCGGAACTGGCGAGAATTACTGGACCAAACCACTCTCTTTTGAGGTGGTACCGTTCAAAAGTGCTTACCACACCATCTTTGGACGTTCGGCTTACTGGGCGTTCATGGCTCATCCCTACTACATCTACAACATGATTAAACTTCCAGGTCCAAAGGGCGTAATCACCGTACGGGGAAATCCGAGAAAGGCGCGAGAGTGCGACGAAGGATTTGTGCCTTCGTCGAAAGTTGTGCTACACGCCCAGGAGTAGCAGGAGATCAAGAATACCATCAATTCGTCCGAGATGCCCACTACAAAGAACAAGGTGATAAAGCCAAGTTTGCAATTCAAGGCGTCAAAAGACACGAAGAAAACATCGCTGAAGGAAGAAGATCCCTCCAAGACGACGAACATAGGGCACACATAGGAAAGCGTGCTTGTTGAGTTCCTCAAAGCTAATAGTGATATCTTCGCATGGAAGACTTCTGACATGACCGGCGTACCTAGGGAACTTGTCGAGCACTCTCTTAATGTGTACCCTGACGCTAAACCCGTCAAACATTCCTTACGACGGTTTGGTGATGAAAAGCACAAAGCAATATCCAAGGAATTAGCCCGACTAGAATTAGCAGATTTTATAACAGAGGTCATCCATACAGATTGGGTGGCAAATCCTGTACTCATCCCTAAAAAGGACACCATTGATTTAAGGATGTGTGTTGATTATACCGCCTTGAACAACGCATGCCCAAAAGATCCATTTCCTTTGCCAAGAATTAATCAAGTTATCGACTCAACGGCAGGATCGGAACTACTCTGTTTTCTCGACGCATATTCCAGATATCACCAAATACCGATGAAAAAGTTGGATCAAATTAAGACGTCTTTCGTCACTCCTTTTGGAACCTTCTGCTACAAAACTATGCCTTTTGGCTTAAAGAACGCAGGAGAAACATATCAACATACCATGCAATATTGTCTCAACGACCAAATCGGACGCAACATCCATGTATACGTAGACGACATAGCAGTTATGTCCAAAAGGAAGGAAATTTTAATTTCCGACTTGGATGAAACATTTTCTAGTCTACGAAAATTCAATATGATGCTAAATCCGAAGAAGTGTTTCTTTGGAATTCAAGCCGGAAAATTGTTAGGTTTCATCGTCTCTAAGCGAGGCATAGAGGTGAACCGAGACAAAATCAAGGCTATTTTAAACATTACCAGGCCGACTTGCCTGAAGGACGTACAGCGTCTCACTGGCTGCATTGCAGCGGTGAGTTGGTTTGTCAGCCGGCTCGGAGAAAGAGCCGCACCTTTGTATAAACTCTTGAAGAAAATTGACAAATTTTTTTGGACTCTGGAAGCCGAAACTGCCGTTTAAAGTTTGAAAGATCTACTTTCAAACCCACCAGTTCTCGTAGCGCCAGAACCTCGGGAACCTATGTTACTCTACATTGCAGCGACCAACAAGGTCACAAGTGTGGTAACAGTTGTCGATCGTGAGGAAGAAGGCTACGAGCATAAGGTGCAGCGGCCAACATATTATCTGAGTGAGGTCCTGACAGAATCAAAACAACGGTATCCACACCATCAAAAGCTAGCCTGTGGAGTGTTCTTTGCATCCAGAAAGCTACGCCACTATTTTCAAGAGCACAAGATCACAGTGGTGAGCACCGCTCCCCTGCGAGATATAATCAATAACCGCGACGCCACAGGATGTGTTGCAAAGTGGGGAATAGAGCTTGTAGCTTTCGACATTGAGTACAAACCACGTACAACAATCGATCCCAAATACTTGCCGACTTTGTTGTTGATTCGACAGAGACGGCAGAAAACACAGGCCCTCTAGACTCGGAATTTTGGAACCTTCACTTTGATGGATCAAAAGCACGAGGAGGCTCGGCGGCTGGTGTGGTGCTCAAATCACCCCAAGGAGATAAGTTGTTCTATGTGTTGCAAATACACTTCACGAGAACTAAAAATATTGCCGAGTATGAAGCACTTCTGCATGGAATACGGATGGCCAAAAATATTGGCATATCAAGACTCATGTGTTACGGAGACTCGTATTTAGTTGCTCAGTAAGTATCCGATATCTGCAACACAAACAAGCACATGGAAGCATACAAAGATGTTGTGGATGAAGTAAAATCGTTCGAGGGTTTTGAGGTTCAACACATCCCTCGAGAAGAAAATGAGGAAGCAGATGCTCAATCAAGGATAGGCTCTATGCGGAAACAAGTACCGGATGGTGCTTTTTTAGAGCATTTAAGGGTCCCCTCCATAGTCGGAGTTGATGAGGACTACCCGACGAAATCCTACTCACCTTTAATAGCAGTTATGGCTGTAATTCCCAGCTGGACAAAACCCTATCTGGATTTCCTGATAGACGGAAAACTACCCGAAGACGAAGTCTTGAGCCGGCATATTGTACGACGAGCAAAAACCTACAATATAATAAATGGTGAGCTCTATAAATGGGGTGTTTTTGGCATGTTTCAGCGATGCATTTCTTCGGAAGGAGTGAAAATCTTAAGAGAAATCCACGAAGGCGAGTGTGGTCATCATGCTGCAGCCAAATCCTTAGTGGCAAAGCTTTTCGACACGGATTCTTTTGGCTTACGGCTAAGGCAGATGCCGATGAAATAGTCAAAATGTGCAGAGGCTGCCAAAAGTACACTCATCTGGCACATGTTCTGGCTAAACAGCTGCGAACAATCCCTATTACATGGCCGTTCGCGGTCTGGGGGCTATGGTAGGGACGTTTCGCACGAAAAAATGTGGATTTACTCACCTACTAGTGATGGTGGATAAATTTACAAAATGGATTGAGGCTAAACCCGTAACAAGTTGCAATGGAGCCATAGCCATAAAGTTCGTCGAGGACATAATCATCCGATTCGGATATCCGCAGAGTATAATTACTGACAATGGGAGCAATTTTTCCATGGGTGAACTTGTCGAATTCTGCGAAGAACAAGGGATCCGACTCGATATTGCATCAGTCGCACATCCACAAGCTAATGGACAAGTCGAAAGAACTAATGGCCTTATTTTACAAGGAATCCGCCTCGCCTTGAGGCACCTCTTCGTTGGGCCGTGGGGGATTGAGCGGAAGATTTACCGTCTGTGATATGGAGCTTATGTACAACTCCTAACAGATCAACCGGCTATACTCCTTTCTTCTTGGTCTATGGTACAGAAGCAGTTCTTCCAAGTGATCTAATTCATTAGTATCCACGAGTCAAAGCGTATATCAAAGAAGATGCAAAAGTTTCTCGACAAGATGATCTCGATATAATCAAAGAAGTATGCGTCGTTGCTGAGCAGAGATCTTCAGCCTATTAGCAGAATTTGCACAAGTATCATAATCAGAGAGTGCAAAACCTTTCTTTCAGAAAAGGTGATTTGGTTCTCCGACTTGTGCAAAAGATAAAGCACAAACTTTCCCCGATTTGGGAAGGACCTTTTATGGTTAGCAGAGTTCTGCATAACTGGTCATATTATTTAACCGATATGAGACCACTCAAGGAAAGACCTGATACTCGGAAGATAAAGAGAGCTGGTGGCAGCACATACCCGGATGAAATAGACCGTCCATGGAATATTGCAGAGCTACGTCCCTTATATTCTTAGTTATATTTCCTTGTAATCATATATGTACATGTTCAAAGTGAAATAAAGTGTTGGTTTCCTCATATGTTATCTTTGAGAAGTTTTTACCATCTTATTTCCAAAAAGAGCATGTCAATTTTTCAAAAATCCCAGAATGCTTGAAAGTACTTTATGCTCATGTTCGTTCTGGTTACGATTTTTGAATATCTAAAAGTGTTACTTTAGGGTACAAAATTTAATTTATTGTCTATACTTTGGTTTTTTATATGATTGCTTAGACGCGAGCATTTTCCGAGTAATGAGTTGTTGGTACTGGAAGCCGGCTTTGTTTCCGAGTTTAAACTGGTTTAGCAATTGCGCTCTGTTGCTCGGCAAAGTTTCTGTGCTAAAGGTTGGCCGGCCCATGAAAGGGACGAGGCAGAGAGCTAGATAAAACGACAAGTATAGGCATAAAAACACAAAGTGCTTCAGAAATTTTCAAGCACATACATAAAAAATATATAATCATAAAGTGCTATGATAGTAACAGAATTAGTTTTTACAAGAACAACACAAAATAAAACATTTTTTCCATTATTACATTGCCATAAGTTCAGAATAATGCATAAAAACTGCTTATGCTGCAGATTCAGGTGGTGATGAAGCAGGTGGAGCGCTGGAGTCGATAGCATTGTCGCCCTCGATCTCAGACTCGGAAGCAATGCTGGCTTCTGGCTCTTGTGGCAAGCGAGGTGCGGCGATGGATTCGAAGAACGGCGTCGTATAGTTGGTAATCTCCACCACACGACAAGAATAACTTGCACAAGACTCTTGGATGGCCTTGATGTCCTATGGGTTACCCTCATCATCATCCTTGGCAATACCGTTGGTGACATGCCAGATTTCCATATTGCTGTGGTGGCTCATCACCATGGTAAGAGCAGTCTGGGCAGCAGTCCGAGCGTAGGAGACTTCCAGTCTTCGATAAGCTCCGGAATCTCCTTAACCTTGTCCCTCACCTCGTGCACTGACATTGTGTGCAAGTCGGAAAGCTTGACGAACTCACCAGCCTCTTCAAGAGTTTGGCGGAAGTCGTACAAGATATCTCCGACGAGATTAATGCACTCGAGGCAAGGTTTAGAGGTAGGAGAGTCGGAAAGATTCAGGGGGGATGGGAAAGAACCAAAAATTCAAAATTCGACTAAAAAGAAAGTCAAAAAATCAACAGAAAGAGAGATTCGGAAATCTTACCTAGCACAAAGTGATTCCATTGAGCATGCTCCTTACGGAGGTTGTTTAGTTCACTGGTTGTGGCCTGGGAAAGATCCCTTTGAATATCAAAGTCCTTCTTGAGATCAACTAGTTCTTTATCTCGGAGGGCTATGAGATTCTCGAGCCTCACGGTCTCGTGATTGCTTGACTCCAGGACAACACCTACAGATTTCTCCGATTCTAAAGTTAGCTTCTCAAGCTCGTCCCGGAGCTCAGCATTCTCTATATCCAAGACCTTGAAGTTCTCAAATTGCTCCATCATCTTGCTGGTTGGCACAACAGTTCTGCAAAAGAAAAAATATCAATCAGACAAAACAAGTTTGACTATGACAAAAAGATAACTGACAAAGAGGAAGTCGGAAAAATTTACCTTCTGCTTCATCTTTCACAATTTTCAACTTTGAATTCTCAAGGCTCAAAGCTTTGATTTCTTTGCGTTTATTGCAAATGTTCTTGAGCAATTCCTAGTTGGAAGATGCAATTTTCTATAAGTTTAGAGACGGAATACCTTCAGAAGGCTACTAAGACTCGAGCTGCAAATTTAACTAAGTAAAGTTACAGCACGAGCCTTGGGGGCTACACTACATCGTTCTTTTGCAACCTAAAAGCATCAACTTGGATCCAACGATGTTTATCCGGCTTTATGCTTGGGGGCTAGAGGATATGATAATAAATGCAAATAAGAATCGGAAACTTACAATGTGTTCCAGGTGCAACTTTTCAAATCCGAGCTTGGTGTTGTGAAACACCTTCTCGGTAAGGGTGAGGGAAGGAACATCCATCACTGGAAGTTTTCCAGATTCGACTTTAGCATCCCGGACCAAAATTTGGTCCAGGAGGCTGACCAGCTTGACGTCCTCCTCCTCCTGGCTTGCTGCCTCTGGGTCAAGGTTTGCTTCTCAAGACTAGATTTGAGCCAGTCTGAGGATCTCTTCCTTTTCTTTCCTCTTCAGGCCAGATACAACGGAGCCGGACACTTTATCCATCGTTCCTGTAGATATTACCATGGGATCATTACCCTTGACAGGTTCACCCTTGTTAGTTGCCTGATCACCAATGGTGACCACGGATTTCGAGATGTTACCAGCATCAGGAGAGGCAGAAGCTTCCTATGCTGATGGAGTACTGGATGGAGTTGGTGGCGGAACGGCAGGGGAGATAACAAGCCTTTGCTGACGCATTTGCTTGGCCAGCTTGCTGTTCGTCTTGATCTTACTATTCAAAGCTGATTTATCTCTAGAACACGAAAATCCTAAATATTAGGTGTGGTTTGGAAAGAAATAAAGGTACAATAGTACTAAGAATAAAAGATAGGGTGCTTACTTTTTAACTACTAGCAGCACTTGGCTACCAGTAGCAACAACAGCCTCTTTCGCCTTGCGCTTCTTGGAGGCAGGGGCGGCAACTTCTTGCACCTCATCATCCTTCGTTTCTCCGGATCATCTGAAGGATAGCCCTCTAGTGGAGCTAACTCAGACTCGGAGAGTTTGTCGAGCTAACAAAGTCAAAAAACATCGATAAAAATAGAGTCGGAGAAAGAACAGAAAAGAATGACGAAACGCAAAAGCAGATTCAAAATATTTACCGAAGTCAGAGGACGGTTTGTCGTATACATATTCATGGAGACTTCTGGAACTTTTCGTTCCACTCTTTCCTTGATCAAATATTGCATGAGGGTCTTATAGTCCTTCGCTGGAATTCGGCTCGAACTGACCCGCATCTTGTCCTTCTTGTCGCTCGTGATCTAGTGCATGAGGCGATCTCCATGGTGCTGGAGAGGCTGAATCAAATGCTCCAACCAGCAGTGGATCAAGTCGGATCCACGGAGGCCCTCATGCTTCATCAGAAACTCAATCCGCCTCTTAGTGAGCATCAAGATATTTGATAGCTCCGGCGCCTCCGCGTCCCATGAATTCTGGTGGGAAGGGGCGCCGTCGGCAAACGCCGGAAGACCTTCCGCCTTTCCAGGAGCCGGAATATCCTTGTGATAAAAGAAGGTTCCGGCCCAGCGTTTGACGGATTCACTAGCGTTAATCCTAGGATAGACTCGGTTTCTCCTAAGGACTAAGCTAAGAGTGTCGGTGATGTAAGGTACACCGGCGCTAATGTAATTATTCCGAGTATCGTAGTAGTACCGAAAAAGGGTGAGACTTGGCCTAATGCCAAGAAAACCCTCGCACAAAGCTGCATGAGTGCTAAGCTCGAGCAGAGAGTTGGGAGGAATATTATGAAGTTGCACACCGTAGTAGTTGAGTACCTCAATGAGGAAGTCCGACGGTGGCAAACTGAGGCCGCGGTCGACATGCGTGCCGAACAGCACCCTCTTGCTGTCGAGCGGGGCAGGAACGGCATGCTCTAAGGCGCTCTGCCATGCACCAGCGAAGATGAATCCTTCGTCCTCCATGACTTGGAGTTCCGCGTTGTCCATGGCGCTGGGGATCCAAAGGCCCTGCATCTTCCTCTCCTCCGCCGCTGACGAACCTGTCGCCGCTCCTGAGGTCGAGGCAGATGTCATGGATCTTGGAGGAAAGGACTGGTGCGGGAGAGAGATTTTTTCTCATGGTGTGCAGATGGGAACTGGTGCGGAGTGCTCGAGGAGTACGAGGAGGCAATGAATTAATCGATGGAGAGATAAATCTAAGAGAAAGGGTTTTCTCCCCTCTTTTATTTTTCTATGCATCAAGATTCGTGCGTTAACACGCGTGATTAGTGCTACACGTATAGGAGAGGGGGAGTTAGCTTCCTCGCGACTCTTCCGTCCCCTCGAATTTCATGTAGGAATTGAAATGGCGTTCTATTCCGTAAGGATCAGACCCACCAATGGTCATACTGACAGGACTCCTGTTAGTGACAGGACCTGGTCTGAAAAGTTGTCAGTCCGCACGCCGCTGAAAAATCCGGCTTATATTTCAAACTAAGCGAGGAAGAAACTAAGGTCAGAGCAAAACATATCCGACTCAATTGACTCAGAATCCTACATTACTGAATGAAGTTTTCGGGAACCCTTCAAGATTCTCAAGATGAAGAAACCATCAAGATAGACGATTTATCCGACTTTGGATCTTGGATACTTCTGGGGGCTACTGTTGGGGATATACTTTCTGGGTATACCCACAGGACTCACTGACCAGGGTGGCCCACCAACGGGTTAGAGCTTTGCTTCACGGGCGACCTAGTCAGAGAAAGAGGAGGAGCCAGTTCCGGCTACGACAAGGCCCAAAAGAGTTACCGACTTAGGCATGTAGTGTTACTTGTAGTCCAAGCTGTATCTAGTTACCGACTCTATAACGTAGCCGGATAGGTCTGTCCTATAACCCTAGGCCCCGGTGACTATATAAACCGGCCCTATGGGAGCCTTTAGGGCACACACAATATCACAAAAACCACAACCAGCTCGCACATGCAAACCTCTCTTGTAATCCGCTGTAACATCCGGCTTACGCCAATATATTACTGGGTTGCTAGCAGGAGTAGGATCCGATCGCCGCAGTCGGATCTAAACCTGGGTAAACTTGTGCTCACCTCTCTTGGAACATCCGACGTCTCACATCCCATCCTTCCAACACCACTAGGACCCCCTATGGCGTACTTTTCAACAATCTGACGACATCCATCTTTTTGGAAAGGAAGTCTTTGACAAGCTCATACTTCCACATGCACACATGGTTTATGAACTCTGCTCTTAGCTGGTCCACCATCGCATATGAGTCAAGATCGCCCATGAGCGGGTGTAGTTCATCCACCACGCCGTTGCACATCAGCACTTGTATGAATGCGGATCTTTCTTGACAAAAAATGCGTCCTTCCCGCATATGTGGGGTCTCATATTCTTCTTCTTTTGGCTCATTCAAATCTCTTGAGTAGCGAATGTAACTGACCACTTTGTTCTTGGTGAGGAGGTCATTAAGACGCGTTAGCCAATCCGGGAAGTTGGATCCATCTAACTTGAGTTTCTCGGCGGCGAGCTAATCGGTAATGTCAAAAGAGGCCCAGCGGCACGCCATGTTCTACATTTAAAATTGGCAAAGTCTTTAGACTAAGTTTATGAAAATAAGATTTCAAATAATTCCACTAGAAACATTATACCTAAAGAATGTTTTAGTGATTACACGATCCTTATTCACTACATCACCCTTGATCGTCACGGCTGGCAACATAGCTGCAAAGGTGGACAATACACGTCGATCACATCATTCATGCGACTCGTGCTCGATATTTCGTTCATATTGTGTTTCGAGGCTATGTCTGCACATTCTAGGCTCGCCAACTCTAACTCGTGTGTATTGAAGTGCAACATTGCTTACACCCACTGTATGCGAACACAGGTATGTCTGACACCCGATCGTCACTTCGTGCCTCATACCGGAGAACTTTATTGGTGGTTCACAAATGAGGGGAACACTATCATTGGAATTAAGTTATTTAGGGATCATCTTATTATTGCTACACAAAAATATTTTATCTCCATCTCGACGTCTTGGTTCCTGCACCAGGGTGTCGGCGCCAGGATACCGGCGCCTCCGGGTCCTGCTCCAGGGCTTCGGTGCCTCCGATGTCTAGTCCACCATCATGATGACTGTTACTACGACTTAGCAATAGAAAGTAAACTACTTTACCTTGACTATAACCATATCACATCACAATGCCCCTGCAAAACAAAGTTAGATGCCTCTATTTTATCTTTTGCAAGTTTTACATGGCTGTTAGGGATTTCACGCAAGAACCGTTCTTACCTACGAACTTCAACTATAACGCCGATTAGATAATTGTCTCTACTAACCCCATTTCGGGGCCCTCCTTTGTAATGCTATATAAACTATTGAAAGAGATAAAAACACCCGCTAGCCACTTATACAGAACAAGATGTATGTCGAGCGTGGAACCAGTCTCACGTAAGATTACGCGTAAGGTCGGTCTAGGACATTTCATCAATCAATACCGCGATATAAAAAAGTACATGTGGGAGGGTACCAATTATAAAATCGATGCCCACATATTACAACACGTGTATTCTACCCATACTAGCAGTATTGAGCATAGATCGGCTCTGATACCACTTTTGGGGTTCGAGGGCAGAAAACAAAAATTCCTATGATCGAAACCCTAATGCCAAGATCTATCTACTAGTAATGCAGCAACGTGTGGAGATACGGTATTCATACCTTTGAAGACCGAGCAGTGTTAATGTACCGCAAGGAACGTGGTTGAAGAAGATGCCTCGACGCTGACCTTGAGGTCACAAAGTCTTGAAGCTCCGACAACTCCTAGCGTCGAAAGCACGGTGTCGCTAGAGGTAGTAACACATGTCCGGTGCCTGACGACGACTCTTGCTGCTCCCCGATCCAGCCGGGATTGCAGAAGTAGATCTCCCGACTCCAAATCCCATAGCACGATGGTGCTCCGTGGTGAAGAAATCCTCGCTCTCACAACCCTAACAAGGGGTCCGCGATCGAGAGAGAGAGAGAGAGAGAGAGGAGGGAGAGAGAGAGAAGAGATAGGCTACACATGACTTTTATGTATTTCCTGGTGGATTTGGTGTGTTTTAATCCTCCTATGGGCACTCCTTTATATAGACGAAGGGAGGGGCTCCCTTCACCATAGGTTCCTTATGTGGGACTAAAACAAATAGGAGAAGGGGCAATTTCCCACAGCCAATCGGGTGGGACGAAACCCCACCCCGTTTGTGTCCCAGGTGGAAGCAGCAGTAGCAGCAGGTGCTGGCCGAGTGGGCCCCCATGCGCCCCACGGCACGTGAGGAAGACATCAGTTGAGGCGGCTAGCGCTGGCCCGGGTTGGCCGGCCCGCTAGCACACCTCCGCGTGCGTCGCCCACGCGACAGGAGGGGCGGCAGCTCCTAGGTGGGCCGGACTCCTGCGGCCTAGCAGTAGCAGTGCGGCGACTAGCGGCACGCAGAGGCTTGCCGCCCCATGCGATGCACACCATGTGTCGCCCACGTGGGCTTTTCAAAACATCCCTTCTTTGCTATTTCCTTTTGCCTTTTTCGTTTGTTTCTTTTTAGGTAAAATCCCCTAGGGTTTTGCCTAATAAGTAATACACCTTTATAAACCTTTATTCAAATATTTATTTAGAATATATTAATTAATAATGAACATATAATAAATATATATTTAAATCATCATTTATCTGAAACTCCTTTTGGTCCCTTTTCATTTATACTTTCTCCGAACTCCTTTAGATCTCTCCAGAACTTTTCTGATTTCTCTCTTATCATTTCTTCAGTGATTCTGAACAAGCCATTAACAATATATAAGGTTCGTCAAGACCTTAAGCGTGCTACCCAACAGTTCGAGAATACTCCAGACATGGTCAATACTCCTCTCTGACCAATGATCAATAGCGGGACCTGGATGCCCATGATGACCACTTGTGCATTCCATGAAATTTGCCGTTGAATCATAAATGTTGTGTACTATTGAAGGGTTTTGCAGCATAGTAAATCAAAAAAATTCCTACGGATGCGAACAAGAAAGTCAAGATCTAATCTAGGAGATGTAATCAATGAGAGAGATTGATGAGATCTTCATACCCTTGAAGAAATCGCACAGCAGAAACGTTCAACAGAACGTGGTTGACGTAGTCGTACTCGCCGTCTCCTCCTCGCGATCCGATCCGATCCGATCCTATGCCGCAAGTGGCGGCGCCTCCGAGAGATGCACACATACGGTGCATCGATGTCTCCTCCTTTCCTTGGTCCAGCAAGTATGGTGGAGAGATAGATTGGATCTGTAGCACGACGGCGTGGTGCTTATGGTGGAGAGTTTCTGCGGCAGGGCTTCGCCTACGCGCAATCGGGAGAGAGAGAGGTGGAGGGGCAGCAGTTGGACGGCTGCTAGGGTTAGAGTGGGGGGAGGCTGCGCCCCTGCCCTCCTTATATAGGGGGTTGGCCGGCCCCTTGACCCCTCCTCCAAGCCCTAGGGCGGCGGCCCAAGGGGTGGAGTGGGGGGCAAGTGATCCCCCCCTCTTCTGGAAGGTTCCCTTAGGGTTTCCCCTAAGGGCTGGTCGGCTGGGCCTTAGGGGCCTTGTGCCCCTGGCCCAAAGTGGCCAGGGCACTTCCCCTTAGACCCATGCAGGCCTCCGACAAGTGGGCCCACGTTGGTCCCACTCTGGAACCTTCTAGAACCTTCCGGTACAATACCGATAAACTCCGAAACGATTCTGAAATCCAAAAACTGCTTTCCTTTATATGAATCTTATTCTCTAGACCATTCCGGAACCTCTCATGATGTCCTGGGTCTCATCCGAGACTCCGAGAAAAAACTCATAAACCAATTATCCATTCTATCCTAGCGTTGATGCACGTTAAGTGTGTGACCCTACGGGTTCGAGAATATGCAGACATGATCTTCTATCAATAATCAACAGCAGGATCTGGAAACCCATATTGACTCCCACATATTCATCGATGATCATATCGGATGAACCACGATGCCAGGATTCAATTAATCCCATATATGTATTCCCTTCGTCACGCGATATTTTACTTGCCCGAGATTCGATTGTTGGTATCGGCATACCTAGTTCAATCTCGTTCACAGCAAGTACTTTACTCGTTCCGTAATCCGATATCACTTTGTGATTAACTCCTTAACCACGTGCTTGCAAGCGGTATTGATATCGATTACCGAGTGGGCCCGAAGTATATCTCTCCGACTCGGGAGGGACAAATTCCATCTCGATACATACAACCGAACAAGTACTTTCCGATCACCTGAGAGACACATTTATGATCACCCTCACATAGGATGACGTTTGATGACCTCAAAGCTTTCTTCCGATATCAGGGAGTTGTATTATCTCATGGTCTAAGGAATACAATACTTGACATAGGAAAAAGCTTCGCAAAGATGAACACGATGACACGATCTAATTGCTCTGCTTAATTTGGGTCTGTCCATCATATCATTCTCCTAATGACATGATCTCATTATTAATCGACAACTCATGTCTATGGTTAGGAAACCTTAACCATCATTAATCAATGAGCTAGTCCATAGAGGCGTATTAGGGACACGGTGTTGTTCATAAACCACACAAGTATCAAAGTTTCTGCTTAATACAATTCTAGCATGGAATATAAACTTTATCATGAACAAGAATTATAATAATAACATCTTTATTATTGCCTCTAGGGCATAATTCCAACAGTCTCCCACTTGCACTAGAGTCAATAATCTAGTTTACATCTGGCAACAATCTAACACCCATGGCATTAAGGTGTTGATCATGTTTTTCTCGTGGAAGAGGTTTAGTCAACGGATCTGTGACATTCAGATCCGCATGTACTTTTCTAATCTTCAGATCTCCATCTGCTATATATTCTCCAATTATATGAAAACGGCGGTTGATGTGCTTGGTCTTTGGATGATATCTTGGTTCCTTAGCCAGTGCTATGGCGCTAGTGTTGTCGCACAATATCTCCAGTGGGTCCAAGGCACTTGGAACCACACCAAGCTCAGTGATGAAGTTCCTGATCCAAACTCCTTCACTTGACGCTTCTGAAGCAGCCATATATTCCGCTTCTGTTGTAGATCCCGCGATCACTCTTTGCTTGCAGCTTCTCCAGCTCACAGCTCCACCATTCAAAATATAAACGTATCCTGTCTGAGTTTTAGAATCATCCGGGTCGGTGTCGAAACTAGCGTCGACGTAACATTTAACGACGAGCTGCTCATCACCTCCATAGACCAAGAACATTTCTTTAGTCCTATTTAAATACTTTAGGATGTTCTTTACGGCTGTCCAGTGTTCCACTCCTGGATCACTTTGGTATCTACTCGTCAAACTAAGAGCACTGGACACATCCGGTCTAGTACATAGCATGACATACATGATAGAACCTATGGCCGAGGCATATGGCACTTTGCTCATAGTATCTCTATCTTTTACTATAGCTGGACACTGAGCCTTGCTCAATATCTTACCTGACAACATGGGCAATGAACCTTTCTTTGCTTTATCCATTCTGAACCTTCTCAGAACTTTGTCTAGATATGTACTTTGGCTTAAAGCTATTAGGCGTCTTTGTCTATCTCTATAGATTTTGATGCCTAATATATAAGCATCTTCTCCTAGGTCTTTCATTGAAAAACATTTATTCAAATAACTCTTCACATCGTTAAGCATACCAATTTAATTTCCAATAATCAATATGTCATCCACATATAGTACTAAAATTGTCACCAAGCTCCCACTCACTTTCTTGTAGACACAAGCTTCGTAGAAATTTGGAACAAATCCAAAACTCTTGATCACTTGATCAAAACGAAGGTTCCAACTCCGAGATGCTTGCTTTAGTCCATAAATGGAACGCTGAAGTTTGCACACCTTATTAGCATCCTTAGGATCGACAAAACCTTTGGGCTGCATCATATACAACTCTTCATCAATGTTGCCACTGAGGAACGTAGTCTTGACATCCATCTACCATATTTCATAATCATGAAATGCAGAAATTGCTAATAAAATCTGAATGGACTTAAACATCGCTACGGGAGAGAAAGTCTCATCATAGTCAACACCTTGAACTTGCCAAAACCCTTTTGCGACAAGCCGAGCTTTATAGACAGTAACATTACCATCCGCGTCCGTTTTCTTCTTGAAAATCCATTTGCACTCAATGGCCTTACGGTCGCTAGGAGGGTCCACCAAAGTCTGTACTTGGTTTTCTCTCATGGATCCCAATTCGGATTTCATGGCCTCTAGCCATTTCTCAGAGTCTGGGTTCATCATTGCTTCCTCATAATTCGCAGGTTCACTGTTGTCTAACAACAAGACGGTTAAGACAGGGTTTCCGTACCATTTAGGAGTGGCACGTGACCTTGTCGACCTGCGAAGTTCAGTAGTAGCATCATTCGAAGTTTCATGATCCTCGTCATTAGCTTCCTCTCTTGTTGGTGTAGACGGCACTGGAACAATTTCAGGTGCTGCGCTACTCTCCAACTCGAGAAAAGGTTCAATAACCTCGTCTAGCTCTACCTTCCTCCCACTCACTTCTTTCGAGAGAAACTCCTTCTCAAGAAAGGATCCGTTCTTTGTAATAAACACTTTGCCTTCGGATCTGTGGTAGAAGGTATACCCAATCGTTTCCTTAGGGTATCCTATGAAGACGCATTTTTCCGCTTTGGGTTCGAGCTTGTCTGGCATCAACTTCTTGACATAAGCTTCGCATCCCCAAACTTTAAGAAACGACAACTCAGGTTTAGCACCAAACCATAGTTCATACGGTGTCGTATCAATGGATTTAGATGGTTCCCTATTTAAAGTGAATGCAGCGGTTTCTAATGCATAACCCCAAAATGATAACGGCAAATCTGTAAGAGACATCATTTATCGCACTATATCTAATAGAGTTTGATTCCGGCGTTCAGACACACCATTGCGTTGTGGTGTTCCGGGTGGCGTGAGTTGCGAAACGATTCCGCTTGATTTAATATGCGTGAGAAAATCATAACTTAAATATTCACCTCCACGATCGAATCGTAGAGATTTAATTTTCCTGTTACGATGGTTTTCCACTTCGTTCTGAAAATCTTTGAACTTTTCAAACATTTCAGATTTATGTTTCATTAAATAGATATACCCATATCTACTTAAGTCATCAGTAAAAGTGGGAAAATAGCGATATCCACCGCGCGTCGAAACACTCATTGGTCCGCATACATCGGTATGTATGATTTCCAATAAGTCCGTTGCTCGCTCCATTATTCCGGAGAACGGGGTTTTGATCATCTTTCCCATGAGGCACGGCTCGCACGTGTCAAATGATTCAAAATCAAGAGACTCCAAAAGTCCATCAGAATGGAGTTTCTTCATGCGTTTTACACCAATATGACCTAGACAGCAGTGCCACAAATAAGTTGGATTATCACTATCTACTTTGCATCTCTTAGCCTCAATGTTATGGATGTGCGTTTCATTGCTTTCGAGATTCATAAGAAATAAACCATTCACAACAGGTGCATGACCATAAAAGATGTTATTCATATAAATAGAACAACCATTATTCTCTGATTTAAATGAATAACCGTCTTGCAATAAACACGATCCAGATATAATGTTCATGCTCAACGCAGGCACATAATAACACTTATTAAGGTTTAAAACTAATCCCGAAGGTAAAACTAAGGAGAGCGTGCCGACGGCCATCACATCAACTTTCCATCCATTTCCAACACGCATCGTCACCTCATCCCTTGCTAGCCGCTGTCTATTCCGTAGCTCCTATTTCGAGTTACAAATATTAGCAACTGAACCAGTATCATATACCCAGGCACTACAACGAGCGCTAGTAAGGTAAACATCAATAACATGTATATCAAATATACCTTTAATTGTGCCAGCCTTCTTGTCCGCTAGTACTTCGGACAGTTGAGCTTCCAGTGACCCTTGTCCTTGCAATAGAAGCACTCAGTGTCCGGCTTAGGTCCAGACTTGAGCTTCTTCTCTGCAGGGGCAACGCGCTTGCGCTGCCTTTCTTGAAGGATTTCTTTGCACCCTTAGCTTTCTTAAAGCTAGTGGTCTTTTTGACCATCAACACATGATTATCTTTCTTGATATCCACCTCCACAGCTTTCAGCTTAGCGAAGAGCTCAGTGATCGTATCAGTGGAACCAATTTGATTGTGAGTAACTACAAAACCTTTGTAGCTAGGAGGGAGTGATTGTAGAACTCTGTCAATCTTGAGATCTTCTGGAATCTTGCAGTCCAGTTGCTCAAGACGTTGAGTGTAGCCCGACATCTTAATGGCGTGCTCACTAGCGGAATTCCCTTTCTCCATCTTGTAGTTAAAGAACTTCTCAGAGATCTCATATCTCTCAGAACAGGCCTGAATCTGAAACATGGTTTTCAGTTCCTCAAGTATCTCAAAGGGCACGTCGAACTTCTCAAAACGATTTTGAAGTTCCGGTTCCATAGCAAACAACATGGTACTCTTAATCACTCCATAATCATCTTTGCGTGACTGATAAACAACTTTTTCATCAGCCGGCGCATCAGTAGCAGGGGCGTCACCTAGCGCTTTCTCAAGTACATAGGCTTTTTGTCCGCCAGCGAGAATGATTCTCAGATTGCGGAACTAGTTGGTGAAGTTAGACCCATTGTTCTTAAGCTTTTCTTTCTCAACAAAAACGTTGAAGTTGAAGTTGGACTTAGCCATTTGATCTACAAAATTTGCAAATACAATTTAGACTATGTTCATGATAACTAGTTCAACTTAATCAAATTACTAGATTAACTCGCACTAAATTCAACATCCCTCAAGTTGTTTAGTGAACATGATCCAAATTCACCACACCTAATCCGATCTTCACGAGAAGAGATGTGGTTTGAATGGTGGACAATAAAGTGTCGATCATATCATTCATATGACTCATGTTTAACCTTTCGTTTCGTGTGTTCCGAGGCCATGTCTGTACATGCTAGGCTCGTCAAGTCAAACCCAAGTATTTCCGCGTGTGCAAAACTGGCTTGCACCCGTTGTATGTGAACGTAGAGTTTATAGCACCCGATCATCACGAGGTGCTTGAAAACGACGAACTTTCGCAATGGTACATACATGGGGAGAACTCAATTTTATCTTGATCTTTAAGTGAGGAATCATCTTATAATGCTACCGTCGCGATCTAAGCATAATAAGATACATAAAAGGATAAACATCACATGCATATAATTTTATGTGACATGGTATAGACAATCTCCGCGCAATGATCTCCATCTTGTGCACGCCAGCATGATCTCCATCACTCCACCATGATTGCCTCCACCACGAATAGCAACTATAACTATTGCTAACTACTTAGCGATAAAGTAAAGCTATTACATGGCATATAAGAAGTTGACACGCAGGTCATATACAATTATAAAGACAACCATACGGCTCCTGCCGGTTGTGAACTCATCGACATGCAAGTCGTGAAATATTACAAAACATTATCATTGCATACATCTCAATTCATACACATCATGTCTTGGGCCATACCATATCACAAAACACTCCCTGCAAAAACAAGTTAAACACCTCTACTTTGTCGTTGCATGTTTTACGTGGCTTATGGGAGTAACAAGCTAAGAACGATTCTTACCTACGGAAATCCACAATGGTGATATTATGGTTGCTAACATCCGTTGTAAATCCCATGACTACTATAGTGAGAGAAATTGGCATCCACCATCCGCATGTGTGGAACAAGCCACACGTCAAGTGCGGAGCCGGTCTCGCGAACGAGGTCGCGTAAAGTTGGCTTGGATCGCTTCGATCTCACTGTGCCGTGCCATAAGAAATACACAACAATAGGTTTGCAATAGAAAACATGAACGCCCGCAACAAGCATGTTGCATTCTACTCGTGAAACACATCTACGCATAGATCTAGCTCGGATACCACTGAAGGGTTTCGCAGCATAGTAAATCAAAAAAAATCTTACGAATACGAACAAGAAAGCCAAGATCTAATCTAGGAGATGTAATCAACGAGAGAGATTGATGAGATCTTCATACCCTTGAATAAATCGCACAACGGAAACGTTCAATAGAACGTGGTTGACGTAGTCGTACTCGCCGTCTCCTCCTCGCGATCCGGTCCAATCCGATCCTACGCCGCAAGTGGCGGCGCCTCCGAGAGATGCACACGTACGGTACAGCGACGTATCCTCCTTTCCTTGGTCCAGAAATTATGGTGGAGAGATAGATTGTATCTGCAACACGACGTCATGGTGCTTATGGTGGAGAGTTTCTGCGGCAGGGCTTCGCCTACGCGCAGTCGGGAGAGAGAGAGAGGTGGAGGGGCAGCAGTTGGACGGCTGCTAGGGTTGGAGTGGGGGGAGGCTGCGCCCCTGCCCTCCTTATATAGGGGGCTGGCCGGCCCCTTGACCCCTCCTCCAAGACCTAGGGTGGCGTCCCAAGGGGTGGAGGGGGGGCAAGTCATCCCCCCCTCTTCTGGAAGGTTCCCTTAGGGTTTCCCCTAAGGGCTGGCCGGCTGGGCCTTAGGGGCCTTGTGCCCCTGGCCCAAAGTGGCCAGGGCACTTCCCCTTAGGCCCACACAGGCCTCCGACAAGAGTTCCCACGTTGGTCCCACTCCGGAACCTTCTAGAACCTTCCGGTACAATACCGATAAAATCGAAAACGATTCTGAAATCCAAAAACTGCTTTCCTTTATATGAATCTTATTCTCCGGACCATTCTGGAACCTCTCGTGATGTCCTGGGTCTCATCCGAGACTCCGAACAAAAACTCATAAACCAATTATCCATTCTATCCTAGCGTTGATGCACGTTAAGTGTGTGACCCTACGGGTTCGAGAATATGCAGACATGATCTTCTATCAATAATCAACAGCGGGATCTGGAAACCCATATTGACTCCCACATATTCAGCGATGATCATATCGGATGAACCACGATGCCAGGATTCAATTAATCCCATATATGTATTCCCTTTGTCACGCGATATTTTACTTGCCCGAGATTCGATTGTTGGTATCGGCATACCTAGTTCAATCTCGTTCACAGCAAGTACTTTACTCGTTCCGTAATCCGATATCACTTTGTGATTAACTCCTTAACCACGTGCTTGCAAGCGGTATTGATATCGATTACCGAGTGGGCCCGAAGTATATCTCTCCGACTCGGGAGGGACAAATTCCATCTCGATACATACAACCGAACAAGTACTTTCCGATCACCTGAGAGACACCTTTATGATCACCCTCACATAGGATGACGTTTGATGACCTCAAAGCTTTCTTCCGATATCAGGGAGTTGTATTATCTCATGGTCTAAGGAATACAATACTTGACATAGGAAAAAGCTTCGCAAAGATGAACACGATGACACGATCTAATTGCTCTGCTTAATTTGGGTCTGTCCATCATATCATTCTCCTAATGACATGATCTCATTATTAATCGACAACTCATGTCTATGGTTAGGAAACCTTAACCATCATTAATCAATGAGCTAGTCCATAGAGGCGTACTAGGGACACGGTGTTGTTCATAAACCACACAGATATCAAAGTTTCCGCTTAATACAATTCTAGCATGGAATATAAACTTTATCATGAACAAGAATTATAATAATAACATCTTTATTATTGCCTCTAGGGTATAATTCCAACAACTATTCCTTTTTTCTCTGCAATACTATATTGTCCAAGGTTTAATCAAATGACATCACTATGTTGGGTTCATCTTCGTTACCGACAATACCTTCTTTCCTCGATCTCATAAGTGATATCCCTTGTGACCTAGTCACACGATATGCAGCTTATGGACATAACTTATCCGTGTGGGACCAGAGTATCTTCCGTCTCGCGGATAGACAAATCCTGCTCTTGACACATATGCCTCGACCTGTTCCTCCGGATACCCAATGACACCCTGATGATCATTGTTCCACCTAGTGATGTTAAGTGCCATCAAAGTATCGTCGGGAGATAGTGATTAGATATGGTGTCACGGTCTAAGGAAAGAGTCACTACGATTCCTAATCATCGTAACCTGAACTCTATGACATAATCGTGATACGATACTATAGACAGGGTATGTGCACCATCTCATTCTCTAATGAAATGACTCCATTGTCAATTGGGGCCAAGGCACCAACATGATCAGGAAACCTTTGATCATCGTTGACCAATGAAACAGTGACTAGAGTTTCACTGGGAACTACTGGTTGTTTTTATATAACATGTGTATTGACGTTCCCTAATAGTATAGTTATAGCATGATATAAAACTTAATCATAAACTTTATGAAATATGCCAATAATCATTATTATTATTTGTCTCTAGGGCATATTCCCTTCACTCACAAACATGGACTATTTCCTAGACTACATCCAAGATCACACACGCAGAATAGATCTAGATTGTAACGAGGTGTGCCATGTCCACAAGGTTGAGCTTCTCAAGTGTGTTACATTTGAAAGACGCAACACTAGACACAGATTTTATCTCTGCCATGTGCAGGATGTATGTTTGTCGGTGTTGTTTTATCACATTCACATTCTCTAATTTTCCCAATTAATTTCGAGCTACGAGCATGATATTGTCATTTGCAAGAATCCATGAAATGTGGGTTTTGATTGGTTTGACAAGGAATGCCCACAAGCAGCAAAAAAAGCATCATCAAAACTCTAGGGAATGTATTAATACAACCATAGTGAAAAATTTGATGACATGATTTAGAATGCAAAGTTGGTGGAGTTAGTAAATGAGAAGAACAATATTGACAAGAAGTACACAAGTATGTTAGCTGATGTGATGAAATTAATGGAAGAAAATGAAAAAATGCGTTGGAGGAGAACCTGTGCTGAATGAAGGACGATATTCCAAAAGCCAAGGAGGAGTCAGTGGATAAGTACAAGCAGATGACAAAACATTGAAGAATGAAGTGGGAATGACAAATAACCTGCAGAAATCTCAAGCAGAGATATTGAATGCCAGACTACAGGAATGGGATGAGAAAAATTAGGGAATGAAAGGAGGAAAAGAAGAACTTTGAGTACACGATGTTTGATATGCTCAAACTTAACAAGACTAACAGGGACAAGGTGAAGACGGTCAAGAAAATTTGTGTTCAGTGATGTGAAATTCCTTGTCAATTTATGCTAGAACTGGCAGTGGTACATTAACACCCACTTTTGATGTGGTGGTAAGTTGACACTATCAACTTATTTTTGCTAATGTTCATGCATATCTGCTCGTGTGCTTTCACATGGTAAGATCACCTTTTGTGAATCATGGTAACCATTAGAACCTTCTTGTGGACAACCAAACATCTTTGCTTTGCACCAACGAGGCGAAAAATAGTGTTTTGCAGTCGACCAAACAAATAGGGGATAGTTGTTGATCTCATGCAACTGAACGGGATCTAGGCAACCAAACAAAGTGTAGAAGATGTCCCAGATGGTTGTTTAAAGGGGAAAATCCCCACGGGGCCTAGCCCCAGCAAGCCAAAAAATTGATACGTGATACCAAACACACCCTTAATCATATCTTTAGGCCCACTTGTTTTCAGCGTCTAGGGAAGATTCGTGGTCCACAACAGCTTTTGGCTTGCTTATTTCCACTACGAATCTGGTATCATGTATAAACCTAGAATTTGCCGGCCATCTACTTCTGGCCAGCTTCCCAAGATTCTGTGTGATAAAATGAAGCATTATCGCCAGCTACCCCTGTGGTTTCGTGTATTTACAAAGAATTTCCACCGGAGAGCAAAAGGTTTGAGAGAAAAATATGCAGCCCCGACCAACGTTGTTTCGGTCATACTTCCATGCAATGAGAAAATGAGCCCTAGTGTCGTGGGAATGGCCATGGCAGATGCTGCAATTGGCATCGAGTAGTTGAACAAGGGGCAAGGGCGGCCAGCCATGTGCGGTGCGATATGAGGGAGGAGACATAAGGTTTTACCCAGGTTTGCCCCCCGGAGGGTAAAGACCTACTATTGCTAGATTGTATTATCGAGAGATTACAAGTCGCAAGCTCGGCGACTAGGCGGCAAGTCGATGGGGTATCTGATGGAACATAAGTGCTATTTGTACCCTAGGGAGGTTTATATAGGGGTACCTCGCTAGGGTTTACAGTTCTACAACCGAGTTGGATAAGGAGTCAGAGGGTTTTAACCTAATCCGACTGGGCCTAGCTACGCTTCTGGGCCTTCAGCTTCCAGTTGCCTGGCTCCTTCTTGGGTCGTGATCTAGTCGCCGTCCTGCAGGACCACTCGCTGGGAGTATGTTCCAGTAGGGAATGTCCTGCTGAGTATACCCCACTCGGCATATCCCTATAAGTAGTCCCCGAGGCCATCGTTGATTCTTCCCAGGTGTTCTTTGGCAGTCGGAGTATATGGGTCCAATTTGGACGACCGGTCGAATCGGCGGTGGACTTCCTCAATGAAGGAAAGAATCCTTAACATACATCTTCAGTCGCGATATCGACGACCAGTTGAATCGCCAATTTGGCGAGTAGTCGAGTAGCAGCTTTGGTGAATGGGTCGACGAGTCAAGTAGATGAAGTTGGACCGCCATTTTTGGTCAAACTAGCCATTGGGTAACCCAATGGTAATATCGGCATAATCACCGCATGGTAACGGCTCCTCCGAAACTGGCGGGAAGCATCCGCTATATAAGGAGAGTGACGGGGGAGTTTGTGAATCCTCCTCGCATTTCGTCCGATCCCAAGCACCCTTCAATCTCCCATTTCCTCCCGATCCAGAATTTCCAGAGCGAGTTAGCGAACCCACATCTTCGATGTGATGGCGCCCCCGAAGGAACTATGGGGAAAATACAAGTGCACCAGGGCGACGCTGAAATCTTTCGCAGACGCAGGGATCCTCTGCACAAGAAGATGGCGAATCCCCTCGGCCGAAGAGGTGGAGCAGGATCCCTGCGCCGGCAAATTCATTTCCTTCACCAGCCACCTGTAGAGGGGCTGGGGTTCCCTACCTCGATCTTCTTCCTTCGATTATGCGCCTATTACGCCATCAAGCCCTTCGATCTGGGGCCTCACAGAATCGAGTAGCACGCCATTTTCGTGGCGTTCTACGAGTGCTACTTGGGGTTCCGCCCCTACTTCCCATTGTGCAGGAGCTGTTCCACGGTCGCGTTGGCCGGGAAGGAGTCGATGGCCCGATGCTGGCAGCGAGCGGCCTCACATTTCAATTGAAGAACAAGGCCCCCTTCCTCTACCTCATGCTACCAAAGAAGATGGCCAGAGAGTGGAAGAAGCACTGGTTTTATGTCTGCGAGTCGACCCCAGACGGTGAGGTGTGTTGCTCCTAGCATACACCGCCGACCGGAGCAAGCCACGCTGGCTGTAGGTGGCCAAACTCCCCCACTATCAGAGGATGGTCGTGGATGAGATGCTGATGATGATTCGACAACGCAAGAAAGATGGGCTCGAGACCATCAATTGGTACAATTGTTGGCTTGGTCGACGATTGGTGCCACCGGATAGTCGCTCCCACTAGATATACGAATACACCGGCAGGGACAATGGGACCAAGTCCTGCACCGCCGACTGGAAGGCCGATGACTACACCGCCGCGTTGAAGAAGATCACCGACGCGGAGTACTACAACCCAAAGGCTGGGATTGCCCCATACACCGCGGAGCGCCGGGCACTGACGGTGACCCTCTTTATCTTGTCTGTCTTCGCAGTCGCAGAAGTGAAGTTGCGGTTCATTAACATTTGCCTGTCTTTTAGATGTTCCAAGTCATGGAGGGCTAGCTCCCTCCCGTCTTAAGGAGGTCGAGGAGGGTCTAAGTGAGTACTCCGATGACGATGATGAGGCGGTGGATGTCAACGTGCCCGTGGCTCGGAAGACCCGCTGATAGCGGCAGTGTGAACTCGAGGCTAGCCGGAGCCTCGAGGGACATGATGGTGGCGAGGGCGACACCCAATAATATAGTTCATGGTGCATGGACACACCGTCGAAGAAGAAGGCGCCTGGGAAGAAGAAGGCGCCTAGAGTGGCGTCTCCGCCCCAGTCGGCGACCAGCTCCGAGTCGAGCAGCAAAGCTGACGACGCAGAGGCCAAGGCATCGATGAAAGATCCGGAGACGATGGATCCGGACATGGTGGAAAACGAGGTTCCTCTGGCAGCAATTCCCCCTCCGTTCTCGGCCGTCTCGGGGCTTGGAGCTACTTCAACCGCGGAGGCCTCCCTGTTGAAGGAGGCACCAGCGTCGACTGGAGCAGAGCTTCCCGCGGCCGCGTCCTCGTCTACGAAGAAGGCTGCAGTGTCATGGGCTCCTGCATGTTCGATACGGGCATTAGTCGCAATCTGGGCCCGAATTGGAGAAGCCGGTGCACATCCGCAATGGCCTGCGTTATATACCATTCGCCAGGTATGTCTTTGCCATGTCGACTCGAAGCAGCATTTTGTTGTTGTTGCCTGAATTGATAATCGTGCTTTTTACAGGACTGGTGTAAAGAAGATTGGTCACCCCTCGGTGGCCAAGCTACCACCAGTCGCCACAGGAGGGGAGGCTGATCACTCGAAGAAGAGGAAGGGCTACGAAGCCGAGGTGCCCGCAGAGGGCGTGAAGAAGAAGAAAGGCAATGGCTCCATCATAGATTTGGATGAACCAGCCAACACGCCGAGCGAAGATCCGACTAGAGTGGACGCGACTGCGAAAGCCGACATAGTCGTGGGGTTGTAGCCGGTTGAGCCAGCGACGCTGGTCGGGGCGTCGGAGCCCACGATTAGCACTTCAGGGGCGGTGGTGGTGACGTTTCCTCGCTTCATGGAGAAGGCTTCATCCGCGGGTGGCACGACGTAGTCACCTCAGGTGCCTGAGGTTTTAGATGCAGACGTTGTGCAGCATCGTAGTCAGACGCCATTTGTGTTGCCGTCAGTAGACACTGCCGAGCTGCACAACATGTTGGGCGCAGCTATCTAGTTATGTCCAGTCCCCGAGGATCTGCTCGCTGAATTTCAGCGGGTAGATTCTTATTTCTTTTGATGTCGAGTCCCCGAGTGGCTAGTCGCTGAATTTCAGCGGCTAGGCACTTAAGAAGTTTTGGTGTCCAGTCTCCAAGTGGCTAGTCGCTGATTTTTAGCGGCTAGGCACTTAGAAAGTTTTGGTGTCCAGTCCCCGAGTGGCTAGTCGCTGAATTCGAGTGGCTAGGCACTTAGGAAGTTTTGTTGTCTTCTCACGGTTGTTTCATCTTCGTAGGGCCTTCAGCGTGAATCGGCGGAAAGACTGGCCGCAAAGGAGCATTTGGGGAGCGACCTCTGATCCATGCAAAAGGTAAATAGGCAGCTTCAGGCGACTGCAGGTCAGTGTTTCAATTTTTTTTGTCAATTATGTTGCCTTAATCGCCTGGTGTCTCACTTTTGGTTTCTTTGTAGAGGAGCACTCCGCCGCTGTTGACAAGGCTCACAAGGGTCTTGTCCCAGCCAACGAGTTGGAAACTACCAAGTCATCATTGACCGCCATGGAGAAGCGGGTTGCGGAGCTGGAGAAGGAGCTCAAGGCCGCGAAGGCGGAAGCGAGCTCGTCAGAGGAGAGGAGCAAGGCCGCTGTCGCAGTAGCAGCGGAGGAGCGAAAGGTCTCCGACGCTCTTGTTGCAGGGTTGCAGGATGAGCTGACCGGCCTTCGGGACTTCACCACGGGGCTTTGCCGTCCACTTCTAGGTGAGCTTTGTTAAACCTGTTGCTATATCAGCGAGTCCCCAAGCGGGTGAGTCGCTGTGCTAGCGAATCCTCGAGCGGGTGAGGCTGAAGTTGTGCATCCCTTTGTTTCTGACTTGGCGTTGTTTAGAGGGAAGATACTCGACGAAGACCCTAAGGTGAAGTCATATGACGCCAAGCGGTGCGTCACCATACTGGTGGACTCTGCCGCCCTTTCGGCGACATGCATTCGCGTCGTTCTCCGGGAGATCTCGCCCACTGAGGTGATTCCCAGCAATCTCATGGAGGTGTGCTGTTACCTTGAAAGGGCGCCAATGGTGGTCGACTACATGTCGCGGTCGGCGTTTCTCTGCGGGGCCGCGACTGCTCTGAGCCTTGGGCTCACGCATTTCCTGGACAACTTCGACCTCGACGACGTCACCAGCGGTTACCCCTCCGCGACCAGCTCGGTGGAGATCTCCAAAGTTCTGAAGTTGACCGCGAAGGAGGCTACGTACTCTGAGCGGGTGCTGGCGATGGGCGATCTGTTGCCGTACCAGGAGACAAAGGTGGCATCGAACGACCCTGAGCCGGCGCACCGTGATCTGAAGACTGAGCAGATGTTCCGGTCGGCGATGGCGAACATCCTAATGACGTATCTGGTAAATTCGTGGATACCCTTCATCCGGGTCAGCGGTGGTGGCGGCGCGTCGACCTCGATGCCTGTGGAGTAAATACATGCCGAGTGGCTTTTGTATTAGTGTTATGACGACCATAACGATCTTTGCCTGTGAACAATATTTTGCTGCTTTGAAGAAACATGTTGAGTCAGATTGATTTGACTTTGTTTTATTTGTTGTGCGAGTCCCCGAGCGCATCCACCCTTTACTGTGGATTACCTCGCGTTTCTGTATGTTTGATTTTTTTGCACTGTTAGTTAGTTATGTTCGACTCGCCGTGGCTTGAAAGGCAGTCGCTTGGCGACCCTAAGGGGTGCTCTGTACTTAGCCATTTTCCTAGACATGAACGGTGAGCGTGGTACTTAGCCGTTCTAGTCGCATGCCCAAGGTAGGTGAGGACGAAGCGCGTTTTACATGGCGCATCACTCCACCTAACTCAAGGAGCCAGTCGCGTGGTGAGTCCAGGGCGCGCTCTCATACTTGGTATGTTCCCGAGCCGCGTAGGTTTAGACTGAAGAGAGTCCCCGAGCGTGGTACTTAACTGTTCGAGTCGCTGCGTCGAGCATGTGGAGGACCAGGTCGATGTATGAAGCATGTGCGGTTGTCTTGGCCCAGCGAGTCAGTCGAGCGGGGCGACTCCGATGGGGGCTCTGGGTTGGTGTTTTCGTGGACGACACAAGGCCCGAATTCCTTCGATGTCCTTGCGTCACACTACTTAGCCTTGACGGTCACGTAGTCAATGGTTGACTTCCATGAGTAGCAGTGTGCTGTAGTTACGAGTGCGATTGGCACAAGACTTGGAGAGTAGACACAATTTGTGCGAGTCTAATGTATTTTATTGCATGGCAGGGGGAATACAGGTCATAGTTCTATGTGTAGAACTTCCTTAGGAGGTTTACATTCCATGGCCACTTGACGTCGAGTTGTCCGTCGCCTCGGACGCCGATGAGGTAGTAGGCGTCGTTGCTGAGGACTCGCCCTATGGCGAATGGTCCATCCCATGGGGAAGAGAGCTTGTGCATCCCCTTCTTGTCCTGGATCAGTCACAGGACCAGGTCTCCTTCCTGGAAGGTGCGAGTCTGGACTCGGTGGCTGTGGTAGCGCCGGAGACCCTGTTGGTAGATGGCGGTGCGGGAGCGAGCCAGGTCGCGTGCTTCGTCGAGCTGGTCGACCCTGTCTTGGCATGCGAGCTTGTTCTCGGCCTCCACGTAGTTGACCAACTGGGGCGAGTCGTGCTCCAGGTCAGTCGGCATGACGGCTTCGATGCCATACACCATGAAGGGTGTGAACCCTGTCGACCGGTTGATGGAGGTGCGGATTCCCCATATGACAGAGGGGAGATCATCGACCCAGCATCCCGGAGTGTGCTCGAGGGGAACTTGAAGTCGCGGCATGAGGCCATGGAGGATGCTTTGGTTGGCACGTTCCGCCTGGCCGTTGGACTCCGGGTGGGCGACTGAGGCGAGGTCGATCCGTATGTTGTGCTCCTCGTAGAATTCAGCCATGGCGCCCTTGGAGAAGTTGGTGCCATTGTCCGTGATAATGTTGTGCGGGAATCCGTAGCGGTAGATGAGCTCACGGAGGAATTTGGCCGCGGTCTTCCTGTCGCACTTCCCGACTGGCTTGGCCTCCACCCACTTGGTGAATTTGTCGACTACGACTAGGAGGTGGGTGTAGCCATAGGGGGCCTTCTTGAAGGGGCCCACCATGGCCATGACCCATACGGCGAACGGCCAGGTAATGGGGATTGTATTGAGCGCCGAGTTGGGTACGTGCATCTGATTGGCATACTTTTGGCATCTGATGCAGCATTGGATGATGTCGACCGCGTCGGCGTGCGCGGTGAGCCAGTAGAAGCCCTGTCGCATGGCCTTGGCGACCAGGGACCTGGCGCCAGCGTGGTGGCCGCAGTTGCCGGCGTGGATCTCTTGGAGGATCTTTCGTCCTTCCCTAGATTGCACGCAACATTGGAACATGCCTGTTACGCTGTGCTTGTGGAGCTTGCCATTGATGATGAAGGACTTGTAGCAGCGCACGATCATGCATGCCTCCGTTTTGTTTGTAGATAGAGTGCCGCTCTCGAGGTTAGCGAGGTATGGCGTGGTCCAGTCGCTTGACTCTGCGACCATGGCAACCAGAGCAGGATCTAGTTGTAGCGGTATCCCGAGGTCGATCTCCTTTTGGAGGAGAGACAGAGGGCTTGTGAATGGTGTCGAGGAAGACGCATGCGGGTGGAGTTTGCCGAGCCGACCCTATGCGGGATAGGGCGTCAGCCTCTTTGTTCTTGCATCGGTCTATCCACTCGACGGAGTAGCCGGCGAAGTGGCCCCTCCAGCTGGTCCACTGCTTGGCGTTATGCCGCCATGGTAGGGGAGACGGTGTCGCAGATACCGGCGACTTGCATGGCGACAAGGTTGGAGTCTCCGTAGCACCGTAGGCGATTGACGTTCACATCCTTGGCGCTCGCATGCCATCGAGGACCTCGTACTCGGCCATGTTGTTGGTGCAGGGGTGAAGTCGAGGTACAATACGTAGCGGAGCTTGTCACCCTTGGGCGAGGTGAGTATGATTCCCGCCCTTGCGCCATCCGTGTTCTTGGATCCGTCGAAGTGGAGCAACCAGTAGTGGAGCAACCGGTCGCTTATCTGGCTACTGCGCCTCTTCCCAGTCGGCGAGGAAGTCCACTAGAGCCTGCGACTTGATCGCTTTGCGCGGCTCGTACTTGATGTTGTGGACGCTGATTTCGACTGCCCACTTGGCGACCCGCCCAGTCGCCTCGCGGTTGCGGATGATGTCCTGCAACGGCGCGGAGGACACGACCGTGATTGGGTTCTCCTGGAAGTAGTGTGATAGCCGTCGCTAGGCTCGGAAGACCGCGTAAACCAGTTTCTTGTATTGCGGGTAGCATTGCCATGAGTCCGTGAGGACTTCGCTGATATAGTAAACCGGGCGTTGTATGGGGCGCTCCTTGCCTTCCTCTTGTCGCTCGATGACCATGACGGTGCTGACGACCTGCTCGGACGCCGTGACGTAGACGAACATCGGCTCCTTGCCGTGACGTCTACCTCCTTGTCCCATCAGAACGTGGGGTTCTTGCGCATCAGGCGGTAGAGAGGCATTTCCTTCTCTCCTAGTCGTGTGATGAAGCGACTGGGAGCCGTGACACGCCTGGCTAGCTTCGCCTCGATGCCTCGCTTGGAGACTATGTACCCGAGGAGCTGTCCAGTGGGTACGCCGAAGGTGCACTTTCCTGGGTTGAGCTTGATCTTGTACCTCCACAGATTTGAGAAGGTCTCGGCCAGGTCAGCGAGTAGGTCGCTCTAGCGATTGGACTTGACCACCATGTTGTTGATGTAGACGTGGATGTTGCGGCCAATTTGGCTTACGAGGCACTCCTGCATGCACCGGTGGTAGGTCGCGCCGGCGTTCTTGAGGTCGAATGTCATGGCGGTGTAGAAATAGGTACTGAATGGCGTGATGAACGCCGTCTTCTCCTCATCCTCGACCGCCATCTTGATCTGGTTATACCCAGAGTACGCGTCGAGGAAGCATAGCAACTCCAAGCGCGCAGTCGAATCGATGATCTGATCGATGCGCGGGAGGACGAACTACTCCTTTAGGCATGCGCTATTGAGGTTGTTGTAGTCGATACACATCCTGTAGGCCTAGTTCTTCTTCATGACCAGGACTGGGTTTGCCAGCCTCTTGGAGTACTTGATTGGACGGATGAAGCCTGCAGCGAGTAGGTGCTGCATCTCTTTGGCGATTGCTCTGCGGTGCTCTTCATTGAAGGGCCACAATGACGGCTTGATAGGTCACGCTTTGCGGTCGGCGTTGAGTTTTTGCTCGGCGAGTTCCCTCGGGACACTAGGCATGTCAGATGGCTTCCATGCGAAGATGTCACGATTCTCACGGAGGAAATCGACAAGCGCACTTTCCTATGGGGTGATCATGCCCGCCCCGATGGTGACCATCTGGCTGGAGTTGCCAGGGACCAGCTTGACAGTGCGGGTGTGCATGGTGGGCTCGAAGGCCGTCGACCCGGTGTTCTCCGTGTTGGGATTCTTTAGTATTGTTACGGTCATCTTTGTCGACCCCGCTCGCGTATCTGGCGAGCTCTACCATGTGGTTGGTTTCCACGGCGATGATGGCGTTCGCGAGCTGTGCGCCTTTTTCCTCGCACTCGGTGGCCATGTCGGGGTCGCCGTGGACGGTGATGATGCCGCATGGCCCTGGGAGCTTCATCATGTTGTACGCATAATGTGGTGCCTCCATGAACACGGCGAATGCTTGTCGCCCCAAGACGCAGTGGTAGGGGCTGTTGAAGCTCACCAGCTCGAAGATGATCCGCTTGGTGTGGAAGTTGGCTCGTGTGCCGAACGTGACTGGCAGCATCACCTTGCCGATCGAGTATGCCTTTCGACCGGGGACGATGCAGTGGAAGGTGGTGAGGGTCGACTTGATCATCGACTGCGGGAGCCACAGTCGCCTGAATGTGTCCAGGTAGAGGATATTGATGGAGCTCCTGCCGTCCATCAACGTCTTAGGGAGCCAGTAGTCGCCCACTTTGGGCTTGAATGCCAGGGCAACTCGCCCAGGGTACTCGGTCCGCGGTGAGTGGTCCTTGCGGCTCCATGTGATGCGCTGCTCGGATCAGTTGACGAAGCGGGGGACGTCGATCTGGGACACCGTGTTGACAGCGACGGCACGGGCGAGGACCTTCTTCTCGCGCTTGGTGCCGAGCCAGGTGAAGGTGTGGAGCGAGCCGACTTTGTTGCCGAATGCCCCGCCATTTGGAAGGTTTTTGTTGGGGTCCTCCCTTGCGCACTGTGCCTTCTCGATCTCCTTCAGAGAGTGGCAGTCGGCGGTTGTGTGCGTGGCGGGCGTCCCATCCCTGTTGTGGAACACACAGGGTTGGTTGAGGAGAGCTGCGGGGTTTAATTTCAGCCTCGCTCGGTAGTTTCTGCCGTCACGGTGCTTGTCTCCGTCGCGGTGGAAGCTCCGTGGGTCGCGTGGCACATAGCCGGCGTTGGCGAAGAAGTCTACTCACCCGTCACCGCGGCGCTTGCCGGTGAGGCGAGTGTTGCTATAGCGCAGCTTGCGTTGCCTGCCATTGTCGTGGCTGCTTGGGCGATTCCCACCCGACTAATCGTCCGTTTCCTGGTTCGGATCTACCTCCGCCTATCGTTTGGCGATCTCGAGGAGGTCGGGGATGTTGTCAAGCGTCTTGTACACCCGCTTGATCTTGGCGGCCAGGGGCTCGTATCGGCATGAGTTCTTGAAGTAGTGAATCGCCGTGTCCGGGTGGATGCCGGCAGCATTGATCCACAGGTCTTGCTACTGTTGGACCTAGTTGCAGGTTGACTCGCAGGGTCCCTGGACACATTGCTCCAGGTCCTCGATATGTGGTCGCGCGGGTGTAGGATCCCTTGAAGTGCC
This sequence comes from Avena sativa, assembly GCA_916181665.1. NCBI lineage: Eukaryota > Viridiplantae > Streptophyta > Magnoliopsida > Poales > Poaceae > Avena > Avena sativa. The sequence continues at coordinate 255,364,194 of OV702299.1, forward strand.
TGACGAAGGCATCAGGCATGTCCTCCCAGGAGTCGATGCTATCTGCGGGGAGGGTGTTGATCCACTGCCGAGTTACTCACTCCATCATCAGGGGGAGGTAACGAGCGGCGAGGAGGTCGGTCTGGCCAGAGATTCCCATCGCCATGAGGTATGTGTCTAGCCACACGGCTGGATCGTACGTGGGATCGTATTTTTCGATCTCCTTTGGCGCTTTGAATTTTGCCGGGTATTTTTTGCCTCGGATCATTGGTCTGAAGCACTAGGGGCCGACTCGACTGAGTGAGTCCCTTGGCTCGCCATTGTTGCGGTTGGTGAGGGTGTGCATTAGGTCGTTGGGCTGGAGTACGCTCCAGCTCTGGTTGTTGATGATGTGGGTTTGCGCGTCGACCGGCTGCCCGTTGGCGGCAACCGTGTTGTTCAGCGATCGCGGGTCATTGGTGGAGAGTGCTGGGTGCACGACCCGTGGCTGGTGCTGCAGGGGCTCGGGTGGCGGGCAGTTGAGGGTGTTTGCCATCGCTGGGCGCCCACTCGAGGCCGCCCTTCTTCCGGAGGAGCGGGAGTACATGCGCCCCTGCGAGTCGGCTCTTGCGACTTGCTTCTCGACGGCTTTGTCCATTAGGGCCTTGGCATACTGGATTTGCAGCGCGCTTTCCCCCATGAAATTAAGGTTCGCGACCGCTGCCTGCCCCTCGATGACGTTGTCCATCGGGGTGGAGTACAGCGAGAGAACGTTCGCGTCCCTCTGTTGAGGAGAGATGAGAACTCTTGACTGGTTGAGTGGGGGCGTGCGGTCGGGTGGCGGTGGGAGAGCTCCACTCACTGGTGCTCCTGGTGGCAAGCGGGCGCTGAAGCCTGGTGGCGTGTTCTCGTAGATCACCCGCTCGGCCACGCGAGCGGGATCGTTGTCTTTGTCAAAGTTCAGGGTGTGGCCTTGAACGGTAGGGTTCAGGCGCGTCCTGATGCGACGCTGGGGGTAGAGCGACAGATCCTGCATCACGGCCTGCTCAAGGCAAAAAAAAATCGCGCTTGTCTTGCTCCTTGCGCACCGCCTCCTCCAAGCGCATACGGGCTTCCTCGACCTCCCCCGCCGTCGTGGTGGGCGAGATTGGCATGGAGAAGGGGTCTGGCGGGGCGCTTGTGCTGCTCGCCATGTAGGTCACGAAGAAGCGACTGGATCCGGCGTGGAGGTCGCCGGAATTCTCCGACCTAGAGTGGGAATCGAAGATCTCAAGGCTTGATGGATCCTCGAAATCCCTGACATTGGAGACTCGAATGATGGAGCATTCTAGAGACACGACGATGATGGATCCGGCGACCGAAGTTGGGGTCGCCGAGTCGGCGTCGTCGTGGAGGGCCATATCGTCCGCGACCGTGTTGGTCTCGGCCACATGGCTGTTTGCCGAGTCGTACTTGGAGGTTAGGTGGTCGATGGTGCGGACCTGGCTCTCAGAGAGCCGATCGCGTGGAGGCGACTCGACGATGGGCGCCGAATCTTCGAATACGATGACAATCCGTGAAACCGACGATGCGGTGACCCAGCATACCACTGCATGATGTAGTACACTATAGTCGTTGACATGACACCAATGAAACACCGTTCACTAATATTACATACCCTAGAGTGGTACAACAGAAACACAGCAGGTCCAAGACATGACTATAGGTTACAACTCAACTCTTTACACAAGATCCAGAGAACACTATAGGTTAAAAAGAGAGAAAGAAACTTCTTACAAAGAAGAATCAGAAATAAATAACTCAAAAAATATCATACTATTAAGACTAGTATCTTAACTAATGGTCTGGCATTGCTGCTATCGCAATACACTACAAAAATAGGTTCTATGGCTAGAGATTATATTCCTATCTAATCAGTAACTTCGTCTTCACTTGAGTTTGTATATATGTTGACCTTCTTGACTTCATTGAAGAGCTTTAGCTTTTGATGATGATTCCTGGAGCATAACTTGATGTAGACGTCGTCTTAATGGCTTCAGAATCTAGCAAGGGTTAAGAAGATACGTTGAGTACGAGCGTACTCAACAAGTTCACTAGAAAATAATTGTTTGATGCACTATATCTACAGCCACAGACCGTAGGTCGTAGGCAATGCAAGTTTTCATAAACATTTCTTCAAAGGTTGCTTTTATTCTGAAAAGCTATCTCTGTCAGCCTTCATGGGTTTACCAGAACTTTCATGGAGTTCCTTTCCCGCCGCGTTCGCAGCTCCTTCCTGAAATAGGGAGTAACAAGTTACAGTTTTTACACTCTGCAGAGGTGTGTTACTTTACCCATGAGAGATCAAATCCTTGTTGCACAACCGGGGGATCTTTCCCGTCCACATTTCCTATGGTGTGGGGCCAGGTAGATGATCCAAGCCAATCACTGTCCTTCTCCGTGACCCCGCATACCCGACGGATTGCACATCAGGCCTAGGGTAAAACTTGTTTCCATTATCAGCCTAAGGTGTGCAACCCTCATAGATACCACAAGCTGTGGGACGTTGAGGGATCCCACCCATAACCCGCTAACCCTCTACAAGAGGAGTTGCAACAACGGCCCGGTCATCCGTTGGCATGCGAGAGGGAGCCGATCCAGCTGACTTCGCCGTCTCATTCCAAATCTCATGGTTAATGCGTAATATACGGCGTAAGAAGCACTGGCGACATTGGTTGTTAAGTCCTAGATATTATGTTCCTTTACCACCGGAACTTCCATAGTAGGTTATTACCTCATTGTAAATAACCTATAATCATATTATTATGAAAATAGTGTTTTCTGACTTTTTTGAAATGCAGGTGATGACAACACTGGATTTGCAAAATACTTTATAGAAAATAATCAAAGGACATGAGCAAGTGTGAACTTGCCTGTTGTGATTGCAAGATTATGCACTCACGGTCTTCGAGATAATATAAGATCCAATATCTGAAATCAGCATCATTGGTCCGGTAAGGACTAATGTTTAAAGAAGCAAGATGCTATTATGCATAAGTAATGTAATGCAATTTCCTAAACTCGAATCCCCGGAATAAGCGTTGATCTAGGGTTTGGATACCGGAAATGGTTTGTTTAGAATGTGTTGTCTTTTTAGATAAGTTTTACACTTGTGATTTTTATTAGCGCTTGTGAGTGTGTGTGAAACAACATGTAAACATAAAGGTATACAAAAATAAGATATACTATACGCTACTTAAAGACTGCTTATATGAGAATTGCCTTATCTTCAAATTTTACTTTGCAAGTAATGGCATTTATAAGGAACTTAAGTGTTAACAATCCTAAGTATATAAGTAAAGTATAAAGTAATGTGATTATGATAAATTGTCATCTTTGACTAAAGTGGCAAAACGAATAACTTTTGAAGAAAATCTTACTTAACTAAGCAGAAGTATTTAAACTTTAAGTTAACCTTATTAGGTGTTCTTTCTGGTTATAGTCTCTAAGTAAGAAATAATTACTCCATTTGAATAATGATATTAGTAGTATTTGAGACTTATCTATGTTGGTTTTTAACTGGGTTAGTTTGGTATTGAGATGCTTTAGGTCTTAATTCAAATAGACCAAAGTTAACTATAAAACACATAATAAAGTCTTTATCATAATATTTAAAGTCTTGTAGACTAAAGTTAACTTTAAGACATAGATGGACTTAAGGTATATTGCTTATGTTATTTGTACCTTGTGTACTTTATAATGTTTCCTTAAAGTTACTTAAGAATGGTTATACTTTTATTTGGTGTAGTGGTTTCTTGATTTTATAATGGAATAGAATCATTTATCTTTTTGTGAATGAATGGTTATAATTTGTAATCAGGGTAATAACATTACTTAAGTACTTATGGTTTCACTATAGTGTTTTGATTTGTTTATAAACTTGTGGTTGAGGGAAGCAAAAAGGTTTTATTTAATCCAAATTATTTTTGAAGATTTTATAATTTATATAGATCTTTTTAGAAAAAGAAACTATACATATGGTTGAATGATAATTCAATAGAATTGTATTAAAAATGTGTTGAACCATTTTGACTTCATATTATCAACATTTAAGACTAATACTATTTACTAGACTCAATTGGCTAATTTTTAGAATTATTAGCAATTTTTATTTACCCTTATCTTAATTATCAAGAGATAGGTTTCAATTCAAGTTGTTAAAGCGTTTTAAATTTTTATTTACTTCAAAAGTGGAATATTATATTTTAACATGTATGTATTATTTTTGTGATCATTTTGGTATATTACATTTATTTTTGTGATTTATAAATAATAAGATATGATTTTTATAAGATTTATTACTTTATAAATATTTAATAAATAACAAATATTTAATTAAGTGAAATAATAATGTATGATTATGGTTTTAAATTATATTTTTTATTTATCTAAGATTTTTGGTATTTTATTTATATTTTTAATATTTACCAATTAAAATATGAATTTTCAAAGTATTATTACTTATAAAACCTTTATTAAATAATAATTATTTAAATTCTTGGCATAATAATGTTTAATAATAGTTTTAAGTTGTATATTTTATTTTTCTAAACATTTTCATATATTATATATATTTTTTCTGAATTATAAAACAAAAGTTATTAATTTAACAAGATTTAATTATTTCCTAAATCATTTTCTAAACATTGAAATAGGGAATTAAATTTGACACCCAGACTGAATCTACCCTAGTCACTGACTAGTGGGCCAGTGGCCACGTTGATTGTCATACATGTAGTGGACTAAGTCCAACACGCTGACGTGGCTGGGGATGATGCGGTCATGATGTCATCGTAATGTCATCTAAAGATGAACACCACAGATCGATGATCGATCTGCCGATTCAGTGCACACGCAGGGCTACGGTTAGGCTTGTTGGGAGGACGACGCGAGGAGTCTAGGAGTGGTGGCGCCGCTAGCAAATGGTCGTCGGGAAATGATCAACGACGGTGAACAACGGCGGCGGTGTCGGGTGCTTATGGTGGGAGCGAACTAGAGCAAATTACAGAGAACAAAAGATACTGGAAGAACCAGTGGCTCACCAGGAATGCGATAATGCGGTCGATGAAGCAAGCTACAGCCGGAATCGATGGCGAAGGCGGTGGTAGGACTTTGGGAATGACGTCTCAATCCGAGCGTCTGGGACCTCACCATCTTGTGCTGACGGGGGCAAAAGGTTGAGACGAACATGAGGTACACGATGGTGATCTCAGACAAGCAAGAGGAGCTATGGAGCGACGGCGACAAGATTCTCCGACGAGCTAGGTTCGGCCTCTGAGATGAGACAGAGAGGAAGAGGAAAGGAATAGGGATAAGGATGTGCGAGGCAGCGTCGTGTCCTTCTTATCCCCTTCTGATGACGACAGCTTCGGCACGAATCTTGGCGACCACGGCGGACGGCGGAGCTCAAGCCAGGAAGCTGCTTCATCGGCGATGCTTTCTGTCCATAGGAAGAAGAAAGGAAAAGAAACAAAAAGGTATGTAGGCTGACGTGGGCTGCAGCCAAGGGAGCAGAAGAGGAAGGGTGCTGCAGCTAGGCGGTGGATAGGTAGAGAGGGAAATGGGCTGCGGCCTGGTTGTAGTTTTTTCTTACTGTTTTCCTTTTCTCTTTTCTGTTTTGTTTTCAGATTTGTGTATTACACATTTGTTTCAAATTTCCTTTATAGAATTTATTTGTTAAATAGTTGCAGCAATAATGGATGGTGTTTAAAGTCATTTTGGGAGCTTTTATTATATAGTGTTATATTTCTTTATTTTCTTTATATAGATCCTTTTAATATTCTGTAATAAGGTTTGTGATGAATTTTCTATCCATAATAAACCATGGATTTATATTAGGATATTTCCTTATTTGATTATAAAACTTAATTCTAGTTAACTTATAGTTTGGAGGGAAATTTTTATATAATGATCATATATCATTATTTGATGTATGATATACAAAGGAATTAATATGATTAATATTACTCCCATGAATCTAGGGAATAACAAGGTATATATATTTTATTATAACTAATATAGGAGTTAGGGTTTTAGGGATTTGTTAATCATATTATACCCTTATAGAATGATTTTTATTTCCTCGTAATGAATGTAATGATAATGGTTTAAGATAGCTAAATATATGCAAATCATGTATCCATCTTTATTATTATATAACAATCATTACATAATAGAATTTAATTATTAGGGTTCTCAGAATGGTGAATTCTATTATTCAAAATCTACTAACAGGTGAATCCTAACCACCCTTCTTAATTAAAATATGCATAGTTGTTTTCTGGAACTAGCTATTCATTACTTGCTTAAGTGTGATTAATATATGGATATAATATTGGGGATAATGGTTTATAGTAATTTCCAATTATGTGGTACACATGATTTAGAGGTTTGAAAGTGTCAAAGATATGCTTGAGTGATTTGCTATAGGAAAATATTCCTATAAACCTTTGTAGAAATAAGATGATAGATCAATCAGATGAAATGGATACTATGTGTGGTTAAATATTTAGGGTTTAGTGTTTACCAAGAATTTCTATCTTCCATAATTCACAATCCTAGACTTCAAATTGAGGAATTCCTTTCCTATATATTCTACTCCTTTATATTCATCATCATGTGTTAACATGATGAGCTTTACTTCACCAGAATATTCTTATCCACCTTTTATTCTTCTACATCCATTTATAAATCCAATGAGCTTGTAAAGCTTTCATAATCTTCACATATCCATACTTGGTTATATCAACTACTCTACTGCTAATAATCTCTAATCCAACAAGTAGTTACTTCCAACTCCATTCATACCCTTCCATAATCATCCTTCACTAATATTACTTCAATAGATGTATACATCAAATCCTACTTCACCTCAAGTGCTTAGTATTTCCAAAGAGGAAAATACTACTTCTTTAATCCAATGTTGCTCTAACATCATATTAATCATACTATCTTGTCTCTACTTAACTCCAGTATCTAATACTCCAACCTCACATTGTATTAATGTGACTTGTCATGGATAACCTAGAATGACATATCTATACTAGGGTTCAATCATGTTATACCCACCAATCTCACTTATACTTGATATAAGCATTCAATCTTGGTGGCTAAAGCATCATAATTATAATCCTTTAATCATTTATGGCTTAGGTTTCCAGTTGGCTAATCAAGGTCTCATCAATACAACATTACAGTTGTATTAAAATTATCTTCTTAGTATCTCTATTGGATTAAGGGATGTTATTCGTGGACTATGCCTACTTAATCCAATAGGATTACTCCTTGGTATCTATCTTCAATGTTCTTCCTTATAATCCTATTTGTTACCATATAATTATATCTTCCATATAACTCTTCTCTCCATTCAGGAGTGAGTTAACTCCTTCAATTACCATATTGATTTGATTCCCTTCAATCACTCCCATCCTATAGATGATATCCAAAACTAGCATTACTACTTACCTCTTCTTACTTCCATCTCAAAAGGATTTAAGTGAATGCCAAGATAAGAACAAGAGTTGATAGATCAAGAATTGATAGGTCAATAGTTGATTACTCTACATTGATGAACAATGGATATTAGAGATGACAAGGATTAATATGGAAAGAAAGATATGTGGTGAATGGTCTTTGAATTGGTTTCCTCCTTACTCCATATAACTAAAGAGTTAGGGTTAAGTATTACCATGACACTCATGGTAGGAATAGATAAGAATAAGATAGGTCAGGATTAGTTATTACATTCTTGTTACTTGAATTATATTCATAGCTTGGTATTCATGAGTTATTGTAATGAATACTATGTGATAATCACTTAAGGGATCAAGTATTAATCATTAAGCAATGTATTAGGGTTTAATTTTTATTACATTTGATCTACCCTTAGATCAAATCTCCTTTACCCAAAATAAGGTTTTAGCAAAGGTCATATTAAAACTTACCGCAGTCAACTTGATGATCTACTTAAATTCCATCAAGTTGAGAGAAGCTTCAATCACTTTGACAAGTTTTGTTGAAAAGCACAAAATTATTCAGATTTTCTATGCATGAATGCAATGCACACATCTGGGTTCAGCTTAATTCTAAGCTCTAATGCTGGGATGTTACAGACAAAGAGGTTGATGGAGCCGACCGGCATGATGACGCTGTGCGTGACCGGTCACGACGCCGGGACGTAGCTGCTGGGGAAAATCTGAAGGATATCTCTATACGCGATCATGAGACCGGGGGCGATCGATTGGTTCATCGGCAGGTAGGGTCTCGCCGCAGAACACAGGCCTGGCCGACCAGGCCCCATGGTAGGCGCCACTGTCATGGGAATGGCCACAGCAGATGCTGCGATTGGCAGCGAGTAGTAGAACAAGGGGCAAGGGCGGCCAGCCATCAGCGGTGCGAGATGAGGGTGGGGACACAAGCTTTTACCCAGGTTCGGCCCGTCGGAGGGTAAAGACCTACTCCTGCTTGATTGTATTATCGAGAGATTACAAGTGGTGAGCTCGGCGACTAGGCGGCGAGTCGATGGGGTATCTGATGGAACATAAGTGCTATGCGTACCCTAGGGAGGTTTATATAGGGAGTACCTCACTAGGGTTTACAGTTCTAGAACCGAGTTGGATAAGGACTCGGAGGGTTTTGACCTAATCCGACTCACTGGGGTTTACAGTTCTAGAACTGGGCCTTCAGCTTCCAGTCGCATGGCTTCTTCTTGGGTCGTGATCCAGTCGCCGTCATACAGGCCCACTCGTTGGGAGTATGTTCCAGTAGGGAACATCCTGCTGAGTATACCCCACTCGGCATATCCCCATCATCTAGGTAGGGTTTTCCGCCACTAGCCCTATAGTCCGACACCGCTGTCAAACCCACCTCGGCTCGCCGTTGTGATGCTGATGCCAGATGCACCAGCAGTCACCTTGTCCTCCACCCACGACATTTGTCAAAGACTAACGCCCTAGCCACCACCTCATCCATCGCCGCCGCGGCCGCCACTGCGTTAGTCGCCCCAACACACTAGCCGCAAAAGCGTCTGCCGCTGCGACGCTGACGACCGACGCTCCAACCGCTGCGACGCCGACGACCGACGCTCCAATCGCCACCTCGAGTTGGTCCTCTCCATGTCTTTCCCAGATGATGTTAATTCGAATTCCAGTTTTTTGGCATTATGTGTTGTTGTATTTCAGTGCTAGGTTGATTGGTAGTAAATGATACAAGATCTTTGAAAATACATGATTTTAATTTATCCATTTAGTTGGTTTAGTATACTTCAATTAAGTGTATGCCCATTTGATTGCAAGTAACAAATTAGTTTCAGTGTACTTCAATTATAGTGTATACTTGTGTCATGGTCAGATGTATCCAGTTTAATTGTTAGTACCATATATGTTCAAATTCATTTCTACCTACTCCCCACTAGAGCTTCATGTGAAGCAAAAAAAATAGAAGGTTGCGAATTCTACGAGCTTTTCCCCACCACATGTTCTCCTCACCATTTTCCAAAAACTAGCTTCTCTAGAAGTAGATCTCAAAATAAGTAGCCCTGATCACAATAACAGTATCTGTAGTTGTCTCCCCAAAACAACCTCCAGCAGGAGCATCAGATTAGTCGTTCTCAAGAAGCCGCCATGCCATGTCCCGTGTGGGGCACGTCTGTTCCTAGTCGTCTACCCAAACCACATGGTTCTAGGTACAAACTAAATGAAATTCATTTAAAGTATGATGGAATTTTACAAACTAATCGAAATTTAACTAAACTTGAACCGAAACTAAATCTAAGGACCGTCGTTCTCACCAGATGTACTTGCCTCGTTGTCGTTCTTGCGATGCTGCTTGGTGTCCCACTCGTCCTGTTTTCAGGCCCACTTTGTACGCCATGCATCCACCATCAGGCAGCACGCTAGACATTTCGCGCCCCTCCATTGTTTCACGCAACTGTCGGTAGTAATCATTCTGAGCAATTCCGGTAGCCTTGCGAGCACTGCAGCGGCATATTGATGTGGAGAATGGCATGTTTCTCCCTCACCATGAGGAGGCGGGCGTTCTCCTCCACCGATGCCCTTTATCGGGAGATCTGTGTGTCGTTGTCTTCAATGTACAGGTCAATCTCGTCCAGGGTATGGGCCTCATTGTTTCTTTTCCGCTCACTCTTGTAAAAGTTAAGTATGGTGCACTATAGTGTATCAAGAACGTTCATGTCGTACTACTCCTCGTCCATCGGGAGGAGAATTCAACCGAGTCGGAAGTCATTGTCCTCCAAGGAGGCTAGACGAATTGCCTCCAGCGGCAGGACGCGCTTCAACGCCGCGGGCATGGGGAGCTTGGCCTAGTAGTATGGAGATGACGAGGCATGACGCTTAGCCGACGGCATCTAGGAGGAAAAGAAGGGCTTGGAGACAAGAACTAACCAGGAGGCGAGCGGAGCGAGATGAGTCTAAGGTTTGCATTGTGGATAGAGGAGAGACACCATGGACAATATTTAACGCTATAGCCAGCAGCGCAGCCGCTGGCTCGTATTAACGCTGCTACAAGATGTGAAGGGACTGGACGATGCACATGCCACATGCCACTACAACACGACGGACGACTCTGTGCACCGTCCACACTACGTGTGACAACCGGTCACCTAATTTGTGCCAGCACACGCCACTTCGACGATGGGTTGCATCTATGAAACGGTCGTTGTAGAGGAGATTTATGATGATATAAATATTGCTTACAACCGCCATGCAAATGATAGCTTGGGCCAGCCACTCACCATGTCGCCAACGTGCGACAAGCACAGCCCTATGGAGAAGGTACGACTTCGGTACGCCAGACATGCTACGGCCGAATAGAGATAATCTAATGCACAATTGTTTTTCGTAGAAACCAAAAGAAGCTCTCGTTGTTCATTAAAAAAATATTTTTCTTCAGATGACCAGTCATGGTGTCAACATGGCCGTATCTGGCCCAGGCCGAGAGGGGTGATCACCAACGGCCCCAGACCCATTTAACTAGTTTATCATATATTAAAATAAATTACATACACATGACGTAGAAGGAAAGAAAAAGACCCCTAATAGGCCTATCAACCTAGTACGCACGACCGTATGGATTCCTCGATCGCTTCGTTGTCTTGTTTATATTTCCACGAGGCGTAACAGTTAATTACATATTATTTAATTCTTGTGGTTATGGAACATCTTCCATCCCACTCTGGACACCTTCGGACCTTCCTGGAACACTTCCCGTTTTTCTCTCTTTTTTTCGGTGATTCTGATTCTTTGGTGATTCTGATGATACCAAAAACAAATATCCGTGCTTCTTCAAACCCTTAAGCGTGCTACTCAACAGTTCAGAAACACTCCAGACATGGTCGAGACCCCTCCCGAACCAATGATCGTCAGCGTGACCTGGATGCCCATGATGACCACACGTGCATTCCACGAAACATGTCGTTGAACTATCAATGTTCTGTCCTATTCCTTTTGTCTCTACGCTACTTGCAATGTTCGAGGTTTGATCAATAACATCACCATGTATTGTTCAACCTCGTTACTGACAATCGCTATTTTACTCGATCCGATAAGTGAAATGCCCCATGACCTAGTCATATGATGCGCGGCTTATGGATATAACTTATCCAAGTGGGCCTAGAGTATCTTCCGTCACGCGGATGGACAAATCCCTCTCTTGACACATACACCTCAACCTGCCCCTGATAACCCACAAGTATTGGGGGTGTATCGTAGTACTTTCGATAAATATGAGTGTTGATCCCAACGAGGAGCAGAAGGTGTTAACAAGTGGTATGGAGCGGGAAATCTCTGTAAATACTTAGCAAACGGATTTTTAGGGGTTTTCTGATCAAGCAACAAAACAAAGTGCAAGTAATAAAGACAACGAACAACTGCAGCAAGTGGCCCAATCCTTTCTTAGCAAAGGACAAGCCGGTGGAAATACTTATAAGGACGAAACGTTCTCGTGCACACATGAGAATTATGTCAAGTGCTTTCGCTTCAAATAGCTAAGTACTCTTCTTTGGTGTTGTAAGTGTTGTGTGGGTGAACCTGTGCTAATGTACCGACCTTACTTGGACTAATACATACTTTTGATTAAACCCCCTGCAAGCATCCGCAACTACAGGAAAGCAATTAATATGTAAACCTAACCACAGCCTTAAACTCTGAGATCCTACACTCCCTTATGCAAAGGTGTTCTAACGGGGGTTCAGGTTTCTGTCACTGTGGCAACCCCACGATTAGTAGCCAAATACACAATGCATTCCCATAGGCCCATGAATGGTGAAGTATCATGTAGTCGACGTTCACATGACACCACTAGAAGAATAGCACCATAACTTAAATACTAAACCATTGAATAATAACTCAACACAAATCCACTACTAACAACATGACTTCTCCCATGTCCTCAAGAACTAGATGAACTACTCACAAGACATCATATGGATCAAGATCAAAGATGATATGGTGATAGATAACAATCTGAACATAAACAACAATCCAGTGGTTCCACTCACAAGCATCAACTACAATAGTAATCAACACCAGGAAAGTTTCCCCTACGAACTATCCAAGTATTCAACACAATTGTTACATCGGGATGGATTGGTGATGATGGTGCTGGTAGAGATGATGGTGTGGATGATGATGATGATGATCCCGATGAAGTCTAGCTTGATGATGGTGTTGATGGTGACGATCTCCCCTCTCCGGGAAGGAATTTCCCAGGCAGAAATCTATCTGCCGGAGATCTCTTTCTCTCTAGGTGTTTTCCACCCCGCAGAGGCGGCGGAAATCTTTGTGGTCGCTCCCCTAGTATTAGGGTTCCGAGAGGAAGATATAAGCGAGAGGGCGGAGTCAGAGGCTGGCCAAGTGGTCCACACCTGCCTTAGGCACGGCCTAGGGGGGACCCGTGCCTAGGGGCGTATGGGCCCCCTGTGGCCCAGCTACGCCTCCCCTTCTGGCTTCCTTCGTTTTTTGATAAAATTTAATTTTCCAATATTTTTCTAGAATTTTTCTTATCTTCGTGAAATTGCATCAAAACACCACTTTTTCCATCAGAAACCTGACTCCGGCAGTCCATCCTCCAAGAATCATCCAACATGCAAAAACAGAGGAAAAGACATAAGTAACACCTCATAATAAGACACATATCAATGAATAGAGGCAAATTATGATATAGAATGGTGATGCAAATTGGACGTATCAACTCCCCCAAGCTTAAACCTTCGCTTGTCCCCAAGCGAAAACTAAGCTTAGTAAACATGTCCACAGGTTTATGGAGTGAAGTGTCAATAAAAGAATACAGAAAAGAAGCATCACACTTACTATTGCATAACTCATAGAAGAAACCAACTCACCATTATATAACTTAGCTTGCAACAAGTACATGAGTCACAATAGAGATGCATAAAGATAAATCATAATTGGAATTGGCAAACTTTGTTCCTGGTCAGAGAACAGCTGGCAGATAGTTTCATAAATAAATATTTTGAAGAAGTTTTAAAACAGGAGTACTCTTTGCTCAAAAAGGTTTTTCACAAAGATGGATTTCAAAGTAATACTCAATAGATAAGAGTCTTGTGCAAACAAGGAAGATAGAGAACATGATTGAATAAATCACCATATGAATGCTTGCAACACAACAACTCAAATGCTTGCTGGAGATAGAGAGGAAGTAGGTTTACTGACTCAACTTAGAAATAAGAGAAAGGTCACTTCGTAGAGGGCAGCAGGGATTTCAATTCATAAAGAGCTTCCAAAAGATTATGGTACTTACTAGCTGTGATCCCTCATTGCCCCTATCATAGGCATCTTGAGATGATTAAGGTTAAAGTGAACAAGGAAGGAGTATATGCTTGACAAAATTTAAGTTGGCAATCGCATGTCCCTTGAGTACGAGGGCTGCTCCTCATGCTACTCAACTTTGGTCACCGGTAAGTTCTTGTCATTTTAAGTACATGTGTATCATAAAGAACCACCAATGGGGTACCCCTTGCACATGATACATGAGCTATTCCATAACCAAAATGACAAGGCAAGCAGACAATGAGCATCTCAGTGATCTTTTTATTTACTATATGCATAGCTTTTTATTGAGGATGCTTCACAGATTGCTCAGTATGGTTATGCTGCAAGTTTCCATCATGATTAGGCATGGCTTAGGCTAGCGGCCCAGGCCTTTCTCTAACACACATACATCACTACATGGACTTACAAGCTCCCTTTTTATTTCACACCGACGACATCCGCAAACAAAAGAGCATGATATCAATTGAATGAGTATCCATAAGTGTTGAAAGCGTTCCCCGTGACAACACGGTTTTGCTAATCCCAACGTATAGATGCAAGCATATACAACTTTGATGACACAATGGTTCAAGTCTATTAGGGGCAAGAAAATAAGGTGTGCCATCAAGTTCGTGAGAGCTTTACTAACTAGTTTTGACATAACAAAATACTTTTTAATTCGAAAGATAGATGAAGCTTGAGAATTTGCTTGGAATAGAAATAATGCTAATAGGTAGATATTGTGGACACAAATGGCACAGGTTTTGGCTCAAGGGGATTGGTTGCATGAGAAGTATGCCTTCTCAAAACAGGTTTTGGCTAACAAGGTTGGGTAGCAAGCAAAAGAGTTGAAAGAAACAAGCAAACCTACAAGTGATAAAGCCAAACATGAAACTTCCTTGAAGACACAAAAGATCTTAAACAAAGAATACTAAGCTTATGAGCCAACCAAGAAAAGAACATAACTGATACAAAATACATGTAAGATTTTTCTCTTTTCCTTTCAAACCTCAAAAAGTGTTGCTACTGACCAGAGCTTGGTTTGCCAAAACCAATTTAGATTTACTTGATGCGCCCAAATTGATGACAATACTGATTAACAAGATCAATCATATAATAGAGATTGCAAACTAAAATAAGAAGTGTAAAAACTAAAAGATGAAACTTCTCATTAATATTCCATAAAGGCACTCACACCAAGGGATACATAGATAATCGACTAAATAAGAGATACTTCCACATGCAAACCAACCTATAAGATAACTTCTCTACCAAAGACATAGCTCTACTAAAAAGGTAAAAGATAAAATATAATGATTGTGATACCGCGGCACTCCCCCAAGCTTGGAACAAGCCAAGGGGATGCCAAACCTGATGACGAATTACTCCTTCGGTGGTGGTGGTGGTGTTCTCTTGATAAGCTCCTCAATCAGGTTCCTCAAATCCTCAATCTCGAAGGTTATAGTACAAATCAACTTCGAATTTTGCTCAATGCGGTTCATGATCATATCGGACCCAGAGCCCCAGTCCTTACAATTCTTTCCTGACTCTTCCTTCTTAGTGTGTTCCTCCCCTGCATGGTTAGAACGAGGCAAATCCCACATCAAGGGCAAGTTCCCTTTGGGCACCTTTTGGTATTGATGCTCATGTATAAGAGTATGGAAGGAATTCTTGGTACGTGGGAGGATATGACCGTGGAGCAAGGATATGACACGGGGTTTTCCCTCCTGTAGACATCCATGTTGTCCTCCTAAGCTTGGTAGGTTTTGCCACCACTCCAATTCTTGCGACGGTGGCGCGGGTGTTCGGATGCTCATCCTCCTCCATGTCTTCCTCATCCCCTACCAAAATCTCTTTATCCTTGGGATTGTGAGGATCGTCTTCCTCGGGCTTCTTGCCTTTGTCGTTGGCGGAGACCATGGTGCTCTAAACTTGAGAAGATTTCCTGACAGAAACATATCGAAACGAAAACACGACGAGAACACGATGCACAAACCTCAAGGGATCCGGGGGGTTATATATTACGAAATTTCAAAGCATAAGGAAGGTGCTGGTACGAAAACAAGACGGAGACGGAGCTCGGGGGGCTCACACCCCCTCCAGGCGCGGCCAGCTGGGGCCTGCGCCTCAGGTGGGTTTGGCCACCCCGGCCTCCGTTTCCTCCTTGTTCCGTATCATAACCTTACTTATGTAATAAAAACATCAAAAATATAAAAAGATTGGGTTTTCACGAACCTTCCTTTTTCACCACTTTTACCTATTCAAAGACGAACTCTGCAGATTCCTTCCCTCCATCTCCTGGAAATTCCTTTTCTCTCAAGGCAATACACAAACCTCAATGGAAACATTAGTGTAAGCAAAAACAATAAACCTTTAGGTACACACTTCAATTGAAATCCATCAAAACAAAGGCTTCTGTAAGAGGCAAATGCAAATGATGGCAGAAATCTGTCAAAACAGACCAGCAGGTAAAGATAGATTTTTTCGAAAACCTTCTATTGCTCAAATCAAAAAGTGCAAAAATAATGAAACACTACAACAGGACATAGCTTTGGTAACACAATCTTGCGTTACTACAGATCAAAAACAATGTTACTAGCCCATCTAGTAACAGACTTTGGAATGTGTTCCATTAGGCCGTGTTACTAAGTGGGTTCCCTAGTCACACGTCATAATTGTTACTATATGTTAAAAATTGTGTTACAATTTATATTATAGTAACATGCATATTGTTTGTTACTAGATGTGCTGGTAACACATATTTTAACTATAGTAACACCGATGGTAACATAATTTCATACATGTAGAACATTGGTGGTAACATCTATTTGTAACTATCGTAACATAATTAGTAACATTCTTTTTAGTTTCAAGATGCAATTAGTAACATAATATCCAAATCTTGTAACACTATAATTTATAGTCAACAACTACCCTGGTAACACATTTTTTAAAAATTATGGTAACACCAACAGTAACACTACAATATTAGTACCGCAATGAATTTATTATTATTAAAAATGATTTAGGTGCGTACCAATTAGTGGAATATACATTTATTTAATAAATCATTCACATGCTCAATCAATTAATTTATTATATGATACTCAACAACATTAAAATGAAAAAGAGATTGAAGCACACATCCACAAATTAAATATATCAAGACATTTTTACAAATACAAGTGTGAGATTAATAAGAGTTATACAATAAATAAATACCGGTATCTTTGGTACAACATCATAACACTCATACTAAGTTGACTAGAGATAACACAATTGCGATAAATATTACAATTGTGATAAATATAACACAATTCAACCAAAGAAAAAGATCTTAAAATGATATTACATTTTTCAATCTATCAATGAAAACTTTAATTGTTGCTAAGTAAATCTTCAAAAATTATTTATTCTTGCTCGATCCAGAGTATTGAGCTGCAACTCAATTATCCATCTAAAGCTGCAAAAGAAAAATTGGACTTTACATTTATATGATTAAATGTGCACAATATGATTCTAGAAAATGGAAGAAGAAGATTAACTTACAAAATTTGAAGGCCAAGCAATTAACAATCCTTCAGCAAAAGCATCACCAATTGTCTTGCAAACGCATATTTCCCTTACCAGCTCCTCATTGTCCTGAATAGCTTTATATATGCACACATGTGGAAATTCAGCACCTAACTCAATAGTGCCTATTTTAGTTGTGGGATCTGTACTCTAATAGTACCAGACAGAACATTCTGTTTGTTTGGATATGATGAAGTCTTCAGAACTACTTTGAAACAACCTATATTATGATCAATATTAGCGTTTGATGACAAATCTTATATTTAATATAATTGGAGGCACGGAAGCCTCTAGGCAAATAATCTATCACGATAGTCTGACAGACATGCCATGGGAAAAGCAAGCAGGAGACGGTTACAACATGGACTTCTTGAATTTAAAAGTAAATTAGATGTTTTACATACCAGTAGGGTCAACCACTAAAACCATGGGACATAAAAGGCTGTTGCGATCTGGAGTCCTGAGCTTAAATGTGTATAGATAACTTTTAATCTATCTGAACAGATTTAATCAACTGCCTCAGCATGCACATGCAGATTCCAGCAGCGAGGTGGCACACGTGCCCTGTTGCCCAATTTGCGATTGGATGGTGCCTTATGTTGCGCACCGCATGGACACAATGGATGCAAGCTTGCTATCTATTTTGACATAATTGTAGTAACGGTAGGAAATGGTCTTTATTTTTGCGATTCATAGTAGGCAATAGTCATGTAAGGCAACGAATTGCACTGGGTTGTATGTAGCCAGCTGTGCGGTGATTAACATAGGCATGTAAGGAGGACGACACATGTAGCCATCAGAATGATTACTCTCCTCGGCGCCGGCCGGCCGACCATATGACAGGTAAGCAGACAACTCAGTGAAAATAGACTGTAAAAGCAAGTCCAACAAAGGATAGCAGTTTCTGTTTTCTTGATTAAATTATACCATCTTAATATTTGTATTTTGTTCAGGTAAGCAGACAGCTCAGTAAAACTAGACTGTAAAAGCAAGTCCAGCAAAGGGTGGAAAAAATTTCTGATTTCTTGATTAAAATACGACATCCTGATATTTGAATTTTGGTATTTGTAGTTTGGTCAGTGTTGGAGACATGCAACATGTACCGTAGTTGGGCTGACACAATAACGATAAGATTCAACTACACGTACCTCTATCAGTAATAGTTGTATTCAATTTGCCCCAGTATACCTGCATTTAAAATAGAAAGAAATTATTTGTTTTCAACTGATTCGCAATGGATGGTGCATGAATCAAGATACCTCTCTTCTAAAAAAAATCCTAGCACCGGGACGAAGTCTGCCGGTACAATGAGCCTGATTGCATCTCCATACAAAAATTATTGTGAGGCTCTTAGTAATGAGGTCAGTGTGTATGTTAAACATGTCACATGAACAGGCAACAATCATTGTCACATTGAACATAAATGAAAGTATACTATTCCTCCTATCTTCTATAATCATACTACCATGATTTTTCCTACACTATGAGGTTGCAATTTTTACTATCAATTGATGTCACGTATTTTGTCTAGCCCGTACACCGGGTAGTGATGATATAATTTACATGAACAATATGCCGATAGATACACATGGGCGTAGCTTTACCTTGAAGAGGTACGCCTTCTTTTTGAGGAGAGATACGATCCCCCAAATGTCCCAAACCGATATTTACAGTTTACCAATAAAGAAAGATCAAGAAATTACATCGCAGCAACAATACCAAAGGCGCTAGCTGATTAGGAAGGGGCAACTCCTCTTGAGGGTTTCCTCGTGGTGCAGGTCCTGAAGAAATACCTGGACCTGGCAGGTTGGACGGCTGGTCGGCATGACGGGGAGCAGGTCGCAGGATGGCCTGGGCGACAGAGAGAGGTCGGGGGCAGCGCGGTGGTGGGAGGGTGATGGGGGCGGCATGCTGGTTGGAGGGAGATGGGGGCGGCGCGATGGTGGGACGGCGACAGGGGCGGCGCGATGGTGGGACGGCGGCGGGGGCAGATCAGATAATTGCGGTGATTTTTTTTGACGATGATTAATTAGTATGGATCTATATATAGGAGGTCTATTAATGGAGGTAAAAATGTGTATTAGCGGGAACAATTAAAATTTCCCTCCGTTTGTTTTTTGTCAGCCAAAACAACTACTCTCTCCGATCCAAATTAATTGATTTAGGTTTTTTAGATTCAAATGTATCTAACACTAAATTATGTCTAGATACATCCAAATCTAGACAAATCTAAGTCAATTAATTTGGATCGGAGGGAGTAATAGATTGGTGCCAAAACGATTTTATGTTTTGGGAGAAGGACCTTAAATTTAGCATGGATGTAAATTTTATATTCTTTAGCCAGTAGTGTTAGAGTATTATACGGACACGGTTATTATGGCAGTTTAGGATAGTTGGGACTCTAACTTAACTTGACTTGTACTTGAAGATGATCATGTACGTCTATATATACTCGCCTATAAGGATCAATAATATATCCAATATATTCCGTCAATCTCTCTCTACGTTCTACATGATATCAGAGCGGCAAGATCCTTGACCTAGACGTCGTTGCATCCACTTAGCGTCGCCGCCGCCACTTCCCAAACCCTAGCGCCGCCGCTCGACATGGCGTCGCACTAGCCGAGCAACACGCTTCTTCCGCGCGGGGGTTGCGCAATCCGTACGCAGGGTTCGTCCACCGACGCTGGTACTGGCAACACCGGGAGTTCCTTCGTCCCCGACGCGTTTTCGAGTATGGCAAGCTCGAATCGGCGCCTCGTCTTCATCGGCTTCGACAATGTCTTCTTCGGCATCGAACCCTCTATGACTGTCTCGACCGCGTCACCGACAATTTCTTCTTTGCATACTCGGTTCTGGCAAAACCGGAGTGTGCATTCGTCCCCGACGTGCGCCTAGTTCTGGCAAAACTATGGCCGCACCTTGTCCTCGACGGCTCGGACTGCATCAGCTTCGGCATCGACATTCTCGACGACTACCTCGACGCGTCTCTGTCATCCTCCTCGCGCACTATGCGCATACGGCTTCACGTGTGGCTACCCTTCACCAAAGTGACCAAGGCGAAAAACCCACAACGCTAGTGATTCGACTTCCATGTCGGCCACGAGGACATGCACCGGCCGTGTCAACTCCTCTGCCACCCAAGCGACCCGTAGTAGCACCACAAATGCAGACAATCTCGGAACTGCCACTCCGGTTTCCATGCTGAACCCAAGGTCACACTCACACACCAGCCATATCGATTTCTGCCACCCGAGCGACCAGAGGCAACACCATAAATGCAGACGAATTCCAGAGTCGCCGCTCTGGCTTCCATGCTGATCCCGAGACTGCATACACGCCTAACCGGTAGAGAAGCTACCAAGGAAAGCAAGGAATCGACGACTGATGGAGTACTGGGCTTACAAGGCGACACCAAGGGGGAAGTGATGATGATGTTGTCCACGCTCAATCTGGCAAAAGCCATTAGGTTTTCACCCCGAGAGTTCGAGACTCAAAGCAACAAGAGAGGTGAAGGAGCTTCTCGACGGTGCCCCCAACGAGGGGAGCGACGTCCGAGTACACCGACATCGCCCGTATCGTCTGAGGTCAGTTTAGTGATTTCACGCGGAGGTCACCATACTTGAAGTCGTTGAAGTCTGTCCACCAGGTCGCAGATGCCCATGCCGGTCTTGCAGCTTGCCGCCGCCTTGAAAATCGCAACACACCAACAACAAGGATGACCAAGTGATTCCAGTCTGATCAAAGATCAAATGGCAAAACCTTAACCAACACCGAGTAGTTGCCATCTACTCAACACAATCCCTGAGTCTCCACACTTGTCTTTGAGCCGCCCCGTTTCCTCCCTCCTCTTGTGTCCCCATGAGAGTCTTCTCATAGTCTTTGGCTCCTATCCCTCCTTTCTCCAGCAGCCTGGTCGGCCGAAGGGGACGACCAGAGGATGTTGTCTTGTAGGTAGTAGTAGGTTTTTTAGGACTCTAGGGTTTCGGGCTTTGTCCCTATTTGTGAGTAGAGCATGGGATCTTGCTGGACAGATCTTGTGCATCTTTCTTTGTTGCGGCATGGCTCCGGTGGCTGGAGCTGTGGATGGTGGCGATGCGGAAGGTGAGTATCTCCGCCAATAAGGCCGCTTCAAGCTCCGTTGTCATCGCATGTGCACGCAGTGCAAGGTGGTTGCGGCTGGGCGTCACTAATGAGCTTCCATGGAGGAAGACGTGCTTGGAGGTCCCCGCTGCAAGCTCTATGAATAAGCGTTGTTGGATCTGGAGTTGCGGTGCCTGGCTCCCCTTTCATCTCATGTCCATCCATGGTGGCGAGAGGGAGGAGGACGGGCCTGTCCTGCAAATGCTGGATGCTGGTGGAGAGGTCTGGCCTGTCCAGGCGTTGATTCTTCTCCTGTGGCGACTTCCAAGCGGTGTCTATGTCTGGCCACCACTATCTTTGGCCAAAAACTTGGCCTCGCCGTGCTTTACGGCTGCGACCACTCAAGTTTATTCTTCCTCCGATTATTTAGGATCTTCACCTACCTCCGCACGGCGAAGTGCATCCCATCGACCCAAGTGGCCATGTCCTTGACATCGGCAGAGATGGCTGCGATTGGAGATGGAAGATGGAAATCTGGCGGTGCTCACCATCGACTCGATCGCATTTTTGAGTCAGCTTGTAGGGTGCTTCGTGCTAAAATCCTAGGCCTTGTTTTAATTTTGCTTTACCCGGAGGTCCTTTTGTAATGTTGTACCCACCGCCTGGTTATTGCAACTTTCCAGTTCAAAAAAAAAAAACACACACACCCAAACAACTTTAACAAGAAAATCACAAACAGAGGCTTTTAGACAACTTCTTTTGAAACTCAAAACTACGGTTTTACCCTAGAAAACACATCGTGTTCATATCCGACCAAAACCCTAAACAAATAAGACCTACATAAAACTGATCGATACACACAATAAATTTATATGCCTTTTACTAGTTCGATGTGACCTAAAAATATTAATTATGAAAATTATTTTAGATAGACATAATGATTTCCATTTTATTTAAAATTTTATGCTCTAAACTAATTTGAGTTATCCAAAAAAATTAATATACATTTGAGATACAAACTGATTAGAATTATGTTCAGATCATACGGAGTACTACTTCTACACTCGCCCCACACCTGATTTGGCCCGTGCCCTCTCAGCCGCCTGTTTTACCGCCGCCACGAGAGATCCCCCGGCGCCCCGAGCTTGCCCGGATTCATCCTCCCCGGCTGACTCTTGGGCAGTGCCGCCATATCCAGCAGCGGGATTGACTCCTCACGGCCTCACCGTCCATCTACCGGGCTCCTCCCCTCTCTCTCAGGCTCCCAATCTCCGCTACAGCAGCGGGTCGACAACAGGAAGCAGCATCAGCTGGTCGTCTCCTAGGTCCTCGCGTCCCCCTCACCGGCTCCTAGTTAATAGCCGCCTCCGCCGCTTTGGTGTCGCTCGGCGTCGCCTTCCCTAGGTCGCTTCTACCTAGCGGTTGGACTCCGAGTGTCGGGTGCGGTTGTGCTGACAGCACGAATTCCATCAAGATTTCAATTCGTCTGGATTTCAATTCCACACCTTGATGTATCTGTCATAATGCTTATTACTATGGTGCTATGTTTGCTTCAATATATTGGGGAGATAGAAACCATCTGATATCATGTTAATTTCTTCTTTACAAACTCTTCCTGCTGCATCTCAAAGACCTGCTGCAGAAAGGAACCTTAAATACCATGTTCTTATAGAAAAGTGAACCGTAATGAACCTTTAGGACATTATCAAAGGTATTAAGAAAAGGCCCCTCTTCGGTGTCTCCTGCATATTATGTGCCTTTTATTTGTTCAAATAACAATACAGATCCATGCAAACATGTTACTTTTCTTGACATGTTTGTTCAAATAACAGTACAATCCTGGGAGGTGCTAGTGGATCTTCTATATTACTTTACCTTGGTGTGTTCTCGAGACTGTCAATTATTAACTGAAGCAACATCAAGCACTCATCTAAACCAGTTTTCAGGCGAAAGAATACAAGCAACTTGTGTATGTTCATTTGCCATTCAGTACCAGACTGAAATTGTGGGAAATTTTCTTATATTAGATATCTAGAAACTCATAAATTTTATACACCGAATTTTACTCTGTCCACAAATTGATTTTGTGAGAAATATGCACATTGAATTGTGCGAACTCTTATATATCTAACTTGTTCCAAAAATTAGTTCTTGTGTCTTTACTTTTTTTTGTTTTTCCCTCATGAATCTCCCCAAATCTCGTTCTCATCTCTATCGGTATCCCAGCTCCACGAGCCTCAGCCACCGCACCGCCAACTGCGTCGACCCTCAGCTGCTTCCCATCCCACATCGGCCCGACCCATCTCTCCATGACGGCATCTATAGCAGCTCGTAAGTCTTTCATGCCTCTTCCTTCCTTTAGGTTTTATAGCTGAATCATTGTCGTTCTATTAAATTTTTTGTGTTCTTAGTCATCCAGTTTGTTGAATACACACTACATTTTTTAGTGCCCACGTAGATTTCCTAGTATTCTAGTGAGTGTAGTAACTATATATATATTTTTTGTTACATAGTGGAACAAATGGATTTGAAGTCTATAAAGGAGTTACTTTTTCCCCTATACCAAGTGACTTTGCATACATGGGGAAAAGTTCTGATGCCAAGATCCATTGTCCATGTGTTAAATGTGTTAATGCATTGTTATTGAAGCGCCAAAACGTGTATGATCACTTAGTTTGTCATGGCATTTCATAGGGATATACAGTTTGGGGATGCCATGGTTAAACAACAGCATACATCTACTAATAAACATGGTAAAACTGCACCATGCATTTCAACTAAGAAACGATCACAATCACAGTGCGAAGGAACAGAATCTAATATGCGTCAGCTTGTCGAAGATGTTTACAGAGATTCTCCAATGATTGAACCCGAGACCCAAAATCCTTGTGAATCAGGGCAGGGTGTGAACTATCCAGGCTTTCTCCTTTTATTATTCTCTTCTACATAAAATCCACTAACAAGTGGAGCAACAAATCTGCAAATGATCTGCTACCAGTTCTGCAGAAGGCAATTTCTAATGGTAAGAATCTTCCTGGTACATGTTCTGAGGCTAAAGAAGATTGTGGGAAAACTTGGGCTTAATTATTTGAAACTACATGCTTGTGAAAATAACTGCCAGCTTTATCGAAAAGGGAAGACAAATGATGACTTCTGTTCAAACTATGGAACTTCAAGGTGGAAGAACGTACATGATACAACTACTCTAACTAATAAGAAATGAAGAAAGGTCATCCCGAGGAAGGTGGTATGGTACTTTCCGATTAAGCCAATGCTTTAGAGGCTCTTTATGCACACCATCTTGATGCATGATACTGTTTTTTGCTGGCCCTCTTGTGTTTCTACCCACTTTGTGTGGTTTGGCACCTATAGATCATACTTGCTGTGTGTACCTGAAAAATATGAACTTCTTGCAAACTAGAATATCTCATGTTCTAATATAAAGCGTAAGTTGAAAATATATGACAATCTATATATGTATTGACTTTAACTTGACCCTTCTGATTTGTGATGAACTTTTGCTGAAATGCATCATTGAATCTTTATTTTTAGGAATTTTTGCATGTGGAGATTAGAAGAATCGTTCTGAACTGACAGATGAAGCTATGCGTTCTATTAATGAATTTTTGTATCTTTGTGTAGTTTTTGCTCTTGAACCCTGAAGCTTGGGATAAATTTAGAAAATTGGTACTACGTTAAGCTGCATGCATGACAAATTTTCATTGGGAATATAGAGACTGTGTCAAAGATTTATTATTACCATATTGTAAACAGATCTTGCCCCTTTTTGTAATGGACGTTCTTATTTGTGTGGTATGTATGGCGTGAAAATATATACGTCTGATTCAGTTCTTGTGAGCAAGCCTGTGCGTGGGTGACTCATGAATGTGCCTTGGCCTTGCACTTTCCTGTAACCATTATGATGCATTCTTGTAACGGTTGTGTTTTCATTATACTGGATTATCAAATGGTTAAGCTTTTGGTCATTACTATGTTGTAATGTATGCATGTCTCAAATGTCTGTCGGTTTATATTGATCTTCCCTTCAGCTTATGTACCTAGAAAATGTGAGCTTTGGTGATGAGCAAGTACAAGGTTTTGAATTTAGTTCTAGGTTTTGGTAATCGTTCACTATCATTTCCTTTAGTTTGCATGTATAACTTGGCCCTTTGGTTTCCGATGCCTTTTTTATTTCTGGCTGTTTGTATGTGCAGCTTGGCTGTTTGCCATCGTTTCTTCTAGCACGATTGTTGAAACTGTCGGGCTGACAGTGAAAAAATTCTAGCAGGTTGTGTTTTCCCTGCTTAGATTTACTGTATTCCACTACAGTTGGGCTTTGGTGGGTGGCTATCCCGTGCTTGTGAAACCAAAAGGGCCCCAAGCTAGCAGCTACAGTGTCCAATCTAGCTGGGATGAAATGGTGACCGAACTGGGACATGGTGTTGTGCCAGGACCACGGGTGTAACATCCCAGGATTAGCACCTAGAAATAGAAAGGGCACATATTTGTGCATTGCATTCATGCATAAGAAAATCCGGGGAATTTTCGCGCAAAACTAAAAGAGCTAAGAGGGATCGGGATCTCTCTTGTACTGAAGAAAACTTCGGGACAAGTGCGATAGATTTCGACATGACCTTTGTAGAATTCCTTGTTTAGGGGAAAAGTTGTTTAAACATGTATTTGAAATTCAAATATGAAATTCAAATGAATTTATAAAATTCACAAATGGAAATTAGAAACATTGAATAACTTGATTTGAAATGATTACAAAAGTGTTATAAAAATATTTCCTTATTAATATATATATATACATATAGTATTACATTGATCTTTTACAAAAATTGAATAAAAGAAAAGTATCACGAATCAAATAAGCAGAAAAAAAGGAATTACATTACTGAAATAAATAACAGAATTCTTTATTACAACAATATATATATATGACATTGTCTTTACAAAAGAATTGTAAAAGAAAAATGAAATAAGTAAACTTTGTTGAATAAATTAAAACAGTACAATGTTTTTTACAATATCCAAACAGAATATAAATCACAATATTTGATACTAATAAATTCCTTAGCTAATGTTCCTTTATCCCTTCATCATCTAGCATTTTCTTTCTTCTTTTCATTTCCTGCAAACACAACAAAAACAAAACAAAACAAAAGTAGAATGAAAGAATGATTAGTGGGTTAGAGTTTTGCTCTCAGATTTGACATAGAAATGCTATGTCTAATTCATCACTGAGCTAGATTTTAGAAAGGGGCAAGTTTCACCAGATTGTAGTATCTGTTCATATAAGTATTTTTGCCTCACGACACCATCATTGGCTATCTAAGAATCCACTTGGCAACATCCAAAAATATAGCTCAACTTCTGATAATACCAATTCAACTGAGCTGATCCACAACAAAATATCTTCCTAGTGAGACAATGAACCTGGGCTGGCAGCACATCAGCTAGCAACTTACTCACTGCATGTAGCAGCTGTGCTGTCAAGCAACAAGGTCATCACAAATGGTACAAAGGGGAGAACATAGTCGTAGCAGATAAACTAGGTTGATCAGAATATCTCCACACATTTTACCTAGTCCAGAACTACCATCAGATCAATAGTTCATCACCAGGAACAACATCCATTCTTGCTCATCACCACAAGATCACCAATCTAAACCAAACCATGACACCATAGCTCTGGTTGCTCCTAGGAGCCATCCTAGAGCTAGGAAAAGGAGAAATCAAGGCTAGATGTACCAAAGCAAGAATAATATCCACCATAATGGACATGAAACAATCAAGATCCATCACAAGGGCAAGACAACAACAGCAGTAGATCAAGAGCAGCTGCAGATTATCCACAATCTCACCAAGTCAAGCTGATCTACTCTGCATATCAGGTTACCAACTTATAATAGTAATAGCACATGCTCATTTCATCTTTTAGAGCATAAGTTTTAGTGGGGAAAATCTGAGGCTCTTAGACTGGTGTAGAAATGCTACACTAGTATCATCATTGAGCTAGAAAAAACCATTCAAGCATCTATTTGTATATACAAACATAATCATCCTCAGACCATGCATCATTGGCAGCCACACATGAGTCTATTTTTAGCTAGTCAAGCAGTCAAAGCCAACAAATAGATCATGTCCAGAAATCAGGCAACTAGCAACCACATCCTTCACAACCATGGGTTGTGAGGAGAGATTTCTCTCAGATCCACATAGTAATGCTATGTTGAGTCATCATAGAGAGTTGGTAGTCAAACTTTAGTATCTGTTTCAATCATAATTAGGGCCTCAACCTTTGCATCATTGGCAGGGGCAAGGGCATCAGTTCATATACAGTATGATCATACCACTGTGCACACTCCCAGGCGAGGCACCACAGTAGTAGGATCACAACCAAATAAAATATCATTAATCCTTAATCATCCCAAGCCTAGGTCTCAGTATTTGCATGATAGGCATGGGCTATAGCACACTTATACTAATCATACCAAAGCCATAAAAGCATACAAATCATCTTTGCACAAACCAGCAAGCATGAAGGATTGCTGAGCATAAATCCAAAAGAATTGGAATTGCACCTCAGGCACAATCCCAAACTCACTTCCACCAAACTCTCAATCTAGTCTTTAAACTAGAACATCAGCCCTTCATCAATTTTGATAATAAATCATTTTCTTAGATATTTAAAAATATCTAAGAATCATTTTATATTTTAAAACAAATGTAACCGAATCACACTGATCATCATCATATTTTGATTCAAGGCATCTCATACTACAAAAAATCTCACAGCTCAAGGCAAATTACTGCAATCTGCTTATACATAGCACCCAACTTGGAGCATGAATAACTCAAGTTCAATATCAAATCCAAAAAGGTTTGTTCCATAACAGCAGTAGCTCAAACAACACTACAAGCAACCAATATTCAAGCAGATATGTCATCACTGATTTCTCTTGCAATAGCCACATATGTGTTATCTATAACTAGAAGGGAAGCACATCAAGCTTCAGTTCTCTGAATCTTAATCAAATACCACTAGGTGCTATCATCAGCCCATCATCAGCACAAAAGCTGGTCACAAAAATAATATAACTCACCGAGGGTGCCGAGCACCTGGAGTGTAGGGTTGATGAAGCCATAGAATCGCTCCTGTTCAACACCATCCAAAAATCAGCGGAAGCACCTGCTGCCAGGGTTGCGCCATCCACGCCGTCCTGCGGGTTTCAGGAACAAGGGACACCGGGGTTGCGCCGACGCACCTTCCCACCGGCGTCGAGTTAAGGAAGGTGAAACCCAGGTCAACAGAGAGCATCAGGAGACCATAGCCAACCTTGGCCTTAGACAATAGCAATAGCACCAGATCACCATGGGAAGGCCGAGGCCAGTGTAGCATCCCAATTGTCTAACAATTGCAATGCTACTAGCCTAGTCTATATAAATGCTACTTTATATATATAATTGTTGCATCATAATTATATCATGCTCATGTCATCATGCCACCTTGCATTTGAGCATCATATAAAACCCCTTTTTGTTTGGTTCTTATCTCATATGCATTGTTAATTGTATTTGCCTCTTGATATTGTATTTGGTTCTTGATATATTGTTTAATGCCCAAGTTGAGTTGGGGGCATATCTTTTATTAACTCCACCACCTTTCTTTCACCACCTTATAATTCCACCACCTAACTAAATATGAGCTTGGCACTTATTGGTTTTACCTCTAGCTCATGTGGGTTGGGATGGATCCAATTCTTTTTCCACATGCTCTCATCTTAGCATCATGTTGTCTTCACAATATTGGTTTATGAGAGCCACATGGCCATCTTTGCATGCCTTGTGAGTGGGACCTTTCCTAGCTCCCATATGGGTTGTTGTGGGGGTTATCATCATGTTGGGATAATTTTGGGATTACTAAATACCTAGTGGCACCTACACACTAGCAGGTCCCATTTCTATTCAAACATGGTCATCTCCCTCTACTCCACATGGGGCATCCTTTCAAGTTCTTTTGCTTAGGCCTTACTCCACATTTTTGGAATGCATAAGAATAATGCCATGTAAATAACCTTGTTTTCACAAAATAAGCATGGAATTAATTATTATGCATGGCCCATGCAAGTACCACCTTTTGCTTGTCATTGGATTTTATTTGATTTTTGAGTGGATCATCTCTATCTCTATCCTTTCTTTTTGGCTTGATCTATGTTGATCTTGCTTAAACCCTATCATCACATCCCTCTCTTTTTCTTGCCTTGATCTTGTTGGAGCTTGTCATGTTCTAGCTTGGTCTTGTCAAAAGAAAGCCACTCCATCTATCTCTTCCCTAAAACCCTAAACCATGCCACTCATATCAACTACCCCATCATCACCATCCCCCCCTCTCTCTCTCTCTTTGTGTTCTCCTTACCACTACCTTGTGCTCATCCACAAAACCACCTCTCCACCCCTTTTTCTAACCTCTCTCTCTAAACCTAGCTAAACCCTAAACCTAACCCATGATCTACCCTATCCCTCCAAACCCTAACCCGAGTCCTCTCTAACCCATGACCTACCCTAGCTACCACCTCCCTCTCTCGGCCTCTCTCCCTGCCAAGGCTACCCCACCTAGCCACCCTCCCCCTGGTCGAGATACCCCCTCTCACCTAACCCTAGCTCCAAACCTAGCTCAAACCCGAGCCTAGCTCTAACCCTACCCGAGTCTCACCTCTCTCTCCCTAGCTCTCTCTCTCTACCAAGCGGGTCCTACATCGAGCCACCCTCCCTGGCCTCGCCTCTGGTCCCACCTGGAAGCCCCCATGCACCTGCCCTGCCCCTGCCCGACCGAGCACGTGAGGAGAGGAGGAGAAAAAGGTGGCCGAGCCACCTTTTCCCTCCACCACTCCCCCACGGCACCCCCTCTCCCTCTCTGCTATCTACCACCGTCCCCTGGCTCCCCTCTGCCCCAGATCCACCCCAGGCGCCTGCCCTCCCCTCCTTCCTTCTTCTCCATCGCCGCCGCTACCCCATCGCCGGCAGAACCGTCGGCCTCCTCCACGTCCCGTTGATCCAGTCGAGCCGCGCGTCCGTGAAGTGGCCTGGGAGATCGAGGAGGGTCCCCTGCATCGTCCTGTACCCGCCGTCGAGGAGGAGACGCGCCAGAGCCGGAGATCACCGCCGAGCCGACGCCGAAACCCTAGCTCCGTCCGGCCTCTGCCTCGTCGGCGATCAACTGCTCTCCTGCCCGATCGAACACCGTCAACCAACTCTCGGTGAGCTCCCCGACCTCCCTGACATGGTCCCCTTCGCTGTGACGCCTTAGATTCGCCGGACCAACCGCCGAGCACCCTTTGTGCGCCGGCGTCGCGATCTTTCTCCTCGCCGTAGCGTCGCGTAAGCCCTATCTAGGCCCCGCCCGCATCCCTGACACCAACCCCCACCCCACCGCGCTGGTTGCGCCCCGCAGCGCGCACTCCCGCGTCCCAGGTTCGAATCCCCGCCTCGTGCGAGCACCGATCTGTCCGCGGAGGAAGAGGAACAGTACGGCGCTCCATTTTGCTTTTAACCCCCTTGCTGTTTTTCGGCTAAACCCACAGTCCGCGTAGCCCCACCGTCAGCCTCTCTGTTTGTTTTGCTAAAACACCCCCGCCATTTTACGCCCTTAACCCGCGCTCCCGGGCTCTCCCACGTGGCACGCCCCCGCTGGCGCGCCCGCGTGTGGCCCCGAGAACGCCCTGGCCCCACCTGTCATTCTCTTAGTCTAGCCTAGCTCGCGGTGACAGAAGCTTTTCCGCGCAGTGTGCTGCTGAGTCAGCTGCTGGCCCCACTGGACAGTGTCTGTGGCTAGCTTAGTTTAGGTACAAAAAGTATTTTCTGCATATCTGTTTAAATTCAAACTTATTCAAAATTAATTAAAATTCAAATTTAATTCTGTTTTTGAATAACTTTTAAAATACAAATCCAAATAATACAAATAATATATGTTTTCAAATCAGAAAAATGTGACGATTTCAAATATGCCCTCCAAAATATATTTTGGACACTTTATATTCCAAGTTGATTTAAATTACATTAAAATGCCCTTTTGTCTTAATTAATTAATAACTTTTGTTTTATAACTCCAAATTTAACAAATAATATGTCTAAAGTGATTAGCTCGACGAGACCTCTCTGTTTACGCATTCCATGATCTGTTTTGAAGCATGCATCATATAAATATATTGTATACAGCAACTAATATGAGGATAAAATGGGGCCAAAACTCAATAAAATGCTTTATTATTGTTTTCCACACTTCACCCATGCCATGCTACTTTATTGCCATGCAAATTGTGCATCATTCATCATGGCATGATTGTTTGCTTGATGCATTTATTCATATGCTTGCGCACTTTATTTATGTTGGCCCTTGTTTGT
Source organism: Avena sativa (assembly GCA_916181665.1). Lineage (NCBI taxonomy): Eukaryota > Viridiplantae > Streptophyta > Magnoliopsida > Poales > Poaceae > Avena > Avena sativa. The sequence continues at coordinate 255,396,041 of OV702299.1, forward strand.
TTGGTTCTTCTTCGAATAGACGCTGAGCAGGGGATATACCAAGAGAACCAGGAGTACCACCCAGATCCTTCTCCTGCTTCAACTGAGCTGCCAGGCAAGCACTACCACATGCTTGCATACATATAGTACCTATTGCCTCTTTCTTATTCTTGTATCATTGAGTTGCGATTGCATTAAATTGAATCCCAAGTATTGCATAGCCTTTACTTTTAAACCCCACCAAAGCTTGTTCCTCCATCCCATGAGCCATTACTACAGGAGTTGTTTGAGCCATGCGAGTCGTAGAACAGCATGTGTAGGGTTTGTGAGTGTCTGATGGAAAACGAGGTACCTAAACAACTTAACCTGAGTAGTAATGGGATAACTAATGAAAGTGGCATCGGTGAGCCATATTCGCTATTTGGTTTTTCAGGCTCACTTGTGTCCCGTAGGACCCCGAGTACTTGATTCCTGTTCCTTGAATATTCGCGCTATCCACATCCGGGAGGCTTATGAACCCCCCTGAGCCAGAGCTTGATTCATTCTTATTTCTTGGGGCCACAAACTAGTTTGAGGTTTTATTTACTATCCTGTACTTATGCCATGCTTTACTGCTTTATTTAAAATTGTGCGAGGAGCACACTGTACTGTTTAGGAAAGCGGAGTGTTTTCGCGGTGTCGACAAGCCCAATCACATTTTCGGGTTCCCAGTCATTCACAGCCACTGGCGCAAACCTTGAGGCCGTCTCGGAGTCAGCTAACTTTGTTGCGGGTAGCTCAATGGGGTGGCCCCCTGAAATATTTCTGAATCCTGTGATCGCTTTGTCGTGACTGCCTCGTTGGGTTTTGATTTGTTTTTTCCGAGGCATATCGAGTGTGTGTTGCTATTTGTGCACCCCTGCAGGGTAAAACTTTCTGAAAGCCGTGTCCGCGGTTATGGACGACTTGGAGCACAGTTTCTCGATCATAGACAAGCATAACTAAAGTACCGCTTTTAATTTGACTAAGTAACTGACTAGTAAATAGTGCAACACTCATGGAATGGATAATAAAACTGCCAACGGATGGGGGGGGGGGGGGTTGTTCGTCCGCTTCCTCGTCGGTAAGCGAGGAGGAGGATGGATCTGTTAAGATTACCGTCATAACTGTTGTTATTAATTCACGGACATCCGTCTATCTCTGGTTAGGCGGATGGTTAGCGAGTATCTATAGAATTGTTAGGATTTATCTTTTGCTGCAATTGCGTCACCCCAGGTTGTGTCCCCTTTAGAGGCATAAAGACTTGCTGAGTACCCCTAGGGTCTCACACGATAAATTATTGGTTCAGATGAACAGGTACACTCGCAAGATGGATACTGGGTGGAAGAGACGGACGATGTGGGCAACGATCATTCGGTGTAGAGATTTCGGGAACAGGGATCCGTGAGATCTGTGGGCGGGATCTGCTTATTTATGGGGCATCTTATGCCGATTTGCTTCTTATCCGTACTCGGATTGTCTTCCGCTTCCGCCTGATACTCTGATGTTTGATGTATGAGGAGATATCCTAAACTATTATATCTATCTAGGATATTTGGATCTTGCCGTATGGCGTTGCTATATTTTCTTTCTTTTTAGATGGAATGGCTCTGATGTACTGTTGTATGGTGGCTTGCATACATACTCATTTGTGTATGTAGTTGATCCCTTCGCCTGCCGATTACGCCGCCCGTTCTGGTCCCGATGTTTGGAAATGGTTGGGACGGCCGAAAGGTCTACCTGTGAGCGGCATTTGGGCCCCACCGTACTATTTTAACCATTTCTGCTCATCCAGGCTTGTAACTAGGAGCATAATTCACCGAGGTAGTTACAGCCAGGTGGTTGACACAGGGATCCATTCAGAACACACGGGTGTCGAGGCCGTGTGGCAAAAACTCAGTGGGGACGACGAGAAGGCTCGCTCGATTGGGGGAGGCGGCCAGAACTCCGGTACAGGGTGATGCGCTCCGGCGGACCAAGCCCTAGGCGGGGATTAGGGTTTCGGTCGGGCGGAGGAAGCAGAGTGAGAGCAGCGGCATAGCACAGGGAGTCGGTGGAGGAGGCGACGATCTGGCCGTATTAGCGGATGCGGCCGGTGGTGGCCGGAGGAGCAACGGAAGGCGGCGTTGGCGGCGGTGGCAGTACCCAGGAACACGAGAGAGAGATCGAGTGGAGGAGAGAGGCTTCGGGGGGGATGAGGCGAGTGCGGGCTGGGTCGGTTTGACCGATCCAGTACCCCCTCTGTTGGGCTAATTTAGCCCAATGTTGGGTACTAGGCCCATTTCAAAATAAAATAAGAAATAAAATAAAAGATAAATAAATAAATTACCAAAATAACCTTCAAACATTTTCAGCTATAGAAAATAATAGAAAAATCATAAAAATATATTTAATATATTAAAATTATCACAAAAATAAAATCCACCTAAGAAAAATATAACTTCACTTATTTATGTTAATAAAATGCAAATAAAGATTAAACACTATTAAATCTTAAGTGAAATTTCATTAAATAAGGAAAATTCCTAAAAAATAAATAAAAATCAATTTTTGTGTATAAAAATAACTTTACTATTTTATAAAAATACTAACTCAGAGTTTATACAAATAAAATATAAATCCAATATTTAAAGACACTTAATTCTTTAAAGAAATTTTATAAAAATGAAGGTAATACTTAAAAATAAATAAAATTCATTTTTAGATCTTTAATAAGTATATTCCACTATAGAAATACTATGTATATTATTCAAAAACATTTTAAGATAAATTAAAATCATTACTTATTTTACTCAAATAAAATAACCACTTTGTTAATTCTTAAAATAATTTCTTAAGTAAGAAATAATCACATTTTCTTATTAAACACTAAAACCTTTAAAGTTTAATTATTAAATCTAAATCCATAATCAAAATAAAACTTAAATATAACTATTAGCCTTTAAATGTTTTAAAATCTTAAATTCAAATTAAACTCCTTTTAAATAAATATTACATATCACTCATGTATAAGATGGTGAATAATCCCCATCTTTTAACCACTCTTAAAAATAACTCTAAACTCTAATAAATTTATAAGATCATCTAATTATGCTTCCATTAATAAATTGCATATTATTAAACCATCTTTCACTTACATTAAAAAGGATCATTCATAATCATATTTGTCAAAATCCTAAAACTAGATGATATTCTAAAACTCATTATATCTTAAAATTCACTTCTGTTTTTATAGTTAACTTTGGTCTAAACAATGATAAACATCTCATTTGAAGTTTATTAATGTTTTAAAGTTAATTTTAGTCACCTGTATCATTAATTGAAATATGATAACTCAACATCATGTGTAACCCTCACAAACCCTAATGTAAAACCTAATAAACCTTAAGACTAATTAACTTTAACTAAATACTAGTTTCTTCAAATGTTATTCTTTTTGCCACTTCACACAAACAAGTCTATATTAGTTCCTTCAGCTCTTAACAACTCAACTCAAGGACTTTTCATCCCAATCACGAGATAACAATTAATTATAATCACATTATTCTATCAGTATTTGTATATTTTGGATTGTTAACACTTAAGTTCCTTATCAATGTCATTGCTTATGAAATAAACTTAAAGATAAACCCAATCTTAAAGAAGATACCTAAGATCAACTTATTCAAAATACTAAGGGTTTCACTTTGGGAATTATAAAATTGCATAGCATTACTTATGCATAATGGCATCCTGCTTCTTGAAACATTAGTCCTTATCGGACCAATGTTGCTGATTTCAGATATTGGATCTTCTATTATCTCAAAGACCGTGAGTGCATAATCTTACAATCACACAAGGCAAGTTCACACTTGCTCATGTCCTTTGATTATTTTCTGTAAAGTATTTTGCAAATCCAGTGTTGTCATCACCTGCATTTGAAAAAGATCAGAAAACACTATTTTCATAATAATATGATTATAGGTTATTTACCATGAGGTAATAATCTACTATGAAAGTTCCGGTGGTAAAAGAACATATTATCTAGGACTGAACAACCAATGTCGCCAGTGATTCAGAAGGCTGATGGTCATAGATTTTCAGAATAAAATCAACCTTTGAAGAAATGTTTACGAAAACTTGCATTGCCTACGACCTATGGTCTATGGCTGTAGCTAGTACATCAAACACTCTTCTTTAGTGAATTTGCTGAGTACGCTCGTACTCAACGTATATTCTTAACCCTTGCTAGATCTCGGAGAAACCAATGACGTTTCCAGGAAATAAGTCACTTGAAGAGTTGAAGATATCTAACGGAGACCAATGGAGTCGAAGACCTTACCGGAATCTATCAAAGACATGCTGAATCGTAGAATAGAAATAAAACTCCTAGAATCTAGAACCTACTTTTGTAGAACAATAATATAGTAGTACTTTCAAGCCTTATACATATATTAATAGTAGTACTTCTAAAGTAACTCCGAGTGAATCTTTCTGGTTCTTTTTGTATAATATTCCTCACTGTCCGAGGAAGCTCTCTGGATCTTTTGTAATATGCTATATGTAATATAAAGTGTTGTCTTGGACCCGTGATGTTTCTGTTGTACCACTCTGAGAGATATAATGCGGATGGAACGGTGTTCCATTGGTGTTATATCAACGACTATAGTGTACTACACCATGTAGTGGTATGTTGGGTCACCGCAACGGGCATCCAAGCGGGTAGGCCTACTAGAGGCCTGTTGTCAAAGAGAACTATGTTAGCTTATAAACCGTATGCACACTTTATTTCTCGCTATTTGTAGCTTACTAGTTGGAAACGTACCATGTAAAAAATGTTCGATATTTACCAAATCGAAGTGTATGACATCTACCCCTTTCCCAAAATATATTTATTAACTTTAAATAAATAATTTCACATTCTAACATGGGCCCTATGTGTAAGGTAATATACACATGCAATTGATTTTAGTTTTTTTACTAATTGCACCTCTAATAGAGCTTGTAACACCATGGACCAACATAGGATTTTGTGTTACTCTTGCTAAATTTTGTAACACAAACCCACCAACACATATCTATGTGTTACTTTGTCAATATATTAGTAACACATTACCTCCCACACATATTTATATGTTACCTCATCGCTATATCCGTAACACATTTCCGGGCCCTATGTAGTTTGTGTTGCCGCCAGTCGTTGGTACACAAATGATATGTTACTATAATTTTACCTGTAACATATGTTAATGTGTGTCACATGATTGTGTTACGAAAGATCTGTTCTGTTGTAGTGAAAGTTGGGTAACAACTTGGAGAACAAGCACAGAAAAATAAAGCTCCATCCGAAGTACTGAACTCCCTCACGAATTTTTACAATGCAGCACAAAAATCAGTCCCAGGACATCCACTTTTTACAACTCCTCCACTTCTCAAAAGTACTTGAACTTGACACACAAACCAAAACAAAAAGGATAAAGAGCGGTTATTACTGAGGTAATAACTTCCAAGACTCAAAAAAACTATTGGGTTATCTCCCAAGAAGTATTTTTCTTTAATGCCTTTAAGTTAGGCTTGAAAGTTTCAAAGATGCTCACATAGGAGATATACATCTGGAGTGAAAGAGAGCATCAAGAAGCAAATAACCAACACATTTGTGTCTAACCCACTTCCTATGAGTGGGGGTATCATGAGAAAACAAATTGTTGAAAAAAAAGCCACTAGCATAGGAAGACAAAACAAATGCAACATCAAATATTTCAACATAAAACGGGGAAACTTAACATTATTGAGATGCATAAAACCATGTTTCCCTCTCTCATAATAACTTTCAGTAGCACTTTGAATACAGTTGACAATATAACTGTCATTGGGAACAACTTTATCATAAGAATGAACATACTTACTATCACCAAAAAGAGGTCCAAGGTCATAAACAGGATCAATAGAAGCAAGTTGTTCCATCCTGAAATCTTCATTAGGCAAGCTATTTTCACAAGGAGCTTTAGCAAATCTGGAAAAGTTAAACTCATAAGAATCTACATCAAACTTAGTTAAAACTTTTTTCTTTTTACAATATATAATAGCTCCACAAGTGTTCAAAAAGGGTCTACCAAAATTGATAGGGCAAGTTTTGTTAGCTGCTGAATTAAGCACTAGAAAATCAACAGGATATTTAATCTTACCACAAAGAACCTCCACATCTCTTACAATACAAATAGGGCAAATGGTCTCCTTATTAGCAAGGTGAATAACCACATCAATGTCCTCAAGCTCACAAGGAACAATTTCATGCATAATTCCCCTGTAAAGCTCATAAGGAATAGCACTAGAACTAGCACCAATATCACATAAACCATAATAGCAATGATCACCAATTTTAACAGAGAAAGCACAGGGACACTAGCTTTTCTAGCTTTACTAGGATGAGAGATAATATTACAAGCGTCTTCACAGAAGACAATGTGCTCATCCTCTATATTTCTAGTGACAAGATCTTTCACAATAGCTACCATAGGTTCAGTATTCATTTTCTCATCAGGTTCCACAGTTTTCTTTGTACCTTTGTTATTCGCACTAATCAACATAGAGTACTCCTTTACCTTAGCTGGGAAAGGTATTTTCTCAACATAAGGTTCATGCACAATAAGATTAGTAGTACAAACTTCAGTGCATCTAACAGGAACATGACTAACAAGATCTTTATAAGGTGCATGGTACTTATTCCACTTATTTTTGGGAATTTCTATGTAAGAGGCAAAGGCCTTAAACAATTGGCAATACTTTGGGAATCAAGACCAAACTCATTACTAATATCACGGAAGTCATTAGTTCCCATAAAAGATTTTATGCATTCAAAATCATAGTTTATACCCGACTTTCTTCCTTTGTAATTCTCCCAAGCTTCAGTGTTCTCTTGAATACGGTCCAGGAGATCCCATTTAGCTTCTTCCTTCATACGTGTGAATGATCCGGCACAAGAAGCATCTAGTAAATCTTTATCATGAAGAGAAATCCTAGCATAACAGTTATTGATAACAATATTGTAGGGAGTTAATGAATAGGACATTTAAGCATTAGTAACTTCAGTCTCCCCCAAGCTTGAGATGTACTCTCTCCATCACGAGGCCAAAAGTTATATATCAGATTCCTATCCTTATGAATCTCATTGGGAGGATAGAATTTAGAATAAAAGAGAGATGCCATTTCCTCCCATTCCATGGATTTCCCATTCTTCAGCAGCTTATACCATTCTTAAGATCTCCCTTTCAAGGATATACAGAGTAACTTATTCTTCACCTGTTCACTTGTGATACCTGCACACTTAAAAAACCCGCATAATTCATGGATAAAAAGAAAGTTATCACCAGGACGGACAGTTCCATCCCACAAGTATAGGGGGTGTATCGTAGTACTTTCGATAAATAGGAGTGTCGATCCCAACGAGGAGCAGAAGGTGTTGACTAGTGGTATGGAGCAGGAAATCTCTGTAAATACGTAGCAAACGGATTTTTAGGGGTTTTCTGATCAAGCAACAAAACAAAGTGCAAGTAATAAGACAACGAACAACTGCAGCAAGTGGCCCAATCCTTTCTTAGCAAAGGACAAGCCGGTGGAAATACTTATAAGGACGAAACGTTCTCGTGCACACATGAGAATTCTGTCAAGTGCTTTCGCTTCAAATAGCTAAGTACTCTTCTTTGGTGTTGTAAGTGTTGTGTGGGTGAACCTGTGCTAATGTACCGACCTTACTTGGACGAATACATACTTAGTAGCCACAACTACAGGAAAGCAATTAAGATATAAGCCTAACAACAGCCTTAAACTCTGAGATCCTACACTCCCTTGTGCAAAGGTGTCCTAACAGGGGGTTCAGGTTTCTGTCACTCCGGCAACCCCACGATTAGTAGCCAAATACACAATGCATTCCCCTAGGCCCATGAATGGTGAAGTATCATGTAGTCGACGTTCACATGACACCACTAGAAGAATAGCACCACAACTTAAATACTAAACCATTGAATAATAACTCAACACAAATACACTACTAACAACATGACTTCTCCCATGTCCTCAAGAACTATACAAACTAATCACAAGACATCATATGGATCAAGATCAAAGACGATATGGTGATGGATAACAATCTGATCATAAACAATAATCCAATGGTTCCACTCACAAGCATCAACTACAATAGTAATCAACACCGGGAAAGTTTCCCCTACGAACTATGCAAGTATTCAACACAATTGTTACAGCGGGATAGAGTGGTGATGATGGTGCTGGTGGAGATGATAGTGTGGATGATGATGATGATGATCCCGATGAAGTGTAGCTTGATGACAGTGTTGATGGCTATGATCTCCCCTCTCCGGGAAGGAATTTCCCCGGAAGAAATCTCTTTGTCGGAGAGCTCTTTCTCCCTCTGTGTTTTCCGCCCCATATAGGTGGAGGAAATCTTTCTGTGGTTGCTCCCCTAGTATTAGGGTTCTGAGAGGAAGATATAGGTGAGAGGGCGGAGTCGGAGGCCGGCCAGGTGGGCCACACCTGCCCTAGGCGCGGCCTAGAGGGGATCCGCGCCTAGGGGGTGTGGGCCCCTGTGGCCCAGCTACACCTCCCCTTCTGGCTTCCTTCGTCTTTTGGGAAAATATAATTTTCCAATATTTTCTCGTATTTTTCTGATCTTCGCGAAATTGCATCAAAACACCTCTTTTTCCATTAGAAACCTAACTCCGGCAGTCCATCCTACAAGAATCATCCAACATGCAAAAACAGAGGAAAAGACATAAGTAACACCTCATAATAAGACACATATCAATGAATAGAGGCAAATTATGATATAGAATGGTGTTGCAAATTGGACGTATCAACTCCCCCATGCTTAGACCCTCGCTTGTCCCCAAGCGAAAACTGAGCTCAGTAAACATGTCCACAGGTTTATGGAGTGAAGTGTCGATAAAATAATACAGATAAGAAGCATCACACTTACCATCACACAACTCATAGAAGAAAGCAACTCACCATTATATAACTTAGCTTGCAACAAGTACAGGAGTCACAATAGAGATGCATAAAGATAAATCATAATTGGAATTGGCAAACTTTGTTCCTGGTTAGAGAACAGTTGGTAGATAGTTTCACAAATAAAGCTTTTGAAGAAGTTTTAAAACAGGTTTACTCTTTGCTCAAAAATGTTTTTCACAAAGATGGCTTTCAAAGTAATACTCAATGGATAAGAGTCTTGTGCAAACAAGGAAGATAGAGAACACGATTGAATAAATCACCATATGAATGCTTGCAACACAACAACTCAAATGCTTGCTGGAGACAGAGAGGAATTAGGTTTACTGACTCAACTTGGAAATAAGAGAAAGGTCCCTTCAAAGAGGGCAGCATGGACTTCAAGTCATAAAGAGCTTCCAAAAGATTATGGTACTTACTAGCTTTGAGCCCTGATTTCCCCTATCATAGGTATCTTGAGATGATTAAGGTTAAAGTGAACAAGGAAGGAGTATATGCTTGACGAAATATAAGTTGGCAATCTCATGTCCCTTGAGTACGAGGGCCGCTCCTCATTCTACTCAACTTTGACACCGGTAAATTCTTGTCATTGTAAGTACATGTGTATCATAAAGAACCGCTAATGGGGTACCCCTTGCACATGATACAGGAGCTATCCCATAACCAAAATGACAAGGCAAGCAGACAATGAGCATCTCGGCGATCTTTTTATTTACTATATGCATAGCTTTTTATTGAGGATGCTTCATAGATTGCTCATTATGGTGATGCTGCAAGTTTTGACCATGATTCGACATGTCTTAGGCTAGCGGCCTAGGTGTTTCTCTAACACACATACATCACTCCATGGACTTACAAGATCCCTTTTTATTTCACTCCAACGACATCCGCAAACAAAAGAGCACGATATCAACTGGATGAGTATCCATAAGTGTTGAAAGCGTTTCCCGTGACAGGACGGTTCTACTAATCCCAACGTATAGATGCAAGCATATACAACTTCGATGAACCAATGGTTCAAGTCTATTAGGGGCAAGAAAATAAGGTGTGCCATCAAGTTCGTGAGAGCTTTACTAACTTGTTTTCACATAACAAAATACGTTTTAATTCGAAAGATAGATGAAGCTTGAGAATTTGCTTAGAATAGCAATAATGCTAATAGGTAGATATGGTGGACACAAATGGCATAGGTTTTGGTTCAAGGGTATTGGATGCATGAGAAGTATGCCTTCTCAAAACAGGTTTTTGGCTAGCAAGGCTGGGTAGCAAGCAAAAGAGTTGAAAGAAACAAGCAAACCTACAAGTGATAAAGCTAAACATGCAAACTTCCTTGAAGACACAAAAGATCTTAAATAAAGAATACTAAGCTTATGAGCCAATTAAGAAAGAAAATAAATGATACAAAATACCTGTAAGCCTTTTCTCTTTTCCTTTCAAACCTCAAAAAGTGTTGCTACTGACCATAGCTTGGTTTGCCAAAACCAATTTAGATTTACTTGATGCTCCCAAAGTGATGCCAATACTGATCAAGAAGATCAATCATATTATAGAGATTGCAAAATAAAATAAAAAGTGCAAAAAGTAAAAGATGAAACTTCTCATTAATATTCCATAAAGGCACTCACACCAAGGGATACATAGATAATCGACTAAAGGAGAGATACTTCCACATGCAAACAAACCTATAAGATAACTTCTATACCAAAGACATAGCTCTACTAAAAAGGTAAACGATAATGATTGTGATACCGCATCACTCCCCCAAGATTTTTCAAGGGCGTCTAGATTGTATAACTGAAAAAATTATTCAAGGTCAATAGCTATCTCGTCTTCACATAAGAAATGCTTATTTCTAACATTCACCATGAGCCTTCCTCGATATTCCTTTGCAACTTTGATGTACCACTCATGCAGTCTTCGCATTTGTGTTGGTAGATGCTGGATCTACTCAAGTTTGACTAGAGACTACCCGTAGACATATTTCTGTGCTACCTCCACCATGGGGAAATCATCGACTCCTAGCAACTGATGAACTGGCATATTCATTTCTCTAGCAACGTCATGTACTTTTTTCTTGTACGCCCTTATTAGACTACACCTTAAGCATGGGGGGGGGGGTCGATTGTACTTCCTGTTCTCCGAGCAAGGAAACTTTTTTCCTGCATGCACTCTTTAGCTTAATTTCCTTACTATATTACCTTTTATATTTTTCCCCTATTTAGCAGATAAAAGAATACTCGACCTATATAACATTTCAAGAAGAGCACAACAGCCTCGAAGGGCGTAAAGGGGGTAAAAGAAGAGAAATATTTCTCCAAAGCTGCTCTTCGCTTGATTGCCATGAGGAGCAGGTTGGAAAAGAAAAAGGAGGAAGAGAGCTAGAGTGAATTGTCTTAAGAAAGGAGACGGTAATACAGGCTTTTTTCATTAGGTCGCTAACAACAGGAGACGGATAAACTGGAACCACACGTAGAAAAAATGCATCTCAAGACATGTCACATTTGATGAAACCCGATTTGCCTCGCTACCTCATGCACCTATTCTCGGGGAGAGATACACACACGCGCGATGTTAGCTTTGCCAGACGAAGTAAGAGGATGCTATTGAAGACGTTGCAACATATGTCAGGGGGGGCCTCCGTTGATTGTGTACAAACAAAATATGAATCCAAAGGTAGGGTAATAAAGGACGATATTAAAGTGAACCACTTGAGAACATAAGTCGGGCATAAGTGAAGTCCATTTAGCCTTAAGCCTGCATGAATGCTTCCTTCTTTTGGCATGCAATTTGCATTTCTATTTCCTAAGAAGGTTTCTCTCTAATACATCAGGCCGGTTGAGGAGTCTAGGACAATTGCTCATAATTAAAGAGAAAGAGCAATTTGTGTTGTGGGGGCTTCCCCAATAAATAATTAACTTTCTTTTATCCATATTGCTCCATAGATAGCAAGTTTGGATTAGTATAAACAAAACTATCAATTTACTTTGTTTTCATAAAGTCAATAAATAGTAGTAATTCTTGCTTTTCAAAAGCATACGAAGATAGCCTGCACCAACATTTTCTTTTATGACATATGACATTGCACAAAAAGCTGCAAAGGATATAGTTTCGTCGATTCACCGGCACGTGTGATGGGTGACTATCTACCACGGTTCGGAGAGCACATATATGTAGTATGCGCTCTTCTCAAAAGAAAATCAGTAAACTCGAGATAATGGAGTTTTTAGACACGCTCAAGGGCATAAGTGGGAATGTAGAGAATTCCATCTAGACTCATGCCATCTTGTATTCATGATCTTACCTCGCCTTGGTCACAAATGCATAGCCTAGGATCGAGTGGATCGGCACCCAATAGGCCATATTTTCCTATCTTTCCATTATACCCTTCTTCCAGCGAAGTGCTTTAACTCTCTGACATCTACCCTCTCTTCCAATCAAGTATCTAGTTACATCATTCCTCTCTAGATGTACCAATAAATCCCTTCCTATAGAGTCACTAACTTGATACATTTGATTTCTAAAATAATCTAAAAAACAATTCTACTAGCGAACGTTCGGTTCAGAGGGAACTTTTTTCGTTGAGAATAAGTCCTTCCCTTTTGTGTGAATTCCCCAGCGGCGAATTAACAACTTATGGGGCCCTATCTATTCAATATCTCGATCCCCAAGAAAACCCCCCTCTCCCTCGGACTCAATCTTTCCGTTGGCAAGTCCAGTAAATAAAACAAAAATGCAAGGTCCCGGTATCAGTTTTGAGAAAAAGGAGCCAGCGAGGAAACGGCTGCACGAAAGTGCAACGGCTAGAATACCATGGTCATAGTCTAATGGCCTATTTAACACATATTGCGGTGGTTTCTTAAGAAGAACCTTAAAGTGTTATTTGATTTTCAGATCTATTGGCTCATTTGGCTCGGGGTGTTTCGGTTCTAATTGGCGTTTCGCATCGGCCGCCACAACCTTGTCAGTTTTTGCATTAGTCTATTTGTAAGGTAACTTGGGAGGAGCCGGCTTGGATTTCTTCATTGCCGTAGCTTTCTTTTGGGATGATGTGCTACTAGTCGACGGAGTGGTGGTACTTTTACCCTTTTGACCCTGGGACTTAGTTGGCTGAGGCGATAGAGATCGAGGTGGTGGATTGATTCTCGGAGGAGACAGTGGACTTGGAGCTAATGGATTGCGTCTTGGAGGAGACTGTGTCCTTAGAGGTGATGGATTGCTTCTCGGAGGAGATGGTGGCATTGGAGATGATGGATTGATTCTTGGAGGAGATGGTGGCATTGGAAGTGATGGACCGATTTTCGGAGGAGATGGTGGCCTTGGTGTCGATCTTGGAAACATGATGTTTTCCTTTTTCCATAGAATGAAGCAACACATGACTTCTCCCAGTGTCGTCTCCCCTTCACCTACAGGGATGTCAATCTCCAGTGACTGAAATCCTAGCTGAACTTCATCCACATCCACACAAGCATAGCCAACTGGAATCTGAAGGCCATGGTAGGCGTTCCCGGTGCACAAGGTAAAGCAAAGCCAACCGCCATCTTCATGGATATGTTCTTCAGTGTCACATGTAGCTCACAATTTGTCTTCTGCTAGACTTCGTCCACGGGTAGCGATCCATCGTTGAAGCATATATCAACGGTGCATTCTTTATCATCAGTGTATCATCAACCTGGACCTCCGTGGAAGCTATGCTGCTTTTCTGCTAAGATGGTCCGACTATACTATCGAATGTAGGATCTTGCTATCGGCCCAATCTTCTAATTTCATTAATCTGCTCCTACTGCCGCTCGAACATGGCTTGAAATTCCTCGTTCTTTCTTTCAGCCTTCGCCAACCACTCTAGCTCCTCCGCCAGTTGCTGCTTCATTTTTCTCTATCGTCTCTATAAGTGTCAATGTCCTAGGAAACCTAGTATTCCATGGAAAAGAATGTCGAAACCTAGTGTCAATGTCGGCTCATCGTTCTCTCTCTCTCTCTCTCTCTCTCTCTCTCTCTCTCTCTCTCTCTCGGGATCGAACTTTCCCTATTTAACCTCTTTCATCACTTTAACAAGTGCATCCTTGGGTCCAGCAATTTCTTTCTTTGCAATAATGTCCCCTGTTTGTGATACATATGATGCCCCATGCCCAAGTAACCAATTTATTTGAGCTCAAAAGAAAATCATGTGTAGCTGGAGTGATCCCTTTAGCACGCAGGGCTTTTTCATTTTCTTCCCACTTAGGCATAGCACTCTTGTAGCCACTTGTCCCCATATTGTGGTGATATTTCTTTTTGAAGCATTTATCTTATTATTTCCAACCTTCTTAGCTTCTTCCGAATCCTTGTACTCCACAAATGCGGCCCAGTTATGCTGCTTCTTCTCTAGTGCGCAAGTGAATTCTGGAGCTTTTTTGTCATTGGCATAATCTTGATATAATATTTTTTCTAGCTCTAGAATTATGTGGCCATCTTCTTAAGAGCCCACATGTTGACTTACAACGCTAGTGCCTATATGAGATCCTCAGTTTCCAAGACCGGTAGGGTCAAATGTGTCATTAGCATTTTCGAAAGACAAACTTTGGCTCTATCGTCGACAAAACTAGATCCAACTGCCTTGATGGCTTATTCCAATCTCAAGTGCTAATCGGGATGGTGTCGCTAACACTCACTCCGCACTAATGTACACATATAGTTGCGTTCGCTTTGGGCTCCAATGGTTTGCCTAGATCAAAGAATAATTCAATTGTGAGATGTGCACCATCGGCCATCTTTCTGGTCGGGCCTCATTTCCTTTTAGAACATTGGCCCGATGCGATGGTCTAAGAGAAGAAACATTCGTTATTATATATACAAATGAATTAATGCATCTAGTAGTGATCGCCAGAGGCTTAATATACCTCGCCAGACTTTGTTAAGCCGTCATCGAAATCTTTGTCTCTTTGTTCTACCTCCATTCCATCACCAGAAAAGTTCATATATTGTGAGCCATCATCTCCACCATCGTCTGCTCCATCATAATAACCTCCACCCTCATCTATCATGTCAAACTAGTGCTATTCAGCGTCTCTACCATCCATAGCTTAACTAATAGAAAATAAAGACAAAACAATCTTACATTTTCATAATATTTCTATAAAATCCAATTTCTATTTCTATTTTCTATTGTAAACCCTAAATGAATAAATAATAATGAGAATTTTGTTTATATAAATAATAATAAAATGTTTTACAATAAATTAATAAAATACTATTTTTATTAGAATAATAAAATAAAAGAATATAACAATAAATGAAAGTGTTACAAAGAATAAACAATAAATGGGAATTTTGTTTATATAAACAATAATACAATGTTTTACAATAAATGAATAAAAGACTATTTTTATTACAAAATAAAATAAAAGAATAAGAGAATACAAATACATAAAAAACGAAAAGTAATCTTTCTTACATCATACAATGTCTTTACACTTTTGAATTCAATAAATTATTAGTATAATTAAATACAAGTCTCAAATCACAATAATAAGTAAAATACTAGTCAAAAATGTTGTTTCATAAGAAATAATCCTATTTTCTAAGCAATAATCATAAGTAATCCTAAAATACTATTTTATAAGCAATAATCCTATTTTTGAAGAAATAAACATATATAATCCACCTAAATCATCAAAATAAACTGGCATATCTGAATCCACCCAAAATAAACTAGCATATCTAAATCAACCTAAATCGTATATTTTACGGTTTATTAAATCCCCTAAATCCACGCAAAATAAACCAGCATATTCTACAAAATAAACTAGAAATATTCATGTATGCTGTAGTAAACTATTAAAAATTAATGTAAAAATAAAAAATAGGGAGAGCGAGGCTGCTGACCTGCTTGTAGACAACGACGCGTGCGGTACTGTGATGAGGCCTCCTACTTTGCAGATGACGACAACGCCCTCCTCCTTTCAGACGACGGCGTGGCACACCCTCCTCCTTGAAGTGACGACGACGACCTCCTCCTCCTCCTTCTTGCAGACAATGGCGACGTGCTCCCTCCTCCTCCTTCAAATTGCCGGCAGCCTCCTCCCCCTTTGCAGAAGATGACGTGACGCCCTCCTACTCCCTACAGATCGATGATGGCATGGCGGTTCCTCTATATCCTCAGCAAGCATGAAACTAGTGGCGCCCCCTCCTCCTTGTGGTTGCTGGCAGTGTCACGATGACTCCTTATAAACAACGACGCGTGCTCCTCCTCCTCGCAGACAATGGCGGCGCGACGGTTCACGCGATTTCCTCAAGTCCCGTTGCCAGCAACCATCGGAGAGGGGCCATGGTATATATACCCCAAACCCTTTAGTCCTGGTTGCAACCAGGAACGGTGACAAAAGGTCCTTTAGTCCTGGTTCGTAGCTGCAAACAGAACTAAAGATCCCCACTTTAGTCCTGGTTGCAACCACCAACCGGGACTAAAGGTTTTTCGGCCGCCCTTTAGTCCTAGTTTGTGGTTTAAACGAGGACTAAATGGGATTTAATAATATTTTATTTTTAGAAAATCTAGACAATAAGTAGATATTATAAAATCAGTATCTATCATACAATAATTAAGAAAATTATTTATTAGATATCAAAATTTTCAGAAAAATAAGATCTATAATTTAAATATATTATCATAATTAGTTATAAAACTTAAATGAAATAATTTATTGTTTAACAAATATTCTATTAAGTATAAATCTTGGAAAAAGATCTTTTATTATCTAAAAATCAGAAAATACATATAATATACCAAAATGATATAAAAATACAATTTGTCCATTAGAAATATAATATTTCATATATTGTTTCCTAACATGCCATCTTTTGGATATTTGAAAAGTGTTTGAATAAGAATTTCAATAACATATGTATATTTTTGAATCTGGCAAAACGTTCAACATGAGAAGTGTTTGAATATGAATAACTAATCAAAAATTATTTTCTGTTTTCTAAAATAATTATTCTAACTATTTAGACTATTAACCATTTTCAACTAAAAATGCATTAACTCATATCTTTTGTATATTTTCGAATCTGAAAAAACTTTCAACATTAGAAGTGTTTTAATTTGTATTACTAATTCAAAACAGTTTGAGAGTTAGTACGTAGACAAATAAGAAGATTAGTTAAATGCAGAGATTGTCTTGGGAACTATTTAGTATGCTGCTAACATAAAGGTTTAATATATACATTACATATAGTTACACAAAAGATTTAATACATTATTACACATCACCAACATCCCCATCTAGTGTTGGGGTTTTCTTATGCACCATAGCCATGGAGCATCTTCATTATTTAACACGATGATTGGGTTAGTGTTCACTCTGAAGGGCGGAATTTCATCAAACTTATTATAATGTTCTGACATGTCTGTCTTGTCCTCCACTCCCATGATGTTTCTTTTCCCTGAAAGAACTATGGCACGCTTTGTCTCATCGTTTGATGTGTTTGTTTGCTTATATTCTATTTTTCTTGGTTTAGTATACATGTCCTTCACATAGAAAACCTAAGTCAGATCATTGGATAGGAAGAATGGTTCATCTCTATACCCAAGATTGTTGAGTTCCACTGTTGTCATTCCGTACTGCTGGTCTACCTTTACCCCGCCTCCTGTCAGCTTGACCCATTTGCACCAAAACAAAGGGACCTTAAAATAAGATCCATAGTCAAATTCCCATATCTCCTATATGCAACCATAATATGTGTCCTTTTTCCTATTGTAGTATTTGTTGCATCAAAGCGGACATGGCTGTTTTGGTTGGTGCTCTTTTTTATCTTGGGAGGTCGTGTAAAATGTATTCCCATTTATCTTGTATCCTTAGAAAGTCAATAGAGTTGAAGATGGTGACCTGACCAACAAGTAAAACTGATCTGCAGTAGTGGTGTTATTAATGAGATGTGTTTGCAACCAATCGCCAAAAGTCGCCATGTGATGAAATTTAATCCAGGAGTCAGATGGCCCCGGGTTTTTGGAGCGTATAATATTCTTGTGTTCTTCGATATATGGAGCAACCAAGGTGGAAAATTTGTAGAACCGTGTAGTGTGCTTGAGTGAAACAATGCCCGTCCATAATTATCATTGCTTTCTTTCCTAGTTTGCCTTTTCCACATAGTCTTCCCTCATGCCGCGATTCAGGAACACTAACAGGCTTAAGGTCAGGAATAAAGTCAACACAAAACTCAATGACCTCCTCTGTTCCATAGCCCTTGGAGATTCTTTCTTCTGGCCTAGCATTGTTATGAGCATATTTATTTAAGACTCCCATGAACCTCTCAAAGGGGAACATATTGTGTACAAATATAGGACCGAGAATGGTAATCTCTTTGACTAGGTGAACTAGTAGGTGCGTCATAATATTGAAGAAGGATGGTGGGAACAACAACTCGAAGCTGACAAGACATTGGAAACCATCATTATGTAACCTTGGTAGACTTTAAGGATCGATTCCTTTTGAGAAATTTCACTGAGGAACCTACATAGCTTCATAATGGGTAATTGAACATTTTCCGGTAGAATCCCCCTCAATGTAACCGAAAGCAATTGCATCATAAGAACGTGGTAGTCATGACACTTTAGGTTTTGTAATTTTTTCTCTTACATATTTATTATTACCTTTATATTCGATGAGAAGCCATACGGGACCTTGATACTTCAGGCATTCAAAAAATATTTCCTTCTCTTCTTTGGTAAGAGCATAGCTAGCAGGACCTTGAACCTACTCTAGATGCATGTCGTCTCAGTCTTTTGTGCATTGCTGGTCCTGCCGTGCTTCCGGTGTATCTTTAATATTCCCATACACACCCAAGAAGCCTAGAAGGATCACGCAAAGAATCTTCATCAGGTGCATCACGTCGATTGTAGAGCGCACCTCCAGGACTTTACAATAGGGTATCTCCCAAAATATAGATTTCTTCTTCCACATGGGTGCGTGTCCTCTAGCGTCACTCGTAACAGATTGTCTGCTAGGACCCTTTCCAAAGATTACTTTTAAATCCTTCACCATATGAAATACATCATCACAAGTATGGCAGATAGGCTTACTATGGTGATCTGTCTCACCATTGAAATGCTTGCCTTTCTTTCTTAAGAGATGCCTGGGCAGAAGAAATCTACGATTCCTGCGGTGACCCAACATACCACTGCATGATGTAGTACACTATAGTTGTTGATATAACACCAATGAAATACCATTCCACTAGTATTACATCAATCAGAATTGTACAACAGAAACATAGAAGGTCCAAGACATGACAATAGGTTACAACTCGACTCTTTACAAAAGGTCCATCACTACAAGAAATGTTTCCTTCCGCAATAACTTGGCCCATCGGTCGTCAAAGAAGACGCTTCTTACGCGATGAAATTCTTAGCTCGACCGTGGCCGATGGAAAACTTTTTTTAGGTTTCGCGCCCCTCTACTATGATGAAATGCAAAACATGGACGAAGCTCGATGGGCGCATGGCAGAAGTAAGATTCCCGGTTCATCGCGAGATGTTGACTCGCCGAAGAAATTTTTGGCTTGTGGGTCCCGGACGTCAGTGACTCTAGCAGACCATAATTTTTAGTCGTGCCTCCCTGATTTGGAATCCATAACGTTGTTCGACACCTCTTCCATTTAGTCAAGCTGCTGGGTCCCAGATGTCTACCTCTCACTAGACGAATCGTGTGTATGATGGAATTTTTTTCTTCCGATTCTGAACTTGATAGCGTTGCTCCATGCATCTGCCGTTTAATCAGGCTGCTGAGTCCCATGTGTCATCCTCACATTAGAAGAAACGTGTGCATGATGGATTTTTTCTTTGGCTCATGCCTCCCTGATTTGAACTCGATAACGTTGCTCGATCTATCTGCCGTTATTCAAGCAGCCTGGTCCCACATGTCAGCCTCTCATTAGAAGAATCATGTGTATGATAGAATTTTTTCCTTCGCTCCCGCTACCCTGTTCCGAACTTGATAGTGTTTCTCTATGAATCTGCCATTTAATCACATAGATAGGTCCCACATGTCATCCTGTCTTAGAAGGTACATGTGTATGATCGATTTTTTCCTTGTCTCGTTTCTCCCTAATTTGAACTCGATAACATTGCTCGATCTATTTGCCGTTAATCACGATGTTGGGTCCCACATGCCAGCCTCTCATTATAAGAATCATGTGTATGATGGAAAAAATTCCTTCGCTCCCACTACCCTTTTCTGAACTTTATAGCACTACTAGATGCATCTACTATTTAATCACGTAGCCTGGACCAACATGTCATCCTCTCATTAGAAGAAAAGTGTGTATGATGGAGCCCTCGGCCGCGCCTCCATGTTAACTTGATAGCATTGCTCACTACATCAGCCGTTTATTCAGGCTGGTGGGTCCCATATGTTAGCCTCACATTAGAACAATCGTGTGTATATGATTGAATTTTTTCTTATCTAGCGCTACCCTGTTCCTAACTAGATAGCGTTGCTCGACGAATATGCCGTTTGTTCATGATGTTGGGTCCCACATGTCATCATCTCATTAGAAGAACATGTGCATGTCTGACTTTTTTCTAGCTCATGCCTCTGTGTTTCAAACTTGGCAATGTTTCTCAATGCATCAGCCACTTATATAGGCTACTGGGTCCCACATGTCGGCATCTCATTAGAAGAAACGTGTGCATGTTGGACTTTTTTCTTGCTCGCGCCTCCATGTTTCGAACTTGGAAACGTTGCTCAATGCATCAGCCATTTATACAGTCTGGTGAGTCCCACAAGTTAGCATCTCATTAGAAGAAACATATATTGCTGAACTTTTTCACTCTCTCTCCTCCCTGTTTCGAACTTGGCAACGTTGCTCGATGCATCATCCATTTACACAGGCCAGTGGGTCCCCCATGCCAGCCTATCATTAGAAGAAACGTGTGCATGTTGGACTTTTTTCTCGCTCACACTTTGCTGTTTTGAACTTGGCAACGTTGCTCGATGCCTCCTCTGTATTAGGTCTCTCTGATGGTACCCACATGTCACCCTCCTCTGTAGAGGACATGCTTGTATGTTAGACATTTTTTTTGGACGCCTCCCCGATTTGAGCTTGGTAACATTGTCGGGTCCTAGATATCAACCTTCTCTGTGCAAGTAATGTGTGTATGCTGGAAAATGTACAAGTACGACGGAGATTATATATATATTGATATACCTAGGATTCGAATCGAACTTAAGGCTTCAACAAATGGCAACTACATGCGTTTCCACTATGCTAGAACCAACTATTCTACTCCTAAAAGATTAGGTTTAGAAACGTTGATATCACTTAAAATGAAAAGGAAGCAATCCTGACGAATTACCATAGAAAATGCTACGTGGTCTCTAGCATAGTGGATAGGCAAAGCTTGCATTATAGTTTATCATAATGGCACGAAAAATGCTAAATTAACAAGATTTTTGGTGATACAAAAAATAATTTGGGTCCATTCTTGTGAAAAAATGGGATTATTATCATGGGCTCCTTAGCGAAAGTTCTTCGGTGTGCTTCATGCTTAAAAAAGTAACAATGTGTATAGTATTGATGGCCCACAGCCGATCTGACCCCGGAAGATAAATTGGCGAGATTTTGGGCCAGAGTTGGGTCTAATGTACTATTTTCGAATGAGCTCCTCACTGAAAATTCAATGTACTCAATATGTTGGGGGTCGGCAGTCCATCCGACCCGGCATACTAAATTTTCAATGTTTTGGGCCAGAATTGGGTCGAATGTCCAATCATTTCGTTAGATCCTTAGTGAAAATTCGATGTAGTTGGTAAAATGTACTAGGGTTTGGCGGCTCTGCTCACCACCAAAGCCTAATTAAGTGAATATTATTATTTTTGAAACAATATTATGGGAAGTTTTTTTATGAAGTGGGGTTGAAAAATTTATTGACTTCTGATTCAATAGACCCATGAAGGAACGAAAGAAAAATTCAGGAGCGATCTTGGGCTATGGACGGATACCTCTTCGTGCCTAGGGGTAGGATCGGCATACGGGAATGTTAGATCACGTACGTAGAGCCCGCCAATGTCCATACGGGCCCGAAGCGGATCAGTATGCATGTATTCTGCGATGCGATGTGGATTCCCGTCGTCCAACTCAGAAGTCTGACGTGGCAACACCGTCTACGTGGTTTACTAGGCCACATTTCTATTCCAACCGGCGGGCCGTTTATGTCGCACGCGCGGAGAAGAGCGGGGGCTCGCGATGCATCAGGAAGCCGCACTCTCCCCATTCACCATCGCCCCTTTCTCCCGTCTCACCAT
Source organism: Avena sativa (assembly GCA_916181665.1). Taxonomy (NCBI): domain Eukaryota; kingdom Viridiplantae; phylum Streptophyta; class Magnoliopsida; order Poales; family Poaceae; genus Avena; species Avena sativa. Next base: position 255,418,318 of record OV702299.1, read on the forward strand.
CGACCGTTCCTCTACTGCCGGCAGATCGACGACCATTGCAAGGACAACACATAGCGGTAGATAGAGGGCAAGCACTTCACTTCTCCTCGACCTACCTGAAACTCCTAACCTGCATCCTGACCTGCATCAATGGCGGCAAGGCCTCAAATCCCCCTCTCTATGCCTTAGCATCATAGATCTATATGTTTGCGTCTCATATCGCATGTATCTTGACAAGCACGCCCAATCTGAATCGGTATGTGGTTGTTTTCGTCGATTTGAAAGGTTGGGGTATTTACTTCTTTCGTACTACATGTTGTGCCATTGTAAGCATTAGATCTACCGCAATCTTGATTCAATCTTTGCTTGTAAGTGGCTAGATTTAGGTAGATGCTATATTTAGGGTTTCCCCGTGGAAAAAATTGGTGATTTTTGCACTGTTCACGTTCTTCTTCTACACCAATGATTAGTTCGCGTTGTCTGGCAAAGATCCCAATGGGTTGCACCATAGCAGAAGCTATACCATTGGTGTGATAGTTATTATGAAGCTTAGAAGTTCTTAGATCAGGTTAGGTCGACAGTGTAATTTCATTGTGTCAATTAATATGTGCTTCCCAATGTGTTTTGCTTGCTTTGGTCGATGATTACACTATCGCACAATGAAATGCAAAGGGATCCTCTTCATGCCCAAACTTGTGTGCTAACCAAATTTCTTGTTCATTTGGCTTGATCATGAGGAGAATCCATTTGCAACTGTGCCATTGCACATGAGGCCATGTTGATAGTTCATTTCTATTAGACGCCTTGCTTGTTCATTTGTGATCACCATAATGTATGTGCTGACATGTGTTGATTCTTTTTTCAGTGCTCGGAGATGATTAATAATGGAATCAGGTAGCTCCAACCCATTTCGCCAGGGTCATATTGGAAGATGTGTTCGACCTTCTACTAATTCCTGAGGGATTCATGCCTTTCCTTGGCACTGTGCCAAGGACGATTGCGCTCAAGACCAACACCGGATGCAGCTGGATGGTGAAGCTCAGGGATGTTGGCGGCAGGGTTTTCCTTGACCAGGGGAGGTATGGCTTCTCCATTGCCCACCAGATCATGATCGGGTACTTACTGACCTTCGAGATGATGAAGGGTGATCTGTTCAGGGTAACCATATTTGACTACAACATGTGCAAAGTGATCAAGAAATGCCACCAGCATGACCCATCCATTGCAATGATGGATGAGTAGAACGTTCACGCTAGTAGTGTAATAAGTTTGTGTTGTCCTTGGCTGTGGATTATGTCTTCCATTCGTGCTTAACTTGCTACAATATTCTGTACGTACTTCTATATATAGAGCAGTGTTGTTAACAACTATGATGTTGCTGTCAATGCTTGTTCGGGTCCCTACTTGTTTTGCTGGAAATTAGCCCGAAACCTCTGTTTTAGTCAGCCCCAAATCAATTGTGGCCCAAGACCAGTATTGCTACTTGGTTCGTTGGATTTTTTCCGTCTCCGAGTGATTTCCGGCATGTATACCCCTATAAACAACATGAGCCCCACAGGTCCGTTTCATTTTGATCCCATCGAGAGCCGTCCCGTGAAACCACCCATGACCTCCATAACTAAGACGCCGTGCATGTCTGACACCACCCGTGTGAAATCCGTATCCGGAACAAAACCAGACATAAATTATAAATTTGATCGTGATGACGCAGGACTATGTCCTCATGACGCGTGCAGGATGGACGCGTGCACCATTGTATCAGCGCTGAAGTGTCATTGAATTTTCAATCGACTTAATGGAGCATCCAATTGGTCACATCGTTGCAGTTTTCTATTTATTCCCTACCACATGTGCACAAAACTTCTCTAAGAAGGCAGATCACACAGTAGGGAGAGGACGGTGGTGTGCATAAGACTGGCCTGCCAAGATTTTTGACTATCTACCTCCACTCCTCACTAGCGCTCTCCTCCCTTTCTTCTTCCTCCTGCTCATCCCGCCCCTGCTCCCTCCCTCTATGCAGGCATGGCTCCCTCTCGGAAGCGTGCCGCAGCGACAATGTGCGAGGAGAGAAAAGAGAGAGCTCGCCGTGATGCTTTACGCGCTGAAGAGTTATAACATATGCTCTTGGTTGTGCCCGTAGGAAAGGGATCCTCTGGGTAGGTCATGTACTTCTTCTCCTTAATAGTGTTATCCAGCATTCTTCTTCTCCTTCTTCATCACCTACTTCTCCTTCTTTAGAGCCGTCGGTTCACTGGCACAAATGTTCACCCCAGATCCCCGAATCAGCGAGGTAAACACTGTACACTGGGGTTTTTGTGACTAGGATTTGGGATTTCTTAGATCTTTTCCACACCGCCCATTCTTGAATCAAGCTCAGTGCTATAATTTCAGATAATGTTGTCCTCGTTCCGTGATAGGACTGAAACAACGTATTCTTTGTCCCAAGAAAAGAAGCCAGAAATCAACAATCAGGTGGATGCTTGGCTTAATGCACGAATAAGCAGCCATAGGGAGAAAATGCAAACACAAGAACTGGAATTAGAACGACTCAAATTAGGTGTGAATACCCTTACTGAGGATCGCGGCCGGCTGAAAAGGGAAAACGCTGCCTGGGAGAAACTGCATAAGAAGATCCAAGCCTCGACCCAACAGAATACATCCATCATCGAGGGGCTCTTGAAGGATAATGCGATGATAACAAATGCTAATGTCGATCTCCATGTCAACAACATGAACCTGCTTCAGAAGCTTGAGGCTTCACTCAGTGAGCAGGTCAAGATCAGGCAGGACATGCTCCTACGTCGCGTACGACTTGAAGAGATTAAGGAGTAAAACGAGCAGCTCCTCGCCAGGCTAGGACTGTAATGTACCAGACTTTCGTCGGTGTTGCTCTCTTGAATTGAACTATGTGTTTCTATTTTGCAACTGTAAACTGAACTATTTGAACTATGAGTTGCAACGAGAGACATCTTTTGCGCAGTCTGAAAACTATCTGCTTTCCTGTTGTTTCTATCTATTTATTCAGACTTACAGATGCTCAACAAAAGTTTAGAGTTACAGTGTGAAAATCTGCTCTGCATGACTAGATACTACTAGTGCCATCCCATGGATCAAACTTGCAGGGCATGGACTAGGTGCCCTTATTGTTGGAGATATGCCCTAGAGGCAATAATAAAAGTGTTTATTATTATATCTTTGTGTTTATGATAAATGTTTATATTCATGCTATAATAGTATTAACCAGAAACATTAATACTTGTGTGATTTGTAAACTAAATTGGAGTCCCTAGTAAAGCCTCTTTGTAATACTAGCTTGTTGGTTAATAGATGATCGTGGTTTCCCAATCATGAACATTGAGATGTTAACAACAAGTCATATCATTAGGAGAATGGTGTGATGGACATACTCCTATAGATAAGCGTAGCATTAGGATCAAGTCATTTCAATAGTTTGTTTGCTATAATCTTTCCGATACATAGTAACCTAATTCCTTCGACCATGAGATCATGCTAATCACCATCACCGAAAGAATGCTTTGATGACATAAAACACCACACCGTAACTGGGTGGCTATAAAGGTGGCATTGAGTGTTCGGAAAGTATGTGTTGAGGCACATCGATCAAGAGAGGGATTTGTCCATCCATATGACGGATAGATATACTCTGGGCCCTCTCGGTGGAATGTCATCCAATTATCTTGCAAGCATGTGACTGGATCACAAGGGATCACATATCACAGGAACGAGAAAAGATTACTTATCAGTAACGAGGTTGAACTAGGTATGCAGAGATACCGACGATTAAACCTCGGATAAGTAAAGTATCGCGAGACAAAGGGAAATTAGTATCGTATGTAAGTGGTTCATTCGATCACAAAGTAATCGTAGAAATATGTGGGATCCATATGAATTTCTAGATCCTCTATTGGTTATTGATCGGAGAAGTGTCTCAGTCATGTACGCATAATTCATGAACCGTAGGGACACACACATAAGGATTCGATGTTGTTTAGTAGATATGGAATGTAAGTAGGGATACCGAATTTTGTTCGGATTCTTGGATGGGATCTGGGATATCACGAGGAGATCCGGAATGGTCCGGAGAATAAGATTCATATAAGGAAAGTCTGATTCCAGAGTTCGGGAATGATTTCGATGTTTTCATCGGAGAGGTTCTAGAAGGGTCTAGAAGGTTCACCGGACCGGAAGGGGAATGGTCCATGAATGTGTCATGGGTAAGTGGAATGATTGGATCATATCCTAGGTCACTTGGTTTGGGCATTTGCGAGAGAGAATTAAAGCTCTAAATTTTAAGTCAGAAGGGAGGTTTGAAAAGTCAAACTGGAACAATAGTTTTCTAGTGGAAGAAGGAAAGAGTCCTTCCTTCTGTCCAACTTGGGTTTGGGTTTGGATTCAAACTCTCCCCTCCCAAGGCTGCCCCCCTCTCATAAATAGAGGGAGAGGGCTGCCCCAAAGAACACAACACCAAGTCCTCCCCACTGTGCGTCAGCCGCCGCCGCCACGCCGCCGCCCTGCGCCGCCGCGCCGCCGCCGGCCCGTCGCCGTCGCCCTAGTCGCCGCCAACACCTCCTCCTCCTCTCCGGCCTTCTAAACCTAGATTGCCGGGACTAAATCCACCATAACTCGCACCGGCTTAGGCGAAGCCCTGCGGGATCTTCCCTCTACTTCGGACACCACGCCTGTTGTGCTGCCGGAATCGCGAGGGGAGAACTACAACCTCCGCTGCCTGCTGGAACAAGGGAGAGGAAGGTCTTCATCGAGTACCGAACATGTGACCGACTGCGGAAGCGCTGCCGGAACACAGCCGAAAGGATCATCTACACGATCTTGAGATCGGCAAGTGTACGACTACATCACCCATGAGAATCTGCTCTCGTTAACTGCTTTTGAATCTTCGAGGGTGAGTACTCTAATCGACTCGTTGCTACAATCTAGTAGATAGATCTTGGCTTGTTTGTGTGCATGCGGTAGAAATTTTTTGTTTTCCATGCTACGAACCTGATGGGGATATGCCTACCGGGGTATACCCAGCATGACGTTTCCTATTGGCCTAAGCTGCCAGCCAGCGAGTGGGCCTGCAGGACGGCGACTGGATCGAGACTTGGCGAGGACTCAGGCGACTGGATGCTGGAGGCCCAGAAGCGTAGCTAGGACTAGTGGGATTAGGTCAAGAACTCTCCGAATCCTTAACTAATTCGGTTGTAGATCTGTAAATCCTAGCGAGGTGAGCCTATATAAACCTCCCTAGGGTACGCATAGAGGACACGTTCCATCATACACCCTAGCGACTCACCGCCTTGTCGTCGAGCTCGCCCTTGTACTCTCTCCATAATATAATCTAGCAGGAGTAGGTCTTTACCCTCCGGGGGGCGAACCTGGGTAAAACCTTGTGTCTCCGCCCTCATCTCGCACCGAAGATGGTTGGCCCCCCTTGCCCTTCGTTCTACTATTCGCTGCCGATTGCAGCATCTGCCGTGGCCATTCCCACGACAGTGACACCCACCGTGGGGCCTATCCGGTGTTCTGCGGCGAGAGCCAATCTGCCCATCAACGAGACGATCGCCACCGGCCGCATGATTGCGATCGGCGAGATCTTCTAGATCTTGCCGAGCATCTACGTCCCGGCAACACGTGTAACATCCCAGCATTTAGGAACTAACGAAGGGTAGATTTAGGAATATGGAATGTTGCATGCATTCATTTGTGAAAATTTGGGTAATTTTTTTTGCCAAATAAAAACCTTAAGTGATCAATGTTTCTTTCATACTTTGAGATTAGGTTTAGTCTTAAAGGGTGATTGCTATAGACTTTGATATGATCTTTAAGGGATTATGTGTTTTAAAAAAATTGAATTTTAAACTTGAGTGTTTGAATTATTATTCAAATAAATTAGGGATAACTTTTGAATCTTAATTTAATTAAGAAATAAATATTACAACTTAAATTCAATCCAAAGAAGAAAAAAATAATGAATATGAAACTTATTTCATATTATCAATATATAAACAAGTTACAAAGAATGTAACTTACTGAAACCATTTTCAAACTTCACAATTTACAAAAGAATAAAGAATAAGAATATTCTTTATTAATAATAATATAATGTTTATTACAATTGAATAAAAATGAAAAATTACAAAAGTATAAGAAAATTACATTGGAACATTCTATAACTATTCTATAACTAAACCTAAACTAAATCTTCATTTGTATATCTGTACCTGCAAAACAAAGACTAAATAAAAACAAAAGAAGGTTAGTGTTAGTATTATTTCTCTCACACAACTCAGTGAAGTGCACTAGACAAATTCATCGTTGAGAAATTTATAAAAAAGGGGCAAGTTTCACCAATATGAAAGAATCCATCTTTCATAAATTTAAAGCGAGAAGTCAAATGATAGCCAAGAGGGGAAAATTCACCAGCCAGGTGAAAGTAACCAGGTAATAGTAAGTTTCAAAATTCTGAACATATCCACAAGTGCACAACAAGCACACAGGCAGGACACACACCAACATGCATGTGGTGTGTTGTCAAACCCACAACACAGCCCCAAAATCACAAAACCACAAGCACAACCGTGGAGAGGCACTAGTGCATCACTCCACTGTTTGCACACAAGAACAACCAGCCTAGACAGCAGCTTACCAAGCACATCAGCCCAACCAAACCACCAAGGATCAACCAAACATCACAAGCATGGTGACATAAGGAGGGGGAAGGATCAGGTGGACATCAAGGCCAAGTCCAGGAGCTAGGAGGAGCAGGGTAGCTCAAGGTCAAGCATAGGAGTTCAGCAACACTAGATCAAGATCATCACCACTTTACTCCACCATCAACATATTTTGTGGTGAGTTTCATAAAACCTTCACATGATCTAATCATCTTATTTAGAGAGAAGCATGTGTTGTTTTATAAAACAAACCCTTAGAAAGCACCCAAGTGGGGTGAATCCATCATAGGGATTTTTTTAAACTCTAAAAGCAAACAACAAAGTACCTGGATCCAGCCAGAGCTTAGAGCAACATCATTGCTCTAGATTAGGCTATATATAACAATTCAAGCCTAAATATATCTATGATCTATTTCTAGGCACATCCCTACAGGAAGGGTAGCACCTTAGAAACAAATCTTAGGGATCCATAGAATGATCAAGCTCACTATCATTTTTTCCAAGCTTTGATTCAAAAACAATAGCTGGTACCACTACCAGGACTATCTAGATGAACCAATTAGATAAGATCTGAATCCCTAAGCCTCAGACCAACATCATTGGTCTTAGGGAATTCAGAGAAGAGCATCTCTATTTATCTTATAAAGCCAAGTTTGTCTTAAGCCTAAAACAACCCAATCAATGGATTAGAATCAAACTTGTGTGCCATACCATGATGGTGTCACAAGAACAATCCATTGTGAATCAGGATAGACATTAAATCATCATAAATTCAGACAATCAACTCACTAATCATTTTCCTGTTAACACAGGAATCATAACTAGGATATTCCTATATTAAACTTCACTGTTTAAGATCATGATGATCTCAAACCACACACTTGTTCTAAGCCAACAGCACTAGGACAGTGATTTTATTATGCCATAACCATGATCATAAACCCAGAGATGACAGTGAAAACTTATCAAGTCACTGACTTAATCAAGCATGATTCCCAAGCAACTATATCATCTGAATCAGATGCAATCCAAGCATCAAATCATCTAGTAAGCCACCAGAAACATCATAGATCATCTTAAGCAACAAGCCTCAAGCCAATAATCATTTAGCATGTGTATAGACCATCCAAACATGATTCAATTCATCAAGTACATGATCAATCACATAACAGGAACCCTAAATGGATAATCATCCTAATCTGAATCAAACAGTAGCTAGAGAGGACACTGCCAACATCTAGCATCGAATCAGCAAGCACAGAGAGCACCAGGGCAGAGGAATCAAACTCACCGTAGGTCCTCGTTGAAGAATAGAAGGGGAAGGAGAGGGCCGACGACCATGGCGGCACGGGGAGCACCCCAGATGGGGCGCTGCAACCCGCATGGCGCCACGACAGTGACCCTGATCACGACTGGAGGTGCAGAGCATCACCTCGACGCACGACAACCACGACAACACCTGGATCCATGCCAATCCAGCAAACCCTAGGGTTCGGGACGACATCGATCCATTGCAGGAGAGCCTCAAGCTCGAATCCAATTGGATAAGAAGAACGGGCATCATCGACAACCCCCTTTTGCACCATGGCGGCGACCAGAACGGCCTACGGCGGCGGGAATCGTCGGTGGCGGCATCGCCGGCCATAGGGTCGGGGTCAAAGGAGGAGAGGATGAACTCGAGGGAGAGAGAGAGGCAGTGAGGAGTGAGACGAGCTGGGCCAGACCCTTCGGGGTGGTCCTTTTGTCCAGGACTAATGAGCTACTAGGGCCCAATAAGTATAACTAGCCCAGAAACCTTTTCAGGCCCGTTTTAATAAAAAGGAAAAGACCAAAATACCTCTGGACTTAATTAAATCTTAGAAAATAAAATAATAGTCCAAAATTATAAATAAAATAATTTTGGATTCACAATAACCCATACTATTCAAATAAAATAAAATATAAAATTTTAGACATTTAAAATATTATAAGAATTTTGTAATTTATATATTCCTTATGGAATTTTACAAAATTATTGAAAGATGATAAAAATAAATAAAAATCACTTTCATTATATATTAATATTATAGTATTTTTGAAAAATACTAAATAAATATTTAATAACAATTTTAATGTATAATTGATAATTCCTAAAAGAATTATTAAATCAATAAAAGTCAAATAAAAAGGAAATAAAATAAAATAATTCAATATATGTTATAAATATTAAAAAGTAACATTTATAAATCCTTTATTATTAAAAAGAACTTTTTATAATAATGGGGTGAATACATATCAAGTTAAATGATGCATGACATTATTGCATAATCATTTTGGCTTCTTTAAATATTGTCCTTATCGAGCAATAATGATGTTTCTGTAGACATAGAAGCTCAAGGTCCAGTGCAAGCATCACACTTCACTACCTTGCCATTAAAAGGCAAGTTCATCACTTGCTCATGTCCTTTGAAGAGTCTTTATTAAAGTATTTGCAAATTGTGTGTTATCATATATATTATAAAAGAAAGAAAATATTATTTTCACAAATAAAGAAATCATAGATATCATCCTAAGTGATGATATAATGGAGCAATAGAACTTAGGGTTCTAGTTGCAAACAATTATGATCAAGTAGGGACTTAATAACCCCTGACATCAGTGATTCTAGCTCCATATATTACGCGTTAGCCATGAGATTTGGAATGGGACAGAGAAGTCAGCTGTATCTTCTTCCTCTCGCATGAAGCCGGATGTGCAGGTCATGGCTGTTATCCTCGTAGCGTGCATATTAATTGGTAATTCGTAGAGGATATGCAGCATATGGGTGGGAACCCTCATCATCCCACGATAGTTCTGGAATCTAATGGTTTGTACAAACCATTGCCGTAATTCATTATGTGGGCATGGTGTACACCAAGGAGGCATGCGAGGTCGCGAAGGGGGCAGTGATTGGCTTGGACCAACTACTGGGCCCCACATCATGGAATTATGGACGGGAAAGTATGCTCGGTTGTGCAACAAGGAGTTGATCTCTCATGGGTAAAGTAACGTACCTCTGTAGAGTGTAAGAATTGTAACTTGTTACTCCCTGTTCCGGGAAGGAGCTGCGAACGCGGCAGAAAAGGAACTCCATGAAAGTTTTGGTCAACCTGTGAAGGACGATTGTCATAGTTTTTCAGAATAAAATCAATCTTTGTAGAAAGATTTACAAAAATTGCATAGTGCCAAGGATTTATAATCCGAGGTGGTAGTTAGAGCATTAAACTTCCCACCTTGCATATAGTGAGCTTGTTGGGTAACGTTGTTACTCATTCTTTCCTTTGTTCCCTTACTTAGACTCTGAGGATGCCGAAGACGTGCCAATGCATGCAGCCGAATGCCAAGAAGATGTGTTCTACGAGGAACCTGATCTGTCCGGAGGAGTTAAAGGAGTGGATTATGAAATCCGCTATGGTGTCGATGATAACGAGTCCAACTAAGTATCCCTAGTTAATAGTAAGCAATGGAGCCGAGCATCATGAACTCTATAGAATAAGCTGTTGAGCTCAACTCCTAGTCGGACTTGTTACTTTTAAATTCCGCTGAAACATTTTATATTTTGGTTTGTAAGTTGAATCTTTTGGAAGTCTTGAACTTCCGGTATTGCAATAATAATAATGTGTGTACTTTTGTAATATGGACCCGCAATGTTTCTGTTGTACCACTCTGAGGGATGTGATATTTACGGAACAGTGTTCTATGGATGTCATGTCAACGACTATAGTGTACTACACATGCAGTGGTATGCTAGGTCACCGCAGTTGGTATCAGAGCAAATTGCTTTGACCTTAGGTTGGAAACCTAGTAAGGGGATTACCTGTAGGAAAATTTAGCAACGATAAAGAATTCTCTAAAAGTAATATAATTGGTATTCAAAGGAGAATATTCCGTTATATGGTTTAGTGCGATAATTCTTTATTATGATGCAATATATTATTTGATACTAATCAAAATTATTTTTCTGATATACAGAGATATGGCACCAAAGTTTCCAAAATAGACTTTGGTAAGGAAAGAGGAGACTCTTGATGATTATCAAGGATCATTCACACACCAACTTCGTCAACTTTTAAAGCTCTTTAGTTGTCCAACTAGAATTCCAGTGAACACTATCACTTACCTTGATGGTCGGATGTTATCCAAGTATCGTGTGAGTATCCAACTTCCAGAGAAGCTTGGATTATATCACGGTCTACCTATACGAGAAGGTAGGAGTCATTTAGCAGCATATCATGTTGCTTTTGTGGAGGCGATAGCTAATATCCGGGAGCAGAAAACCAAGGATCTAGAAGGTAGCACATTCTCTGTGATACCTCATGATTCTATAGACTTGGAGCCTATAGCGGATCATCTTACTTTGGTTAATAAGCATCCTAGGTTAGCTTCCAAGTTTATGGATAGATATCGAACACTAGTTGCGTCTTTTTATAAGACCCATCAAGTGATTGTTGAAGACAAAAATGACATGTTAGAGGATCTAACCGATCCAGAAAGGAGGAAGCAGTTAGCATTCCAGTTAGAGAAAGAAGCAAGTAGTAGTGCAACACCTATCTTTAAGGATATACCTATAGATCCTGAATCTTTTATACCATATCCTTATTCACCTAGACCTGAACCTATAGATGATCCTACTATGGATATGCGGTATGCAGTACCACAGGGCTCAGAGGATGGTTCTGATTCAGAACTTCCTATTGAGAATTCGGATGGTTGGAGAATCGGATCATATGATGTATCTCATGAACACCAGATGTCCACAGATGGTTCTGACAGGAATGTTGGACAATCTAGTTGGATGGGTGCAAGAATGAACCCTAATAATAGTAGTAGAACTACCATGTCAATAGATAATCAGGATGAAGAAGAAGGTCCTGAGGAGAGAGTGTTTGAATCATCAACATCTTCTCAAAACCCAGAGAATATACATTATCCAGTGTTTAACTATCTTGCCCATGAGAGCACCTGGGAAGCAGCAGGATCTGTGTATCCTGTTGTTAACTCAAGAAATGAAGCTCAGGAGATGCAGTCTGGAGATAATGTTGAATATATTTCTGAAGACTTTTCAGCTGAGCTGGAGGGAGTCAATGCGCTCAGGTTGAGTAATGACTCAAGTCCTGACACTTCAGATACCGAGTATATTCCTTCTGGAAGGCCATATGTTCCACAAACTATGCGACAAACAACACGTCATCACGGTTGGACATCAGGCATGTACGATGAGAGTAGTTACTACTAGAAGGAGAAAATTAATAGTAGTATCAAGTACCGTGTATTGTACCCAAGTAATAAGGTGGTTTTGTGATTATACCTATATGGTATATGTTGTAATGACTTTGTATCATTATGATATTATGTAAAATATGTGAAATGCATATTTGGAGTTTCTTTGGATCTTCATTGTGTGACTAGTTATGTGCATAAAGTCGAGCTCAGAACACATGTGCATGATGTAATTATGAGTATTCGCTTTATCTTGCAGGACTAGAGGGTCATGGATACGGGTGTAGGAATGGAAACTGAGCAGCAGCGGATGGAGCGAGAGGCCAAGGAAAAGGCCGATGCAGATGCAACAAACCAAGAAGCATTACCACCACCACCACCACCGATGAGGCCGTTAATGGAGAAAAAATCAGAGGGCACCTGAAGGTGGAGGAGTGAGTCTATCTGATTTCCATAATGCAAGACCATTACCTTTTGCATCAGCTCCTGAACCAATGGATGTAGAGGACGGGCTAGCAGATAATGAAAGGAAGCTGAAAACTGTAGGTTGCAATGATGAGGAGAAATTGAGGTATGCAACTCATCTTCTGACTGGACCTGCAGCATCATGGTGGGAAAATCAGTTAGCCATGCAACAACTAGGAAGAGAGTTTACCTAGGAAGAGTTCAAGCAGCGATTCCGTGAATATCATGTTCCGGAAAGTGTTATGGAGTTGAAGCGGAGAGAATTTGAGGAGCTTCAGCAAGGATATACTAGTGTCATGAAGTACATCCGGGAGTTTAGTCAACTGTCTCGCTATGCTGAGGAGGATGTCAACATGGAAGAGAAGGGGAAGAAGCGTTTCCTGCATGGATTAAGTCCATTTGTGAAGATGCAGCTAAGGTTTGCCAATAAGCAAACTTATGAGCAGTTGTTGGATGCAGCCATTACTTTTGAAGATGATTACAAGAATGTCCAAGAGGATCGGAGGAAGAGAGCCAAAAATGAAACCAAGAGAATTCAGGCAAGCAAACCTAAACCTAACCTGGAGTTCAAACCTCGGAATAGGAACTATGGCAACAACAACAATAACACTAACAAGGGCAGTGGTGGAAATCAATCCAATCCGAGAAGGAATGTTATTTGTAACAATTGTGGAATTCCAGGGCATTTCCAGAGGGAATGCAAAAAGGCTGTAGTGATCTGTTACGGTTGTGGTCAGAAGGGGCATATCAAGCCAGATTGTCCGAGCAAACCACCTGGAGGATGGCCTACCAAGGGAGGAGGACAAGCCAGTGGAGGAAATGGACAACCCAATAAAGGAGGAAATAATGGCAAGAACAACAATGGCAAGAGGAACCGACCTACTGGGAAACTGAATTGTGCAACCCTCGAGGAGGTGGATAATTCGGAGCATGCAGTGATAGGTACGCTCAATATCCTTACCAATCCCGGCAAAGTTATATTTGATACTGGTGCAACTACTTCATTCATTTCTGAAGAATTTTGTGATAAGTTCGGGATTAGAAGGGCAACGTTAGAATGTCCTATGACCGTAGTTACGGCAGGAGGGAATATGATTGTACGCCACATAAAACAAGATCAGGTTATCTCGATCTGTGGTTGTACATATTTCGCAGACCTTTATGTGATTCCTTTGAAGGGAATTGCAGTAGTGCTGGGGATGGATTGGATGATGGAACACAGAACTCAGATAAATTGTGAGGAAAAAATTGTCTCAATCAAAACTCCAAGTGGAGCAAGGATAGTTTACCAAGCAGATAAACACAGTCATATCATGGTGGATCTGTAGTTGAATTCAATGAAAGAAGTTAAATTGGAAGAGATTCCTATAGTTAATGAATTCCAAGATGTTTTTCCAACAGAGCTACCGGGAATGCCACCAGACCGGGAGATAGAATTCACTATTGACCTAATTACGGGTACAACACCAATAGCTCAAGCGCCATATAAAATGGGACCCAAAGAGTAGAAAGAACTCAAGGAGCAAATTGATGAGTTAGCTAGAAAAGGATTTATACAGGAAAGTGTATCTCCATGGGGAACACCAGTAATCTTTGTGGATAAGAGAGATGGTGGAAGACGGATGTGTGGTGATTATAGAAATCTGAACAACGTGACTATCAAGAATAAGTATCCTTTACCAAGAATTCAAGATTTGTTTGATCAAGTGAAAGGAGCTGGAGTATTCTCAAAGATCGATTTAAGATCTGGATACCATCAAATAAAAATCAAGCCGGAATATGTTCCAAAAACAGCATTTGTCTCAAGATATGGACACCATGAGTATCTGGTAGTACCATTTGGTTTGACCAATGCAACTGCAATATTCATGAATCTGATGAACAAGATATTCATGCCATTTTGGACAAGTTTGTCATAGTCTTTATTGATGATATTCTGATATATTCCAAGGACAAGGAAGAGCATGCTGATCATTTGAGAATAGCATTGCAGACTTTAAGAGAACACAAACTTTATGCTAAGTTCAGTAAGTGTGAATTTTGGCTTGATAAGGTAGAATTCCTCGGTCATGTGATCAGTACGGATGGAATTGCTGTGAATCCATCTAAAGTTCAGTCGGTACTAGAGTGGACTGCACCGACCAATGTGAAGCAAATTCGAGGTTTCTTAGGAATGGCTGGTTATTATCGGAGATTCATTGAACATTTCTCCAAAATAGCCAGACCAATGACCAAATTATTAAGGAAGAATACACCATTCAAGTGGGATGAGAAATGTGAAGCAAGTTTCCAAGAGTTGAAGACTAGATTAACCACAGCTCCAATCTTAGCAGTTCCTGAAACAGGGAAGGATTTCACCGTATAATGTGATGCGTCTAAAGAAGGTTTGGGTTGTGTATTAATGCAAGATTGGAAAGTGATTGATTATGGTTCAAGACAATTGAAACCACATGAAGTCAACTATCCAACTCATGATTTAGATTTAGCAGCAGTAGTTTTTGCACTGAAAGGATGGAGGAATTTTCTTTATGGAGCCAGATGTGAGTTATACACTGACCATAAAAGTCTCAAATATTTCTTCACTCAAAAGGACTTGAATATGAGACAGAAGCGTTGGTTGGAATTAATCAAGGATTATGATTTAACAATCAACTACACCCCAGGGAAAGCAAATGTTGTAGCAGATGCTTTAAGCAGAAAGAGTGCAGATATTTAGCCAAGCAATAGGGAGTTACCAAAAGAGTTACAAATTGACTTGGAAAGATTAGAGCTTCAATTCATCAGAACAGAGGTTCTTGGAGGATTAGCTACTATGCAGATAGTTGCAGAGCAGGACAGTGATCTTAAGCAAGAAATTTTTAGACATCAAGCAGAAGATCCTTTTATTGCTGAGGAAATTTTGAGGATATCTCAAGGGCAAAAAAATCAGTTTTTCGCCTTGGGGATTATGGGTCTTTATGGTTTCAAGACCTTCTTTGTGTTCCAGATGTGACTGAGATTAGAGATGTTATACTCAGAGAAGCACATGAAACACCATATTCTATACATCCAGGGAGTACCAAGATGTATATGGACTTGAAAGAACTATTCTGGTGGAATAACATGAAAAGAGATATTGCTAAATATGTATCTGAATGTCATACTTGTCAAAGGGTGAAAGCTGAACATCAAAGTCCAGTAGGACCATTACAACCCTTGGAAATTCCTGAATGGAAATGGGAGGAAATAGGTATGGACTTCATTACAGGATTGCTTATGACACCAAAAAGGAAGAATATGATATGGGTAATTGTGGACAGACTCACTAAGAGTGCACATTTTATTTTGGTGAATCAAAAGGATAATTCTGAGAAGTTAGTTGAACTATATGTCAAAGAGATAGTAAGTAAGCATGGAGTACCCAAAAAGATCATAACTGATAGGGGATCAGTGTTTACTTCAGCATTTTGGAAGTAATTGCATGAAGCACTTGGTTCAAAGTTAGATTTCAGCACGACATATCATCCTGAGACGGGAGGTCAAACTGAAAGAACAAATCAAATACTAGAAGACATGTTAAGGGCTTGTGCATTAGATTTTGGAGGAACATGGGAAGATCATCTACCATTGGCAGAATTTTCTTATAATAATAGCTATCAGAGTAGTCTGAAGGCAGCTCCATATCAGGTTCTATATGGAAGGAAGTGTAGATCACCAATATGTTGGTATGAACCTGGAAACAGCAAAGAATTTGTGCCATATTATATCAAGGAAAGACAAGACATCATTGATAAGATTAGGGATAGACTGAAAATAGCCCAGAGTAGGCAGAAAAGTTATGCGGATCAAAGTCGAAGATCATGGCATCCAGAAGTGGGAGATATGTTCTATTTGAAAGTAAGTCCAATGAAGGGGTGAAAAGATTTGGAGTTAAAGGGAAATTGAGTCCAAGATATATCGGACCATTCAAGATACTGAGTCAAAACAGAACTATAGCATATGATTTAGAGTTACCATCAAGATTGGCTCAAGTGCATAATGTTTTCCACGTGTCACAACTTTGTAAATATTTAAAAGTTCCAGATGATGCAATCACACATCAAGAGATAGAACTACAAGCAGACCTGACCTATATTGAAAAGCCTTGTAAGATTCTGGAAGAAAACTAGAAAAGATTAAGGAACAGAGAAATCAAATATTGCAAGGTACAGTGGGAACATCACCCTGAAAGGAAAGCCACATGGGAGAAAGAAGAGGATTTAAGAAAATCCTATCCAGAACTTTTCAGGTACATCTCCACAAACTTCGGGACAAAGTTTAATTTAAGGGGGGAAGTCTGTAACATCCCAGCATTTAGGAACTAACGAAGGGTAGATTTAGGAATATGGAATGTTGCATGCATTCATTTGTGAAAATGTGGGTAATTTTTTTTGCCAAATAAAAACCTTAAGTGATCAATGTCTCTTTCATACTTTGAGATTAGGTTTAGTCTTAAAGAGTGATTGCTATAGACTTTGATATGATCTTTAAGGGATCATGTGTCTCAAATGAATTAGGGATAAGTTTTGAATCTTAATTTAATTAAGAAATAAATATTACAACTTAAATTCTATCCAAAGAAGAAAACAATAATGAATATGAAACTTATTTCATATTATAAATATATAAACAAGTTACAAAGAATGTAACTTACTGAAACCATTTTCAAACTTCACAATTTACAAAAGAATAAAGAATAAGAATATTCTTTATTAATAATAATATAATCTTTATTACAATTGAATAAAATGAAAAATTACAAAAGAATAAGAAAATTACATTGGAACATTCTATAACTATTTTATAACTAAACCTAAACTAAATCTTCATCTGTATATCTGTACCTGCAAAACAAAGACTAAATAAAAACAAAAGAAGGTTAGTGTTAGTATTATTTCTCTCAAACATGTCAGTGAAGTGCACTAGACAAATTCATCATTGAGAAATTTATAAAAAAGGGGCAAGTTTGACCAATATGAAAGAATCCATCTTTCATAAATTTAAAGCCAGAAGTCAAATGACAGCCAAGAGGGGCAAATTCACCAGCCAAGTGAAAGTAACCAGGTAATAGTAAGTTTCAAAATTCTGAACATATCCACAAGTGCACAGCAAACACACAGGAAGGACACACACCAACATGCATGTGGTGTGTTGTCAAACCCACAACACAGCCCCAAACTCACAAAACCACAAGCACAACCGTGGAGAGGCACTAGTGCATCACTCCACTGTTTGCACACAAGAACAACCAACCTAGACAACAACTTACCAAGCACATCAGCCCAACCAAACCACCAAGGATCAACCAAACATCACCAGGATGGTTACATAAGGAAGGGGAAGGATCAGGTGGACAGCAAGGCCAAGTCCAGGAGCTAGGAGGAGCAGGCTAGCTCAAGGTCAAGCACAGGAGGTCAACAACACCTGATCAAGATCATCACCACTTTACTCCACCATCATCAGATTTTGTGGTGAGTTTCATAAAACCTTCACATGATTTAATCATCTTATTTAGGGAGAAGCATGTGTTGTTTTATAAAACAAACCCTCAGAAAGCACCCAAGTGGGGTGAATCCATCATAGGGATTTTTAAAACTCTAAAAGCAAACAACAAAGTACCCGGATCTAGCCAGAGCTCAGAGCAACATCATTGCTCTGGAATAGGCTATATATTACAATTCAAGCCTAAATATATCTATGATATATTTCTAGGCACATCGCTATAGGAAGGGTAGCACCTTAGAAACAAATCTTAGGGATCCATAGAATGATCAAGCTCAATATCATTTTTTCCAAGCTTTGATTCAAAAACAATAGCTGGTACCACTACTAGGACTATCTAGATGAACCAATTAAATAAGATCTGAATCCCTAAGCCTCAGACCAACATCATTGGTCTTAGGGAATTCAGAGAAGAGCATCTCTATTTATCTTATAAAGCCAAGTTTGTCTTAAGCCTAAAACAACCCAATCAATGGATTACAATCAAACTTGTGTGCCATACCATGATGGTGTTACAAGAACAATCCATTATGAATCAGGATAGACATTAAATCATCATAAATTCAGACAATCAACTCACTAATCATTTTCCTGTTAACACAGGAATCATAACTAGGATATTTCTATATTAAACTTCACTGTTTAAGATCATGATGATCTCAAACCACACACTTGTTCTAAGCCAACAACACTAGGACATTGATTTTATTATGTCATAACCATGATCATAAACCCAGAGATGACAGTGAAAACTTATCAAGTCACTGACTTAATCAAGCATGATTCCCAAGCAACTATATCATCTGAATCAGATGCAATCCAAGCATCAAATCATCTAGTAAGCCACCAGAAACATCATAGATCATCTTAAGCAACAAGCCTTAGGCCAATAATCATTTAGCATGTGTACAGACCATCCAAACATGATTCAATTCATCCAGTACATGATCAATCACATAACAGGAACCCTAAAAGGATAATCATCCTAATCTGAATCAGACAGTAGCCAGAGAGGACACTGCCAGCATCTAGCATCGAATAAGCAAGCACAGAGAGCACCAGGGGAGAGGAATCAAACTCACCGTAGGTCCTCTCTGCAGAATAGAAGGGGAAGCAGAGGGGCTGCCGACCATGGTGGCACGGGGAGCAACCCAGAGGGGGCGCTGCAACCTGCACGGCGCCACGGCAATGACCCTGATCACGACTGGAGGTGCAGAGCATCACCTCGACACACGACGACGGCAGCACCTGGATCCATGCCAATCCCCCAAACCCTAGGGTTCGGGACGGCATCGATCCATTGCAGGAGAGCCTCAGGCTCGAATCCAATTGGATAAGACGAACGGGCGTCATCGACAACCCCCTTTTGCTCCACGGCGGTGACTAGAACGGCCTACGGCGGCGGGAATTGTCGGTGGCGGCATCGCCAGCCATAGGGTCGGGGTCAGAGAAGGAGAGGATGAACTCGAGGGAGAGAGAGAGGCAGTGGGGAGTGGGACGAGCTGGGCTAGACCCTTTGGGGTGGTCCTTTTGTCCAGGACTAATGGGCTACTAGGGCCCAATAAGTTTAAGTAGCCCAGAAACCTTTTCAGGCTTGTTTTAATAAAAAGGAAAAGACCAAAATACCCCTAGACTTAATTAAATTTTAGAAAATAAAATAAAATTCCAAAAATTATAAATAAAATAATTTTGGATTCACAATAATCCATACTATTCAAATAAAATAAAATATAAAATTTTAGACATTTAAAATTTTATAAGAATTTTGTAATTTATATATTCCTTATGGAATTTTACAAAATTATTGAAAGATGATAAAAATAAATAAAAATCACTTTGATGATATATTAATATTATAGTATATTTGAAAAATACTATTTAAATATTTAATAACATTTTTAATGTATAATTGATAATTGCTAAAAGAATTATTAAATCAATAAAGTCAAATAAAAAGGAAATAAAATAAAATAATTCAATATATGTTATAAATATTAAAAAGTAATATTTATAAATCCTTTAGTATTAAAAAGAACTTTTTATAATAATGGGGTGAATACATATCAAGTTAAATGATGCATGACATTATTGCATAATCATTTTTGCTTCTTTAAGTATTGTCCTTACCGAGCAATAATGATGTTTCTCTAGACAT
This sequence comes from Avena sativa, assembly GCA_916181665.1. Taxonomy (NCBI): domain Eukaryota; kingdom Viridiplantae; phylum Streptophyta; class Magnoliopsida; order Poales; family Poaceae; genus Avena; species Avena sativa. The sequence continues at coordinate 255,438,367 of OV702299.1, forward strand.
AGAAGCTCAAGGTCCAGTGCAAGCATCACACTTCACTACCTTGCCATCAGAAGGAAAGTTAATCACTTGCTCATGTCCTTTGAAGAGTCTTTATCAAAGTATTTGCAAATTGTGTGTTATTATATATATTATAAAAGAAAGAAAATATTATTTTCACAAATAAAGAAATCATAGATATCATCCTAAGTGATGATATAATGGAGAAATAAAACTTAGGGTTCTAGTTGCAAACAATTATGATCAAGTAGGGAATTAATAACCCCTGACATCAGTGATTCTAGCGCCGTATATTACGTGTTAGCCATGAGATTTGGAATGGGACAGAGAAGTCAGCTGTATCTTCTTCCTCTCGCATGAAGCCGGATGTGCAGGTCGTGGCTGTTATCCTCGTAGCATGCATTTTAATTGGTAATTCATAGAGGATATGCAGCATATGGGTGGGAACCCTCATCGTCCCACGATAGTTCTGGCATCTAACGGTTTGTACAAACCATTGCCGTAACTCATTATGTGGGCATGGTGTACACCAAGGAGGCATGCGAGGTTGCAAAGGGGGCAGTGATTGGCTTGGACCAACTACTGGGCCCCACATCATGGAATTGTGGATGGGAAAGTACGCCCGGTTGTGCAACAAGGAGTTGATCTCTCATGGGTAAAGTAACGCACCTCTGTAGAGTGTAAGAATTGTAACTTGTTACTCCCTGTTCCGGGAAGGAGCTATGAACGCGGCAGGAAAGGAACTCCATGAAAGTTCTGGTCAACCTGTGAAGGCTGATTGTCATAGTTTTTCAGAATAAAATCAATCTTTGAAGAAAGATTTACAAAAATTGCATAGTGCCAAGGATTTATAATCCGAGGTGGCAGTTAGAGCATCAAACTTCCCACCTTGCATATAATGAACTTGTTGGGTAACGCTGTTACTCATTCTTTCCTTTGATCCATTGCTTAGACTCTAAGGATCCCGAAGACGTTCCAATGTATGCATCCGAATGCCAAGAAGATGTGTTCTACGAGGAACCTGATCTGTCCGGAGGAGTTGAAGGACTGGATTATGAAATCCGCTATGGTGTCGATGATAACGAGTCCAACTAAGTATCCCTAGTTAATAGTAACCAACGGAGCCGAGCAACATGAACTCTATAGAATAAGTGTTGAGCTCAACTCCTAGTCGGAGTTGTTACTTTTAAATTCCGCTGAAACACTTAATATTTTGTTTTGTAAGTTGAATCTTTTGGAAGTCTTGAACTTCCGGTATTGTAATAATAATAATGTGTGCACTTTTGTAATATGGACCTGCAATGTTTCTGTTGTACCACTCTGAGGGATGTGATATTTACGGAACGGTGTTCTGTGGATGTCATGTCAACGACTATAGTGTACTACACATGCAATGGTATGCTGGGTCACCGCAACGCGCCCCGTCACGCACAGCGTGATCATGCCGGTCAGCACGATCAGCCTTTTCATCGGCTTCACCGATGTCATCGCCTCGGAGGACTCGGCTCGTATCCGCGAGTCGCCACCACGCGACCGGCTCTCTGAGAGCCAGGTCCGCACTATCCACCACCTCGCCTCCGAGTACGGCTCGGCCAACAACAATGTGGCCGAAACCGCCACGGATGCGTACGACGCGGCCCTCAATGGCGATGCCGAGTCGGCGACCCCAGCATCGTCCGCCGGATCTATCGTCACCACGTCACCCGCGGGCTCCATCACCCAGGTCTCTAACATGGGAGACTTCGAGGATCCCTCCATTTTTGAGATCTTCGAGTTCGATTCCGGGTCGGAGAACTCTGGCGATCTCCACGTCGGATTTGGCCGCAACGTCGCGACCTACTTGGTGAATGGTGCAGACCCCCCGCCAGACCCCTTCTCCACACCGATCCCGCCGACCGCGACGGCAGCAGAGGTCGAGGAACTCCGCGTGCGACTGGAGGAGGCGGTCCACAAGGAACAAGCCGAGCGCAAAAAATTCTGCCTCGAGCAGGTGACAGCGCAGGAGCTTTCGCGCTACCACAAACTTCGCATCAGGTCGCGCCTGAAACCCACCCTTCAGGGCCGCGCCCTGAACTTCGACGATGAGAACGACCCGGCTCGCATAGCCGAGCGCGCGATCTGTGAAAACATGCTGCCAGGAGGAAGTTCCCAGACACCACCAGGCGCGACGGCTAACGGCGCCCCACCACCACCACCAGGCCGCACGCCCTCCCCCCGGATCAGCCGAGAATCCTAGACTCCTCGCTGGAGCGAGACACGAATGGCCTCCCGCTGTTCTCCACCCTGATGGACAACATCGTTGCGAGCCGAGCGACAGTCGACAAGTTCACCGTGACCGAGGAAGGAGCCTTGCAGATCCAGTACGCCAAGGCTCTACTCGCCAAGGCAGTCGAGCAACAAAACGCAGGTGCCGACTCACAGGGTCGCATGTACTCACGTTCGTCAGGCAGTAGGGCGGCCTCGAGCGGCTTCCCAATTGTGGTAAACACCCTCAACTTCCCACCACCCGAGCCCCTGTATCTCCAACATCGACCGGTGCACGGGACACTCTCCACCAACGACCCGCGACCGGGGAACAACTTCGTTGCCGCCAACGGGCAGCCAGTCGACGCGCGCACCCACATCATCAACAACCAGAGCTGGCGCGCACACCAGCCTGATGACTTGAGGCACACCCTCACGAATCGCCGCGACGGCGAACCAAGGGGGTCGCTGAGCCGAGTCGGACCCCAGTGCTTTGGACCCATGATCCGAGGCAAAAGATACCCGACGAACTTCAAGGCTCCGAAAGAGATCAAGAAGTACGACCCCTCGTACGACCCGTCCGTGTGGCTAGACACCTACCTCATGGCGATGGGAATCGCCGTCCACACCGACCTGCTTGCCGCTAGCTACCTCCCACTAATGATGGAGGGAGCGTGCCGGCAATGGATCAACACCCTACCCATGGACAACATCGACTCCTGGGAGGAAATGCGTGATGCCTTCGTCAGGCACTTTGAGGGGTCCTACACCCGCGCCACCACCATCGGGGACCTGGAGCGATGCGTCCAGGGACCCCGCGAGTCGAACCGCAACTGGGTCCAAAGGTGGCAAGACCTGCGGTACAATGCGGCCGGAATCCACCCGGACACCGCGATCCACTGCTTCAAGACCTCGTGCTGCTACGAGCCTCTGGTCGCCAAACTCAAGCGGGTGTACAAAACACTCGACAACATACCCGACCTCCTCGATATCGCCAAGCGGTACATGGAGGAGGACCCAAACCAAGAAACCAGCAACGAGTTGGGAGGGAATCGCCGCATGAGCGGCCATGACAACGGGAGAGGACCCGAGCTGCAGTATAGCAACACTCGCCTCACCGGCAACCGCCAAGGTGACGGGCGAGTTGACTTCGTCGCCAACACCGGGTACGGCCCACGTGAGCCCAAAAGCTTTCGCCACGATTGAGGCCAACGCTGCGACGGCGGCAACTACAAGGCGAAGCCGCGATTCGACCCCGCGGCTCTCCTCAACCAGCCCTATGTGTTTCACAATAGGGAGGGGAAACCTGCCACGCACACGACCGCTGACTGCCACTCCCTGAGGGTGATCGAGAAGGCACGACGCACAAGGGAAGACCTCGACAACCACCCGCCAAACGGCAGCAAATTCGGCAACGACGCCGGTTCGCTCCACACCTTCACAGGCTTCAACACGAAGCGCGAGAAGAAGGTCATCGCCCGCGCTGTCGCCGTCAACGTGGTGTCCCAGATCGACATTCCCCAGTTCCTTAACTGGTCCGAGCAACCAATCACCTGGAGCCGCGAGGACCACTCGCCACGGATCGAATATCCGGGCTGAATTTCCTTGGTTGTCAAGCCCAAGGTGGGAGATTATTGGCTCCCCAAGACGTTGATGGACGGCGGCAACTCCATCAACATCCTGTACCTGGACACATTCAGGCGACTGCGGCTCTCGTAGTCGATGATCGAGATGACCTACACCACCTTCCACGGTAGCGTCCCCGGTCGGAAGGCATGCCTAATCGGCAAGGTGACGCTTCCAGTCACCTTCGGCACACCAGCGAACTTCCACACCTTCGGCACACCAGTCGTCTTCGAGCTAGTGCCGTTCAACAACCCCTACCACTGCATCCTGGGGCGCCAGGCGTTCGCCAAATTCATTGCAGCGCCCCACTACACGTACAACGCGATAAAGCTCCCCAGGCCGTGCGGCATCATCACCGTCCATGACGACCCCGACATGGCTGCAGAGTGCGAGGCCAAAGGCGTCGAGCTCGCCGACACTGTCATCGCAGAAGAAGCCAACCACGCAGAGGAGCTCGCCAAGTACGCGAGCGGGGTCAACAATGATGACCCCACCATACTCAAGAAGCCCAACTCGGAGGGTGACAGTTCCACCGCCTTCGAGGCAACGATGCACACTCACACCGTCGAGCTGGCCCCAGGCGACTCTAGCTAGACGGTGACGATTGGGACTGGCATGAGCCCAGCATAGGAAGGCGCGCTCATTGAGTTCCTACGTGAGAATCGTGACATCTGCGCATGGAAGCCATATGACATGCCTGGTGTCCCGAGGGAACTCGCTGAGCACAAACTCAACACCGACCCCAAAGGGCGACCCGTCAAGCAGTTGTTGCGACCCTTCAATGAAGAGCGCCACCGAGCAATCGCCGAGGAGGTGCAGCGTCTACTCGATGCAGGCTTCATCCGTCCAATCAAATACTCTAAGTGGCTGGCAAACCCAGTCCTGGTCGAGAAAAAAAGGGAACTGGAGAATGTGTATAGATTACACAAACCTCAACAGCGCCTACCTGAAGGAGAAGTTCGTCCTCCCGTGGATCGACTAAATCATCGATTCAACCGCGGGTTCGGAGTCGCTATGCTTTCTCGATGCCTACTCTGGGTACAACCAGATCAAAATGGTAGCCGAGGACGAGGAGAAGACGACGTTCATCACGCCATTCGGAGCCTTTTGCTACACCGCCATGACCTTCAGCCTCAAGAATGCCGGGGCGACCTACCAGAGGTGTATGCAGGACTGCCTTGCGAGCCAAATCGGCCACAACATCCACGTCTACATCGACAACGTGGTGGTAAAGTCAACTCGCCAAGGCGACCTACTCGCCGACCTGGCAGAAACCTTCGCCAACCTGCGGAGGTACAAAATAAAGCTAAACCCATGAAAGTGCACCTTCGGTGTACCCACTGGTCAGCTGCTGGGGTAAGTCGTCTCCAAGCACGGGATCAAGGTGAACCCCGCCAAGATCAACACGATCGCCTGGCTTGGCAGACCCGAGTGCCTGCGCGACGTCCATAAGTTGGTCGGGCGAGTCGCGGCTCTCAGTCGCTTCATCCCCCAGCTAGGCGAGAAGGCGATGCCCCTCTACCACCTAATGCACAAGAACCCCACTTTCCAGTGGGACAAGGAGGCAGACGATGCGCTCCACGCCCTCAAGGAGGTGCTACTCGCAGCACCACTACTCGCCGCCCCTGTCGAGAAGGAGCCCATGCTCGTTTACGTTGCAGCCTCCGAGCGAGTCGTCAGCGCCGTCATGGTCGTCAAACGACCAGAGGAATGCAAGGAGCGCCTAGTGCAGCGACCTGTGTACTACATCAGCAAAGTCCTCACCGACTCGCGCCAACGCTACCCACAGTACCAAAAATTGGTATATGCAGTCTTCAGAGCCTAGCGGCGACTACCGCACTACTTCCAGGAGCACCCAATAACGGTCGTCTCCTGAGCACCGTTGCAGGATATCATCCGCAACCGCGAGGCAACCGGTGAGTCTCCAAGTGGGCCGTCGAGATCGGAGTCCACAACATAAGGTACGAGCCGCGCAAGGCGATCAAGTCGCAGGCTCTCGCAGATTTCCTCGCCGACTGGGAGGAGACCCAGCAGCCAGAGAAACTGCCATCCTCCATTACTGGAGCCTACACTTTGATGGCTTGAAGAATGCAAATGGCTTAGGGGCAGGGATCGTGCTCACATCTCGGAAGGGCAACAAGCTACGCTACGTCCTATACCTCGACTTCACCCCTTGCACCAACAACATGGCCGAGTACGAGGCGCTACTCCACGCCATGCGAGCAGCCAAGGAGATGAACATCAATCGCCTACGCTGCTACGGCGACTCTGACCTCATCGCCGGACAAGTCGCCGGCACCTGCAACGCAGTTTCCCCCACCATGGCGGCATACCGCCAAGCAGTGGACCAGCTGGGAGGCCACTTCGCAGGCTACTCCGTCGAGTGGATCGATAGGCGGAAGAATGAGGAGGCCGATGCACTCTCCCGCATCGGCTCGGCTCGACTTGCACCACCCTCCGGCGTCTTCCTCAACACCATCACCAAGCCTTCCGTCTCTCCCCCGAGGGAGATCGACATCGGAATCCCACTACAACCAGACGCAGCCCTGGTCGCACTGATCGCCGAGCTAAGCGACTGGACCGCGCCATACGTCGCTTACCTGGAGGGAGGCACCCTACCCGCTGACGAGACGGAGGCCCGGATGATAGCACGCCGCTGCAAATCTTTCGTCATCATCAACGGCGAGCTCCACAAGTGGAGTGTGACCGGCATGTTTCAACGCTACGTCCAACCCACAGAAGGACGCAAGATCCTCTAGGACATCCACGCTGGCGACTGCGGCCACCAGGCTGGTGCCCGCTCCCTAGTCGCCAAGGCCATGCGACATGGATTTTACTGGCTCACCGCACACGCCGACGCGGTCGACATCGTCCAATGCTGCGTCGGGTGCCAGAAGTACGCCAACCAGACACACGTGCCGAGCTCGGCACTCAAGACCATCCCCATCACCTGGCCATTCACCGTGTGGGGCATGGACATGGTGGGCCCATTCAAGAAGGCCCCCTCTGGCTTCACCCACCTCCTAGTCGCAGTCGACAATTTCACAAAATGAGTGGATGCCAAGCCAGTCCGCAAGTGCGACGGAAGACTGCCACCAAATTCCTACGCGAGCTCATCTACCGCTACGGGGTTCCCGCACAGCATCATCACGGACAACGGCACAAACTTTGCCAAAGGAGCCATGGCGGAATTCTGCGAGGAGCACAATATACGACTCGACCTCGCCTCAGTCGCCCACCCGGAGTCCAATGGTCAGGCGGAACACGCCAACCAGAGCATCCTCCATGGCTTGAAGCCGCAACTGCAAGTTCCACTCGAGCGAACTCCCGGGTTCTGGGTCGAAGAGCTCCCCTCTGTCATCTGGGGCATCCGCACCTCCATCAAAAGGTCGACAAGATTCACTCCCTTCTTCATGGTGTACGGTGGCGAGGCCGTCATGCCAATTGATCTCGAGCACAATTTGCCGCGGGTAGTCAACTATACGGAGGCCAACAACAAGCTCGCACACCAGGATGGAGTTGACTAGCTCGATGAAGCACGCGGCCTAGATCTCTCCCGCACCGCCATCTACTAGCAAGGGCTTCGCCGCTACCACAGCCGGCGAGTACGGACTTGCACCTTCTATGAAGGATACCTGGTACTACGCCAGATCCAGGACAAGAAGGGCATGCACAAGCTCTCTCCCCCTTGGGAGGGACCATTCTCCATCGGGCGAGTCCTGGGCAACGACGCCTACTACCTCACCGACGTCTGAGGCGACGGAAAACTCGACGTCAAGCGGCCATGGAATGTAAACCTCCGATGGAAGTTCTACTCCTAGAACTCCAGACATGTACCTCCTACCCGCTATGAAATAAAGAAGATCGATTCGCACAAATTGTGTCCACTCTCCGTCCCTTGTGCAACTCGCACTCGTAATAACAGCGCTATGCTACTCGCAGAAGTCAACTTTTGGTGACGCGACCGGCACGGCCAAGTAGTGCGGTACGAGGGCACTGGAAAACTTTAGGCCTCATACCGTCCATGATAAAAGCCAACCCGGAGCCCCATTGGAGTCGTCTCGCTCGATAGGCTTCCCGAGCCAAGAAAACTGCATTCGCTTCCCACAGCGACCCAGTCCTCCACATCCTCGGCACAGCGACTCGAACGGCAAAGTACCACGCTCGGGGACTGACGCTAGCCTAAAGAGGAGCGGCTAGGGAAAAATGCCAAGTACGAGAGTACGCCCTGGACACGCCACGTGACTGGTCCTACGGATCAGGTGGAGTGACGCGCCTAACACAACGCGCCTCGTCCTCACCTACCTCTGGCACGCAACTAGAACATCCAAGTACCACGCTCGGGGACTCGGCGACCCGACCCTGTTCGCGCCCGGGAAAACGGCCAAGTAAAGAGCGCCCCTTGGAGTCTCCATGCGACTGGCTTTCCGAGCCATGGCGAGTCAACCTTAACTCACTAATAGTCCAAACAACACATAAAAACGAGGTTAACCCCATAAAAAGGGCGGACACGCTCGGGGACTCGCGCAACCAACAACCAAACCAGAAAAACAATGACAAAAGAACCCTTGTATTTCTTCATAGCAGCAAAATTTATTTGCTTACAAGGATAATTACACACTCGTCCAAAACTAACGCCGATCGACAAAGTACTCTATTCTGCAGGCTTCTAAGAGGAGGTGCCACCATCATTGCGACAACGGATAAAGGGAACCCACGGATTTGATGGGTACGTCGTGAGCTCACCCGCCATGGACGCACGGAACGGATGCTCCACCTTGAAGTCGTGGTGCGTCGACTCGGGGTCGTTCGGGGCGACGACCGTTTCCTGGTAAGGAATGAGGTCGCCCATCGCCCACACCCTGTCGGCGTACACCGCCGCCCGCTCCGTCAGCTTTAGCACCTCGGTGATCTCGACCGAGCCCGTCGACGAAGGGTACCCGCTCGTGACGTCGTCAAGGTCGAAGTCGTCGGAAAAATGCGCGAGCCCAAGGCCCAGCACAGTCGCCGCTCCACGACGGAAGGCCGACCGCGTCATGAACTCCACAACCGCCGGAGTCTTCTCCAAATAGCACCAAACTTCGACGAGGTCGCTCGGGATCACATCTGTGGGCGAGATCTCCTGAACATACGCCCGGAGGCAGGTCGCTGACAGCGCGTCAGAATCAACCAGAGTGGTGACACATTGCCGCGCATCGTACGAAGGTGCTTCTTCGGCATTATCGGTAATTAGGCCTGCAACACACAAGCAAATAGTAGGGGAAGTACCAGCAAAACAATGCGGTTCGCACGCTCGGGGAGTCGCAGAAGGAAAACTCACCAATCAGTGGGCGACAGAGATCCGTGATGAAACTTTGAAGAGCAGAGAGGTCATTCTAGAGCCCGGCGACGAGTGCGTCCGACACCTTCCGCTCCTCGACAGCAGAAGCAACGGCCGCCTTGGCCCGTCCATCCGCCGAGCTTGCCTCCGCCTTCGCCTCCTTGAGCTCACGCTCTAGTTCAGCGATTTGCTTTTCCGCGGCGCTCAAGGACGACTGGCAGCCGTCAAATCACTCGCCAGAACGAGGCCCTGGCGAGCCTCCTTCACCCCAGCCGCACTATCCTCTGCTTCAACAACAAAACAATTACAAACATAACAAGTTTATATTCAGCGCCAAGCGTGATGAACACTCACCCGCATTCGCTCGAAGCTGCTCGTTCGTATCCTGAACAGTGAGGAGCTCCTTCTCCACGCGATGCTTGGCAGCAAGCCGCTCTGCCGACTCGCACTACAGCTCTGTGCAACAATGAAAGCATCAGCGACAAAAATTCCTATGTGCCTAGCTGCTGAAATTCAGCGACTAGCCACTCGGGAACTGGATGAAAAAAATCCTATGTGCCTATCCGCTGAAATCTAGCGACTAGCCACTCGGGGACTAGATGACAAAAATTCCTAAGTGCCTAGACGCTGAAATTCAGCGACTAGCCACTCGGGGACTGGACGACAAAAATTCCTAAGTGCCTAGCCGCTGAAATTCAGCGACTAGCCACTCGGGGACTGGATGGCGAAAAACAATAAGAATCCAACCACTGAAATTCAGTGGCCCGATCCTCGGGGACTGGACATACCTGGATGGCGGCACCTAGCATGCTGTGAAGTTCCATCGCGTCCACTGAAGAGAGCACGAGTGGAGTATGCCCGCGACGCTGTTCGATTTCCGTACCGGTGGCCCCAGGCAATTGGCTCGACGGCACCAAGGCACTTGCCGTGCCAGCCCTCGCTACAAAGCGAGGGACTATCGCCACCGCGGCTCCTGCACCACCAGGAGGCGTGCCGGTCGCCTCAACCGAGGCCGTGGGGCCTGCCCGCTACGACTCCGCGTCCTCCATGGCCCTCGGAGCCATGTCCACCGCAATCGGAGTTTCGCTCAGGGCAACGGCCGGTTCGTCCGATATTGTGACGACCTCGTCGCCTTTTGCTCTCTTGGCGCCTTCAGTGGGCGCCTCAACCTCGTCGCCTTTTCTCTTCTTCGAGGGGTCATCGGGTGCCTCCGTAGCACACGAGGGAACCTTGGCCACCGAAGGGTAACCTATCTTCTGCACTCTAGTCGTGTGCAACAACTCTGTCAGCAGACTCGTCAGTCAAACATACATCAAGCAGACAAACAAAAGGACTGAGAAACAATCACTTGGCGACTAGGATAAATCGTAGACCACTATGAATACTGTTCGGCTTCTCCAGCTCTGTCCCTAGTTTCCGACTACGGCCCAACTCAAACACGCTCTGCGCCCACGACACCGACGGATTCTTCGAGGATGAGGCTGTGGCGGGAGGTTCAGTAGCGATTGCCGCTGGAGATCCTCTCGGCGGTGAGGCCCCTACAGCTGGAGCGGCCACCAGCCCGGTAGCTGGGACGAACGGCGGCGGTATCGATGCCAACGGCACCTCGTCTTCCGGAATGGTCGCAGTAGTCGACGCGGTCTCATGCGCTGCTCCTTCTTCGACTGTGCTGGTAGCATCGGAGCTACTCGCGGACTGAGGCGGAGACACCGGCTTAGCTGGCTTCGTCTTCTTCTTTGGTGGCGGCGGCTTCTTCTTCTTCAATGGTGTGGCTTCATGCTGCGAAGTGTGATGGGGAAGCTCGTTGTCATTGTTGTGGGCCTCGAGCTCGCGTTGATGTTGCCCACGGGTCTTGCGAACCGTGGGTGCGGTAACCTCCACGGCTTCGTCGCCATCGTCATCATCATCATCGTCACCACCCCCGTCACTTCTGGCATCGCCCTTATCGGGCGAAGATTCGCTCTCGTCTTCGGCGGACGAGTTCGAGTTCTCGTCATCTGCGGGTGGAAGCCAACCTTCCACCACTTGGAATAGCTGCAACAGCCAAGAAAATTTAGCACGACCGCGAATGCCAAACTACGACTGCGAGTGCATGGGAAATAAAGGAACTCACCGTTGGGGCTTGCGCGCTTCATAGTGTAAGGTGCAACCCTAGCCTTTGCATCGAGATACACCGCCAGGGTGATCTTCTTCAAGGCCAAGGTGTAGTTGTTGAGTCTACACTCGGCATGGCAGGACTTCGTCGGGTCATACTTTCCTGTGTACTCGTACATATAATGGGCGCGGCTGGCCAGAGGCACGGGCCGTCATCCGAGCCAGCAGTTGTAGAGGTTGATGGTTTGGAGGCCCTTCTTCTTCAGGTTGCGGATGGTCTGCAACATCTCGTCAACGACCATCCGCTGATCTAGCGGAAGCTTGGTGACTTGGAGCTGACACGGCTCGGGCCGCCCGCGGCTAACATTGCGCCGCCTGCCTCTTCGCGGCTGATCCTCCCATGGAACAGATCTTGCCATAGGGGGAAGTATGGCGGACAACCCAGGTAGCACTCGCAAAACGCCACAAAGATGGCGAGCTGCTCGATGCTGTGCGACCCTAGGTCCGACGGTTGGATGTCATAGTAGGCGCAGAAGGGGCGGAAGAAGAGGGAGGTGGGGAATCCGAGCCCCCGCTCCAGATGGCTGGTGAAGCAGACGAATTCCCCCTCGCGCGGGTTCGGGATCACCTCTCCGGCCGCGGGGATGTGCCATCTCCCGGCGTGGAGGATCCCCGCCTCCTCGAACGACTTCAGCAGCGCCTTCGTACACTTGGATCTGCCCCATGGTTCCGCTGGAGGGGCCATCGATTGAGGGATCTGGGGCTGTGAATCGCTCTGGGTCACTCTGGTCACTACGCGGAATGGAGAATTGAGAATGCACGAGATCGGAGGAAGTGAGGGAAGTGTTTCCCCTCGCCTGTCACCCTCCTTATATAGCGGTTGTTACCAGCCATTTTCGAAGAGCCGTTACCATGCGGTAGTTACACCGATATTACCGTTAGTTTACCCAACAGCTAGTTTGACCAGCGCTGACGGTCCAACTTCATCCACTTGACTCGACGTCTTTACAGACTTGACGATTCACCGACCCGATCGCTATAACAGTGACTTAACTGTTTGCCGACCTGTTCGCCAAGCTGCGATCTGATTGGTCGCCGTTATTGCGACTAAAATGACTAGTTCTTTCCTCGTTTAGGAGTCCACCGCTGATTTGACTGGGCGTCCAAATTGGACCCGCATACTCCGACTGCAAATGAACACCTTGCGACGAATCAACAACGTCCTCGGGGACTACTGATGGGGATATGCCTACCGGGGTATACCTAGCAGGACGTTTCCTATTGCCCAAGCCGCCAGCAAGTGGGCCTGCAGGACGGCGACTAGATCGAGACTTGGCGAGGACTCAGGCGATTGGAAGCTGGAGGCCCAGAAGCGTAGCTAGGCTCAGTCGGATTAGGTCAAGAACCCCTCGAATCCTTAACTAATTCGGTTGTAGATCTGTAAATCCTAGCGAGGTGAGCCTATATAAACCTCCCTAGGGTACACATATAGGAAACGTTCCATCATACACCCTAGCGACTCGCCGCCTAGTCGTCGAGCTCACCCTTCTACTCTCTCCATAATACAATCTAGCAGGAGTAGGTCTTTACCCTCTGGGGGTTGAACCTGGGTAAAACCTTGTGTCTCCACCCTCATCTCGCACCGCAGATGGCTGGCCACCCTTGCCCTTCATTCTACTACTTGCTGCCGATTGCAGCATCTGTCGTGGCCATTCCCACGATAGAACCCCTACAGTGGTATCAGAGCTGTGTCTATATGTAGATCTGTTGCACGAGTAGAACACAATGGTCATTATGGGCGTTGATGCTTTTGTTGTCGATTTCTTCTTGTGTACTTTGCATCTTGCGGGATGGTAGGATGAAGCGTCCCGGGCTAACCTTACATGACATCGTTCATGAGACTTGCTCCACGCTTGACATGCAACTTGTATTGCATAATGGCTTTGCGGGTGCCTGATTCTCCCAACATAGTTAAGATTCAATTTACAACGGGTGATTGACAATACTAGTATCAACGTTGTGGTTCTTGTTCGTAAGTTAGAACGACACTTATTGAAAGCCCCAAACCACGTAAAACATGCAAAGAAAATTAGAGGTGTCTAACTTTGTTTTGCAGGGGTGTGCTGTGATGTGATATGGCTATGATTGTGATTATATATGATGTATGCAATGTTCCTTATTGTAAGTCGGCAACCGGCATGAGCCATATGGTTGTCTTTTAATTCCGTTAAGACTTGCGTGTCTATTATTCAAAGTAGTTGTAATAGTTGATGCTGGTGGACGACAACCATGAAGCGACGCCATTGACCTTGATGCCATGTCGGTGATGATGGAGATCATGTTCGTGCTTGAAGATGGAGATCGGAAGAACAAGAAGAAAGGCTATATCATATCACATATTATGAATTGCATGTGATGTTAATCCTTTTATGCATCTTGTATTGCTTAGTTCGCGACGGTAGCATTATAAGATGATCCCTCTCACAAAGTTTCAAGTTATAAAGTGTTCATCCTTAGTAAGCACCATTGCTAAAGCTCGTTGTTTCAAAGCACCACGTGATGATCGCGTGTGTTAGATTCTGCGAGTGTATACGATGGGGGCAAGCCAGATTTTCTCATGCGGAAGCTAATGTTTGATCTTGATGAGCCTACCATGTACAGGCATGGTATCGGAACACGGATCACCGAAAGGTAAAGCATGATTCATATAGTAGATATGATGAACATGTTGATTGTTCGCCATTGAATCTACATCAACTCTCGTGATGATCGGTTTTGATGTGGTGGATTTGGTTCACGTGATCACTAAAACAATGTGAGGGATATTGTTTTGAGTGGTAGTTCACCTAGATTAATTTAACTATTAATTAGAACTCAATTTGTCATAAACTTAGTCTAAACTATTGCAAATATGTTGTAGATCAATGGCGGCCCCTACCATCAATTTTAATGTGTTCCTAGATAAAGAAAAATTGAAAAAAACAATGGAAGCAACTTCGCGGATTGGTTCCGCAACTTGAGGATTGCCCTCAATGCTGGTAATTTGACCTATGTGCTGGATGCACCGCTGGGTGACCCACCTGCAGCTGATGCTACCGATGAGGTAAAGAATGTTTTCCTCGCTCGGAGGAATCAATACTCCACAGTTCAGTGTGCTATCTTGTATGGTTTCGAATCGGAGCTTCAAAAAATGTTTGAGAACCATGACCCATATGATATTGTCCGTGAACTCAAAATGATATTTGAGGCTCACGCGGCAGTTCAGAGTTATGAGGCTTCTGAAACGTTCTTTAACTGCAAGATGGTAGAGGGCAGATCCATCAGTGAGTACGTGCTTAAGATGTCTGGGCACACAAGCAAGCTTCAACCTTGGGTATAGTGATTCCTAATGCTTTGGGGGTTCACCGTGTCCTCCAATCACTACCACCAAGTTACAAGAACTTTGTGATGAACTACAATATGCAAAACATGGACAAGTCGTTGCCCGAACTCTTCTCCATGTTAAAGTCTGCGGAAGTGGAGATCAAGAAAGAGCACCAAGTGTTGTTGGTCAATAAGACCACCAAATTCAAGAAGCAAGGCAAGTCTAAGAAAAGGGAAACTTCAAGAAGGGCGGTAAGAAAGTTACCGCACCGGCGAAGAAGACCAAGGCTGGGCTTAAGGCTGATACTGAGTGCTTTTACTGCAAGGGAGAAGGTCACTGGAAGCGGAATTGCCCTAAGTACTTGGCGGATTTGAAGAACGGCAACATCAAGAAGAAAGGTATATCCGATATACATGTTATTGACGTGTATCTCACTAGTACTCGTAGTAGTGCCTGGGTATTTGATACTGGTTCGGTTGCTCACATTTGTAACTCGAAACAGGTGTTGCAGAATAGACGGAAACTAGCGAAGAACAAGGTAACGATGCGCGTTGGAAATGGATCAAAGGTTGATGTTATCGCGTCGGCATGCTACCTCTTCATCTACCATCGGGATTAGTTTTATACTTAAATAATTGTTACTTGGTGCCTGCGTTGAGCATGAACATTATATTCGGATCATGTTTATTGCGAGATGGTTACTTGTTTAAATCCGAGAATAATGGTTGATCGAATTATATGAGTAATATGTTTTATGCACATGCACCTTTGATAGATGGTCTATTCTTATTGAATCTCGATTGTAGTAATACACATATTAATAACATTGAAGCTAAACGTTTGAAATTGAGCGATAACTCGACCTATATGTGGCATTATCGTCTTGGTCCCATTGGAGTGAAGCGTATGAAGAAACTCCATTCTGATGGACTTCTTGAATCACTTGATTTTGAATCACTTGAAAGATGTGAAGCATGTCTGATGGGTAAAATGACTAAGACTCCATTTTCTGGTATGATGGAGTGAGCTACGGACTTAGTGGAAATCATACATACCAATGTGTGTGGTCCAATGAGTGTAGCATCACGCAGTGGTTATCGTTATGTTCTTACCTTCACAGATGACTTGAGTAGA
Organism: Avena sativa; assembly: GCA_916181665.1. Taxonomy (NCBI): domain Eukaryota; kingdom Viridiplantae; phylum Streptophyta; class Magnoliopsida; order Poales; family Poaceae; genus Avena; species Avena sativa. Next base: position 255,454,146 of record OV702299.1, read on the forward strand.
TATGGGTATATCTATTTCATGAAACATAAGTCCGAAACTTTCGAGAAGTTTAAGGAATTTCAAAGTGAGGTAGAGAATCAACGTAACAAGAAGATTAAATTTCTATGATCTGATCATGGAGGTGAATATCTTAGTTACGAGTTTGGCGAGCATTTGAAGAAATGCAGAATACTTTCACAATTGACACCGCCGGGAACACCACGATGTAATCGTGTGTCCGAACGTCATAATCGAACTCTCTTAGATATGGTTCGTTCTATGATGTTACTTACAGATTTGCCGCTATCATTTTGGGGTTATGCATTATAAACAACCACATTCACTTTAAATAGGGCACCATCTAAATCCATTGAAACGACACCTATGAATTATGGTTTGGAAAGAAACCTAAACTGTCGTTTCTTAAAGTTTGGGGTTGCGAAGCTTATGTAAAGAAGTTACAGCTAGACAAGCTTGAACCCAAAGTGGAAAATTGCGTCTTCATAGGATACCCGAAGTAAACTATAGGGTGTACCTTCTATCATAGATCCGAGGGCAAAATCTTATTTCCAAGAATGGATCCTTTCTAGAGAAGGAGTTTCTCTCGAAAGAAGTGACTGGAAGGAAAGTAGAACTCGACGAGGTTGTTGAACCTTCTCTCGAACTTGCGAGTAGTGCAGCACCGGAAGTAGTTCCTTAGGCGCCTACACCAATAAGAGAGGAAGCTAGTGATGTTGATCATGAAACTTTGGTTGAAGTAACTATGGAACCTCGCAGGTCAACAAGAACTCATACCACTCCTAATTGGTATGATCCCGTTATGAGTGTCATGTTGGTGGAAAACACCGATGACCCTCGACATATGAGGAAGAAATGATGAGCCTAGATTCCAATAAATGGAAAGAATCCATGAAATACGAGATTGGATCCATGTACGAACACCAATTATGGACTTTGATAGACTTACTGGATGGCCGGAAGGCTATCGAGAACAAATGGATTTTAAAGAAGAAAACAGATGCTGATGGTAATGTTACTGTCTATAAAGCTCTAATTGTCGCAAAATGGTTTCGACAAATTCAAGGAGTTGACTATGATGAGACTTTATCACCGGTAGCAAAGCTAAAGTCTGTAAGGATTTTGTTAGCAATCACTGCATATTATGATTATGAGATATGGTAGATGGATGTCAAAATGACATTCCTCAATGGAGACATTGATGAAGAGTTGTATATGGTACAACACAAAGGTTTTGTTGATCCTAAATATGCTAACAAGGTATGCAAACTTCAACGGTCCATTTATGGATTGAAGCAAGCATTCCGAAGTTGGAATCGATGTTTTGATAAGGTAATCAAAAGCTTTGGTTTTATACAAACTTATGGAGAATCTTGTATTTACAAGAAATTGAGTGGGAGCTCTGTAGCATTCTTAATACTATATGTAGATGACATATTGTTGATTGGGAATGATATAGACCTTCTTAATAGTGTCAAGGATTATTTGAAAAATAGTTTTTCAATGAAAGATCTTAGCGAAGAAGCTTACATATTAGGCATAAAGATTTATAGAGATAGATCAAGACGCCTAATATCATTGTCACAAAGTACATACTTGGACAAAGTTCTAAAGAGGTATGGAATGGAAGATAGCAAGAAAGGGTTCTTGCCCATGTTGCCCAATACGACCTTGAGTAAAACTCAAAGTCCTGCAATGGCAGAAGATAGAGAAAGGATGAGTAAGACTCCCTATGCATCAGCCATAGGATCTCTTATGTATGCCATGCTATGTACTAGACACGACATTGCATATGCTATTAGTTTGACTAGCAGATATCAAAGTGATCCAGGAGTGGATCATTGGATAGCGGTCAAAAACATCCTTAAGTACTTGAGAAGAACTAAGGATATGGTTCTTTCTTATGGAGGTGATGAACAACTCGTTGTTAATGGTTACACCGATGCTAGTTGGAACACCGATACGGATGATTCTAAATCTCAATATGGATACGTATTTACTTTGAATGGTATAGCAGTTAGCTGGAGGAGTGCAAAGAAAAGTGTTGTGGCGAGATCTTCAACTGAATCGGAATACATAGCTGCTTCAGAGGCTTCACAAGAGGCGATATGGATGAAGGAGTTCATTACAGAGCTCAGTGTGGTTCCAAGTGAGTTGGACCCAATGTCTATCTATTGTGATAACATGGGTGCCATAGCCAATGCGCAAGAACCAAGGTCACACAAGAAGCTAAAGAACATCAAGCTACATTTTCACGCTATTCGAGAGCATGTCCAAGATGGTGACATAAAGATTTGCAAAGTACACAAAGATCTGAATGTGGCGGATCTGTTGACTAAACCTCTCCCAAGGGAAAAACATGAAAAGCACCAAACCGCCATGGGTGTTCGGTATATTACCATGTAACCTAGATTAGTTGACTCTAGTGCAAGTGGGAGACTGTTGGAGATATGCCCCAGAGGCAATAATAAAAGTGGTTATTATTATATCTTTGTGTTTATGATAAATGTTTACATTCATGCTATAATAGTATTAAACGGAAACATTAATACTTGTGTGATTTGTAAACTAAATTGGAGTCCCTAGTAAAGCCTCTTTGTAATACTAGCTTGTTGGTTAATAGATGATCGTGGTTTCCCGATCATGAACATTGATATGTTGTTAACAACAAGATCACATCATTAGGAGAATGGTGTGATGGACATACTCCTATAGATAAGCGTAGCATTAAGATCAAGTCATTTCAATAGTTCATTTTCTATAAGCTTTCTAATACATAGTAACCTAATTCCTTCGACCATGAGACCATGCTAATCACCATCACCGAAAGAATGCTTTGATGACATCAAACACCACACCGTAACTGGGTGGCTATAAAGGTGGCATTGAGTGTTCGGAAAGTATGTGTTGAGGCACATGGATCAAGAGTGGGATTTGTCCATCCATATGACGGACAGATATACTCTGGGCCCTCTCAGTGGAATCTCATCCTATTAGCTTGCAAGCATGTGACTGTCTCACAAGGGATCACATATCACGGGAACAAGAAAAGAGTACTTATCGGTAACGAGGTTGAACTAGGTATGCAGAGATACCGACGATCAAACCTTAGATAAGTAAACTATCGCGAGACAAAGGAAAATTGGTATCGCATGTAATTGGTTCATTCGATCGCAAACTAATCGTAGAAATATGTGGGAGCCATATGAATTTCCAGATTCCTCTGTAGGTTATTGATCGGAGAAGTGTCTCGGTCATGTCCGCATAATTCACGAACCGTAGGGAGACACACTTAAGGATTCAATGTTGTTTAGTAGATATGGAATGTAAGTAGGGATACCGAATGTTGTTAGGAGTCTCGGATGGGATCCGGGATATCACGAGGAGATCCAGAATGGTCCGAAGAATAAGATTCATATAAGGAAAGTCCGATTCCGGAGTTCGGGAATGATTTCGATGTTTTCATCGGAGAGGTTCTAGAAGGGTCTAGATGGTTCACTGGACCAGAAGGGGAATGGTCCATGAATGTGTCATGGGTAAGTGGAATGATTGGATCATTTCCGAGGTCACTTGGTTTGGGCATTTGCGAGAGAGAATTAAAGCTCTAAATTGAAAGTCAAAAGGGAGGTTTGAAAAGTCAAAATGGAACAACAGTTTCCTAGTGGAAGAAGGAAAGAGTCCTTCCTTCTATCCAACCTGGGTTTGGGTTTGGATTCAAACTCTCCCCTCCCAAGGCTGCCCCCCTCTCATAAATAGAGGGGGAGGGTTGCCCCAAAGAACACAACACCAAGTACTCCCCATCGTGCACTAGGAAACCATAGATCCTCCGCCACCGGCCCGTCGTCGTTGCCCTAGTCGCTGCCGACACCTCCTCCTCCTCTCCGACCTTCTAAACCTAGATCGCCGGGAAACCGTAGATCCACCATAACTCGCACCAGCTAGGCGAAGCCCTGCGGGATCTTCCCTCTACTTCCGACACCATGTCGTCGTGCTGCCGGAATCGCGAGGGGAGAACTACAACCTCTGCTGCCTGCTGGAACAAGGGAGAGGAAGGTCTTCATCGAGTATCGAACGTGTGACCAACTGCGGAAGCGCTGCCGGAACGCAGTGCCAGAAGTATCGTCTACGCGATCTTGAGATCGGCAAGTGTACGACTACATCACCCACGAGAATCTGCTCTCGTTAACCGCTTTGGAATCTTCGAGGGTGAGTACTCTAATCGACTCGTTGCTACAATCTAGTAGATAGATCTTGGCTTGCTTGTGTGCATGCGGTAGAATTTTTTTGTTTTCCATGCTACGAACCCCTACACTTATTACATCGCCGTTCAATCGAGTTCGTCATCTACATTAAAAGAATGGATTAAACGATGACCTAAACAAGTGTTATATGAAACTAAACAAAATCTAGAAGTTATCCACAAACTTATGCATCCACTATCTTTATAAGTTTTAGTAGATGAACCATCACATTTATGGAATAGAGAATCAATCTAAGTTAAGGAAGTACCTATAGCAGAAAAACAAAGTAACAAACTAAACATAACAAAAGCTACATCAACTTGTATATGAGCATCTGCTGATGCTCAACCAGGGAGTGTAGAGAAATAGAGTGGAATATCCTACATGAATTTTAGAACCAACTAGGTGGGATCATGTTGGTCAAGTGTAGTGACTCACAAAACCACTAAGTTGATGATGTTGTTTCGAGACAACCGAGAGAGGTCAATAGCCCATGCAACATTGGCATGGGCCCACGTTTACCAGAGTTGTGTGTGTCATGGCTTGGCATAGCAAAATTATTGTTAGATTTATCAAGTAGGTAGGATCATGTTGGCCAAGTGATGAATCATTCAATAAGTTGGTGAAGGTGTTTCTATCCAGCCCAGATTGGTCTAGATCCCATGCAATGTTGGATGGCCCCACATTTTCCACAAGTGTGTCTCATCATGTCATGGCATAGAAGTGTTATACTAAGATCTATCAACATAGTGGCATCATGTTGGCCAAGTGCTAAGGCACACAACCACTAGGTTGACGATGGTGTTTCTAGCCAATCTAGAGAGGTCTATAGACCATGCAATGTTGACATGTGCCAACATCTTCCACAAAGTGTCTCATCATGTCTTGCATAGCAAAATCATACTTAGATCTATCAAGTAGGTAGAATCATGTTGTCCAAGTGATGACTCATACAACAACAAGGTTGTGAAGGTGTTTCTATCCAGATCAGAGAGGTCTAGATCCCATGCAATGTTGGAATGGCCCCACATCTGCCACAAGTGTGTGTCATGGCTTGGCATAGCACTCTTATACTTAGATGTATCAACTAGGTGGGATCATGATGGTGAGGTGTAGTCACTCACACAACCACTAAGTTGATTATGGTGTTTCTATCCAGCCTAGAGAGGCCTATAGCCCATGCAATGTTGGCATGACCCCATATTTTCCATAGTTGTGTCTCATCAAGTCTTGGCATAATAGTGTTATACTAAGATCTATCACTACAAGGAATCTGGGATTCTATGACCCTCTATTTTTGTCACAGAATTGTCATAGTAGTCCATTTCTTATGAAGAAAATGAAATCGTCGAAAGCTAGGCGTCGCAAATGAACTATAACGATGTTTTTTTTTAAATCGTCATAACCATCTATGATGATATTGGATCGTCATAACCGTTATGACGATCCAATATCATCACAGGAAAATTGGTCTTGCCAGGTCAGATCCTACGTGTTAATCTGACATGGCATCCTCACAATGTAGATTCAGCCTGTTCCATTTCATATGTTTGTATGGGCCAAGCCCAACAATTCCAACATGTTTATATTATTTTCTTATTAGTTTTGATCAGCTACATGGGCCAAGCCAAACATTTTACTATATTCATTTTCTAGGCCTTGGCCTTTTTATGAAATTAAATTTCTATTTGCAACAATTATATTTTGGAGCTGGTCCACTAGTCAAATGGGTCCCACTTGTGATGTCTATCTGATAAATTGTTCCCATATGTAATAGTATCGTGGTGACAGAATATTTGGTTAGGTTTTCATTTGAAACGTTTTCATGAACCAATATTTCAACGGAAGAGAAAACACATAAAATTAATCTAATACAATCTTTATTACTTCTTCTAATACAACCCAGATATGCCTACTTTTAAAAAAAACTAGGCTTTTCTACAATATGCTTCACGGCTTCAATCCAAATATACAATATGCTACTGTACACTTTCTTTCACGTCTCCACACTTCCAACTTTCTTAGGCCTGGAGCTCCTGTAAAAGAGGAAGCACCACATTTTTATTCTCTATGAAGGGAACACCCAACCTAGTAATTCACTTATGAAAACATACAACCAATATTCTACAAGTATCTACTTTTCCTAAAACAGATGGAATCAAGCAGTGAAATAAGCACTAGCATTTGACTCAGGTTACATGCATTTGGGTTCACGTTAACCAACTGAGAACAAGAAAATATTACAAAATGAAAAGGCAATGTCAATGCAAAACCATAGAAGATCACGCAGTTCAGATGCATCATGTTCAGGTTTGTTAAATAACTATGACAAGTCACATTAAGCAAGTCAAGTACAATTTGTGGCAATCAAAAATACAGAGAACAACCAAAAGCTTTGGCCATGTTACTACAGGCACCTCTATCACAGGCATCTTACTACATGCACTTGTCAAGGAAGTAGCCCAAGAGGATCTAGTCCAGGAGGGCTCTGAGGATCAAGGTGATAAATGAATATGATAACATCTAGTAATACAAAAATAAAGGTTATAAGTTAAGCCTTTATAAACAAACTGTAGGTCTCAAACATGTCTGGCAGATGAAACTATACTAGGAGGAACAAAGTTTCTATTCATAGGCACACCTACTGATAAGTACATTAAGCAAGTCAAGTAAAATTTGTGGAAATCAATAATACAAAGCACAACCAAAAGCTTCAACCATCCTCACCAAAGAAAAATACAGAGCAAAGACTCCTTAATCTTATTACCTCAAGGCACCTCTGTCGCAGGCATCTTACTATCAGGAAAACAAACACACATAGCACAACAATTACGAGACACCACCACAATGGCAAGCGAGACCAGCACCACAATTGTAGGACCATGCCGTTAGCGTGGGATACATACGACATGCTCTAGGGGCGCATCCGATGCAAGGGAAGCTGTCTCGACAGCCTGAGCACTACCAGGCTAGAAACCCCAGGTCTCGGTTCGCAGCGTGCAGGCACCAGAAAGCCACGGGCACGGATAGCTGCAATATGTTAGCAAGCAAACCTTAGTGAAAATTGGAATAGAAACTATTAGTAAGTAGTAGTATGATCAAACAAATAAATAAGCTTTGCACTATCACCGTACAAATTGATTGCCTATATAACAATCTATGCATAAGAATAAAAAATCAAATAAACGTGATAGTGTACAAGACTAAGCATTGCCTATGCATAATAGGTAGCAAGCAAATAAATAATACGATTGAGAAGCTCCATTTCGTATACATGTACTACATTATGTGACTAGCTTATTTTGTACTAAAAATCAGTAGCTCAATGTCACAAAGTTATCAGACTAGCTTACCTGTACTTGTAGTTGAACAATCAAATAGTTGAAAATACACTTACAGTAACTTTAGATCCATCACAACAGCCAAATGATTGAGCCCATGGATATAAACTACAGGCACAACACAACATGGATCTACTACAAGTCTACAACAAAACATGTCTTGTAGTTGAACAATCAAACACTAGAAAATCACTTACAATAACTTTAGATCTATCAAAAACGATTGATCTAACAAATATATACTACAGGGCACAACTCAATAAGTATCTACTATCATAAAATGTTGAGGGAGAGTGAAATAGAATATGCAAGATAAATGAAGCAACCTTGTACTGTCATTCGACTATAATTCCTAGAAGGTTCGTGCTAGTGCACTTAACATGAATCATTACAAAGACTGCTACTCTAGTGTATGCTTAAATTACAGAACTACTACTTAAGCATACCATTCCCTTGCACAATTCACACGTATTGATTGATTGCCATCAGGCAAACATTTTCACTAGCTTTCTAGGTCACCAAACTACTACTAGAAATAACAACTTCCTAATACAAATGTTTGCCCGCGTAGTTATCCGCCGCCCCACAGGGATTAACATTGCAAGATACAAGTAATAGAGTCACATGTCCCCCACAAACTATTCCATCGAGAGCAAGCAGTAGGTTGGATGGTACCTAAAAGGAGGTCTCAAAGTAATCGCAAGGCAAGGTCCGGCAGCCCGGGTAGGCCTTCCTGGCGGCCGCCTCGCTGTATGCTCCCGGGCACCCCTACGGATGATCAATCGTGTTTAATTACGTCATCAAAATCGTTGTTCATCATCATAACAGTAAGCTTCTCTGAAGGGGAGAGGACAAAAGAAGAAGCAGACCTGGTATCCGACCTTGAGGCCATGCGTGTTGGTTTCCCCCCATCAGATCCGTGCTTGCTAGCGGCCCTGCATTCTCCAAACAAACAAACACACACACACATTCATTTACAGCGGTGGAAGAGAGAAGCAGCAAACAGATTACCCCGGGAAGGAAAGCCAAAGCGAGATATTCCAGCTTACGAGGCAACACGATGGGGGTGTCGCGGGAGGCTGGTACTGACACGGGCACACCGGTGGGTCCGTCATCATCGCCCGGTGTCTGCTGGGGCGAGGTGGCGGAGACGGAGACCGTGGGACGGTGAACCAGCCTCTCGTATAGTCATGGCCTGCGTTGCATCGCCTCTCCCGTTGAGGAGTACATCCTGGACGTTAGTGCTGATCTATTGCAGGGGCTCAGAGCCGGGTGAAATTTGGTTGGAGGAGGTGGGTATGGGAGAGGAGGTCGGCACGCAATGGAGCATGACTCTAGGGTTTGGGCTCGGAAGCGTGGTTGGAGGTGCGGGATGGCGGCGTACACGATGGATATCAACGGCGAACACAGGGTGACGATGATGGCCTCCGATTGAGGGTGTGATGGGCGACATCTCTATGGCGCGAGCGCGAGAGGTGCACTGTCTCGAAGGCGGAAGATGCAGATGCAGTGGGTGGCGGAAGATGCAGATGAATCTGGAGAGGATTAGGGCAGCACTATGGAGGGTGGAGCTGGTGGAACAAGGAAATTAGGGTTTCGGTCCTGGGGCGTCTTATGTCTATCTAGTGTGGAGGCGTGGATGTGTGCTTCGTGGCCTTGGATGGGAGCTTAATGGTTCAGATCAAACCAATACTATCGATCCGTGGGAGGCTGAATCCTGTGATTTCATTGGCTGTAGTTGAAAAAATCAATTTCTATTTACCAATAACGAAAAAGGGTGCATTTTGGGAAGCATCTATGAAGAATATGTTGTAAAATTTTAACAATATATTTCGTAAGAATATTAGATCACATTAGAAGAACAAATCATCAATTGGTTGCATAGAAGATTCTTTCATCCACCCCTAATGAAAAAGACAAATTCCTGCCGAATCGGTAGGAAGTGGGTCTGATTTAAACTACATGTACATGATCAAATGCCCATGATTTTTTTGAAAAAATCATTCTTAAACTCACAATATCCTATTTCTTCAGTGATCCAATGCAAGTTTAGCGAGGCTCATCACCTAGCTAAGAACCCTAATGCCCGCCGTTTTGACCATAATTTGAAACAGACATAAGAAATTCAAGAACGATCCGAACAATGTAAAACCTTCGCGTGGCGTCATTATGTGACATAGTTCCAGGTAAAAATATAAACTTGGTAAATTTACTGCATCTTGAAAAAACCTTCTCAGAAATGACCTATCATGTCTAAGGTTTCATGGCTTTCAGGTTAAATGGCCAATGTTATGGGTAGATTCAAGGCATGGTTTGTGATAATGTGCCCGTACTGCACACGCGTGTGCATCTTGGGATGGTGAACAATGTTGCAGGAGGAAGTTTTCCTTTTCGATGCACGAAAAATCCATTTTCCATTTTCCGAGCGCAAAAAAGGGCGTTTTGTGAAGCAACCACCAAATGACAGTTTCAGAATGGTAAGACCCCATTTTTCAAAAATAGTATACCACCTTACATGGACAATGTCCCAACCGGGATATCTCAAACCTTTCCGTCCACCCCTGGCGAAAAACACAAATTCCTGCCGAATCGGTAGAAAGTGGGTCCGATTTGAACTACATATACATTATCTGATGCCCATGATTTTTTGAAAAAAAAATGATTTTTTGACTCACAATAAGCTATTTATTCAGAGATCCAATGCAATTTTAGCGAGGCTCAGCCCCTAGCTAAGAACCTTCTTGCCCGCCATTTTGACCATTGTTTGAAACGTGCATAAATAATTCAAAAACGGTTTGAACTATGTGAAACCTTCGCGTGGCGTCATGTTATGTGACATAGTTTCAAGCAAAAATATCAAACTTGGTAAATTGATTGCGTCTCAAAAAACCTTCTCAGAAATGACCTATCATTTTTGTGGTTTCATGGATTTCGAGTCAAATGGCCAATGTTATGGCTAGAATTAGGACATAGTTTGTGATAATATGCCCGTATTATGCACACGTGTGCATCCTGGGATGGCAAACAATGTTGCAGGAGGAAGTTTTTCTTTTCGATGCACGAAAATCCATTTTCCATTTTCCGAGAGGAAAAACGTGCCGTTTTGTGAAGCAACGACCAAATGCATGTTTTAAAATGCTACCACCCCATTTTTCAAAAATAATAGGCGGTACATGGAAAATTTTCCCAACTGGGGTATCTCAAACCTTTCTGTGCACCCCTCGCGAAAAAGACAAATTCATGTCGAATCGGTAGGAAGTGGGTTCGATTTGAACTACACGTACATTATCTGATGCCCATTATTTAAAAAAATGATTTTTAGACTTATAATATGCTATTTCTTCAGAGATTTAATGCAAGTTTAGCGAGGCTTAGCCCCTAACTAAGAACCTTCATGCCCGCCGTTTTGACCATAGTTTGAAACGGGCATAAAAAAATCAAAAACGGTCTGATTAATACAAATCCTTCATGTGGTGTCTTATTATGTGACATAGTTGCAAGGAAAATACCAAACTTGGTATATTGCAAGTGTCTTGAAAAACCTTCACAGAAATGACCTATCATGTTCGAGGGTTCATGGCTTTCGGGCCAAACGACCAATGTTATGCCTAGAATCGTGTCTTAGTCTGTGATAATGTGCCCATATTGTGCAAACATATGTATAATAGGATGGCGAACAATGTTGAAGGAGGAAGTTTTCCTTTTTGTCGCACACAAAAACCATTTTCCATTTTCCGAGCGCAAAAAACGGGTCGTGTTGTGAAGAAACCACGAAATGAAAGTTTCAAAATGCTACCACCCCATTTTTCAAAAATAGTAGGCCACCTTAAATGGACAAATGTCCCAACTAGGGTATCTCAAACCTTTCCGTGCATCCCTCACTAAAAAGACAAATTCCTACTGAATCGGTAGGAAGTGGGTCTGATTTGAACTACATGTACATTATCTGATGCCCATTATTTTTTGAAAAAATTATTTTTAGACTTACAATATGCTATTTCTTCAGATATCCAATGCAAGTTTAGCGATGCTCAACCCCTAGCTAAGAACCTTCATGCCCACCGTTTTGATCATAGTTTGAAACGGGCATAAAAAAATTCAAAAACGGTCTGATCAATGAAAATCCTTCGCGTGGTGTCTTATTATGTGACATAGTTGCAAGGAAAAATACCAAACTTGGTATATTGCAAGTGTCTCAAAAAAACCTTCTTAGAAATGACCAATCATGTTCAAGGTTTCATGGCTTTCAGGCCAGACGACCAATGTTATGGCCAGAATCGCGGCTTAGTCTATGATAATGTGCCCATATTGTGCACACATATGTATAATGGGATGGCGAACAATGTTACAGGAGGAAGTTTTCCTTTTCGTCGCACAAAAAAAACCATTTTCCATTTTCCGAGCATAAAAAACGAGTTGTTTTGTGAAGTAACCACCAAATGAAAGTTTCAAAATGCTACCACCCCCATTTTTCAAAAATAATAGGCCACCTTACATGGAAAAATGTCCCAACTAGGGTATCTAAAACCTTTTCATGTACCCCTCGCAAAAAGACAAATTCCTGCCAAATTGGTAGGAAGTGGGTCCGATTTGAACTACAGGTACATTATCTGATGCCCATTATTTTTTGAAAAAATGATTTTTAGACTGGCAATATACTGTTTTATCATAGATACAATACAATTTTAGTAAGACTCAAGGCCAAAAAATTTGAATCCAAAACCCTAGTTTCAAAATTATATTTTTAATTATGATATTGTCCCTACCATGGACTAATGTGAGATTAGTAAATCCACTATTTTTAAAAAATACAAGTATTGATAATTAACAACCTAGGAGGATATAACTGAATTTTTCATAAAAAATTAGAGCCAAAAACCAATTCATTTGGACTTCTTATGAAAAAGATACAAAAAAATTAAGAAAATAGAAAAGGAAAAAAAACCATGCTAAATGGACCACCAAGCTATACCAGATCTCATGTACTGGCCACCGAGTGCCAAGGCCCATGCCAAAGTTAAGAAAAATAAAAGAGGGAAGGACTCCCTTCGATAAGGCCCAGTCCCAACCAATAGGTAGGAATCATTTATAAAGTTGTAGCGCGGTTGTATTACCACGAAGTGATGGAGGCGGGATGGTTAGAACCTCTCGGTTGGTTGTAGAGGTGCTCGGTTCGATTTTTGGTAGAACCTCATTTTTTGTGCCATTTATTTGTCAAAGTCCAATTGTTGATTGTTATAATTAAACAACTATGCAATTGTAGCATAAAAGGGTCTATGGCGTCATGGTTGTCCACGAGCGGGCCAGTGCGCTAGGTCCCTGGTTTGATCCCCTCACCTCTTTTTTGACATTATTATTTCCCAAAGAGGTTTAGATATATACTGACACCTAGATATATACATATATAAATATTGAGACATACACATGCCACATAAGCATAATTGTTGAGGTGGCCAATTAGTTAATTTAATATATATTAATTTATATAATATGACGATTTAAATTGGTCATAATGGGGTATAAATAAGACTCTAAGCTGTATCGTGTAGGTTATGATGATTTCATGTGATGAAATTATGATGATTTTGAAACAAATCGTCATAGTTCTATAGGATTTTGACCTCTCCAAACATCGTATGACCATCTTGTGTGAAATCGTCATAAATATATAACGATTTCATTCCTCGTCACTACGAGAAGGTCGCAAGTTAACAAATTTCTTGTAGTGTATCAACAGGGTGGCATCATGTTGGCCAAGTGCTGAGGCACAAAACCACTAGGTTGATGATGGTGTTTCTAGCCAACCTAGAGAGGTCTATAGACCATGCAATGTTGGCATGAGACCACATTTGCCACAAAGTGTCTCATCATGTCTTGGCATAGCAAAATCATAATTAGATCTATCAAGTAGGTAGGATCATGTTGGCCAAGTGATGACTCATACAACAACAAGTTGGTGAAGGTGTTTCTATCCAGCCTAGTGAGGTCTAGATCCCATGCAATGTTGGCATGGCCCCACATCTGCCACAAGTGTGTGTCATGGCCTTGCATAGCACTCTTATACTTAGATGTATCAAGTGGGTGGGATCATGATGGTCAGGAATAGTGACTCACACAACCACTAAGTTGATGATGGTGTTTATAGCCAGCCTAGAGAGGCCTATATCCCATGCTATGTTAGCATGTACCCACATTTGCCATAGTTGTGGCTCATCATGTCTTGGCATAGTAGTGTTATACTAAGATCTATCAACAGGGTGGCATCATGTTGGCCAAGTGCTAAGGCACACAACCACTAGGTTGATGATGGTGTTTCTAGCCAACGTAGAGAGGTCTATAGACCATGCAATGTTGGAATGGGCCCACATCTTCCACAAAGTGTCTCATCATGTCTTGGCATAGCAAAATCATACTTACATCTATCAAGTAGGTAGGATCATGTTGGCCAAGTGATGACACATACAACAACAAGTTGGTGAAGGTGTTTTCTATCCAGCCAGAGAGGTCTAGATCCCATGCAATGTTGGCATGGCCCCACATCTGCCACAAGTATGTGTTATGCCTTGGCATAGCACCCTTATACTTAGATGTATCAACTGGGTGGGATCATGATGATTAGGTGTAGTGACTCACACAACCACTAAGTTGATGATGGTATTTCTAGCCAGCCGAGAGAGGCCTATAGCCCATGCAATATTGGCATGGCCCCACATTTGCCACCGTTGTGTCTTATCATGTATTGGCATAGTAGTGTTATACTAAGATCTATCAGCAGGGTGGCATCATGTTGGCCAAGTGCCGAGGCACACAACCACTAGGTTGATGATGGTATTTCTAGACAACCTAGAGAGGTCTATAGACCATGAAATGTTGGCATGGGCCCACATCTGCCACAAAATGTCTCATCATGTCTTGGCATAGAAAAATCATACTTAGATCTATCAAGTAGGTAAGATCATGTTGGCCAAGTGATGACTCATACAACAACAAGTTGTTGAAGGTGTTTCTATCCATCCCAAAGAGGTCTAGATCCCATGCAATGTTGGCATGGCCCCACATCTTCCACAAGTATGTGTCATGGCTTGGCATAGCACTCTTATATGTAGATGTGTCAACTGGCTGGGATCATGATGGTCAGGTGTAGTGACTCACACAACCACTAAGTTGATGATGGTGTTTCTAGCCAGCCTAGAGAGGCCTTTATCCCATGCAATGGAGCACCCATATGAAACTGTCGCCGCAGCAAAGGAGAAGGCCACGATGTTGGCGTTAGCTGCGGAGGACGTGGCCATATGATACAATGCAGCAAGGGCGGCAATCACAGTCGCAGTGGATGCGAATGATTAAGTGGAGGCCGTTGCCGAAGGGCAGCCCATCGGTCCCTCATCGTCTCCCGCTGCTATCAATAGATGGGTGTACAATCTTGGGAAGCAGCCACAAGATGGCGACGAGGAGGTCGAGCTCAACATCAGGCCGCCGCCGCCGGCCTTCGACAAGGAGGAGGAGGTAAGTTCCAATTAATAACTATTAAGATTGGGGCCTAGGGTTTTCACTTAGCATCAGATTCGTTTGATATCAGTTATGATTGATGTGTAATTAATGGATCTGTGGATTATTGCTAGCCAGGGTTCGATTATGGAGAGAATCGATTAATATTTGTGGATCTGTGGATTGTTGTTTTCATATCTTTGTATTAATGCTAACTTTTTGACCAACGGAAGTGGATTTTCTTCTTGATCCCTTGATTACTTTCTGTTATTGCTAGTTGTCCACTATTATCTGTTGCTTCCTTTGTTAAGCATTCAATTTTAGTTGCAGCTTCTACATATTTGCTTCACATGTGTATTTTGCATATTTCAAGAGGCTACTGATGATGTTGATAGCAATGTCGACTCGCGTCACAGGAAGACCAGGGCCAGTCTCCACTAGATTAAAGCGGGGAGGTTCGATAGGTACTAGAGTGAACACTGGACTGATGGCATGAATAGCTTCCCCTTCTGTAAAAGGAGCATAAAGATGGACTTACAAAGCATCCTACTGTTGGGGATATACTTTACGGGTATACCCACAGGACTCGCTGACTAGGGTGGCCCACCAAAGGCTTAGAGCTTTTCTTCACGGGCGGCCCAGTTAGAGAAAGAGGAGGAGCCAGTTTCGGCTACGACAAGGCCCAAAAGAGTTACCGACTTAGGCTTGTAGTATTACTTGTAGTCCAAGCTATATCTAGTTACCCACTCTGTAACGTAGCCGGATAGGTCTCTCCTGTAACCCTAGGCCCCGGTGACTATATAAACCGACCCTATGGGAGCCTTTAGGAAACACAACCACAATCAACTTGCACAGGCGAACCTCTCTTGTAATATTCTTTAACATCCGGCTTATGCCGATATATTACTGGGTTGCTAGCAGGAGTAGGATCCGACCGCCGCAGTCGGATCTGAACCTGGGTAAACTTGTGCTCACCGCTCCTGGAACATCCGAGGTCTCACACCCCATCCTTCCAACACCACTAGGACCCCATATGGCGTACTTGTCGACAATCTGATGATAGCTGGCGCCCACCGTGGGGCAGGTGACCTTTGGAGCATTGTTCCAGGCAGAATCTGCGCGTGCAGGAATTGGCGAAACAATCACCATGGGTCACGTGGTCTACGCCAGTGACGTCCCTCTCGTCCTTCTCGATGACGACCTACACGATCATGTCCATCGGCGAGATCAATATCTATATCGGTTTCGCTGAACCCGCCCAACCCACCCTTGAGGTGATGACCTTGGCGGAAGAAAAATCCGGATCTACTTTGTCCGTAGATGCGGAAGAGTTCAAGGTCCCGGAGAAAATCAAACCCACCCAGCCCACTCCTGTAGTGGAAGAAGAGGTGGAAGAAAAATACGGATCTGATCTCCCTGACGATATCGGATACACAGACGAGGAATATATCTGCTACGGCTCCGTCCTATCGGATGTCATAGCAGAAAAACTACCCTTGAAGCACAGGATAAAGGAGATGATGAAATGCCCCTACATCGATTACGAAGCAATCGCCGATATCAAGGAGAACTTTGAGATGGAGGAGGCGGAAACCTAGTTGTGCCACTACCTCAAGAACATGAACAAGAAGAATCACTGTTTCATGTCACATAATCACTAGAACCGACTCTGTCGATGCTAGAGCAGGTAGCGATTCGGTCATAGACGCAATCGAAGAAAACACTGACTCACCTGGCTCCCCTCAGGAGTCAACACGTTGCAGGAACTTCGAGACTTCGACAAAAAGATGGAGGAGTATGAACAAGAGGACGTTTCCAATTAAACACAAGGTGAGCCGGGAAAATTCTC
The DNA here is from genome assembly GCA_916181665.1 of Avena sativa. NCBI lineage: Eukaryota > Viridiplantae > Streptophyta > Magnoliopsida > Poales > Poaceae > Avena > Avena sativa. Next base: position 255,471,062 of record OV702299.1, read on the forward strand.
CTAGTACATATGATAGCATGAATGAAAGCTACACCTCGAAGGATGATATGGGTACCGGAGATTCCTCCGAGGTCCACAAGCCAACCATGACAGAAAGTACTGACGGAAGTTTATCCCCCGGTACCGAACCGAAAGTTGTCTTTGCCACTGGTAGGCACGTTAAGGCTACTGGGCGGTCAAAGAAGAAGAATAGAAATCCAGAGCCGGACGTCGAGGAAACCAACGAATAAAAAGTTGATGAAGAGATCGAGATGGAGAATGAGGAAGGCGATCTGATTAATACCACCCTGATCGACCCTCTTGTGGATGGACACATCTTTACCAAGGGTTCACATGAAATTTATGGAGATACTCTCACGATTCCAATACCAATGGCTTCAGATCTTACACCGGAGGCACTAGAGAAAAGGGCTGAGGATCTGGAAAAGCACCATCTGTTTCTACTCAAAGAGGCCGCACGCACCATCAAGATGAGACCGCAGTTAGACAGTGATCCGACCAAGTATCAGTCAGATTTCAAGCGACACCTAAACAAGACAAGGGGAGGTCCGTTTCTTGCTAACAAGAACCCGGATATCCACAAAGATTTATTCGACAAGAAATATATAGACAAGATCCGAGTCTACAACATGCCGTTGGAAAACGCTGCTGCAGCTCGAGCCATCCTTGCCAACAATCCGTCTCTGCACCAGGTCCAGTAGTGCGTCGTGCTGCTGGACAAAGGATTAAAGCAGCAGAAAACGACCGCGTCATTTAGTGGCAAACTAGCCTCAAAATCCGAGTTTTGCCACATTGGCGCTAACCAAAGCGCTGACGTAAGGCTTCGCAGGGATATGAATCAATGCTATCGTCCCCGTGGAGAAGAACAGAATTCAAGAACCGGCTCAAACGGCCACTCTCGCCGGCCGGCATGTGACTGGGCAAGAGTTATTCCGGCCTTGTCTAAAGACGCCATCAGGGCAGTGGTTCCTCATCAGGACCATCGTCGGCAAAACAACCGCTATAGAGAAGACGCGGAAACACGCCGCCAGTGAGAGGAGAAAGATCAGATAAGGATGCCACCACCGAGCCGTCCGGTTGGCAATGCCGGACGAAGAGATGATCCGGATCGTCCTGAATCAAGTAGGGATGGCGCCCGAAGAAATAGGCATCGGGGTCAGCATGATGAGGCTCCACCGCCACCAGCATGTAATCCAGCCGGAAATAACCCACCAGGGCCACCATCGCCTCCTAGCAGCGACCATGAAGGATCCAGACACAGCCATGGAAGCCGCAGGGGCGGAGGCGGTAATGGTGAAAGGAGAAGCAGAAATCCGACTCCGCCGCGCAGAAGCCGTGAGCCTCCAAGGCGCAGATATCTCTCGCCAAATGACGCTCGCTGTCGCATTGAATCAAAAATAGAAGCGCGGCGGTACGAGGAAGAAGACGTGTATGTGGGACCCAAGTGCTTTGGACCACGCATACGTCAGACTAAATTTCTGGTTGATTTTGGTATTTCCAAACACATTCAGCCCTATGATGACGCTGCTCGGCCAGATACCTAGCTCCAGGATTTCTTCTAGGCCTGCTGCATCGCCAAAGGAGGAAACAACTTGGTTGCAGTCTAATATATCCTGCTCATGCTGAGGAAGACGGCTCGATCATGGCTCAATGAATTGCCATAGAATTCAATTCACAACTGGTATGATATGCAAAGTGCATTCTTTTCAAACTTCCAGGGAACATATAGGAGGCCCTGCAGAGTCGGAGACTTGCAGCATTGCACACAGAGACTAGGAGAAACCTGCCGAGATTACCTCGGACGCTGGATTAACATGAAGAACTCCTGCGAAGGAGTAAACGAACAAATTGCGATAGAAACTTTTATTGCAGGACTTCCAGTCGGACTTTTATGTCATAGACTGAAGCGTGACCATGTCACAGATTTGGGAGAAATGATAGAAATGGCAAGAAAGTATGATGATGCCGATGATGATTCAAAAGGGCTGCTAAATATTCTGGTTAATCCCAATGCAGCCAAACAGCCAAAACAAACTTAGAAGCGCAAGAACACCTCAAACAAAAATCCGGCTCTAGACAATGTAGCTAAAAACGCAATGTTCAGATCTGGAGGACGAGGTGGCCGCGGAGGCGTCCGGGGTAGAGGCCGTGGAACTTCCCGAATCCAGGGCAGAGGAGACCAACAACCCAAAAGAACCTATACCTGGGACGATATTGCCAATAATCCCTGTGTCCACCAGTTGGATAGTAACGGAGGATCTACACACACAAATGCCGAGTGTCGTTTCAATGATGACATCAAGAAATACGAATCTGCTAGCTACTGAGCCAAGCGACAAAAAGGAAAGAAAATTCCAATAAAGGAAAGGAGCCCAAGGAAGATTCCGACATGGAAGAAGCGGAAGCCGCTGCAGAGTCCAAATCGGATGGAAAGAAAACATTTCCGACTAAGAAAGACGCATATGTATCCTTCCTTGGATCCCAACCTGCTAAAGACAAGAAGGTGGTTCTTCATGAGCTCAATGCCATGGTTCCGGCTGTTCCACAATTCGTGGACTGGTCGGAGGTAACCATCACCTTTGATCGCTTAGATCACCCGAGGAAATCACATCGTCGAGGAAAGTACCCTCTGGTTGTCAATCCTCTTATTGATGGCTATGAGTTTTCTAAAACACCGATGGACGGTGGAAGCAGCATTAACATCCTCTACATCGAGATTCTCCACCGCATGAAGCTACACGAAAGCCAGTTGAGTTACATCAATTATACCAGGGAGACAGGCGGATTCTCTGGGTGAGATTACTCTGGACGTGACATTCGGAAACCGAGACAATTACCGGACCAAGCCACTCTCTTTTGAGGTGGTACCATTCAAAAGTGCTTACCACGCCATCTTTGGACGTCCGGCTTACTGGGCGTTCATGTCTCGTCCCTGGTACATCTACAACATGATTAAACTTCCAGGTCCAAATGGCGTAATCACTGTATAGGGAAATCTGAGGAAGGAGCGAGAGTGCGATGACGGATATGCTACCTTCGCTAAAGTCGTGCTGCACGCCCATGAGTACCAGGATATCAAGAATACCATCAATCCGTCCAAGATGCCCGCTACAAAGAACGAGGTGCTGACGCCAAGTTTGTAGTTCAAGGCGTCGGAAGAGACGAAGAAAACGTCGCTGAAGGAAGATGATCCCTCCAAGACGACGAACATAGGGGTAGGCTTAGGCCACGCATAGGAAAGCACACTCGTCGAGTTCCTCAAAGGTAATAGTGATATCTTCACATGGAAGCCTTCTAACATGACTGGAGTACCTAGGGAACTTGCCGAGCACTCTCTTAATGTGTACCCTGACACTAAACCCGTCAAATAGTCCTTACGATGGTTTGGTGATGAAAAGCGCAAAGAAATAGCCAAGGAATTAGCCCGACTAGAATTAGCGGATTTCATAACAGAGGTCATCCATACAGATTGGGTGACAAATCCTGTACTCGTCCCTAAAAAGGAAACCATTGATTTAAGGATGTGTGTTGATTATACCGCTTTGAACAAGGCATGCCCAAAAGATCCGTTTCCTTTGCCAAGAATCGATCAAGTTATCGATATAACGGCAAGATCGGAACTACTCTGTTTTCTCGACACATATTCCGGATATCACCAAATACCGATGAAAAAGTCAGATCAAATTAAGACGTCTTGCGTCACTCCTTTTGGAACCTTCTGCTACAAAACTATGCCTATTGGCTTAAAGAATGAGGAGCAACATATCAACGTACAATGCAACAATGTCTCAATGACCAAATCGGACGCAACGTCCATGTATAAAATAGATGACATAGCAGTTATGTCCAAAAAGAAGGAAACTATAATTTCCGACTTGGATGAAACATTTGCTAGTCTACGAAAATTCAATATGATGTTAAATCCAAAGAAGTATTTCTTTAGAATTCCAGCCGGAAAATTTTTAGGCTTCATCGTCTCTGAGCGAGGCATATAGGTGAACCGAGACAAATCAAGGCTATTTTAAACATTACCAGGCCGACTCGCCTGAAGGACGTACAACGTCTCACTGGTTGCATTGCAGCGGTGAGTCGGTTCATCATCCGGCTCGTAGAAAGAGCCACACCTTTGTACAAACTCTTGAAGAAAACCAACAAATTTGTCTGGACTCAGGAAGCCGAACTGCCCTACAAAGTTTGAAAGATCTACTTTCAAACCCACCAGTTCTCGCAGCGCCAGAACCTCAGGAACCTAAGTTACTCTACATTGCAGCGACCAACAAGGTCATAAGTGTGGTAACAGTAGTCGAGCGCGAGGAAGAGAGCCACGAGCATAACATGCAGCGGCCAACTTATTATCTGAGTGAGGTCCTGACAGAATCAAAACAACGGTATCCACACCATCAAAAGCTAGCCTATGGAGTGTTCTTTGCATCCAGAAAGCTACACCACTATTTTCAAGAGCACAAGATCACAATGGTGAGCACCGCTCCCCTACGAGATATAATCAATAATAGCGACGCCACAAGACGTGTCGCAAAGTGGGGAATAGAGCTTGCAGCTTTCGACATTGAGTACAAACCATGTACAACAATCAAATCCCAAATACTTGCCGACTTTGTTGTTGATTGGACAGAGACGACAGAAAACACAGGCCCTCCAGACTCAGAATTTTGCACCCTTCAATTTGACGGATCAAAAGCACGAGGAGGCTTGGGGCTGGCGTGGTGCTCAAATCACCCCGAGGAGATAAGCTATTCTATGTGTTGCAAATACACTTCACGACAACCAATAATATTGCCGAGTATGAAGCACTGCTGCATGGAATACGAATGGTCAAAAAAATTGGCATATCAAGACTCATGTGTTACAGAGACTCGGATTTAGTTGCTCAGCAAGTATCCGATATCTGCAACGCAAACAAGCACATGGCAGCATACAAAGCTATTGTGGATGAACTATCAAAATCGTTCGAGGGTTTTGAGGTTCAACACATCCCTCGAGCACCAAATGAGGAAGCAGATGCTCTATCAAGGATAGGCTCTGCACGTAAACAAGTACCAGATGGCGCTTGCTTAGAGCATTTAAGGGTCCCCTCCATAGTCAGAGTTGATGAGGACTATCCGACGAAATCCGACTCACCTTTAATAGAAGTTCTGGCTGTAATTCCCATCTGGACAAAACCCTATCTGGATTTCCTGATAGACGGAAAAATACCCGAAGACGAAGTCTTGAGCCGGCAGATTATCCGACGAGCAAAATCCTACACTATAATAAATGGTGAGCTCTATAAACTGAGTGTTTCTGGCGTGTTTCAGTGATGTATTTATTCAGAAGGAGTGGAAATATTAAGAGAAATCCACGAAGGCGAGTGTGGTCATCATGCTGCAGCCAGATCCTTAGTGGCAAAAGCTTTTCGACATGGATTATTTTGCCTTACAGTTAAGGCATATGCCAATAAACTGGTCAAAACATGAAGAGGCACATGTTCCGGCTGAACAACTGCGAACAATCCCTATTACATGGCCGTTCGTGGTCTAGGGGCTTGATATGGTAGGGCCGTTTCGCACGATAAAATGTGGATTTACTCACCTACTAGTGATGGTGCATAAATTTAAAAAATGTATTGAGGCTAAACCCATAACAAGCTGGGATGGAGCCACAGCCACAATGTTCATCGAGGACGTAATCATCCGATTCGGATATCCACACAGTATGATTACTGACAATGGGAGCAATTTTTCCATGGGTGAACTTGCCTAATTATGCGAAGAACAAGGGATCCGACTCGATATTGCATCATTCGCACATCCACAAGCTAATGGACAAGTGAAAAGAACTAATGGCCTTATTTTACAACGAATCCGACCTCGCCTTGAGGCACCGCTTCGTAGGGCCACGGGGGCTTGGGTGGAAGAATTACCATATGTGATATGGAGCTCATTACAACTCCTAACAGATCAATCGGCTATACTCCTTTCTTCTTGGTCTATGGTGCAGAAGCAGTTCTTCCAAGTGATCTAATTCATCAGTCTCCACGAGTCAAAGCGTATATCAAAGAATATGTAGAATTTCCTCGACAAGATGATCTCGATATAATCGAAAAAGTACGCGTCGTTGCTGAGCAGAGATCTATAACCGATCAACAGAAGTTGCGCAAGTATCATAGTCAGAGAGTGCAAAACCGTTCTTTCCAAAAAGACGATTTGGTTCTCTGACTTGTGCAAAAGAGAAAGCACAAACTTTCCCCGATTTGGGAAGGAACTTTTATGGTTAACAGAGTTATACATAATGTTTCATATTATTTAACCAATATGAGACCAGTAAAGCAAAGACCTGATACTCGGAAGAGAAAGAGAGGTGGTGGCAGCACCCAGACCCAGATGAAATAGACCGTCCATAGAATATTGCATAGCTACGTCCCTTCTATTCTTAGTTATATTTCCTTGTAATCATATATGTACATTTTCAAAGTGAAATAAAGTGTTGGTTTCCTCATATGTTATCTTTGAGAAGTTTTTACCATCTTATTTCCAAAAAGAGCATGTCAATTTTTCAAAAATCCCAGAATGCTTGAAAGTACTTTATGCTCATGTTTGTTCTGGTTACGATTTTTGATTATCTAAAAGTGTTACCTTAGGGTACAAAATTTAATTTATTGTCTATACTTTGGTTTTTTATCTGATTGCTTAGATGCGGGCATTTTTCGAGTAATGAGTTGTTGGTACTGGAAGCCGGCTTTGTCTCCAAGTTTAAACTGGTTTAGCAATTGCGCTCCGTTGCTCGGCAAAGTTTCCGTGCTAAAGGTTGGCCGACTCACGAAAGGGACGAGGCAGAGATCCAGATAAAACGACAAGTATAGGCATAAAAACACAAAGTGCTTTAGAAATTTCCAAGCACATGCATAAAAAATATATAAGAATAGAGTTCTACGATAGTAAAAGCATTAGATTTTACAAGACCAGCACAAAATAAAACATTGTTTCCATCATTACATTGCCATAAGTTCAGAATAATGCATAAAACCTACTTATGCTGCAGATTCAGGTGGTGATGAAGCAGGTGGAGCGCTGGAGTCGATAGCATTTTCGCACTCGATCTCAGACTAGAAAGCAATGCTGGCTTCTGGCTCTTGGAGAGAGGGAGGCACGACGACGGATTCAAAGAACGGCGTCGTATATTTGGTCATCTCTGCCACACGACAAGCATAACCTGCACAAGACTCTTGGATGGCCTTGATGTCCTGTGGGTTACCCTCATCATCTTCCTCGGCAATACCCTTGGTTACATGCCAAATTTCCATCTCGCCGTGGTGACTCATAACCATGGTAAGAGCAGTCTGAGCAGCTATCCGAGCGTAGGAGATCTTCCAGTCTTCAATAAGCTTCGAAATCTCCTTGACCTTGTCCCTCACCTCGTGCACTGACATTGTGTGCAAGTCGGAAAGCTTGACGGATTCACCAGCCTCTTCAAGAGTTTGGCGGAAGTCGTACAAGATATCTCCGACGAGCTTAATACGCTCGAGGCGAGGTTCGGAGGTAAGAGACTCGGAAAGATTCAGGGGGGCTAGGAAAGAACCAAAAAGTCAAAATTCGACAGAAAAGAAAGTGGAAAAATCAACATAAAGAAAGATTCGGAAATCTTACCTAGCACAGAGTGATTCCATTGAGCATGCTCCTTGCGTTGGCTGTTTAGTTCACTAGTTGTGGCCTAGGCAAGATCCCTATGAATATCAAAGTCCTTCTTGAGATCAGCTAGTTCATTATCTCGGAGGTCTATGAGCTTCCAGAGCCTCACGGTCTCGTGATTGATTGACTCCAGGACAACAACTATGGATTTCTCCGATTCTAATGTTAGCTTCTCAAGCTTGTATCGGAGCTCAACATTCACTATCTCCAAGACCTTGAAGTTCTCGGATTGCTCCACCATCTTGCTGGACTGGCACAACAGTTCCGCAGAGGAAAAAATATCAGTCGCACAAAATAAGTTGGACTATGACAAAAAGATATCTGACAAAGAGGAATTCGGAAAAGTTTACCTTCTGCTTCATCTTTCTCAATTTTCAACTTTGAATTCTCAAGGCACAAATATTTGATTTCTTTGATTTTATTGCAAATGTTCTTGAGCAATTCCTGGTTGGAAGATGCAATTTTATGTAAGTTTAGAGAAGGAATACCATCAAACGGCTACTAAGACTCGAGCTGCAAATTTAACTAAATAAAATTACAGGACGAGCCTTGGGGGCTACACTACATCGTTCTTTTGCAACCTAAAAGCATGAACTCGGATCCAACGATGTTTATCTGGCTTTATACTTGGGGGCTAGAGGATATGATAATAAATGCAAATAAGAATCGGAAACTTACAATTTATTCCAGGTGCAATTTTTCAAATCCGAGCTTGGTGGTGTGAAACACCTTCTCGGTAAGGGTGAGGGAAGGAACATCCGTCCCTGGAAGTTCGCCAGTCTCGACTTTAGCATCCCGGACCAAAATTTGGCCAGGAGGCTAACCAGCTTGACGTCCTCCTCCTCCTGGCTCGCTGCTTCTAGGGTCTAGGTTTGCTTCTCAAGACTGGATTGAGCCAGTATGAGGATCTCTTCCTTCTCTTTCCTCTTCAGGCCAGAGACAGCGGATCCAGCCACTTTATCCATCGTTCCTGTAGATATTACCATGGGATAATTACCCTTGACGGGTTCAACCTTGTTAGTTGCATGATCATCAATGGTTACCAGGACATTCGAGACGTTGCCAACATCAAGAGAGGCAGAAGCTTCCTGTGCTGATGGAGTACTAGATGGAGTTGGTGGCGGCACGGCAGGGGAGATAACAAGGTTTTGCTATCGCATCTGCTTGCCTGGCTTGCTGTCCGGCTTGATCTTACTCTTCAAAGCTCATTTAGCTCTAGAACACGAAAATCCTAAATATCAGGTGCGCTCTGGAAAGAAATAAAGGTACAGAAGTACTGAAAATAAAATATACGGTTCTTACTTTTTAACTACTGGCGGCACTTCGCTACCAGCAGTAAAAACAACTTCTTTCGCCTTGCACTTCTTGGAGGTGGGGGAGACAACTTCTTGCACCTCATCATCCTCCATCGCCTCCGGATGGTATGAAGGATAGCCCTCTAGTGGAGCTAACTCAAACTCAGAGAGTTTCTCGAGCTAACAAAGTCAAAAAGCATCGATAAAAATAGAGTCGGAGAAAGAACAGAAAAGAACGAAGAAACACAAAAGCAGAGTCGAAATATTTACCGGAGTCAGAGGACGGTTGGTCGTATACATCTTCATGGAGACTTCTGGAACTTTTTGTTCCACTCTTTCCTTGATCAAATATTGCATGAGGGTCTTGTAGTCCTTCGCCGGAATCTGGCTCGAACTGACCCGCATCTTTTCCTTCTTGTTGCTCATGATCTGGTGCATGAGGCGATCTCCATGGTGATGGAGAGGCTGAATCCGGCGCTCCAACCAGCAGTGGATCAAGTCGGATCCACGGAGGCCCTCATGCTTCATCAGAAACTCAATCCTCCTCTTGGCGAGGATCAAGATATTTGACAGCTCCGGCGCCTCCGCATCCCATGAATTCTGGTGGGGAGCGGCACCGTCGGTGAACGCCGGAAGACCTTCTGCCTTTCCAGGAGCCGGAATATCCTTGTGATAAAAGAAGGTTCTGGCCCAGCGTTTGACGGATTCACTAGCGTTAATCCTAGGATAGACTCGGTTTATCCTAAGGACTAAGCTAAGAGTGTCAGTGATGTAAGGTACACCAGTGCTAATGGAATACTTCCGAGTACCGTAGTAGTATCGGAAAAGGGTGAGACTTGGCCTAATGCCAAGAAACCCCTCGCACAAAGCTGCATGAGTGCTAATCTCGAGCAGAGAGTTGGGAGGAATATTATGAAGTTGCACACCATAGTAGTTGAGGACCTCAACGAGGAAGTCCGACTGTGGCAAACTGAGGCCGTGGTCGACGTGCGTGCTAGAACCCTCTCGCTGTCACGCGGGGCAGGAACGACATGCCCTGAGGCGCTCCGCCACGCACCAGCGATGATGAATCCTTCGTCCTCCATGACTTGGAGTTCCGCGTTGTCCATGGCACTGGGGATCCAAAGGCTCCGCATCTTCCTATCCTCCACCGCTAACAAACCCACTGTCACTCCTGAGGTCGAGGCAGATGCCATTGATCTTGGAGGAAAAGGACTGGTGGGGGAGAGAGATTTTTTCTCACGGTGTGCAGATGGGAACTGGTGTGGAGTGCTCAAGGAGTACGAGGAGGCAATGAATGAATCGATGGAGAGATAAATCTGAGAGAAAGGGTTTTCTCCCCTCTTTTATTTGTCTCTACATCAAGATTCGTGCGTTAACACGCGCGATTAGCGCCACGCGTATAGGAGAGGGGGAGTTAGCTTGCTCACGACTCTTCCGCACCCTCGATTTTCACGTAGGCATTGAAATGGTGTTCTGTTCCGTAAGGAGCGGACCCACCAACGGTCGTGCTGATAGTACTCCTGTCAGTGATAGGACCTGGTCTGAAAAGTTGTCAGTCCGCACGCCACTGAAAAATCCGGCTTATGTTTCAAACTAAGCAAGGAAAAGACTAAGGTCAGATCAAAACATATCCGACTCAATTGAATCGGAATCCTACATTACTGAAAGAAGTTTTCGCGAACCCTTCAAGATTCTCAAGACGAAGAAACCATCAAGCTAGACAATTTATCCTACTTTGGATCTTGGAGACTTTCGGGGGCTACTTTTAGGGATATACTTTCCGGGTATACCCACAGGACTCGCTGACCAGGGTGGCCCACCAACAGGTTAGAGCTTTGCTTCACGGGCGGCCCAGTCAGAGAAAGAGGAGGATCCAGTTCCGGCTATGACAAGGCCCAGAAGAGTTACCGACTTAGGCCTGTAGTATTACTTGTAGTCCAAGATGTATCTAGTTACCGACTCTATAACGTAGCCGGATAGGTCTCTCCTGTAACCCTAGGCCCCGATGACTATATAAACCGGCCCCATGGGATCCTTTAGGGCACACAGAACCACAATCAACTCGCACATGCAAACTCTCTTGTAATCCGCTATAACATCCGTCTTACGCCAATATATTACTGGGTTGCTAGCAGGATTAGGATCCGATCGCCGCAGTCGGATCTGAACCTGGGTAAACTTGTGCTCACCGCTCCTGGAACATCCGACATCTCACACCCCATCCTTCCAACACCACTAGGCCCCCCTATGGCGTACTTGTCGATAATCCGACGACACCTATAGCATGCTGAAGGCTGTGGATCTGGCCGTGTCAATGTTGGGGAAACTTTCAACGTCCACGGCTTCAAGGCCAATCACATGTCCTATGGCCTCTTCCCGAGGAACTAACTAAAATTGACCTATAGATCTTGGTCGTGTGCCTTCTCCCAAGCCCAAGCCGCTGAAGGTTCTGGGTATGGGCAGCAGGAAGCAAAGGAAGCGGGACCGGGAGGATCGGGACCGGGAGGAGGCGACGAGGAGGCAGTGATGTACTGATGTGCCTGTTTGTGTGGCTGATGCTTCTTTAAGCATCATGCTTTGTTGAACTGTTTTTATGTTGGCTGCTTAGCAGCGTTTGTGTTGAACCTCTGCCTTATCAAGTTTGTGTTGAACCTTGCTTAATTAGTTGCTTGTTATGTTTCTACATTCTAGATGTTTAATATCAACATTTGTTTTTGTAAATGTTGGTGTGTGGTGGGATTTCCTATTTCAGAAAGGTTGAAGGGAAATAGTTAAGCAATTGAGAAAGAGAAACCTGGCAGAGATAGACAGAAAGTGGTGCATGGATTTGTTTCCAGAAAGGGGAGAGAGAGCGAGAGAGAGAGAGGATTCTTTGATTTGTTGCCAAATTAGGCAGGCTGGTTGCATTGCCCTATTATAGACATATTTTTCTCTTCTTTCCTTTTTCATATAGTTGTTCATTTACAAACAAGCCCGTTTTGTCTCACCTGAACCTCTTCTTCCAAAAAATGAGAAATCTACAAATAGGCTGTTTTATCTCACCTGAACCACTTTCCTTCATGAAATAACCTCAATATTTTTTACACATTCTAAAATACGCAGACTTAGCCCAGCCCAGCTTGTGTTCCTGTGCCCGTGCTATCGCTGCATCGGCTGCTTGCTTATTTGGGCCGGCCCAACCACGCCCAGCAGACACGCGCGGGTATGACATCATATACGCGTTAGGTATTTAGTTAGTCCATGGTCGCCTCCGTCCACGACTCGCCTCCTATCCCTCCTCACACGAGCGCCTCCACCACAACAACCTCAAAAATTCCATCGAGGACCACCTCCAGTATTCAACGCCTGCAACGACACAGGTTCATGGATCAGGGATTCAAGGATTAGGTATGTTTTCACCAACTCCTATATGAAAATCTAGAACGAGCGATGTACAAAAATTTCATTAGATCTAGAGGAAATACGATCAAATTTTAAAAATGCATGACAATCATAATTGTGTAGATCAGATCTACATACGAACTAGTATAATAACACTCTATTCTATGTTAGTAGTGAAAGCATGGCGTGTCGGATCTATATGTACTATTAAGAAAATTGTATTATCTAGTGGACACTACTCGATGCTTTGGAATATCATGCGTGTTTATGAACATGCAAACCGTGTTCAAGTATCTAAAACAAGAGTTGGTAGAATATAGATTTCTTTATTCTAAAAAGTTTGTGTACATGTCACTTTCTGGTTAGGTCGAGGAGTATGCTCGCACTCGTCATGTACGTGCCGCTCTTAAGTTTCATAAACCTCTGCATATAAGAGGTATGTAATGTCAAATAAAAAATGAATGCAGTTATAATATTGCTGCTTATGTATGTATTTGTTACATAAAGCTCCCAGAATAAAGTTCGAGAAAGAATTTGAATGTTTCTGCCATTATGGAACCCATGTAGCGATGGATGATGCCAAAATTAATGTACTGAAGTATGGAGTTGGTAATAACCTTCCAAAAATACCATTTTATGTATGCACCATAAATAAATCAAACATCTTGAAAGGAAAAGCAAAAACGATAAAACTTTGGAACTAGTAACAATTTGAAAAATTGTTACATTACTACTATTAGGTACTGATATTTGAATATATTGGTGTAATCTATATGCACTAATTTTCGAGGAGATTCACCATGGAGCAAATTGTTCCATATATTGAACTACCAGCAGACATTCAAGTATTTTGGAACAATATGGTAAAAGAATCTGAAAAGTACATTTGATATTCTGTGATCCCAATGTGATGTAACACAAGCATGCAACTAGAAGGTTTCAAATTGTAGTTTTGCTACTTGCTTCACAAATGAAAGCCCTTTTTGAGTTTAAGAATGGAATTTTCAAACCAAAATGGCTAGCTACAATGCTACCATCATTAGGTATGTGGTCATACCCCCTTGTTCCAAATTTGAGTCCATTTGAAGAACGGTAGATGAAAACATGGTACAAAAGTTGCTCTTTCGAGTAGTCGGACATGATCATTGACCTAACTACCCCCACATTACAGAGTGGACTTCTAGGGGGCATTTTTTAATTTTTTTGTCATTTTCATTCAATGTATTTGCCACACAAATGAACAAATTTGAAGGTTTCCAGGAGAATTTCTCAATTTAATATGAAATTTACAAGGCTTGGTGAACCCATGGTTGACCAGAGTCCTTCGAGAGATTGTGAAAGCATCTGAAAAGTACAACTGATGTTATGTGGTCCCAATGTGATGTACAACCACACAAGCATCTGAAGGTTACAAATTTTAGTTTTGGTACTTGCTTGACAAATGAAACCATGTTTATGAGTTTGAGGGTGATTTTTTAAAATTTTGAAACCATAATGGCTAGATAGAATGCTAGCATCATTAGGTACATGGTGATACACCCTTGTGCGAAATTTGGGTCCATATGAAGAAAGGTAGATGAAAAAATGGTACACAAGTGGTTGTATCGAATAGTTGGACATGCTCGTTGAGCTAACTAGCCCACATTTGATAGTGGACAGCTAAGGGGCATTTTTTTCATGTTTGAAAATTTTCTTGCAAAGTATTTGCCACACAATGACCAAATTTCAAGGTTTCACAAGAATTTGAAAATTTCTGATTTTATTATGAAATTTACAAGTTTTGGTCAAAACAGGGTCCAAATGTGATGTACGACCACATAAGCATGCATCTAGAAGGATTAAAATTGTAGTGTCTGTACATGCTTCACTAATTAAATCATGTTTTTGAGTTTGATGGTGAAATTTTTAAAATTTTCAAAACAACATGGCAAGATAGAATGCATGCTATCATCATTACATACAGTATATAATTACACAATAAGTCACAATGATTCCCATACATATTAAACATGGTTCGTACACTAATAATTACACATGACCAACAAAAGTTCTTGATAAGCTACCAGACATATACAGAAACATAACTGAAAGTAGTAAAATTTAATTCACTCCTCATTAGACCACTTTATGCGCTTGCCATCTTTCCTAGGAGACCAACGGCCATGATTCCATATATCGCTTGTGTTATTGGCCTCCCACCGTTTACGACATAAAAGTTAATCCCACCTGGAAGGGGCCTTTGCTTCCCTATATTCAGCTGCAACTTCTCTGTTTGCGGCATCAGCTGCATCCTCTCCTATTGTGGCTTCAGCTGCAGCCTCTCTTTTTGCAGTTTCAGCGTCATGCTCAGCTATTCTACATTTTCGACAGAGTCCTGCCCTTTGCTTGTCTTCCCTCTTGTAATTGGGGTAAAACACGAGGAAGGTTTGAAAGAAATCGATCTGAGCATACAGCTGGTAGGTCACGTAAGCATCTATGGCTGCATACTTCAGGTTTATATGAGACAACAGCGTCTCCTCCCAAAAAACGTGCCTATCTTCAACGAAAACTTCCTTCATTTTGGTGTACGACGGATCGATGATTCTAGCTGCGAGACTAGCCATTCCATCCTTCTTGCAGTCCCCTTTGATCTTGACAAGATCTTGAATATCGATCCACTTGTGCTCAGGAATTTTGATTCCTGCATGAGAAAACTTGACAGAATCAGATCTTTTGTCGACACTGCATAAAACAATTCCTTTATGCACAAGGAATTGGCGTAGCACCGGACACTTCTTGTCAGGCCTGGAAGTATGTAGTTTTGCATCATGAAATGCATGGCCAAAACAATGACAAAATGAGTAACTACAAATGTTTTCCATGCAAGATCAACATCTCTGAATATATTTGAAAGGTACAAAAGTTTAGTAAATGCAAAATCAAGACTCTCATGTATGGCTTGACATAATTTTTTTTGGTCCTAATAAAATTCAGTAGTTGCAACATGACCAAATGGATAGATTCCATACGCAATAAAATTCACTAGTTGCAAAAATGCATTACTTGCAAGATCCCCACTATAATAAAATTTGGGACTATGACTATTTAGACAATGCAATACCACATCCTGAATAAAAAATGAAACTACAAAAATTTAGTAAATCCAAGGTGAACACTCTAAAAGTTTTTTAGTCATAATTCATTTGGTACTAACAGAATTCAATAAATACAATATGAGCATATGGAAAGATTGTTGTATTTGAGAGAACAACATTTTAGCAAATTTAGGACTAAGACTGTTTAGTAAAGGCAAGATCAATTGATTAAAATCATACAAGTGACCATTAAAAGTAAGAAAACCCTGAAAGTGGTAAACTAAAGAGATCAGATCTACAAACCAGGAGTAGTGGTAGACGAGGACGTGTTGCCTCATTGCCAGTTGAACGGCGTCGACCTGTTTTTCATCGTATTCCTCCTCCTTGGTGTACTCGAGGTCCAATCCAACAAACTTTTCCTCGTCCTTCTCAATCCATTCCTCATACATCCTAAGCACTCGCACAACTATGTCCTCCTTGTTGTTGTATACAACATGTATCTCTGTATTGCCATGGGCAGTGAAGTTTATCTCTCAAGTGTAACCTTCCATGGAGGCAAGGAGTAGACAGAAAGAACAACACATGGGATGCATAAGATAGAGGACATGAGTAAGAAGAAGGCTTTTAGCCAAACAAAGGGAAGGCTAGAATCGTCGCTGCGATTCAGACGTCCTTGAGGAGAAGCCTGGCAGCGGCAAAGAGAAGACAGAAAGAACAATAGATTGGAAGGAGAAGACAGAGGACAGGTGATATGGGATTCCTTGTGGGATTGACCCTAGGGTGGCCCGATCTTCACGGATTTGAGGTGGGGAGTGAGGGCATACCCTATGAACACGATGAATGCAACACAAATGCAAGGTAAAGATACAAACACACGCAAACACAACCCGATTTGATTTGCTCCCGTTGGCTCGAACAACCAATCCAATATAATCCTCGGCGAGAGACTGTTAGGTAAAATCACCAAAGGAGAGATCGGCAAGCGGATGATAGAATCCAAATCAAAGGAGAGAGTAGCAACCAAGTAGAATCCCAAAGGGGAGAGACCTAGCACTACTAGAATCCTTGATGAGGAGAGACCAAACACTTGAGGAGGGTCTTGATGACTTGGAGACGAACACCGAACTCCAAGGCCTTGTACAACTCATAGATTAACAATAGAGAGGGGTTCCCATCTAGGGTTAGGCACAAGCCTTCATTCATCATCAACTCCAACAAGATCTGAGCCACAAGAGGGCTATTTATAGTACTAGGGGCAAAGGGGTAGGTGGGAGGGAATATTCTGGGCATCAAACCCTTCACAACACACAGGCTGGCATTTCCGGCAATAAGTCCGGCGCTGCCGGAGTTGGCACCGACATTTCCGGCGGCGACCAGTTTTCTCGGTCGTTTGCCGGAAGGGCTCATAGAGAATGGTTTCGGTGGGAGGTCCGGTTCACCGGTCAATGCGCCGGAAATTCCGGCGGAGGCTCCGGTTCGCCGGGCTGGTTGCCGGGAATTCCGACGTGGATTCCTACGGCGCCGGGCCTGACGCTGGGAGTCCTTTTCCTCCTTCTCTTTGAAGGGAATATGCCCTGAGAGGCAATAATAAAGTGTTTATTATGTGTATTCCAAGTATATGATAGATGCTTATTTTGCATGCTATAATTGTATTAATACGGAAACATTAATACATGTGTGTTTAATAAACAAACAGAAAGTTTCTAGTTATGCCTCTCTCATAAACTAGCTCATTGATTAACAAGATGATCAAGGTTTCCTTATCGTGGACATTGGATGTTGTTAATAACAGGATCACAACATTAGTGTAACGGTGTGATGAACATTCATCCGAAGTATAGCATTACGATCAAAGTCATTGAGTTTATATTGCTATAACAACTTACGAAGTGATCCTAATCCTTAGACCATGAGATCATGTCAATCACTAACACCGGAAGAGTTTCTTGATAACATCAAACGTCACACCGTAACAGGGTGATTATAAAGATGGATTCAGAACTAATAAAGTGTTATGTTGAGGCTCATGGATCGAGAGTGGAATTTTTTCATCCCGATGACGGATAGATATACTCTGGGCCCTCTCGGTGATATCACATTGATTAGCTTGCAAGCAAGTGATTTGATCACTAGAATGTTATATCACGGGAACGAGAAAAGAGTGCATGTCAGTAACGAGATCAAACTAGGTATGGAGATACCGATGATCGAATCTCGGACATGTAATATATCGTGAAACAAAGGGATTAAGATACTAGCGTAAAAGGTTCCGACGATCACAAGAAAGTCATCGTTGAATGTGTGGGAGTCAGTATGGGTCTCCAGATCCCGCTTCTGATTATTGATCAGAGAGGGGTCTCGATCATGTCCGCATTATTCATGAACCGCAGGGTGACACACTTAAGAGACACCGACATCCAATTGGAGCAAAAGTTTCATGCCGAAAGAATGAAAAGGCGCAGGAATTTATTTCACTAGATACTGAAACAGGTTTTCGGGTGAAATTGCATAAAGTGGTTATGCATGTGAAATAGAATTATAGCAAGGGGTTATTTGTGAATGTTTGTCATTAAAGTAATTGACAAAATTCTGAATAAAATAAAAGAGTTTTATTTAATGAGAGTTTGCATTAAATTTGGTGGAAATTTAATGGCATGTTTGAGTGGGATTTTGAGTGGAGGGAATTTTGTGAGTGGAGTATCCACCCACATGAAGAGGGGAGGGAAAGGGGGCAGCCCCCATGGCCGGCCACCCCCTTGGGGTCCCCCTCCTCCTATAAAAGGCACCCCTCTCCTCACTTCTCACTCACACCTCCTCATGAAGGATCTCTCTCCCCCTCTAGAATTTATTCCCCATGGTCTCGGAATAGCGAGATACATGTTCCCGGTGGCTATTCGGCAAGAAAGAGTTGTTCTTCCGCTGCATCGCTGGAGCGAGGAGGCGGAGGTTGCTCGGTGCCTCGAACGTGTGTGCGAGCACGGATGCGCTGCTGATTTGCGGCGCTAGGACTTCCTCTCGATCTTGAGATTGGCAAGAGATCGTCTACATCAACCACGAGTTGAACTCGTTAAGCTTTGTCGGTCTTCAAGGGTATGTTCTCTACGGATATACATCCGCCCGTTGTTTGTATCTAATAGATAGATCTTGGTACATAGTTCACATCGTAGGAAAATTTTTGTTTTCTATGCTGCGAACCCTACAGTGGTATAAGAGCTGGATCTATGCGTAGATGCTTTACATGGGTAGTACACATATGAGTATGTGGGCGATGATGATCATGTTGTTGCTTATTAGTTGTAATTTTGGATATTGGTGGCATAGTGGGATGAAGAGGCCCGGACAAACTTTACATGTCCTCGCACATGAGACCTGTTCCACGCTTGACATGCAACAAGTTTGCATAAGTGGATAGCGGGTGTTTGTCTCTCCTACTATAGTCAATATCTATTTTGCAACGAGTTGTCAACAATTTGGTTATCCTCGTTGTGGTTCATGTTCGTAGGTAAGAACGGTTCTATCTCGAAAGCCCTAAGCCATGTAAAACTTGCAATGGATAAATTAGAGGCGTCTAGTTTAGATTGTTGCTGGGCTAGTGTTATGATATGGTGATGTTGTAAGTAGAAGTATGAGATGATACTCTTACAACATACATAACGTGTAATCTCCAGAGACCTTGGACTTACACATATAGGTATGATAGTGATCATACCATGATGCACATGATAGAGATCATATGCGGGAACCATATCATTTCACTAATAAACATGTGATGTTTGATAGCATCTTATATCGCTTGTTTAGCGCTTTGTTAGCATAATAAGATGATCCCTCATTTAAATATCAAGATAAGAATGTGTTCTTCCTTTAGTATGCACCGATTATGTTTTCGTCGCTCCAAGACATCACGTGATGATCGGGTGTTCTTGGATCCACGACCATATTTCGGGTGTAAAACAGTTACACACGCGAATACTAAGGTTCTAACTTGGCGAGCCTAGCATATACAGACATGGCCTCGGAACACGGACCGAAAGGTTAAGCATGAGTCATATAGTAGATATGATGCCCATTTGATGCTCTCCTTTGAAGCTATATCGACTCACGTGATGATCGGAATTGGTATAGTGGATTTGGTTCATGTAATCACCAAAAAGGCACGAGGGATGTCGTTTTTGAGTGGGAGTTCATTCGTAATATGGATTAGTTGAACTCAATCTATCATACACTTAGTCTAAACTTTACAAATTCTATTGTAGATGGCACCACCTGCTTTTAATTTCAATGTGTTCATGGAGAAAGAGAAACTTGCAACGAACGGTAGCAACTTTACCGAATGGGCCATGAATTTGAGGATTCTCCTCTCTGCTGCACAAAAGCAATACGTGCTAGAAGCGCCACTAGGCCCCCCACCTTTTGAGGATGCCCCTGACGAGGAGAAAAATTTCTACCAGACTCGTCAGGAGGACCACAACTTAGTTCATTGCGGCATATTGTATGGGCTAGAGCCGGAACTTCAAAAGCGTTTCGAAAACGGCAATGCTTTTGATACAATGGGTGAGTTGAAAATGATTTTCGACACACATGCTGCTGTAGAGAGCTACAACGCTTCAGAAAAGTTCTTTAGCTGCATGATGGAAGAGCACAGCTCTGTTAGTGAGCATGTACTCAAGATGTCGGGTTACGCCGATAAGCTTGTGTCCTTGGGAATAACGATTCCCATTGACTTAGGCATCCATCATGTTCTGCAGTCTCTGCCACTAGCTATAAGAGCTTTGTGATGAACTATAATATGCAAGGCATGAAGAAGTCTCTCCCCGAGCTTCTGTCAATGCTTAAAACTACAGAAGTGGAGATCAAAAAGGAACATCAAGTGTTGATGATCAATAGGAACACTGGTTTCAAGAAATACAAGAAGGGAAAATGGAAGGGAAGTAAGGGCGGCAAGCCGGTTGCCGTGCCTAAAAAGAAACCCCGAGTTGGACCTAAGTCTGATACCAAGTGCTACTATTTTAAGGGGACTGGCCACTGGAAGCGCAACTGCCGCAAGTATTTGGCAGACAATAAGGCTGGCAAGGCAATCAAAGGTATACATGTTATACATGTTATTGATGTGTACTTGACTAGTGCTCGCAGTAGCACCTGGGTATTTGATACCGGTTCAGTTGCTAATATTTGTAACTCGAATCAGGGGCTGCGGAACAAGCGACCGCTAGCAAGGGGTGAGGTCAAGATGCGTGTCGGCAATGGATCAAGCGTTGATGTGATCGCCGTAGGAACGCTGCCTCTCCATTTGCCGTCGGGATTAGTTATAAACATGAATAATTGTTATCTGGTGCCTGCACTGAGCATGAACATTGTATCTGGATCGTGTTTGATGCGAAGTGGTTATTCATTTAAATCCGAGAACAATGGTTGTTCTGTTTATATGAATGAAATCTTTTATGGTCATGCACCGATGATGAATGGTTTATTTCTATTAGATCTCGATGACAATGTTAAAAATATTCATAATGTTGATGCTAAAAGTATTAAACTTAATGATGATATATCCGCATATATGTGGCACTGCCGTCTAGGTCATATTGGCGTTAAACGCATGAAGAAGCTCCATTCAGATGGACTTTTGGAATCACTTGATTTTGAATAATTTGATACATGTGAGCCATGCCTTATGGGCAAGATGACTAGAACGATGTTTTCCGGTTCAATGGAACGGGCGACAGATTTATTGGAAATCATACATTCTGATGTATGTGGTCCAATGAGTGTGTCGGCGCGAGGTGGATATCGTTATTTTGTTACTTTCATGGATGATTTGAGTAGATACGGTTATATCTACTTGATGAAACACAAGTCTGAAACCTTTGAAAAGTTCAAGGAATTTCAGAATGAAGTGGAAAATCATCGTAATAGAAAGATCAAATTTCTACGGTCCGACCGTGGAGGTGAGTATCTAAGTTACGAGTTTAGCACTCACAGGAAAGAGTGTGGAATTGTTTCACAACTCACGCCTGCCGGAACACCACAGCGAAATGGTGTGTCGGAACGTCGTAATCGTACTTTATTAGATATGGTTCGATCTATGATGTCTCTGACGGACTTGCCGTTGTCATTTTGGGGTTATGCATAAGAAACTGCTACATTCACTTTAAATCGGGCACCATCTAAATCCGTTAAAAAGACACCGTATGAATTGTGGTTTGGAAACAAACCTAAGCTGTCATTTCTTAAAGTTTGGGGATGCGATGTTTATGTGAAGAAACTTCAACCGGATAAAATCGAACCCAAAGCGGAAAAATGCATCTTCATAGGATACCCTAAGGAAACTATTGGGTATTCCTTCTATCACAGATCCGAGGGCAAGGTTTTTGTTGCCAAGAATGGAGCCTTTCTAGAGAAAGAGTTTCTCGCGAAAGGTGTGAGTAGTCGGAAGGTAGAACTCGAAGAGGTTATTGAACCTTCTCTTCAAAGTATGGCGAGTAGCGCAGCGCCGGAAGTTGTTCCGGAGTTGGCTTCACCTGTTGAAGAAGGAACTAATGATAATGATCATGAAACTCCAAAAGAGAGTACTACCAAACCTCGCAGGTCTAGCAGGACGCGTGCAGCTCCCGAGCTGTACGGAAATCCTGTCATGAATTTCATGGTTGATGAAAATGATGACCCTGCGACGTATGAAGAAGCGATGATGAGCCCGGATTCGAAAAAATGGTTAGAAGCCATGAAATCCGAGATGGAATCCATGTATGAAAATCAAGTTTGGAACTTGGTGGAATTACCTCACGACCGAAAGGCCGTGGAGAATAAATGGATTTTCAAAAGAAAAACTGATGCTGATGGTAATGTGACCATCTATAAAGCTCGACTTTTCGCAAAGGGGTTTCGACAAATTCAACGAGTTGACTACGATGAGACATTCTCTCCCGTAGCGATGCTAAAGTCAGTTAGGACTATGTTAGCAATTGCTGCATATTTCGATTATGAGATATGGCAGATGGATGTCAAAACCGCGTTTCTCAATGGTAATATTGAAGAAGAGTTGTATATGATACAACCAAAGGGTTTTGTCGATCCTAAGGATGCTAACAAGGTGTGCAAGCTTCAGCGATCCATCTATGGATTGAAGCAAGCATCACGAAGTTGGAATCTCCACTTTGATGAGGTGATCAAAGAGTTTGGATTTGTCCAAACTTATGGAGATGCTTGTATTTACAAGAAAGTGAGTGGGAGCAATGTGGCATTTCTGATATTATATGTGGATGACATATTATTGATCGGAAATGATATAGATCTTTTAAACAATGTTAAAAGTTATCTAAACAGCAAATTTTCAATGAAGGACCTAGGTGAAGCATCATACATATTAGGCATAAAGATCTATAGAGATAGATCTAGACGCCTAATAGGGCTATCGCAAAGTACATACCTTGATAAAATTTTAAAGAAGTTTAAAATGGACGGAAGTAAGAAGGGGTTCTTACCTATGTTGCAAGGCAAGACATTGAGTAAGACTCAAAGTCCGGCTTCGGCGGAAGAAAGAGAGATAATGGACAAGGTCCCCTATGCTTCAGCCATAGGCTCTATAATGTACGCCATGCTATGTACAAGACCGGATGTGGCACATGCTATTATTTTGACTAGTAGGTACCAATTGGATCCAGGTTCGGAACACTGGATAGCGGTCAAGAATATCCTTAAGTACTTACGAAGAACTAAGGATATGTTTCTTGTATACGGAGGTGAAGAAGAGCTCGTCGCTAAGTGTTATGTTGACGCTAGCTTTGACACCGATCTGGATGACTCTAAGTCTCAATCCGGATACGTATTTCTCATGAATGGCGAAGCGGTTAGTTGGAGGAGCTCCAAACAACCTGTGGTGGCGGGATCAACAACGGAGGCCGAATATGTTGCTGCTTCAGAAGCGGCTCAGGAAGCAGTTTGGATGAAGGAGTTCATATCCGAACTAGGAGTGGTTGCAAACGCGTTGGACCCAACAGTGATCTATTGTGACAACAATGGTGCCATTGCCAATGCCAAAGAGCCAAGATCTCACGAGCATTCCAAGCATATTAAGCGCCGGTTTCACTCCATCCGCGAGCATGTCAAGGATGGAGATATAAAGATTTGTAAAGTACATACGGATCTCAATGTAGCAGATCCGTTGACTAAAACTCGCCCTAGAGCAAAACATGATCAACACCAGAACTCAATGGGTGTTAGATTTATCACTATGTAACTAGATTATTGTCTCTAGTGCAAGTGGGAGACTGAAGGGAATATGCCCTGAGAGGCAATAATAAAGTGTTTATTATGTGTATTCCAAGTATATGATAGATGTTTATTTTGCATGCTATAATTGTATTAATACGGAAACATTAATACATGTGTGTTTAATAAACAAACAGAAAGTTCCTAGTTATGCCTCTCTGATAAACTAGCTCGTTGATTAACAAGATGATCAAGGTTTCCTGATCATGGACATTGGATGTTGTTAATAACGGGATCACAACATTAGTGTAATGGTGTGATGAACATTCATCCGAAGTATAGCATTACGATCAAAGTCATTGAGTTTATATTGCTATAACAACTTACGAAGTGATCCTAATCCTTAGACCATGAGATCATGTCAATCACTAACACCGGAAGAGTTTCTTGATAACACCAAACATCACACCATAACAGGGTGATTATAAAGATGGATTCAGAACTAATAAAGTGTTATGTTGAGGCTCATGGATCGAGAGTGGAATTTGTTCATCCCGATGATGGATAGATATACTCTGGGCCCTCTCGGTGATATCACATTGATTAGCTTGCAAGCAAGTGATTTGATCACTAGAATGTTATATCACGGGAACAAGAAAAGAGTGCATGTCAGTAAGGAGATCAAACTAGGTTTGGAGATACCGATGATCGAATCTCGGACATGTAATATATCGTGAAGCAAAGGGATTAAGATACTAGCGTAAAAGGTTCCGACGATCACAAGAAAGTCATCGTTGAATGTGTGGGAGTCAGTATGGGTCTCCAGATCCCTCTTCTGATTATTGATCCGGGAGGGGTCTCGATCATGTCCGCATTATTCACGAACCATAGGGTGACACACTTAGAGACACCGACATCCAATTGGAGCAAAAGTTTCATGCCGAAAGAATGCACAAGCGCAGGAATTTATTTCACTAGATACCGAAACAGGTTTTCGGGTGAAATTGCGTAAAGTGGTTATGCATGTGAAATAGAATTCTAGCAAGGGGTTATTTGTGACTGTTTGTCATTAAAGTAATTGACAAAATTATGAATAAAATAAAAGATTTTTATTTAATGAGAGTTTGCATTAAATTTGGTGGAAATTTAATGGCATGTTTGAGTGGGATTTTGAGTGGAGGGAATTTACAGGAATTTTTTGAGTGGAGTATCCACCCACATGAAGAGGGGAGGGAAAGGGGGCAGCCCCCATGTCCGGCCACCCCCTTGGGGTCCCCCCTCCTCCTATAAAAGGCACCCCTCTCCTCACTTCTCACTCACACCTCCTCGTGAAGGATCTCTCTCCCCCTCTAGAATTTATTCCCCATGGTCTCGGACTAGTGAGATACATGTTCCTGGTGGCTATTCGGCAATAAAGAGTTGTGCTTCCGCTGCATCGCTGGAGTGAGGAGGCGGAGGTTGCTCGGTGCCTCGAACGTGTGTGCGAGCACGGATGCGCTGCTGATTTGCGGCGCTAGGACTTCCTCTCGATCTTGAGATCGGCAAGAGATCGTCTACATAAACCACGAGTTGAACTTGTTAAGATTTGTCGGTCTTCAAGGGTATGTTCTCTATGGATATACATCCGCCCGTTGTTTGTATCTAATAGATAGATCTTGGTACATAGTTCACATCGTAGGAAATTTTTTGTTTTCTATGCTGCGAACCCTACACTCTTCCATGCCTCTTTCTTGGGGGTCTTGGTTCCTAGGGTCTTCTTGTCGTCTTCCGTTGGCGTCATGGTCATGGGCCTGGTCATAGCATTGGCACTGGTCTCAAGTAGTATCCCATTCTCGTCACAACCAAAATAGGGTGAGATATGGAATGAATTCACCTTTGTGGGCAAAGTTGACGAAGCATGATGTGGACTAATGGTGAATGCCATGTATTGGGCTGCATCATCTCCCCCCGCTTCAAAACGAGTCATCCTCGACGAAGTTCCATCATCATATAGGGAGAGAGGTGTGCACATGGTCTTGAGCATGTAAGTTGTTGGATCTCCGGTGTCGTAGCCTTGTTCAAATTGGTTGAAGATCTTGAAGTTGAGCTTGTCATCAAGATGTGGTTGGAGATCTTTTAGCGTGTTCCTTGTAGGTGGTGGGTGAGGTTGTGTATCCTTCAAAACCGACAACAAGGAGAAGGAGTTGTATGATGGATTGTTAGTATTGGTCACACTCAAATCACTCTTCTCAAGTGTGGTGGCATGCGACGTGGCACTCATGATTTTTCCACTCATTTGAGGCTTGTAGCACTCACTCACGTGTTGGTGGATCACTCTCTCACCACTCATCTCACAAGGGTCCTTAGCTTGTTTTATCTTGGGCAACGACGTCATGTTGGATGTGATAATTTGGCTTGGCGTCATAGGTTGTAGCACTAATGTCTTGTCATTCCACTTAAAGGAGTATTGATTGGAGGTACCATCATGTAGTGCGCCCTTGTCGTATTGCCATGATCTTCCAAGGAGCATGTGACACACGGTCATAGGCACGACATCACATTCGACGGTGTCTTGGTATGGACCAATCTTGAAGGAGACGTTGACCTTGTGTTTGATTTGAATGGTGTCATTGTCATCAAGCCACTTGACATGATAGGGACAAGGGTGCTCCATGTATGGTAACTTGAGTTTCTCACAAAGGTCGATGCTCACAAGGTTGTGACAACTTCCTCCATCAATGATAACTTTTATGGACTTGCCATCAATTCCGTCTCGGGTTTGGAAGATGTTGAGGCGTTGGTCCTCTGTAGGGATGGATTTGGTCGTCAAGACTTGGGCGATGACAAGTGAGGGGCTTGGATCATGTTCACATAGAAGCGTGTCCTCATCTTGCATTGCGGCATCCTTTGTGATAGCGGCTTGAGTCAAAGCTTCAAATTCATCTTCGCTAACGGAGTATGTTGCGCCGTTCTCATCCGTTAGCATGACTCTTGTGTTGATGCACTCATAAGACTTGTGGCCCTTTCCTCCACACTTGTAGAAAACTACTTGACTTTCCGTTGTTGAGTTGGAGGAGGATGCCATAGGTGTCTTGGATTGCTTGGAGGAGCTTGTTGCTTGGTTTCTTGGCTTGGAGGGGCTACTTGAGTTGATTGAAGCGAAGTACGCCCTTTGCTTCTCGTAAGCATGTTCCTTTTGCAAGTGGCGCTCGGCCTTGGTTGCTTGGTGAAGAAGGTTCACGAGAATCTTGTAAGGTTGGAAATCGACTATTTTGTGTATTGGGCGGCTCAAACCATTGAGGAACCGTGCGATCGTTTGCTCCTCAAGCTCCTTCACATCGGCTCTCATCATAGTCATCTCCATCTCCTTACAGAACTCTTCAATTGTCTTTGTGCCTTGCTTCAAGTTTTGTAGCTTGTCGAAGAGGTTTTGGCAATAATGCTCAGGGACAAATCTTGCATACATCACATTCTTCATCTCGGTCCAAGTGGTGACCGGTGGTTCTTCTTGCTTCTCACGATTGCTTTGGTAGTCTTCCCACCAAACATTGGCGTAATCCTCAAACTCAAGAGATGCCATTGCCACTTTCTTCTCTTCGGAAAAGTTGTGCACACGGAAGATCTTGTCAACTTTGAGCTCCCATTCAAGATATGCATCGGCATTTTCTTCTCCTTTGAACTTGGTCATAACGAACTCGAGCTTCCCAAACTTGCCATCATCACGCTCATGGTGGTTTTTGCAACGTTCTTGGTGCATACTTGCGTCACTTGGTGGGCGTGGAGGCGGAGGAGGAGGATCTTGATTGCCTTGAGGTTGTTGTGGTGGATGAGCTTGATGATGCTCGAAGTCTCTTCTTCGCCGTTGGTCGGAATCATTGACATTCATAGCTTGACGGTGTTAGTGGTTGTGTTGTGCATGCCGGTTATTGCGTCGAGCTTGGCGTGCATCCTCATCATCATCACTTGTGTCCCATACCGGTTCTTGATTTTGTTGACGTTGCTCGTGGTGGTTATGAGGAGGATGACGACGCCTATCATTGTGGTTTGCTTCATCATGGCGTTCTCGAGGTTGGTGCACGTCGATGATTGCTTGGTGTGGTGGTGGACCATGCTCTTGTCGTTGTTGTTGAGGTTGAGGAGCATTTGGGTCCACCGCTTGAGGGCGACGATGACGAGCTTGTTGGTCCCCATTATGGTGGTGGGGTTCTCCGCGTCGGGAGTGTGACCTTGAAGACTCGCCATGTCGACTTGAAGAGTGCGTGCGGGATGAACTTGACGAGCTTGAGCGATGACCGTGTCGGTTGCCAAGGTTGACAATAGCTTGGTGAAGAGCTTGGAATTGAGAATGGTGCTCCTCTTGACGTTGCCGCTCACGGTACTCAAATTCTCGAAAAGTATCATCAAGACGGTGCTCAAGTCGCCCAAATTGATTGTTGAATTCTTGGCGTTGCGCCCATAGGTTGTGGCGCGTGGCAAAGCCATCTTGGTTGTTGAAATTTCTATCTCCACTAGCTCCACTTCCCTAGACATGGTGCACAAACACACTTGATAGATAGGGTGAGATTGGTGGAATGGTAATTGCTACCTTGTCTCACCGGAGTCAAAGATTGGAAAGATTATTGTTGCCGAGAGCAAAGCAAATAGCGGGTACACAAGACAGACACACACAAAGGCCTATGGTGGTAGGTTAGAAAGGTGGATAGCAAATGGGGCAACCAAACGAAAAGGTTTTTGTCAAAAGTGGTAAGGGACCAAAGATCAAAAGCAAAAAGGATATGATCTACAAAAACACGGAGAAAACACATGCGTGGAGAAAAATGGGGTTAGCACGACTATGAAAATGAGCACAAAATGTCCTAACGACGACTAAGCTCGGTGCCGTGCCAACACAAGGAGATACCATAGCTCGTTTGCAACAAGATTGAGAAGCAACCTATTTGCACGCTTGCCTTGCTCTAACTCGCTCTCTTGCTTAGAAGCTTTGGACTCTCTTTTGTATTGGTATCTTTTTTTTTGGTATCTCTTTTCTCTCTATGCTATGGAGTCACCTTTTGCTATTGCCTATGCACTATCACTTCGCAAGAGCAAGCGCACAATGCTTCGGCAAACACAAAATGAGCTACTCTCGATAGGTTAGGTATCACACAAAGGAAGAAAGGCTATACAAGGGTGGTGCAAGTTATACCTTTCGTATTGTTGATGACTTGCGACCGGTGTTGGGGAAGGGGTTCCGGTGTCGCGGTGTCAAAAAGTGCGTATGTACAGATGTAATGCAAGCTTGAACTTAGTTGCGACACGCACACGAAACACGAACAAAACAAAAAAAAGGAAAATGGTCAAAATTTGGGGCCTGATGGTATTTCGGCAAAACAGTCGGTGGACCGGTGCTGGCGCAGGAAATTCCGGTCGGGACTTCGGCGTCGCCGGAATTCTCACCGGAATTTTCGGTGACAGAACCGGTTCGCCGAGGTGTTCGCCGAAATTGGTTCGTGATGAACTTCCAAAAGTCAAATTGAGAAATTTGTCGAAAATTAGTGGAATTTGGGCTGGGGGATAGGGCAAGGAAGGTAGATAGACACCCAAAGCAACAGATCTGTGGACCAAAACCAAGAAAAACTCATCAAATCAAGAGATCGATCCAAAAGCAAATTGGGCAATATTTTTGGTATTTTCGAATTTATGGTGGATATGGGTAAACGAAGTCAAATCCGTGGCAACCAAAAGCTGCTGATACCAGTTGATATGGGATTCGTTGTGGGATTGACCCTAGGGTGGCCCGATCTTCATGGATTTGAGGTGGGGAGTGAGGGGATACCCGATGAACACGATGAACGCAACACAAACGCAAGGTAAAGATATAAACACACGCAAACATAACCCAATTCGATTTGCTCCCGTTGGCTCGAACAACCAATCCAATAGAATCCTCGGCGAGAGACCGTTAGGTAGAATCACCAAAGGAGAGATCGGCAAGCGGATGATAGAATCCAAATCAAAGGAGAGAGTAGCAACCAAGTAGAATCCCAAAGGGGAGAGACCTAGCACTACTAGAATCCTTGATGAGGAGAGACCAAACACTTGAGGAGGGTCTTGACGACTTGGAGACGAACACCGAACTCCAAGGCCTTGTACAACTCATAGATTAACTATAGAGAGGGGTTCCCATCTAGGGTTAGGCACAAGCCTTCATTCATCATCAACTCCAACTAGATCTGAGCCACAAGAGGGCTATTTATAGTACTAGGGGCGAAGGGGTAGGTGGGAGGGAATATTCTGGGCACCAAACCCTTCACAGCACACAGGCTGGCATTTCCGGCGATAAGTCCTGCGCCGCCGGAGTTGGCGCCGACATTTTCGGCGACGACCGGTTTTCTCGGTTTTCTGCCGGAAGGGCTCATAGAGAGTGGTTTCGACGGGAGGGCCAGTTCGCCGATCGGTGCGCCAGAAATTCCCGCGGAGGCTCCGGTTAGCCGGGCTGGTTGCCGGGAATTCCGGCGGCGCCGGGCCTGGCGCCAGGATTCCTTTTCCTCCTTCTCTTCCATGCCTCTTGCTTGGGGGTCTTGGTTCCTGGGGTCTTCTTGTCGTCTTCCGTTGGCGTCATGGTCATGGGCCTGGTCATCGCATTGGCACTGGTCTCAAGTAGGATCCCATTCTCGTCACAACCAAAAGAGGGTGAGATATGGAATGAATTCACCTTTGTGGGCACGGTTGATGAAGCTTGATGTGGACCAATGGTGAATGCCATGTATTGGGATGCATCAACAGGAGGAAGAGGAAATGGTCTTTCTTCGAAACAGGGGATATGCTGGAACCGTCGCTGCGATTCAGATGAACTAGTGGAGACGCGTGGCGGCGGCCGTTCCATATTTTGAGTAAACAAATATGAAAAAGGAGCCCTCATTAAAAAGAATAATAACGAGGATATATGCGTCTTGTGCTATCACGTCAATTCAAGCTATCGGTCATTTAGTCCTGTCCATTGCGTCACCTATAGCTCATGTGCTCTGCATCACTACTTATCACGTGCCAAATCCTAGCATGCAATTTAATTGCGCATAC
Organism: Avena sativa; assembly: GCA_916181665.1. Taxonomy (NCBI): domain Eukaryota; kingdom Viridiplantae; phylum Streptophyta; class Magnoliopsida; order Poales; family Poaceae; genus Avena; species Avena sativa. Next base: position 255,501,743 of record OV702299.1, read on the forward strand.
ACAGGTCTCGTCCGTGTGGAAGGCAAGGAAGAGGGCCGAAATTAGTGAGGGTGGGCATTGGGACCGTCTAACATGAGTACATTAGACTACATGCAAGTGGCGCAGAACCAATTTCATGCAAGTAAGTGAAAAAAATAATCTTGAGGGGAACATGGGGACCCACCTGTCAGCGAGTGAATGCACGTGCAAACATGAGTACATTTGACTTGGATCATGCATGGCGGACGTCGATTCCACTGCATGCAGGTGGCGCAGAACCAATTTCATCGAGTGCTCCCGCCTTTCTTTCACGCTGCTTCCCGCGAGTTCTCGGTGTTTCCTGCCGCGTCCAGGCGCGGCCATAGAAGTGGTAGGTCGCCGAACGATCTTCGACCATACCCGCGCAACCCACAACACAAAAAACCACCATGCCTGGCCGCTGGCATCGACACGACGAGCTCCATGGCAACCCTGATGCCGGCAGAGAAGAGGTGCCCAAGCGTCCGCGTCCGTCGTGGTGGCTGAATCCGCCAGAGTTGTCGGATGTGCTGCCTCCTCCGATTCCGGTGCACCCGCGGATTTACAGGATGGGCACACCGCCGGTTCGCCCTTTCTACAGCCGTCACGAGACCATCGGCGAGCCTTTCACGATGGCAGTGGCGGAACGTGTATTTCTGCCGGAATACCGGCGATTGGAGCAACTCGGATTGGTGCGTGGCGATGATACGTCCAAAACGTATCTACTTTCCTGAACACTTCTCCTCTAAACTTGTGTGATTTGGATACAACTAACACAGACTGATGCTATTTTCAACAGAATTACCTTGGTGTCTAGTTTTTGTGCAGAAAATCAACTATCAGGAAAAATCCCAGAAAATAAGCCAAAAATCCTATTTCACCAGAAGATCCACGGATCCAGAAGACGAAACGGAGTGGAGGCATGCGGGGCCCACACCCCTGCCAGGCACGGGTGGGCCCTGCCCTGCGCCTAGGGGGTGCGGCCACCCAGGCACCCCCTCGGGCTCCCTCAGCGCCTATAAGTTGCCCCTTGACCTAAAAACCTCTGGGGGTTTCGACGTTTTCCAAAGAAGAGTTCTGCTCTGCCGCCACCATTAGAAACCAAGATTCGGATCCAGAAACTCCGTTCTAGCACCCTGCCGGGACGGGGAATTTGGAGAGGATCATCGCCATCGTCATCAGCACTGCCTCTCCATCAACCATCGGTGTTTCCCTCATCCATGAGTGAGTAATCCCCCGCTGTAGGCTTGGGGATGGTAGGGATTGGATGAGTTCTATCATCTAATCGAATAATATTGTTAGGGCATAGTGCGTAGTATCTCTATTATTGCTATTTGACTTGGTTGCAACTTGTTGTGCTTAATGCTTGTCACTAGGTCCCGAGTGCCATGATCTCAGATCTGAACTTATTATTGAATCATTATGATAGTATTGTTTGTGATCTTATCTGCAAGTTGTGTACACATATCATTGTCCGGATCCAAAGGCCCCGAAGTGACAATAATTGGGACAACCAGAGGGGATGGCTATGGTGTGAGGATCACATGTGTTCATGGAGTGTTAATGCTTTGCTCCGGTGCTCTATTAAAAGGAGCACCTTAATTGTCAATAGTTCCCTAGAGGCCCGCTACCACGGGCTGGCTGGATGCAAGATGTTGTGCAAGTTCTCATTGCGAGCACTTATGACTATATATGCAGCACATGACTAGGATTGTTTAGTAGTTGGATGCTTGTTATTATTTATCTGCAATTCCCTAGATCTTGAAGTTACATGTTTAGACTTGTCCACGCAACGTCCGTCCATCCATCCCTATGCCTATCGCACTCGAATCCTACTGTTACCATTACTGTTACTAATTCTCCTGATTCACTGTTGTTGTTTCTACTATAAACTGTTGCTACTGATAAACTTCTGTGAGCAAGAACTATTTCCAGGTGCAGCTGAATTGACAACTCAGTTGTTAAGGCTTGCAAGTATTCTTTGGCTCCCCTTGTGTTAAATCAATAAATTGGGTAATACTACACGCGAAGACTGTTGCGATCCCCTATACTTGTGGGTCATCAAGACTATTTTTCTGGCGCCGTTGCTAGGAGCATAGATTTATTTGTGATTTCACTTGGATCTATTATTGTTCACTGCTACTCCTTTCATCATGGGGAAGTCTCGTGATGGAAAGTTCCCTATTTTACCATCCACTACAAGAAGAGGTATTGTCCTAAACACCTCTATTGCTCTTGATTCACCGTCTGTTATAAGTAAGCTTGTTACACCACCACCACATACACATGCTACACACACTGCTACTACTGCTGAATCTGAAACTGATTTTGATGCTCATGATGTTACTTCTACTGTGCTTGATGCGAGTGGTTCATTAGGTCCTTTCCTAGATGCTACTTTGGCTAGTCTAGGAAATACTGAAACTCCTAGTGAAGACACTGTTACACCTGTTAGCTCACCTTAGTATAGAGAGAGTTATGATATTAATGATGGTTACATTGAGTTCACTAATGAATTTGTTGAAGTGTGCCGAAACACACATGGTGCTAGTGCTATTAAGAGTCTCCTTGCTAGGCGTACCATTATTCCTAAGCTATCCTTTGATCCTAAGTTTGCCACCTCTCCCATAGATATTAAAGATAAAGATTATGATTTTTCTCTTGATCTATCCTTATTAGACATTGTTGAGGAAGAACCTTTTTGTGGGACTGAAAATGAGAGTGCCGTGGCTCATATGAATGAGCTTTCTAGTATGAGTGCTTTATTCTCTGATGATTTTAAGATGCGTAAGTACTTTGTTACTAAGATCTTCCCTTTTTCACTAAAAGGAGAAGCTAGGGCTTGGTTTAATAGATTACCTCCTGGTTCCTTTGATAGTCTTGATTGCTTGATTGCTTCTTTCTTCAAGAAATATTTTCCTCCCAGTGCTAGACATGCTGCTTTGTAGAGACTATTTGATTTTAAACAGGGAGAAGAAGAGAAATTGCCTGAGTCATGGACAAGGTTCTGTACCTTGATTCATGCACATCCTGGATGTCCATTTCCTAAAATGAGCTTCTTGATATTTATTATAATGGACTAACTGATGATTCTAGGACAGACCTAGATAGCTTTGCTGATTGTGTTTTCAGGAAAAGAACTCCTACAGATGCTGAAGAATTAATGGCTAAAATAAGCAAGAATTATGATGATTGGACTTCAACTAAGCTAAATACTTCTGAGACTATTATTCCTGAACCAGTTTTACCTGAACCAGTTCCAATACCAACACCAAAGAAGAGGGGAGTTATTGCATTAAATGATGAAGTGATGAAGGAATCTAAGAAATGTCTAAAGGAGAAAGGTATTAGAGCTGAATATGCGAAGAATCTACCTGCTATAGAAGAATTATGTAAGCCAATTCCCCACTCATCTACTATTGAGGTACACTCTCTCCACTTTAATGAAGGTGATATTCCCTTTGGTAAGCCTCCTGATCAATGCTTAGAGGAACTTGACACATTTATTGTTAAACAAGGTAATTTTAATAAACAAGTTCAGAGTCATTTATTGGAAAACTCTAGAGATATCTATGAGTTGAAAGATATTCTGGAAAGAACTTCTAATGATATTAAAATGCTTTGTAAACACTTTCAAATGGTTCAAACCCAACTTGATCAACTTCCTAAGGTACAAAAGGATATGCTAGTTAATGCCTCAGGAGATAAACATGCTTATGGAATTAGAACTAGGAGTGGTATAGCTACTCAAGATCCTTTATATCCTGAAGGACACCCTAAAGAATCGAGCAGGATTCTCAACAAGGTGAAGATAGTGTTAGTCCTCGTAAGAGGAAGAAAAAGAAACACTTAATAGTTGAGGAACCCCTCGAACCTGATGTAGATCCTAATAGTATATCTGTGTCTAATGCTGAAACTGAGAATGGTAATGGTAATAATGATGCTCCTGATAAGGAGGCACACTAAGAACACTAGGTACACAAAGGAATATTTTATTACTAAGAAACATAGTAGTGAGAGAGAACCTTGGGTGCAGAAACATATGCCTTTTCCTAATAAGAAATACAAGTCAAAGGAGGAAGAACACTACAACAAGTTTTGTGCGTGGATGAAACCTTTATTTTTGCAAATTCCTTTGACTGATGCCATTAAGTTGCCTCCTTATTCAAAGTTAATGAAGGACATTGTCTCTATTAAAAGGAAGATTCCTAATGAGGAGATTTCTACTTTTCTTGCTAATTATTCCTTCAATGGTAAGGTTCCAAAGAAACTTGGTGATCCAGGTATACCAACTATTCCTTGCTCTATTAAGAATAATTATGTTAGAACTTCTTTATGTGATTTGGGAGCTGGAGTTAGTGTTATGCCTTTTTCTCTCTACAAGAGAATCCAGCTAAAAAAGTTGATACCAACTGATATATCTTTGCAAATGGCTAATAAGTCAACTACTATTCCTATTGGTATATGTGAGGATGTTCCTGTTCAAGTGGCTCATAATTGCTTGGTTTGACTGATTTTGTTGTGCTTGAGATGACTGAAGATGATAATATGCCTATTATTTTTGGGAGAACTTTTCTTAATACTGCAGGTGCTGTCATCAATTGTAATCAAGGGAAAGTAACATTCAATATTAATGAAAAAGAGCATATTGTCTATTTCCCCAAGAAGGTTGTTAAGAGCTATTGCCTGAATTCCATTGAAAATATTGAGAGCATCAAGGTTGGAGAAATATATTGTCCCATTCCACAAGAAAATTTTGAAACTATTATGATTGTCACCATTGCAATCAAGTATGAGGTAGCATAATCACCTTGTGGAATGCAAAGTTTTGTTTCATATAAGATTGTTTTGGTAACAATACTTGATCAACCTTGTTAACAAAAGGATTTTAATGACAGATTTCTTAGTGTGTAACTACCTGCTGTGGCGAGAAGAGCGGAACTCTTCTCTGGAAAACGTCAAACCCCCCAAGGTTTTTAGGTCAAGGGGTAACTTATAGGCGCTGAGGGAGCCCGAGGGGGTGCCTAGGGTGGCCGCACCCCCCTAATACAGTAGGTAGTTAGAACATAGAACAGATTTTGTCCATTCTTCATCTCATTACATCATTCTCTCTCTACACCTAAAATGTTTCCTTCATACAAAACTTCACACAATCTTCATTAGCAACATTAGTGTATTCAAAAGATATTAGATCTTAGGCAAAGCTTTGGAACAACAAAAATTTTCACTAAAAACACAAGCTAATTTAGCAAATCCTTCAAAAAGCTCAATTCCCCAAAAGAGAACTCAAAAAGGAATCAATAAGAAGCAAATGCAAATAATGGCAGAAATCTGTCAAGACAGACCAGCAGGTAGAAACCAAGCATAATAGTTACCAAGAGTTAAAATTTGTCAATCATAATAAGTTGCCCCTTGACCTAAAAACCTCAGGGGGGTTCAACGTTTTCCAGAGAAGAGTTCCGCTCCGCCGCCACCATCAGAAACCAAGATTTGGATCCAGAAACTCCGTTCTAGCACCCTGCTGGGACGGGGAATTTGGAGAGGATCGTTGCCATCGTCATCACCAACGCCTCTCCATCAACCATCAATGTTTCCCTCATCCATGATTGAGTAATCCCCCGCTGTAGGCTTGGGGATGGTAGGGATTGGATGAGTTCTATCATGTAATCGAATAAGATTGTTAGGGCATAGTGCCTATTATCTCTATTAGTGCTATTTGACTTTGTTGCAACTTTTTGTGCTTAATCCTTTGCTCCGGTGGTCTATTCAAAGGAGCACCTTAATTGCCAGTAGTTACCTAGAGGCCCCGCTGCCACGGGCTGGCTGGATCGAAGATGTTGTGCAAGTTCTCATTGCGAGCATGTATGCCTATATATGAAGCACATGCCTAGGATTGTTTAGTACTTGAAAGCTTGTTATTATTTATCTGCAATGCCCTAGATCTTGAAGTTAATGTTTAGACTCGTCCATGCAACGTCCGTCTATCCATCCCTATGCCTACCGCACTCGAATCCTACTATTACCGTTACTGTTACTATTGCTCATGTTTCACTGTTGCTGTTGCTTTGCTGTTGCTACTACAAATTGTTGCTGCTGATAAACTTCTGTGAGCATGAAATATTTCCAGGTGCAGCTGAATTGACAACTCAATTGTTAAGGCTTGCAAGTATTATTTGTCCCCCTTGTGTCGAATCAATAAATTAGGTAATACTACCCGCAAAAACTGTTGCGATCCCCTATACTTGTGGGTCATCAGGCGACCTCCGGGAAGCGGTGCGGGCCAATCCTGATGATGCTTCCCTGCATGCCTGCCTCGACCGAGCTGAATAGGAGGAGCAGACGCAACGAGCGCTCATCAATTCTCTCAATGACGAATGGTGTATCTGACCTGCCGTAGCCGCTGCCCCCAGCGCCAGCGGCCGCGCATAGTCTTAGGTTGTAACGATGTTTTAGGGCGGCCTGAGTGTAACGATGTTTTAGGGCTTGAATAAAGATTTTCAATTGAAATGGCCAATGCCTACATTCATACATCATACATGGCACGCGCACAGCCTAGCCTACTTGTCGGAATTGGAGGAGGAGTCGCAATGGTAGCAGCGGCAGCACATGTTGTGGTCGAAGACGTTGACGCCAAACTTTCTATTGGCGCTTTATTGACGTGGGAGTTTCTTCTTCTTCGGTCCCCGGCAACGGCTCCAGAAAACTTGTTAATGACTCCTTGTTGACGTGGAGCACTTCGTCAGGAAACCCCAAGAGCAAGGTGTGAAGCATCACATCAGCAAGTCTTTGCTCAGTGAGAAACCAAGGTTATCAAACTAGTAGGAGGAAGGAAACCTCTCAAAGGTGTTGTAAGTAACGTGGAAACCTACACAATACAAACTCAAGACTTTGCCCCAACGAACAATGAGGTTGTCAATCTCACCGGTTGTTGTAACAAAGGATTAACTGTATGGTGTGGAAGGTGATGATGGTTTGCAGTAAGTAAACAGTAACAGTGGAAGATGTATCAATGGTAAAGATTGGACCGGGGGTCCATAATTCACTAGAGGTGTTCTCCTTATATAAACAAACATGGCAAGCTGGGTAAATAAATTACAGCAGGGCAATTGACATAACTGAGCAAGGCATAACAATGCAATAATAGACAAAAAGATCCTATGAGAATCGATTAGGCAATACAACAATATACATAGACCGCCATTCAACTGCATCTATGACTAGAAGTCCACCTTCAGGTTATCATCCGAACCCCCTCCAACATTAAGTTGCAAGCAACAGACAACTGATTTAAGCAAAGTGTGTAAGGTAAACAATCCACATGTTCCATGAACAAGAGACCGTTGTTTTCTCCCTAGTGGCAACAACACATCTACCCCCGAAGAGATTTCTGTCACTTCCCTTGGAAAATAGAGGCATGAATCATAAATACCCCCTCTTGGAGTTACTAGCAACTACTTGGCAAAGAAAGCTACTAACAATGGAGAGCATGCAAGATCACAAACAACACAGACATGATAGAATCAAATAGAGAAAACCATTAATCAATCTGACATAGTAATCTCAATATCCATCGGATCCCCGCAAACACAACATGCATGATTACAAATTGATTAGATCTTGATCATGAACGGAGCTCACAATATCTATACATGAAAGCACAAGGATGAGATACAACCATCTAGCTACAACATGCCCCCTAGTCCAAGGTGGAACTACTCACGCTTCATGCCGGAGGCTGGCGTGATGAAGAAGAAGGCCTCCGGGATAATCCCCCCTTTGGCAGGGTGCCGGGAAGAGCTTCAGATCCACCCCGATCTAGGGATGATGGTGGCAGTGGCTACAGACGGTTTCTTGGAGTTTTGATCGGGTGCCTAGGGTTTTGGCATCGGGGGGACTTTATAGGCGAAGAGGTGAGGCAGGGGGGCCACCAGGGCGGCTGGACCCCCCTTAGGCGCGGGGTAGGCCCACCCGCGCGGCCAGGGGGTGTGGCCCCCTGGTGAGCCTCCTCCGTCTCGTATTCTGGCTTCCTGTTGCCCACGGTAAAATATTGACTTTGGCTTTTATCCCATCTAATTCCGAGAATATTGATTTTCTGCCTTTCTGGAACCAAAAACAGAAGAAAATAGGCAACTAGCACTGCAGCAGCTTTTTAATAGTTTAGTTCCAGAAAACATATAAAAACACCTCAAAGTGTAGACAAAGGAAAGCAAAGTAGATATTAAACAAGCATGGAACATCAAAAATTATAGATACGTTTCCGACGTATCAAGCATCCCCAAGCTTAACTCCTGCTCGTCCTCGAGTAGGTAAGTGATAAAATAATAATTTTTGAGGTGACATGCACCATCAAAACCAAGATCAAACCATTTGCAAGCATTGAAAGTCGGGATCAATGTACTCTAAACATGTGCATGAAAGATGGAGTTCTAACAATAGGACAAAGTAACTATGCATGCAACATGAAAGGCTACAAACAAAGATCATGAATAACATGCATTGAACAACGTTTGTTTGTTTCACATACAGAAAACATGGCATAGTGGCATTCAGCTTGTCCCTCATAGAGTAGCAAATAGATGCATATGACACCTTCAAAGTTCATAAGAGTGACTAGATACAAATAGCACAAGAACAAGCAATATCAACAATATGCATCAATCAATAAGTTTTGGGACACTACACATAGAACTAAGAATGACAACTATGCTCTCTTAATGGTGCCTAAAGGATATGATGTGGACATCCCATCTATGGATACAACCGTTGTACCTACAACTACACACATACAAGGACCTATCACTGGATCTCGTGCCAAACAACTTAACTATCATGTACTTTTGTTTCTTGGAACTATTCCTCACATACATGAGCATATGATGCTGCCTAAATCAGATGTATTTCTTACTCTTAGGAATGATGCACCAAGCATGGATGATAGGGACAAGCATTGGAGCATGGTCATGCATGGACATGGCAGCAAGCATGTGATGATTCAAGAGAAGGCCACGGATGAAGATTTCAGAACTTTGAGGCCACCATAATGAAGAAAGAAGGCTTGGACGAAATATTCAAGATTAATACTTCACAAATTCGTCCATATCTTAATATGGTGCTGCGACACCTTTATTTTGGGCCAGGCCCATGTAATTTTCGCAGGATTTTAAATAGCCACTTTTTAGAGTCCGTATTTGAGGAGAAAAGGACTTCTAGGGTTGGATTCGGCCACCACTTCTATGGATGGCCGAAACCCCACCTTTTCCTCCTTAAATTGTCACATCCCAAGATTTTCCAAATCTTGTAATGTGAAAAATAAATGAATAAAATAAAACTTTGTTGATTTTCAGGGTGAGAAGAAACTTTTTGATTCCAGTTGGAAACTTTAAAAACCTATTTGGATTAAATAAAATCCTAAAGGGATTTAAAAAGTTAAATAAACAATAAAGTTAAAAATATTTGGAATTACTATTTTGAATCTTTTAATAAAAAGATTTGGTTTCAAAAGAAAAGATAGATTTATAAATAAGGGTTATTTTATAGAGCCAAATTAAACCTTGGCCAAGCTTTTGAAATAAAATGTTTTCTTTTGATTAAAAAGAGTAAAGGTTTAATTAAATAAAATAATGAGGATTTATTAATATCCAATTTTTATTTAAGTAAAGGCTTTTCCTTTTTAACAAAACACTAAAACTTATTTATTTATTTTAAATAAGTTTTCCAAGTATTTTATATTCTCAAATAAAACCTACTGAAGTGTTTTGGTTTTATTTTAGATTTCAAAATAAAGTTTTTAATAAAATAAATCCTATTTGATTTAATGACTAAGGTCCATTTTATTTAATTATTAATGGACCCTAAAATAAAATGTTATTTTATTTTAAACAAGTTTTCTAAGTATCTTATATTTTCAAGTAAAACCTACTGATTTGGTTTTGATAATGTTTAGTTTTCAAATGGAGATTTTATTAAATAAATCAAAACCTATTTGAATTAATAATTAAGGTCTATTTTATTTAATTATTAAATAGATCCTAAAAAGAATAAAATTATTTTATTTTGTTTTGGACTTTGGTTATGTTGTTAAACAGAACCAAAACTCAATACAAGTGTGGTGAATGTTTGAATTGTTTTGGAGTGTTTGAATTGTTTGTTTGAAATTCAAAACAGAAAAAGATTTGGAAAAAGAAAAAGATTCAGAACTGGAAAAAAATAGAGCAAAGACGACCCAGCCCAGCTAAGCCCATTCCAGCCCAACCTAGCCCACCTCTCCCTCTCAGCGAGCGAATCGTTTTTCACCGCAAAAGAAACCCGCGAGGACGCTAACAAATGGACCCTCCCCCTCACTCCCTTTCTCGCTGACAAGCATGCCCCACCCCTCCAGCTCATCTTCTTCCTCCCTACGACGACCACGCCGGCCGTTTCCTGCCGTTGATGCCGCGGTTAAATTCGCCTTAACGCCTTCGCCATTACTCGCAGTGACCACGCCCCCTTAAACGTCTCCCTCTCCTCCCCATTTCCCCTCAGACTCCACGCCCTGAACGCCACCAGGCTGCCCTGAATCGAAGCAGCAACGTCACTGCTCCGACCACCGTCCCCAGCCAATTCCGGCCGAACCCTGTCGCCCCCTGCCTTCCTGAGCACACCGTCGAGATCCCCACTCCCAGGCGCACCTGCCTGTACCCTCCATACAACCGCGGGCGCCCCTGAGCGTCGACTTCGACAACCACTGACCGCGCCGCCGCGTCTTCTTTCTTCTCCGGCGACGTCCCCTGGTAAGCACAGACCATCCCGCGCCCTCTCCTTCGCGCTCGCAGCTTCGCCTTGATCCTGCGCATCTAACCATGTCCTTGTTTTGCTTCGGGGTGAACCACAGCGTCGCCTCCGACCACGACCAGAGCCCCCCGACGCCATTCCCCACTCTGGCGAGCGATTACTTCCACGCCAGTACGCCCCTCGACCAACCGACCACGCCTCAAGCATCACCACGTCCCTGCGATCACGGTGAGCATCCTTGTTTCCTCTATTGCTCCCTGTAACTGCCGTAGCGCCACCGCCTGAGCGTCGCCGCCAGTTCTTGGTTGAGTTGCTGTGGACCGTAGGATTTAGATCCAAGCGTTGTGATAGATTGCCTAAACGAAGGGGTATCATATGCTCAGAGCCGCACGATGTTATTTAGATCCAACGCACCGCATCAGTCGATCCGTGCGAACTGGTACCGCCCAATAAGAAAGCGACGCGTGGCCAGACTTCGATTTAAAAACAGATTTGAAATCAGATTTAGCTGCATATTTGAAACCCTTGTAACTTTTGATCCACACGTCCAAAAATTGCAAACTTTATATCAGTGGAATCAATGAGACAAGACCTAGCCAACCATGCCATTTGTTTAGTAAAAAGCTTCTGGAAAAATGTTTGCTTTTGCAGAAACATTTGTATGCTTGTTTAGATTATAAAAATTGTTCAAAAATGATTTTGGGAATAAAATCTTTTGCAAATGGTGTATTTTGAACCTACTGACCCTGGGAAACACTTTGTGGTTTCAAAAATGTATTTGGTGAAACAAACGAATGATTCTTTGATTTAAAACCATTTCTAGACAAATAAAAATATAGTTTATTTATTAAAAATGGTTTTGGAAGAAAACTTTTGGGAAATGTTTTGTTTTAAACTCTTTGACCCTAAACACAAAGTTTTATGGTTTGAGAACATATTTTGTGAGTCCTATAGATTAATGCCTTACTAAAACATTTTTACACCACATAAAATGATACCTTGTTTTGAAAATGGTTTATGAAGTGAAACCTTTTGCAAATGACTTTGCCACTTTGTAAAATGACCATTAGTTGTCTTTAAATGTTTATGACCCATTAGAAACCAATTTTACAAATAAAACAACCCTTTTGCATGCTTGCATGTATTGTTTTGTTTTATTATTTTATGTGATGTTTTGCTTGATTGGTAGATTGAGATTGTGCCTTGCTTGATTGAATTGTAGTGACTTGAAGAGTGTGATTGTTGCAAGGACAAGGAGTGAACTTATACCCTCTACCAAAAAGTCAAGTGATGCTTCATACTTTGTCCCATTACTTTCACTATGCATTAGTGATTTTTCTAAGTAAAACTTGCATGGAATTTTGCTAAGTATAAACCTTGCTATAGGAAATCCTAGTAGATGAAACCTTAGTAAAATTCCCTAAGTTAAGACTCCTACCACTATCATGCTTAGCTTAGCTAATAGAAAACAATGGTGGAAATATATTCACACTATGGAAAATTTCTAAGTCTGAGGACTTGTGTTTTTGTTTAATAAAACAACTAAGTTAATGAATCACCTGGGTGGAATGGTAATTGCTTGGTGGTTTTTGGTTGAGTGGTTCACAAGGCCCATGTTTATGGTTGACCTTGTGTATCTCACTTGTGGATGGCCACCCAGGAACAAAGAGATTTGAGATGTCAAATGTTGAGAAGCTTCAAGTGCAGCCACTTGGCATTATGGGCTCTGCCTGGATCATATAGGTTGTAAGAACTTAGACATATGGACAGTTGGTGGTAGAGTTTGATAGGTTGGAACGCGTCCATTTTGGTCTAAGGGAAGGCTTCTGAAAGATCTTGTCTTGGGAAACCAAGTCTTGTGGGGAAAGTGCACCACCTCTGCAAAGTGTAAAATCTAAGTACTTAGCCATGTCCCTGGTAAAGGACAATTTGATCATCAAGACATGGAAGCAATCAAGAATCTCATCATTCAAATTTCAAAGTTAAAAACTTGTGGATGAACAAGGGTTAAATAATCTTCAATCTTTGATTGGGAGATGCCTTGGAAAAGATTTTGTCAAAACAAAAACTTAGTGTTTTCAAATGTTAAGGAAAAATCTATTTCGAGCAATGGAAGCCTCAACTCCACTTAGCCAAATGCATATAGATGATAGACTCCACTATACTACCATAGTATCACTTGCCAATACAATTCAAATGTATTGACCCTTTGTGGCTTTAACTTGTTATGTTGCAGGTTTGATTGATGTTAGTAAAGTTTGATGATTAGGATTACAAAGTCTACAACCAACATGTCTGCCTGTGGCACTTTGAAGATGAAGGACCCCATGCTTATAGATATTCTGCTGCAATGTAATGTAATAGCCAAATGAGCTATGTAAGATGTAATAAAATTATGTTATTCCTGGTTATAAGGTTGTACTATGACCTTTGTTTCCTGATATTACATCTTAACTGTGGATGCTAGCTATTGATCCAGGGACTAGCATTGTAAACACAGGGGACTCTACCTTATTAAAAGGTTGGGACCCTTACATAAATACTCCCCTTAGCCATCACCATTAACATAAATACTCCCCTTAACCAAGGCTCGAGCGTCGCAGAAGCCTCTTGTACTTCGCACCTATACAGGATCCCACCTTTTCAATAAAGCTTTCATCTTAATCCGCAATATCTTGATTGCAATATTAGTTCTTACTTGTTCTCGATTTCAGGTAGGAATTAAGACCCTCACTGGTCAGGCTGATCGTGTTTCCGCAGGATCAGTAACCTCCAGGAGATTGGCCTAGCGATTGCATTGGCGCTCGTGCCCGCACGTGTAGTCGGATCGTCAAGCCCGAACTCCACCAAATCGACCATTATCATCTCATCGAAAGATATGACACCTTTGCCCTATTAGGATAGAAGGTGGAGACTCAATATAATAGTGGAATAAAGGCCCTTCATAAAGGGAAGCAGGGATTTCATGTTTCAAAAAGAGCTTCCAAAAACTATGGTACTTGTTAGCTTTCAGCCCTCATTGCCCCTATCATAAGCATCTTGAAGTGACTAAGGTTAAATTGAACAAACTATGGAGTATATGCTTGACAAAGTATAAGTTGGCAATGGCATGTCCCTCGAATACGAGGGCCACACCTCATGCTACTCAACTTCATTCACCTGTAAGTTCTTGTCATAGTAAGTACATGTGTATCATAGAGAACCGCCAACGGGGTACCCCTTGCATATGGTATAGGAGCTATCCCATAACCAAAATGACAAGGTAAGCAGACAATGAGCATCTCAGCGATCTTTTTATTTACTACGTGCCTAGATTTTTATTGAGGATGCTTCACAAAATGCTCATTATGGTGATGCTGCAAGTTTCCACCGTGATTAGGCATGGCTTAGGCTAGCGGCCCAGGCGTTTCTCTAACACAAAATACATAACTCCATGGACTTATAAGATCCCTCTTTATTTCACACGGGCGACATCCATAGACAAAAGAGCATGATATCAACTGTGTACAAAGTACAAGTGCAATTTTGAAAATGTTCCCCATCACAGCATGGTTCTGCTAATTCCAACGTATAAGTGCAAGCATATACAACATAGATGACACAATGGTTCAAGTTTATTAGGGGCAAGGAATAAAAAGTGTGCCATCAAGTCCGTGAGGTCTTTAATCACTAAGTTTTCACATAAAACAATACTTTTTAATTGGAAGATAGATGAAAACAAGAATATACATGGAATGATGTAACACACCATGCATAGGAATTTATAGTGGACACTTTGGAATAACTTGGCTTCTTGGGAGTTGGAAGCATGAGAAGAGCTTACTCATACAAGTGGAGGCTAGAAAAAGACTGAGAGCAACAAACTAAGAGAGCAATAATGGCCATAATCATGCAGAGTGACTAAACATTACAAACCAAAGCATAGAGCGGTACTACAAGTCAAGTACTAAATGATCATAGAGGCTACGGTGACTTGTTCATATTCATAACATGGTGTGAGCATGTGCCAAGTCAACCCAAACAAAACATCAAAGGAGAATACCACAATACTATACTTTTTATACTAAAACAACGCATGATTTCTTCAAGGCAGACTAAGAAATCCCAATTATTTGGAACAAGACATGCTACAGCAATAATCACTAACCATAAGGTCAAACAACACCTAGCATGTCATGCTAAAGTCTAAGTCACAGTCAATGCAAGCTCCTCTTGCACTTTCAAGCAAGAACTTTCTACTCCTTTCCAACACCAATCGACTTATTTAAAACAACACAGCAAGAACAGGGGTCCAAACTACTTTATTCAAGCAAACTAAACAACTGAGCAAAGCAAACGAAAACTAAGACGCTCCAAGAACAACACAACAGTGCACGAAACAGTAAAAACAAAGTTTCTAGGAGGACCTGAGCTTTTTATTGATGAAGAAGGGGATGCCTTGGGCATCCCCAAGCTTGAGCTTTTGTCCATTCTTCATCTCATTACATCATTCTCTCTCTACACCTGAAATTTTTCCTTCATACAAAACTTCACACAATCTTCATTAGCAACATTAGTGTATTCAAAAGATAATAGACCCTTGGGCTTAGCTTTGGAATAGCAAATTTTTTCACTAAAATCACAAGCTACTGTAGAAACTCCTTCAAAAAGCTCAGTTTCCCAAAAATAACCCAAAAAGGAATCAATAAGAAGCAAATGCAAATAATGGCAGAAATCTGTTAAAACAGACCAGCAGGTAGAAAACGATTTGTTCAAAAATATTTTGTTGCTCAAATCAAAAAGTTTTTAACTAACGAAAGTTAGCTAACATACTAGGGGATTGATTCATAAATTTTCAGCTCAATCCGACTTATAGAGACTCCTCACGAATTTTTATGGTGGAAGACAGAAATGTGTTTCGGGACAGCAACTCCCCAAATCTTACTTCCATCTCATTAGAGGTCATTCTTGGCACACAAAGCAAACAAAAAGGAAAAGGAGAGGTCATTACTGAAGTAATAACTTTGAAGACTCAAGGAAACTCTTGGGTTATCTCCCAATAAGTACTTTTCTTTAACGCCTTTAAGTTAGGAATGATAGTTTGAGAAGATGCTCACATAGGAAATATGAATTGAAGTAAAAGAGAGCATCAAGAAGCAAATTGAAAACACATTTAAGTCTAACCAACTTCCTATTCATAGGAATCTTGTAAAAAATAAATCAAAGAAGCACAAAGCAACAAGCATAGGAAAGCAAAACGAGTGCAACTTCAAGATTTTCAACATAAAGAGGGGAAACATAATATTGTTGAGATACATAAAACCATGTTTCCCTCTCTTATAATAAGTTTAAGTAGCATCATGAATAAAATTAACAATATAACTATCACATAAAACATTCTTATCATGAGCCACATGCATAAAATGATTATTACTCTCCACATAAGTAGTGGGAGCAAATTCAACAAAATAGCTATCATTATTATTCTCATCACCATAATAATCAAATATAGGAGGCATATTGTAATCACAATCAATTTTCTCCTCAATAGTAGGTGGACTGAAAATATCAATATCATCATTGTAATCATCATAAATTGGAGGTAAAGTATCATCATAGGCAATAGAATTTTCAGAATTGGTACCAAAGGGGTTTTCAATTTCAAAAGTAGTGTGCTTTTCCCAACCATGATCACTATTATAGGTAACAGTCATAAGAACATCATCACAAGTTTTACCCATAGTAGATATTTCAATAGAATCCACAGGAGTATAACATTCATCCTCCTCTTTTTCATTTAATGAGCTTCCTATTTCAGCAATTTCTTCTTCCATAGGCTCCTGCAAGGCATTAGTCTCTTCCGTTTGTGGAAAGCACTTATTAAAATATTCAAGAATATAGCCATTTTATTCCCTGTAATTATCAAAGCAAAATTTAAGTATCTCATAAACCTCATATTCATAAGGTGCATCATCAGCATTTTCAAGCAAATTGGCAAGTTCAAATGAACCCTTGAAAGCAATAAATTCTTCAATTTGTTCCACATCATAAAGGTCATAATTTCCTTTAACATAAGAGGATATGGTAGAATTATTATTATACTCACATTGAAAAGGGAGGTGTTTATACCTCCTACTGCAACAAGCTTTATCAGAGCAATAGTTAACATTATAAGTAGAGCACACCTCTCTAGCAATAGTATTCAATTTATCAATTTGTGACCATAAGTGTTTCCCTTTTTGTGACAAACGGTGTTCCTTATAATAGTACTTTTGTTCTTCCATGAACCCACCTTGCCAATAAGAACTAGTTTCAAAGAAACCGTCCATTGATAGAAAGCATGACCAAACAAGGCAATAACAGACCACCAACTATAGTAGGAACTATTTTTTTGTGTTTTTGATAAGAGAAAGAAAACCAAACCAAACTATTTTTTTTTAGTTTTTGATAAAAAGAGGCAAACAAAGCCAAGCAAAAGAAACTAAGAAAACTAAAAAAAGTAAGATAAAGTTTGAGGAGAACACCCCTTGTGAAGATGTCCTTAGCCTCCCCGGCAACGGCACCAGAAAACTTGCTGGCGCTTTGTTGACGTGGGAGTTTCTTCTTATTCTTCGGTCCCCGACAATGGCGCCAGAAAACTTGTTGATGACTCATTGTTGACGTGGAGCACTTCGTCGGGAAACCCCAAGAGAAAGGTGTGAAGCAGCACAGCAGCAAGTCTTCCCTCAGTAAGAAACCAAGGCTATCGAACCAGTAGGAGGAAGGAAACGTCTCAAAGGTGTTGCAAGCAATGTGGAAACCTGCACAACACAAACTCAAGACTTTGCCCCAACGAACAATGAGGTTGTCCATTTCACCAGTTGCTGTAACAAAGGATTAACTCTATGGTGTGGAAGGTGATGATGGTTTGCAGCAAGTAAACAGTAACAACGGAAGATGTATCAATGGTAAAGATTGGACCGGGGTCCATAGTTCACTAGAGGTGTTCTCCTTAGATAAACAAACATGGCAAGCTGGGTAAACAAATTACAGCAGGGCAATTGACAGGACTGAGCAAGGCATAACAATGCAATACTAGACAAAAAGATCCTATGAGATTCGATTGGGCAATACAACAATATACATAGACCGCCATCCAACTGCACCTATGACTATAATTCCACCTTCAGGTTATCATCCGAACCCCCTCCAGTATTAAGTTGCAAGCAACAGACAACTGCTTTAAGAAAAGTGTGTAAGGTAAACAATCCCCTTGTTCCATGAACAAGAGACATTGTTTTCTCCCTAGTGGCAACAACACATCTACCACCGAAGAGATTTCTGTCACTTCCTTGGAAAATATAGGCATGAACCCACTATCGAGCATAAATACCCCCTCTTGGAGTCACTAGCAACTACTTGGCCAAGATAGCTACTAACAACGGAGAGCATGCAAGATCACAAACAACATAGACATGATAGAATCAAATAGACAAAACCATTAATCAATCTGACATAGTAATCTCAATATCCATCATAACATCGGATCCCCGCAAACACAACATTCATGATTACAAATAGATTAGATCTTGATCATGAACGGAGCTCACAAGATATATACATGAAAGCACAAGGAGGACATACAACCATCTAGCTACTACATGTACCCGTAGTCCAAGGTGGAACTACTCACGCTTCATACCGGGGGCTGGCATGATGAAGAAGAATGCCTCCGAGATGATCTCCCCTCCGGCAGGGTGCCATGAAGAGTTTCAGAACCCTCCCCGATCTAGGGGCGATGGTGGCGGCGGCTATAGACGGTTTCGTGAAATTTTGATCGGATGTCTAGGGTTTTGGCATCTGGGGGACTTTATAGGCGAAGAGGTGAGGCAGGGGGGCACTAGGGCGGCTGCACCCCCCAGGCGCGGGGTGGGGCCACCTGCGCGGCCAGGAGGTGTGGCCCCTGGTGAGCCTCCTCCATCTCGTATTTTAGCTTTGTGTTACCCACGGTAAAATATTGACTTTGGCTTTTGTCCTGTCCAATTCTGAGAATATTGATTTTCTGCCTTTCTGGAAGCAAAAATAGAAGAAAATGGGTAACTGGCACTGTTTCAACTTGTTAATAGGTTAGTTCCAGAAAACATATAAAAAAACCTCAAAGTGTAGACAAAGGAAAGAAAAGTAGATACTAAGAAAGCATGGAACATCAAAAATTATAGATACGTTTCCGACGTATCACTTTCCTTCGCCCTCGTACTAGAAGACGACGATGTTGCCCGCTTCGATCTGGTGCGAGCGAGCGAAGCTCTCCTAGCCGTTGCTGAGGTACATCTGGCCGAGGTGGTTGGACTGCAGGTCGACTGGGTACCTGCCTGTCCTCAAGACGTTTGCCTGCAGCATGACGAGTGGGGGCAGCTCGTCGCCGATCATCGTCACGAACCCGCGTGGCAGGAGCAGCCTATCACGCGGCATGCCGTGGTGGATGGCCACGGCGAACTGGGTACCTAGGTCGAAATATTTGGGCGACGATGGCGTTGAGGGAGAGTGTGGTGGCATGGTGAGTTGGCCGCGTCCTCCACGCCTCCCTCGGTGTCCATGGCCGCCACGGCCTCCCCTCGACCCAACGTCGCTGGCCATGGCTAGCTGCAAGCAGTGGAGAAGGAAACGGGAAGGAGGATAAGGATGGTGTTCCGTTCTATGTGGGAGAAGATGGCCGCGGGTGGCCGGTTAAAAGGGGACAGCATCGGATGCCGGAGCAGAGGCCGAAGAGGGGCATTGAAGTGTCCAGTCGGTAGGGCAGGCATCGGGCGGCGCCTGCAGCGGCGGTACAGGGCGTGTCGTCCAGTCAGTTAACGTGCCGTCATGTCGCCATTGATGGCACAGGCTATCGCCGGTAAGCCTTCTGCTAGCACTTCTGAGTTGCCTCGCCGGTTCACTGTCTGGTCTGGTTTTTAAAACTATATATGATGGTATGTGACTGCCAAACGTAGGGTCCCACATGTCAGAGAGTGAAGGTCGGAACGCGACTAAGTTTGTCTTCGATCGTGCATGGCAGACCTTGATTCCACTGCATGCTAGTGGCGCGGAACCAATTTCAGGCAGCGCTAGCGTCGCCTTGTAGAACCACCGTTTTCCTCCACTTCCACCCCACCACAAACGGCCGTGCACTATTCCACATAATAGGAAGGGCGGTTGAAATCTTGCAATAGGTAGTTTTGCTCTTGTCCATCTCCTTTCCTCCTCCATGGCCTCATCATCTTCCTCTTCCACGACCCCTTCCATTTCCACCGCCACGACATCAACCTCTTCCTCCGTGTCATTTTCCTCTTGCCTATAGTCATGGACCCGTGGGATGTCAGAAATGACGGCCTGATAGGGACGGCATACTTCGACATAGAAGTCCACGGAAGGAAGAATCTCAGTGTCTTCTACACCATCGACCCTGAGACGGTGAACCGCACTATTGCCTAGTACAAGAATTGGCTGCCGTCGGTAGAAAGCGGGTTCAGGTTCGTGGGTCTCGACCTCGAGTATTGCCGAGCTTGCCGCAGGATCGCTGTGCTGCAACTCTCCATGAAGGAGCACGTCCTCATTTACCAGCCTTTTTGCGAGAATGGGGGTGATGGGAACAGGTACATGTTGCTGTCATTTTGTTCCTGAGCCGTTTGTTTGCAAAAGTTCT
This sequence comes from Avena sativa, assembly GCA_916181665.1. Classification (NCBI taxonomy): domain Eukaryota; kingdom Viridiplantae; phylum Streptophyta; class Magnoliopsida; order Poales; family Poaceae; genus Avena; species Avena sativa. The sequence goes on from OV702299.1 coordinate 255,522,150, forward strand.
TGCTACATTATTTGTCTGAATCCATTTTCATGCAGGTGGGGTGAAAGAATTAGGTTGCTCTTTGGTGACTTTATCGTGAACCACCGGATAACATTTACTAGTGTTGACACCAGGTGTCACAATGGCCTACTTAAGAGCCCGACTGTCAGAATTTTCATCCTAGAGGAGTACAGAGTGGACATCAAGGATATTTACTGGATCCGAGGGACGAGAGGCAGCAGGACGGGGATGGCCGCTCTTGCCACCGATATCATCGACCCATGGTACGCTGACATGAAGGACAAACTCCCGAGATGTTGGTGGAGACGTTTAGGGCACGATTACTGGGAGGATAAGCCGCTTTTTGAACCTATCCTGAAGTACGCTTCTATTGACAGGTATGTCAGCCACGAGCTGTACCGCCAGATAAAAGTGTTTCGTTCCAGGCAACGCGCCCTTCAAACACCACCAAGGCAAGTGGTTTACCGTAGATACCATGATGGAGAGGATTCTAACAGCCGGGCCAAGCGCCCGAAGACATCCTAGGATCGGTCGCCTTCTCCACCAATCATTCCAACAGACTGGGATGTCCAGTTTTAGTGCATGATTGTTGTGTTTGTATGGGCCTTGTTATGTTTACGAAAACATGTTCTTTCACAAGTACAATTTGTGATAGCAATGTGTGAGAACTTCCGAACTGTTTTGTATTACCTTTTCAAACTATAATCTGGGTGTGTTTATGACTGTAACCTTCATTATAACAATAATTATGTATGTGTCACTACTACCAAGCACGATGTTCCTTGTTTGATAGCATCTTATATTATGAATGTGTCTTAGATTGTGCCCGTTCGTGGACAACAGCATCTGATCTTGTGCATCCCACCACAATCTCAGGTAGCTATATTCAGTAATACTCCCTCTCTCCCAATTTATGATGCGTATAGTTTTTGACACGCATACCAATAGACTGCATGCAAGGTTGTGGAGGAAAATCCTAGACTGAATTAACCCTTTCCCTATTTACTCATTACTACTCATGCATGCCTCTGTGTGGAGCGTCCCCAGTAAAAATCATGCATGCATTGGTTAGTCATCATTGTGGGAAGGGAAAGGTGTAATAACTTAATTGCATGCAATATTTAATCAGGGGAAAAAGAGTCAGGTTAGCACTAGGCTTCCATGCACAATACGCATCCTAATTTGAGAAATCTTGAAAAAAATTATGCGCATCCTAAACTGGGAGGAAGGTAGTCTCCCTCCATCCCAAGGCTTAAGGTCTATATATATAGGACGGTCAAGCCACGAAAAGTTTGGCCAAACTTTTAGCAAAGTCAAGACGTTGAAAGTAAACCCAAGAACTGCATGGCAGTTCTGGATGCTGCCGCATGCAAATGGCACCGATAGAATTCACACAACGCAGGGCTGCGGGGCCGGGAGGCCCTTCGTTAAAAGAGGAGGGGGGAGGAGGTCCGGGAAGATCGCATTTACCATCACTATGGTCTTTACCTACCACGAAACAAGTTTGACCGGTCGAGCACCATCGGTTTGGACATCGCAGGGCTACGATTGCGTGGTCGTGTCGGGCGAGAAGGGTGTGCGTTCGACTTGGCGATGGCGTGGGGATCGAGAGGGCAGCGACATGGATGTCACACACATACACACACACACACACACGAAGACATTGCGTCCGGTCCAACACACCACATATTGTCTCATGTTCTAGAAATGACAAAAACAACTTAAAATTATTAGGTGTCGTAGGAGGCAGTAAGGTCACTTCTTGGCTGGCTTGGAGCGGCGGATCCGGCCGGTCACGAAGGATGGGGATACACGACCGGTCCTGACGTACTCCCTCAGGAATTTACCATACGCAGCGTGCTTATCCTTGGCCGCTGGCTTGAGTAAAGCATTGGGGCTTTTAGCGATGCCAACCGCATGTTGAATCAGGCTGTCCATCCTCGGGTTCACTCTTTTGCTATAGAAGGGGCAACTGAGCTCCCCACTTAGAGTGCGGAAAGGGTCATTCCCGCTCTTGATACTCTTCAAGATGTGGCGACTCTTGTCATCCCTGTACTCCTTGTCAAAGCCCACCTCACTTGAATCATCCTGTAATGTGCAAAAAATGCAAAAGAAATGAGAAAAATAAATTTACTTACCGGTCATGCATAGATATTCGAACAACCATTTCAAGTTACTTTTAAAACCAAAGCACAATTTTACAGGTTTATTATGGTTGTCTCCACAGCTCGCTCCTAAATGTAGAATGTGGAGGAATTCAAAACAGACTAAATCTCTGCATGCAGCGGGTTGTATGGTGCATCTGATCATGATCGGTAGAATACAGATTACTTGAACAGATTCGGTACTAGTACATCTACAGCCTGACCAGAAAATATGAATAGTAAACTAGAAAGATGGAGAAATAAAAGTACCTCCAGGTACACGATTGGAACATGCTCGTCGAACTGCTCGCCCTCGTCGGGGGCTCCGAAGTCTTCTGCACTCGCGAGCATATAGTCCTCATATGGGTAGAACTAGACGTCCTCCCCGCCCTGGGCGGCATGCATCTCCTCCAGATCTGCAGCGGGAGTCGCCGCATTGCCCATGGAAGGCACAGGCAGCCCGGCGGCAACACCCGAAGACTCACCTACAAGCACTCGCTTCATGGCGTTGGAAGGGAGAAGGTGGTTGTTTGGCCTCCAGCTATACGGTGAGGTTTGTGGGTTTTGATAGATCAGTGAGAATTGGTTAATGCGTGGGAGGGAGACGATGTAGGGAGTAGGTTTTAAAGACGGGGAATTGTTAAGTCTCCTCCTGGGGCCCTCCGCCTCGAGGCTCATTAGTTGGGTGCCCCGGTAGGGCTTCTGTCTAACGCGTGGACGGTTCGTGCCATGGGCCCAGCTAGAAGTTAGCTTGTTTTCACCTACTGTGAGGCCTGTTCTCGTTTGTAGCTGGAGCAGTAGTAGGCTTTTCACAGGCGTGACATGATCACTCGATGGATTATTTAATCTACGCCTCGATCGATTGCTTCTCGTAGAAGGGTCAAAAGGAGGGACGCCTAAAAACACAACGGTTAAAGCATGGCTAGCCAGACCCCGTGCGTTGTCACGCTCTAATGTGAAGGGTACGACGCGTGCAGAGGATTAATCGTTTGACCTTCGCTGACCCGACATTACAATGCACCGTACTTGTGCCATGGTGGACGCGTTGCAACCGGTTAGACGAGCGTGCCGCCGCATTTCCCCCTCGCTGCACTAGAAAATACACACATTTTTTATATTTTTATATACCCACGTGTATATAAATCCAAATAGTTTATAATTTTCAGAGAATAAAAGGAAATGCATAGACACACATAGACGAAAATTATACGCCTTTGTACACTTTCCTTCTAGATTATGGAAGTAAAGTATCAGTGGAAAACTCGTTATTTTGCGTGGATAGAGAGGTCCGTCTCCAGAGAGAGAGAGAAGAGAGAGAGAGAGAGAGAGAGAGAGAGAGAGAGAGAGAGAGAGGAAGGGAGGGGAAGGGGGCTATCTTGCCCGTTAGATCACGGAGGATCAAAGTTGGGTGGGCATGATCCGCATGACAACCGTCTCGACCAATCAAGGCGTACCAACCAAAGTGAGGACGAGTCATCATCAGAGGGGAAAAACTGAGTACAACCATTTTCATATCAACCCTAGACATAACACACACACAAACAGACAATGGAAATTCATCAAAAATCAAAAAAATATGAAACCATCTCAAGTAGCCCCTGTGTATCACCCACTACCAACATACAATCATAAACAGGATAAACCGGATTTTTGGCACACAGCTCACCCCCCCGGATGGCTATCGAGTAGGAGTTAACATGGCTTTCAACCATAGACCTCCCCCTCATTGCCCAGAACATGGATCCACTGCGCGGATTGAGCCCAAACCCGGCACCTAGCTCCCTCTTGGCATTCTAACAACTTCTCCACCTAGAGATTCCAGGGTTCCATGGAGAAATCTAGAGATTCCATTTATCGACTCTAGAAAATCGGCGATTCTGCAAAGGAGGTGCGAGAATTGAGCCTGCCCTAGGGCCCGAGGAAATTTACATGCATGCTACGTTGTGGCGAACCGCCATCCCTGGGAGGTTGGTGATAATGTCGTGGTGCAAGCATATACCGTATTTTCCCCGAGTCACGCCCCGGCAATTGCGGTTTCGAACTGTAGGTACCCTAGAAATTGTGCTATATTTTCTAGAAATTTTTTTTGGGGTGGCCCATGGGGTACCTAGGCTAGGAAAGTGCCTAGGTTCAAGGTTCCAATGGACCTCGCGTGGCTGCGCGTGCCGACGGTTTGCCAATTTTGCCCACCCCCGAACCCCGGCAATGGGAAATTCATCAAAAATAAAAAAAAATATGAAACCAGCTCGAGTAGCCCCTGTGTGTCACCCACTACCAACATAAAATCAGAAGAAAGACAAACCGTGACTTTTGGCACACGGCGCAGCCCCCGGATGGCTATCGAGTACGAGTTAACATGGCTTTCAACCCTAGACCTCCCCCTCACTACCCAAAACATGGATCCACTACGCAGATTGAGCCCAAATCCGTCACCTAGATCCCTCTCCGCATTCTAAGAAACATCTCCAACTAGAGATTCCAGGGTTCCATGGAGAAATCCAGAGTTTCCATTTACCGACTCCGTAAAACCGACGATTCTGGAAAGGAGGTGCGACAATTGAGCGCGCCCTAGGACCCGAGGAAATTTACACGCATGCTATGTCGTGGCAGACCACCATCCCCGGGAGGTTGGTGCACATCTCGTGGTGCAAGCGTATACTGTATTTTCCCGAGTCACACCCCGATAATTGCGGTTTCTAACTATAGGTACCCTTGAAATTGCCCTGTATTTTCTGGAAAAAATGTTTTGGGGTGCCCCATGGGGTACCTAGGCTGGGAAAGTTCCGAGGTTTAAGGTTGCAATGGACCTCGCGTGCCTGCGCGCGCCAGCGGGTTGGCTGATTTTTCCAACCCCCGAATCCCGACAATAGGAAATTCATGAAAAATCAAGAAAAATACGAAACCAGCTCGAGTAGCCCCTGCGTGTCACCTACTACCAACATAAAATCATAAGCAAGACAAACCGAGACTTTTGGCACATGGCGCACCCCCGAATGGCTATCGAGTAGGAGTTAACATGGCTTTCAACCCTAGACCTCCCCCTCACTACCGAGAACGTGGATCCACTATGCGGATTGAGCCCAAACCCGGCACCTATCTCCCTCTCGGCATTCAAAGAGACTTCTCCAGCTAGAGATTCCAGGGTTCCATGGAGAAATCTAGAGTTTCCTTTTACTGACTCCGGAAAACCGGCGATTCTGCAAAGGAGGTGCGAGAATTGAGCGCGCCCTAGGGCCTAAGGCAATTTACAAGCATGCTACATCGTGGAGGACCTACATCCCTGGGAGGTTGGTGCTAATGTCGTGGGGCAAGCATATACCATATTTTCCCCGAGTCACGCCCCGACAATTGCGGTTTCTAACTGTAGGTACCCTGGAAATTGCCCAGTATTTTTTGGAAAAAATGTTTAGGGGTGGCCCATGGGTACCTAGGCTGGGAAAGTGCCTAGGTTGAAGGTTCCAATGGACCTCGCGTGCCTGTGCATGCCGGTGGTTTGCCGATTTTGCCCACCCCCGAACCCCGGCAATGGGAAGTTCATCAAAAATAAAAAAATACGAAACCATCTCGAGTAGCCGCTGTGTGTCACCCACTACCAACATAAAATTAGAAGAAATACAAACCGGGACTTTTGGCACACGGTGCAGCCCTCGGATGGCTATCGAGTACGAGTTAACATGGCTTTCAACCCTAGACCTCCCCTAACTGCCCAAAACATGGATCCATTACGCAGATTGAGCCCAAACCCGGCACCTAGATCCCTCTCGGCATTCTAATAAACATAACCATCCCCAGGAGGTTGGTGCTCATCTCTTGGTGCAAGCGTATACCGTATTTTTCCCGGGTCACGCCCCAATAATTGCGGTTTGTAACTGTAGGTACCCTCTAAATTTCCTTGTATTTTCTGGAAAACAAATTTTGGGGTACCCCATGGGGTACCTGAAAGAACATTTTATAATCCCTAGTGTTTTGTGTGTTAGATAACAATATCAAGGATTATTTAATGTGTGTTGAAGTGTTGCAGCTTTCTTTGAGAAAAAGGGAGAAGGATTCTGCCTTTGGGGGGCGGATAATCCGCCCCTCCCTCTTCCCAAGCAGGCGCAAGCCCCAGAAGGGGGGCGGAGTTTTGGCCGGATTATCCGGGTCTGCCGGATAATCCGCCCCTCAGGGGGGCCAGATAGTCCGCCCCTTTCTCTTCGCCAAGGCGCAACCCCCAGAGAGGGGGCAGAGTGTTGGCCAGACTTTCCGGCTTGGCTGGATAATCCACCCCTAGAGGGGGCCGGATTATCCGCCCCCCCAGATCTTCACCAAGTTTGCAGGCGCCAGCCCCAGATAGGGGGCGGAGTTTCCCCCGAAGAATCCGCCCTTGGGGCAGAGTTTTCCCCAAAGTTGTGCAACGGCCAGATCTGGGGAGGGGGTATTTAATCCAGCCTTCCCCCTCCTGCCAGAACTCTTGATTCATTCGAAAAAGACGAGATCTGATCTGCAACGTCCATCCAAGAGAGCTCCACCTAGATCCACCCATAGGCCCCATCCCTTGGGGAATCGAAGAAGGAGAAATCGTTCTTCATCATCAGCAATCAAGCGCTTCATCTCCTCTCCATTCATTTGTAGAACCACCGATCTACTTGTTGTCATCTCGGGAGCCCCCAATTCGGTTGTGGGTGTGTGCCCTGATAGTATTGTAAAATGCACCGGTTCCCGCCTCGAAGGGATCTAATAGTGGAGAAGGTGGATCAGGCCTCTCGTGGCGAGATCCATCGGAGAATAGGGTGAGGCCTATTGTGGCGTGGTGGTCTTAGAACCGCCCACCCCTCCAACGCAGATGTACTTCCCTTAACAAGGAAGGAACTGCGGTAAAACAAATCCCTGTGTCTCCGTGTGCTCCACTACGGTTTCCTCGCTCCTCTCTTTACGTGCTTAGTAGTTAGGGTTGCATGTAGGGAAATTCTCGTAGTTGCATATCTAGAGAATTTACTTTGTGTCAAGCCTAAAATTGAAAAAGTATTAAAAATTGGTTAGCACCTATTCACCCCCCTCTAGGTGCCCATACGATCCATTTCAATTGGTATCAGAGCCTCGGCTCTTATTTCGGGCTTAACCGCCTAAGAGAAGTATGGGTTCCAAGGTAGATGGGAGTGATGCTCCAGAGGTAGTCACCATGAACGATCTCAAGATGTTGGAAACAACCTTGGTGAGTTCAGTGGAGGCTAAGATGGAAGAGATGCGTCAATTGATAATGCGTCTCTCCACATCCGCAGCATCACCTCCATCTAACTCTGAGGATACCACTCCGCAATCCAAGGAAACGGGTAAAACTGTTTTCAAAGATAACGAAGTGGTTGGTGATGATACTAGCAAGAGCTCCTCCTCGAAAAAGGATAGCGGTAAGGATGGATACAATGAGGTTTCTCATGTGTATTCCCCTGATCCACCTATCCCTCACCCACATATACATAATAGGGGTGATCCACCGAAACTTTCTGCATCTACTTTTTCTCAATGGCAATTTTTGATGAAGTCTCATGTGTGCAGTTCCTCCATTGAGTTGTGGAAAATCATAGAAAATGGTATTCATGTTGGAAACCCCAACAATCTCACAAGAAGAGAAACTATTGATAGCCAACTCAACGTTGCAGCTCTACACATGATACAGCTTGGTGTGGGTGACAAAGACATGCCACACATTCAGCATCTTAGCACAGCTAAAGAAGCTTGGGATGCCCTCACCGAGCTCTTCATCAGAAATGAAAGTATGATAAGGAATAGATATGATGCTTTGAGCAACGAAGCTGAAGGATTCTATATGCTGGATGGAGAAGACCACGAGGACATTTATAGGAGGCTCAAGGCTATAGCCACAACCTTCAGAAACCACAGTGCAGCTCATGTTGATGATGCTTGGATCAAGCGCAAGTATGTCAGTGCTCTTATGCCATTTGAGCCCACAGATTTGAAAAGTCTCCAATTTAGGCATAACTATCACCTCATGTCATCCAATGAGGTAATGCAAGAAATGGCCGCTTTCAAAGTGGCTGCCAAGAATGCCGAAGATGCTCGTGCTCGAGCTATGGGGATGCAAAATGGGGTCAACATGGCCTTGAAGATTAGTGTGATTGATCATGATGAATATGCAGTAGAAGGTCTGGACTTTCCCGAGGATATAAAAAGGATCCACGGTCAATACTTGGCTCTTTATGCAAGAAACTTTTGGAAAGACCCAACCAAGGCTAAAGCTGAACTAGAACGCAAGAGTGGAGCCTATGGAAGAAAAGAAAATGGTCCCAAGCTGAGAACATGCTTCAATTGTGGTGACCGGCTGCACTTTGTAGCTGAGTCTCCATATCAAAGTAGGGAATATAATGGAGGAAGACTTATTTTCGAGGACAAGTCAAAGGCTCCACGCAAGAAACAGTTTGTAAAGAAGAATGCTCCCTTCAAGAAGCAACCGAAGATTGTTCTAGTGGCTCAAGAAGAATATTCATCGGGAAGTGAAGATGAGGACGAGGATGATAACTCTCAAGAGGTGGCTGCTATAGCCACCACATCTACAGCAACATCTCTCTTCGACTCTCCGAATGAAAACATCATCAACAAGAATGCTAATTGTCTCATGGCAAGAAGCTCTAAGGTAACAACTTCTAACTCTTCTTTTTCTAAGGCTATGAGTGACATGGATGATCCTACTAGTCTTAAGGTTAAAGAAGAGATTATTGCTTTGGATTACTTCTACACTAACTTGCAAGGTGATCACAAAGTTCGTTTTTAAGCTCTTATGGATCAACTGGCCCAAAACAAAGCACTCCTCGAAGAAAAGGGCAGAATTGAAAGGGAGGATGCAATGAAAATTGCATCCTTAAAAATGCTCTTGAAGAAGAATAAGAAGGAACGTGACAATGCAGTCACCAAATCAACAAAGTTAAAGAAGGAAAAGATTGACTTTGGGGCTGCTCATGATAGACTCTCCGAGGAATTGGAGAAACTTGACAATGCTCACAAGGCGTTGAAAAATGATTTCTCCATTCTCAATGAGTCACATGATCAGCTTCAAAGTCGATTGGCCAAATATGATGCCCCTAGCTCATCCAACTTAACATATAGTCACAAGGAAAATTTTAGTGTGGAAAAAGAAGTGATCAAGGACATCACTCCCAAGGACAAAGGTGTGCTTGATGAAGTCCTTGGCAAGCAAAGGTCAAACCATGGTAAAGAGGGACTTGGTTATGTCACCAAGTCCAAGAAAAAGAAAACCAAGAAGAACAAGTCCAAGAATGTTCAATCAAAAACAAGCACCGCTGAGAAGAATGTCACAAAAGACAAGACTAACAATATTGGTTTTGCAGGGTCTCACAATCCAAATTATGAACTCTTTTGTGATGTTTATGGCGATGTTTATGCTTATTGTGTCGGTCCCTTTGATGAATATATTGCTTGGTCTATTTGGGTCCCAAAGACCCTTGTTACCAAAATGAAAGGACCCATTGAAAAATGGGTACCTAAAACCAAGAAGTAATTCTCTTGCAGGGCTATGCTTCCGGTGGGTCGAAATGGGTGCTGGATAGTGGATGCACTAGTCATATGACCGGAAGCAAGGAGATCATCACGGAGATGCGTCCAAATCATGATAATATCACAGTCTCCTATGGTGATAAGTCTAAATCTCAGGTATTGGGTCTTGGCAAGGTAGTGGTTGCCCATGATATTTCTCTCGTGGACGTCATGCTTGTTGAGACCCTCGGTTACAACCTTATTTCTGTTCGTGCCCTTGGTAAGATGGGTTTTGCTGTTTTTATCGATGATGATTTGGTGGTACTCTTGTGGAGCAAGTCTCTAAAGGTCGCTTTCGTTGGATACGTCGAAAATGACCTGTATGTGGTGGACTTCTCGGGGAAAACCACTTCGGCTCCGATGTGTCTATTCGGAAAGGCCGACGTGGGCTGGCTATGGCATCGCCGTTTAGCCCATGTCAACATGAGAACTTTGCAAAGTCTCCAGAAGGGTGGCCACATCCTTGGACTAAAAGACAATGTCTCTTTTGCCAAAGATCGTGTTTGCAGGGCTTGTGTAGAAGGAAAAATGCATGACTCTGCATACAAGAGGAAGACTATTGTGTCATCAAAGAGGATCTTGGAATTACTTCATGTGGATTTATTTGGTTCTCCTTCTCATGCAAGTCTTGGTGGGAAGAAATATTGCTTGGTCATTGTCGATGATTACTCAAGATATACATGGGTCTATTTCTTCAAGCTGAAAAGTGAGACTCAACAAACTGTCTGATGGAGGGGTTAACCTCTTGGGTGCCCGATCTTCATGGATCTCGTGGTCAAATCGATGGGAAAGCGAGGGGAAAGGGAGAAGGTAGAGGACGCAAACACACACCTCGCGAAGAACACGATGAACACACGCAAAACTCACACGATACAAGGCCGATTGCTCCCGAATGGCGGCCACCGGTCCGATAGAATCCTCACAAGGAAAGATCGGTCAACGTGCCCCCTCAAATCCACATCGGAGAGGGAAGAACACCTTGGGGAGGGTCTTGACAACTTGGAGACGAGACGTCGAACTCCAAGGCCTTGTTCAACGATGGATGCGTGAAGCAAAGTCCAATCGAGGTTGGTGACGATAGTCGGTCCCCTTGGTAAAGGAGATGAGGCAAAACTAGAGATTCCACAATGGGGGTTGTCTTTAGTCTATCATCTATGCCTAAGGGATACATGAACGGGTGGGGGCTCTATTTATAGGCCAGCCACATAAACAGGGGTAGTTTGGGGATAAAACTAGGGTTTGGACGAGATAGAGGGGTACATGGGCCGAAGGCCCAGCTGGTGGCGCGCAGGCCCATCGTGTAGGCCGGAGACTCCGGTGTGGGGTCCGGAGACTCCGGTCTAGCCGGAGACTCCGGTCTGTCTCCGGTGTCGTCTCCGGAGTGGCGTTCTGACTGTCCTCGGGCGGTTGCTCGGGTCGGTCCGGAGGTAGGTCCGGAGACTCCGGTGTAGCAGGACCGGAGACTCCGGTGTAGGCCAGAGACTCCGGTGGTTCAGCCGTGGCTTCTTCCGTCTCCTCTTCCAAGCCTCCGTCTTGTCGGGCTTGATGTCCCGGGCTTCCTCCCTTGCCTCCGTACTTATCGGTGTGAACCTATCATGCATATGTGACGGAGTATGAAGTAGCATACCATTCAATAGGGTAGGAAGTGGGCGCGCATAGAGGAATGGATTCACCTTTGGAGTCCATGACGACTTGGCGTAAGTTGGAGACCAATATGTGGTAACGACCGTAGGTCGGGCTACATCAGCTCCCCTTCCTTCAAAAAGAGTCGTCCTCGACTCTACATGCTCATCACAAAGTAGAAGCGGTCAAGAGACCTTCTTGATCCTGGGGTTCACCATATAGTCGTCCTCGGGAAGATTGACTTGACAACACTTCAATGTTCCTTCACCTTCCTTGAAGCCTACAAAGCTCACAACGAAAGCAAAGCAACAGTCAAAGCGTAGCCAATTCATGAAGATTATAGCATGAGTCCTCAAGTAGAAGGAAGTCACCTTATCGTGTAGAGATAGCTCGATGAAGGGTAGCCATAGGTAACTCTCTTTGGTTCTTTTTGTCAACATATAGTCCATAGAGGTTGACGTGTATGCATTTGTACCTTCATACAACAAAGACCAAGCAACATATGTTTGTGTGTGATAGAGGAGCATGTCATTTGTGGCATGTCCATTCTTGTTCACAACACGATTAGCGCAACTCAAGTATAGCAAACAGGATGCATATGCAAGGTCAAAGTGCATGGAAATTGTTTGAACATCATCCAAATGTGGGAACTCAAAAAATCCATATAATATAGTAGGGTGGCACACAAAGCAATTGACTAAGATATATATAAACATCTTTGATGCAAGAATAGGAGAATTTGGCAAAAACACACGAGGAAGCATATCCAAAACAAAAGCATTATGTGTGCAAACCAACCATTGGAAAGATAATTTGCTCAATATGTTGGATGCCATACACATATCATCGATAGCAAATATCATGGGAATATGAGTATCCCAAGCGGAAGCAAAAACAACATGTTTGCAAACAAACCAAATGAAAGAGCAAGTGGTCCTTATGTTTGTTGCAACAACAAGACGGGATTCTTGGAAGCTCTCATGACAATACATGCTCTTAGTGGAATTGTGGTTGCACACAAAACATCGGAGAGAGAAATTGTTCAAAGTTTTTGTTACAACACACAAAACATCATTATCTAAATGCGAAGAAACATGAATGTCACAAGGGGATATAATACCATTAACATGCTTGCAAGCAAACCATAGGAAAGAACAATTTGTCAACATGAAAGATCCAAGGCATGCAAAAGGTACCAGAGCTGGGTTCGGTCTTGAACTCACTGGTGGGATGCTCTCTAGAGCTCTTTTTGTCAACTCGTGCTCAACCGAGGTTGACATGATAATGCGGGTACCTGCACACATCATACACAAAAGGAAGAATGTGTGTGCATGGTAGAGATACACATCATTCATCATGACGTATCTCTTCTTGTGCACATCACCATTAATGTCAATCAAGTATGAAATAGATGCATGGTGAGTATGCAAGTGGGGAACATGCTTATCATGGCAATCATCAAAATCTCCAAAAATTGAGAAAGCTATGGGGGCCATCTCATTAGAACGCATATGATCAATATTGTTGCAAGCAAAACAAGTGAAATAGCAAGCATTCATCTTATTGCAAGCAACGGGAGAAATTGAATGACTAGCATGACAAAGCAAGTCCGAAGCAATTGGAGGATACACACAAGATGCATAGCATGGCATGTTTATGGAAATGGTATCGTAATCAAACAATTCCACATGAGCAATATTATGCAAAGGCAAATCATCACATGGGAATATGAATGAAGCATATGTAATGTCACAAGTATCATCCATAGCATGCATATCCTCACAATTCATCATGTCCACTAGTGGGATCATGGCATCATCAACACCCTTATTATTACCTTGTTCATACCTCTCATATGAAGTGGGTGTTGTGGAAGTAGTGGCCTCCTTGTGGACGACTTCGTCTTCTTGATGTAGCCATGGCATAACATCATCTTCGTGCACCATGTACATCTTCTCCAATTGAGGCATCATTGCTTCATGGCTTGGCGCGTCTTCATCCATGGAGCCTAGCACAACATAAGAGAACACACTAGAGGTAGAGGGTAAGTTGTTAGAAATAGAAATGGTCTCACTTGACCTATCAACTACCACTCTCAACTCACTCGGTGTGTCACTCATGCCCTCAAAGTGGAAGCACTCAATCTCACATAAGGTGGAGTCACTCATCTCACTCTTGTTCTCACTCAAGTGGGATAAGTGGCTCTCATACTCACATGGGATTGGTACCACATCATCACTCAAGCATATGGGGATAGGCTCGGTTTCCTGAACTCCAAGCGCCTCCTTTGGTGAAGGGAAAATCCCATGCTCACCATTCTTGACCTTGTCGCCTTCAAGGTTGGATGCCATAAGATGGGAATCATCGCTCTCCTCCATGGTCTAAGGGAAAATCCCATGCTCGACCATCTTGTGGCCATCTCGTAGTAGTGGTGGAGGTAGGCTCATGCTATCCAACTTGGCGAAGTAGAGGTCTACATTTTCCTCATTGGCGAGGTCGTGGAAGTCAAGCGTAGGCATTGAAGCTTGATGGCGTGGAGGAAGGCTTGCTCTTGGTGCCATTATGGTGGTGGCACGACTAGTTGAAGGTGCCCTATGATGGTGTCGACGGAGGTCATTGGCGTGCCTTGCCGATGGTTGATGTTGGTGAAGTACGTGGTCATCCACATGACGCTCGTGACGATGATCATTTGCCTTGGCACTCTTCTTGTGCTTGTGGTGCCTTCTTGAGCTTGTTTGAGCATTATGGTTGGTGCTCATCACGAATTCTTCGTCTTGGTGGCGAAGATGCCTTTGACGATGTCTTGTATCCTCTTTATGGTGGCGATGCTCATGAGAGGATGTTTGTCGATGAAGATTCTTGTTTCTTGGCGCCTCTTGATGCATATGATGTTTAGACGCCACTCTTGTTTGGATAGGAGTTGGAGCTTGGCGCCTTGGAGGTGATGTAGCTTGGCGCCTTGGAGATGGTGGAGCTTGACGCCATCTAGGTGGTGACGCTTGTCGCCTTGGAGGTGGATCATCGAAGTAGGTGGTGCCCTTTGGTGTGGCACGCTTGGCCTTGAAGGTCATGGAATCTTGATGAAGCGCCTCCTCTTGCTTGGCGTAGTAGGCTTCCATCTCCACGTGGTGGAGGAATTCTTCATGGCTCGTGGAGGAGCCATCAAACTCGATGAAGTTCTCTGTGTCCTCCATGCTCGGCGAGGCATCATCGATGTCGTACTCGAAGTCGTCCATGCTTGGGAAGTAATTGTTGGTGTAGTACTCCATATCACCCAAGCATGTGGAGCCATTGTCGGTGTAGTGCTCCATATTCTCCATGCATGAGGATCCATTGTCGACGTAGAGCTCCATGTCTTCCATGCTTGTGGAGTCGTTATCGATGTAGTGCTCCGGGTCCTCAAAGCATGCGGAGCCATTGTCGGTGTTGTGCTCCGTCATGTCCTCTATACTTGTGGAGTCGTAGTCATGGTGGCTCATCATGGATTCTTCATAGATATCATCCTCGGTTCCGGAGTCCCTAGACATGATGCACAATACCAAGCGGTGTATATGGAAGTGGTAGTGGGAGTTAGGGATACAACGTCAAACCTTACTTTATCTTGGAAGATCGTATCGTGCAAGTGGCCACACTTGAGAGCAATAAACCAAGCAAAGTGAAGTTCACGCGGAACACCAAAACCAACTACTAACCAAAACACACACACACACAAGGCCTATGGTGGATAGGTATGGAAAGTGGCATGTCAAGAACCAATCCGAAATCAAGATGTTGTATTGGCAAGTAAAGAACCACAATGATCACCAACCAAACAAGTCAATCCACAAGATAGGAAATATGTACAAGGAAACACACACGGTGGGATAAATGGGACTTGTGCGATGGAGAAAGTGAGCTAAGAACCAAATGATTACCTAGCGAAGACTATAAGCTCGTGTCACACAAGTACAAGGAGAGACGCTAGTTCGATTGCAATTAATTGGTGGGCTACAAGATATGCACAATAAGTACCACCTATATGATGTTGATCGAGCTTGCGCTTCCTATTCTATGAGGCACATGTATATTTCTTTTTTTTTCCTTTTCCTTTTTCTATTTTTTTCTTTTTTCTTTTCTCTTTTTCTTTTTCTTTTTCACTTGCCTCTTCCTTGTGCCAACAACTATACAAGATAACTATATGAGATAGCGCTCACAATGTTTGCTCGGAATCTACAAGGTATCAAATGTGCATAGCCCAAGCAATCATAAGAGGAACTAGTCTCAATAGGTGTTTGTTGCTCGCAAAGATAGTGGGGTTCACAAAGGAATGCAAGTGGGGAAAGTCGCGGAATGTTATACCTTTCGTCGACGAGCTTCACCATTTATTGTTGGCTTCCGCCTTTCTCACGGAATTTGGATGGAGTAGATAGCATGAACAACGCAGATAATGATGTAGTGCTCCTTCTCCTCTTCGAAACGAGCTAAAGAACACCAAAATCCGAGTTGAAATGCAAAAGTTATGCTCAAAACCGTGCTGCAGTTTTTCTGTCTGCAGGGAGGGGCGGAGACTCCGGTCTGGAGGTCCGGAGACTCCGGTCTGGAGCCCAAAAAGTCCGGAGACTCCGGTCTAGGCCGGAGACTCCGGTCCGGGAGATTCCATAGCGTCCAGAACTCGAACGGGATGCGTTTTGGGCAAAAAAACTCGAACCAAAACCTCAGATTGATGGGGGAAATCAAGGAATTAGGCCATGGGAACGCAGGGGAAGGTAGATCAACTAGTTTAGCAAGTAATCCACGGATCAAAACCTACCAAAACGCACTCAAATCACAGATCGATCCAAAACACGAATTGGGGCTGTTTTTGGTAAAATTTTCGAATTTATGGGGAAAAGACCAAATCGAAGAGAAATCCGTGGCAACCAAAAGCTGCTGATACTAGATGATGGGGGGTTAACCTCTTGGGTGCCCGATCTTCATGGATCTCGTGGTCAAATCGATGGGAAAGTGAGGGGAAAGGGAGAAGGTAGCGGAAGCGAACACACACCTCGCGAAGAACACGATGAACACACGCAAAACTCACACGATACAAGGCCGATTGCTCCCGAACGGCGGCCACCGGTCCGATAGAATCCTCACAAGGAAAGATCGGTCAACGTGCTCCCTCAAATCCACATCGGAGAGGGAAGAACACCTTGGGGAGGGTCTTGACAACTTTGAGACGAGACGTCGAACTCCAAGGCCTTGTTCAACGATGGATGCGTGATGAAAAGTCCAATCGAGGTTGGTGACGATAGTCGGTCCCCTTGGTAAAGGGGATGAGGCAAAACTAGAGATTCCACAATGGGGGTTGTCTTTAGTCTATCATCTATGCCTAAGGGATACATGAAGGGGTGGAGGCTCTATTTATAGGCCAGCCACATAAACAGGGGTAGTTTGGGGATAAAACTAGGGTTTGGACAAGATAGAGGGGTACATGGGCCGAAGGCCCAGCTGGCGGCGCGCAGGCCCATCGTGTAGGCCGGAGACTCCGGTGTGGGGTCCGGAGACTCCGGTCTAGGCCAGAGACTCCGGTCTGTCTCCGGTGTCGTCTCCGGAGTGGCGTTCTGACTGTCCTCGGGCGGTTGCTGGGGTCGGTCCGGAGGTAGGTCCGGAGACTCCGGTGTAGCAGGACCGGAGACTCCGGTGTAGGCCGGAGACTCCGGTGGTTCAGCCGTGGCTTCTTCCGTCTCCTCTTCCAAGCCTCCATCTTGTCGGGCTTGATGTCCCGAGCTTCCTCCCTTGCCTCCGTACTTATCGGTGTGAACCTATCATGCATATGTGACGGAGTATGAAGTAGCATACCATTCAATAGGGTAGGAAGTGGGCGCGCATAGAGGAATGGATTCACCTTTGGAGTCCATGACGACTTGGCGTAAGTTGGAGACCAAGATGTGGTAACGACCGTAGGTCGGGCTACATCACTGTCATTGACTTTGCTAATGAAGTTCAACGTCAACACAATGTTCCTATCTTGGCAATAAGAAGTGACAACGGCTCCAAATTCCAGAACTACACTTAGAATGAGTTTCTTAGCGAAGAGGGGATTAGACATCAATATTCCGCTGCGTACACCCCTCAACAAAATGGTGTAGCTGAAAGGAAGAACCGAACTTTGATGGATATGGCAAGATCAATGTTGGTTGAATTCAAGTCTCCCTATAATTTTTGGGCTGAAGCCATATCCACTGCTTGTCACTCATTGAATCGGCTCTACCTTCGAAAGATTTTGGACAAGACTCCATATGAAATACTTACCGGTAACAAGCCCAACATCTCATACTTCAGGGTATTCAGGTGTAGTGTTTCTTTCTTATTAAAGGTGTCCGTTTGTCAAAATTTGAGTCAAAGGCTTTAGAAGGTATTTTTGTTGGTTACGGTGCCGAATCCCATACTTATAGAGTCTACAACAAGCTCACTGGGATTGTTGTAGAATCTTGTAGTGTGGAATTCGATGAAAATAACGGCTCCTTTGTAGGGCAAGTTGATGTTTGTGATGCAGATGTTGAAATACCCCAAGATGCCATAAGAAGAATGGGCGTGGGATTTTTCCGCCCCATTGAGGAACCCCTTGTGGCGGATCGGGAAGGACAATGCTCCAGTCATGTGGAGCCCTCATCTACGCAAGATCAACAAGCTCCTACTGTTGGAGAAAATCCTGCACCAACACCGCAATCTGCTGAAGATCATCTGTCCCATGGACAAGTTGGTAGTCCCAGGCCGGACTATCCGCCCCTCCAAGGGGCGGACAATCCGCCCCTGACACTCCAACTCGTTCCAGAGGATCCGAAGGAGAAGTCAACAACTCTGAAGCTCCCAGGCCGGATTCTCCGGCCCCCGAGGGCGGATTATTCGGCCCTGGGCCTCCAACTCCTGCCAGGCACTCTCAGGAAGAAGGCTCTGGTGCTTCACCTCCCAGGTCGGATAGTCCGGCCCCTCCAAGGTGCGGATTATCCGGCCCTAAAGAACAAACTCAGCAGCAATCTTCTGGTGTTAACACAGATCAAGATCAAGGGCAAGGCAGTGATCAAGACAAGGATACAAATACTGAATCAACTCCTTCTAGAAACAATAAGGACATTGAGGCTCGTCGCAAGGCTCGTGCTGATCGGAACCTTGAACTAAGGGGTCACACTCTTGACAAGGTTGTTGGTGATCTTCGACGAAGGGTATCCACTAGAAGGGAACTTGCAATCTTCTGTGATCATCAAGCTCACATTTCCATGGTTGAACCGAAGAAGGTTTTTGATGCTCTTGAAGACCCCGATTGGGTTGTTGCAATGCATGAAGAATTAAATAACTTCGAACGCAACAAAGTTTGGAAGCTCGTAGAGAAACCAAAGGATTGCCGCAATGTTTTCGGCACCAAGTGGATCTTCAAGAACAAACAAGATGAAAATGGCATTGTTGTGAGGCATAAAGCACGACTCATGGCTCAAGGATTCTCTCGAGTGGAAGGAATTGATTTTGGCGAGACTTATGCTCCTGTGGCTCGTCTTGAGTCCATCCGTATCCTTCTTGCATATGCAGCCCATCATAATTTTAAATTACAACAAATGGATGTTAAGAGCGCTTTCCTTAATGGTCCTCTACATGAGTTAGTATACGTCAAGCAGCCCCCGGGGTTTGAGGACCCCAAATTTCCGAACCATGTCTACAAACTCGATAAGGCGCTCTATGGCGTTAAACAAGCCCCGCGTGCGTGGTATGAGCACCTTAAAGAGCTTTTGCTAGACCGTGGATTCGAAGTTGGGCAAATTGATCCCACTCTTTTTACTAAGAAGGTTAATGGGGAGCTTTTTGTATGCCAACTTTGTGTAGATGACATTATTTTTGGCTCTACTAACCAAGCTTTTAACAATGAATTTTCAAAGCTTATGACTGACAGGTTTGAGATGTCCATGATGGGTGAGCTGAGGTTCTTTCTTGGATTTGAGATCAAACAACTTAGAGAGGGAACCTTTATTAATCAAACTAAGTACATCCAAGACATGCTCAAATGGTTCAAGATGACGGATCTCAATGGCGTTGCTACCCCAATGCAAACAAAATGTCATCTTGAGCTCAATCCCAAGGGTAAAGACGTGGATCAAAAGGTATACTGATCCATTATCGGCTCTCTCCTTTACCTTTGCGCATCTAGGCCCGATATCGTGTTAAGTGTACGAGTGTGTGCAAGGTACCAAGCCGCTCCTAAAGAAAGCCACTTAGTGGCGGTCAAGCGAATCTTCCGATATTTTGTTCATTCCCCAAATTTTGGGTTATGGTATCCCAAGGGTTCAAGTTTCTCTCTATGTGGTTACACTGATTCAGATTGGGCTGGTGACAAAGATGATAGGAAATCAACCTCTGGTGCATGTCAATTCTTGGGCAGGTCTCTAGTGTGTTGGTCATCAAAGAAACAGAATTGTATTTCACTCTCAACCGCCGAAGCTGAATATGTTGCTGCTGCAAGTTCTTGTACACAATTGTTATGGATGAGGCAAACTTTAAAGGAATATGGTGTCAATTGTTACAAAGTGCCTCTGTTATGCGACAATGAAAGTGCTATCAAAATTTCTTACAATCCCGTGCAGCATACAAGAACAAAACATATAGAGATTCGCGACCACTTTATTCGGGATCATGTTGCTCGTGGTGATATTGCCCTATCCTTTGTGAGCACAAAGAACCAACTTGCTGATATTTTCACTAAGCCTCTTGATGAAGCAAGATTTTGTTATTTGAGGAATGAGCTAAATATCATAGATTCAAGGAGCTTGGCTTGACTACCCTTGCACACTCACTTGCTCTTGTTCATGTATTTGGTTTAGATGCGGGCATAAACATAGGGGGAGTGTGGTCCTAATTGATTGGGCCAACCCTCCCCCCATAATGCCGAAAGCAAGTAAAATCATTTCCCTTAATATCATTTTGTGATATGTGGGTCATCGATGAGCATTGGTTTTGAACTCAAGATACATATTCGCGGTGTCATGCCATGCGCTCCAACATGGTGGCTTCGGCCACCGCCCTTTTCCTAGGGAAGAGTTGGTTTCTCATGGGTATCGTTGGATTTTCTTGCATATCTCATGTTCTTATGGAAAACACACTCAAATTTGGCTTTTGTTTGATTTGATTCTTGCTAATTTGGGTGTGTAGTACCATCTCAGTTTGATTCTCTCAACCCAAGCCTTTCTCTCCCTCCTTGAACCATCTATTCTTGCACACATGTCCTCTAAAACACCATCAAGGGGTTTGCTAGGATGCTCAGGCCTGAATCTGTATTTTACAGAATTTCAGGGGGGGGTGGACTATCCGCCTTAAGTGGGGGGCGGATTATCCGCCCCGGGCGAAATCGGCCCCTTATAGGCTGGGTCGGGGAGGGCAGGCTCAAACAGAGCAGCCAGTCCTCCCCCAACCCTACCTCTGCCCTCCAGCCGCCACTGGAGCATCCGCCTCTCCCGGAGTCGATTCGACCACCAGATTCTCTAGGCTCTCCCCGGATCTTCTTCACCTCGCCTCCGGATATCTTCTCTTCCGCGATTTTCCTCTAATGACTGAGGGTAACTCCCTCATCTCTCTCCTTTTGTATGGGATGCATTTTATTTGGTGGAAATCTCGTTGTAGAAGATCCTTGGTGTTGTTCCTTACATGCTAGAATCAGTAGAATTGCAACCCGAGTACCCGATATGTTTTGCCATGGTAGATCTGGGCCAATCCAGAAACTTTATGCGGGGTCGGATTATTCACCCCTGCCAGGGCCGGATAATCCAGGCTGGAGATTAAAACTCTTGTCTGTTTTGGTCCTGCTCCTGCAATACACATCGTTAGTTATGGGTTGCATTGCTACTCTTTCTCCATGTTTTCTCCTGGACTTGTGTGTATGCTTATCTCCATGCTATCCCTCTAATGCTTTTCACAGGTGGTTCCAAGCCGACCAAGACCTTCGTCCGTCGCTCCCGTGCCCGCTACCTCAAGCCTACTGCAGAAGGGAAGTTTATTAACGAGACCGAGGTCAACAGAGCAGCAAGAGAGGCTGAACGGATGGCAGAGGAAAGTAAGAAAACTAAGAGGACCGCATCTCGCAAGGGCAAACAGTCTCGGCCCAATTACAAGGCTATGGACAGTCTTCAGTATGCCACCATTCGCCAGACTGATTATTATGATGAGGCTGATAGTGATGGTCCCCCCGAGGACTCTATGTTTTGGAATGCCCACTTTCGGGATATTCATGATGATGTCTATGCTACTCTCAAGCTTCGCCCCATGCACCCCCATCAACTTGACTGTGTCTCAATCCAAGGCAAGGCTCCTTGAGGCATTTGAGGTGACCAACAAGATGGGGATTCACCACCTTATGACCATTCAATGCGACTATGACTCATCTGTGGTGCGGCAGTTTTTCTCCACACATGTGATCTGCGATGATGAGCTCCGCACTATGAAGTGGATGACCGGGACTACAATGATTCAGTGGGACTTTCGCACCTTTGGGCAGGTTCTTGGGTTTACATTCCATGGTCGTGACACTCCTTCGGGCCACCATATCATTTCTCCTCTAAAGCCATCCAAGGATAGTGCACTTACTCCTTGCCTTTCTTCTGATGGTGTTGCTGGTACTTTCGCTGGTCTCTCTCCCTTGTATGCCTCCCTTGTTGGCATATTTAGGGACTGCATCGCTCCTAGTGGTGGCAACAATGACAGGATCCGTGGCCACCTAGTTCCACTCCTTGCTTTTGCTCACGAGTGTGCCACTAACTCTGGATCAGCCACAAGTTACAAACTGGATGTCATGGACTATATTTATCATGAGATGACGGATGCTATGATCAACAGGCTCTCTATTCCTTATGCTCCTTTCATAATGATGCTCGTCAAGCATATGTTGCTACATGAGGATTTTGGCACTGCTCTGGATGGAATTCACAAGCCTAAGAAAATCTACAACAAGGCTCAGAAGACACATCACCCTTCCACTGCCCCGGAGTCCTTCATGCGTGATGCTCGGGCTACTGGTCGTCGTTCCACGGTGTCCCCAATGGCACGCGAGGTTAGGCAGTTCACTTGGTTCCAGCGGCACATTCTTTGCATGGGCATTGTGTTGGAGATATGCCCTAGAGAAAATAATAAATGTAGTTATTATTATATCTTTATGTTTATGATAAATGTTTACATTCATGCTATAATAGTATTAACAAGGAAACATTAATAATTGTGTGATTTGTAAACTAAATTAGAGTCCCTAGTAAAGCCTCTTCATAATACTAGCTTGTTGGTTAATAAATGATTGTGGTTTCCCTATCATGAACATTGAGATGTTGTTAACAACAAGATCATATCGTTAGGAGAATGGTATGATGGACATAGTCCTATAGATAAGCGTAGCATAAAGATCAAGTCATTTTAATAGTTCAATTGCTATATGTTTTCTGATACATAGTAACCTAATTCCTTCGACCATGAGATCATGCATATCACCATCACCGGAAGGATGCTTTGATGACATCAAACACCACACCGTGATTGGGTGGTTATAAAGGTGGCATTGAGTGTTCGCAAAGTATGGGTTGAGACACATGGATCAAGAGTGGGATTTGTCCATCCATATGACGGATATATATACTCTGGGCCCTCTCGGTGGAATATCATCCAGTTGGCTTGCAAGCATGTGACTGTCTCACAAGGGATCACATATCACGGGAACGAGAAAAGAGTACTTATCAGTAACGAGGTTGAACTAGGTATGCAGAGATACCGACGATCAAAACCTCGGATAAGTAAACTATCGTGAGACAAAGGGAAATTGGTATCATATCTAAGTGGTTCATTCGATCGCAAAGTAATCGTACAAATATGTGGGAGCCATATGAATTTCCAGATTCCTCTATTGGTTATTGTTCGGAGAAGTGTCTCGATCATGTCCGCATAATTCACAAACCGTAGGGAGACACACTTAAGGATTCAATGTTGTTGAGTAGTTATGGAATGATGAGTAAGAGACCGAATGTTGTTCGGAGTCTCGGATGGGATCCGGGATATCACGAGGAGATCCGGAATGGTCCAGAGAATAAGATTCATATAAGGAAAGTCCTGTTGCGGGGTTGGAGAATGATTCCGGTGTTTTCATCGGGAATGTTCTAGAAGGTTCCGGAAGGTCCGGCACTCCGGAGGGGAAGGGTACATGAATGTGTCATAACAATGTGGAATGGTTACATCATGTACTAGGTGTCATCGCTGAGAAAAATAAAGGGATAAATCAAATCCTAGTTTGAAAAGTCAAACGCCAATTTGAAAAGTCAAACGGCAAGTTTGCTTAGTGGAGGGAGAGTAGGAAACCTACTTGGGGAGGAGTTCCTCTCCCTCCACCCGCCGGACAAGGAGGCCGAGTTGGGGGAGGACTCTCCTCCCCTGGCCGGCGCCCTCTCACCTATAAAAGGAGGGGCAGGGCTGCCCCTCTAGACCTACACCTTGCCCCACTAAAACCCTAGCCCTAGCCGCCGGCCCTCTTGCAGCCGTCGCCGCCCTTGGGAAAACCCTAGCCGCCGACTTGGGGATCTCCCCTTGCCCTAGCCTCCAGCCTAGCCCTCTCTCCTTGGTGCCTCTAAACCCTAGATCGCCAAGGCCTCTCTCATAGTCCACCATACTCGCTCCGGCTTAAGGCGAAGCCCTGCGAGATCTCCCCTCTACTTCCGGTACCACGCCGTCGTGCTGCCGGAATCGCGAGGAGAGTGCTACAACCTCCGCTGCCTGCTGGAACAAGGCAGAGGAAGGTCTTCGTCAAGTACCGAATGTGTGACCGACTGCGGGAGCGCTGCTGGAACGCAGCGCCGGAAGGATCGTCTACACGATCTTGAGATCGACAAGAGTACGACCACATCACCCACGAGAATCCTCTCTCGTTAAACAATTTGGAATCTTTGAGGGTGAGTTATTCTATCGACTCGTTGCTACAATCTAGTAGATAGATCTTGGCTTGTTTGTTTGTATGCGGTAGAAATTTTTTGTTTTCCATGCTACGAACCCCTACAGTGGTATCAGAGCCGTGTCTATATGTAGATCTGTTGCACGAGTAGAACACAATGGTCATTGTGGGCGGTGGTGCTTTTATTATCATTTGCTTCTTGTGTACTTTGCATCTTGCGGTATGATGGGATGAAGCGGCCTGGGCTAACCTTACATGACATCGTTCATGAGACTTGCTCCACGCTCAACATGCAACTTGTATTGCATAAGTGGCTTTGCGGGTGTCTGTCTCTCCCATTATAGTATAGATCCAATTTACAACAGACACTTGATAGTTTAAACATAAACGTTGTGGTTCTTGTTCGTAAGTTAGATCGACACTTATTGAAAGCCCCAAACCACGTAAAATATGCAAAGAAATTAGAGGCGTCTAACTTTGTTTTGCAGGGGTGTGATGTGATGTGATATGGCCATGATTGTGATTATATTTGATGTATGCAATGTTCCTTATTGTAAGTTGGCAACCGGCAGGAGCCATATGGTTGTCTTTAATTTCTGTTAAGACCCGCGTGTCTATTCAAAGTAGTTGTAATAGTTGAAGCTGGTGGACGACAATCATGAAGCAGCGTCATTGACCTTGATGCAATGCCGGTGATGATGGAGATCATGTTCGTGCTTGAAGATGGAGATCGGAAGCACAAAGAAGAAAGGCCATATCATATCACATATTATG
Source organism: Avena sativa (assembly GCA_916181665.1). Classification (NCBI taxonomy): domain Eukaryota; kingdom Viridiplantae; phylum Streptophyta; class Magnoliopsida; order Poales; family Poaceae; genus Avena; species Avena sativa. The sequence goes on from OV702299.1 coordinate 255,547,155, forward strand.
AATTGCATGTGACGTTAATCCTTTATGCATCTTGTATTGCTTAGTTAACGACGGTAGCATTATAAGATGATCCCTCATGCACATAAATTTCAAGTTCTAAAGTGTTCATCCTTAGTAAGCACCGTTGCTAAAGCTTGTTGTTTCGAAGCACCACGTGATGATCAGGTGTGTTAGATTCTGCAAGTGTATACAACGTGAGCAAGCCAGATTTGCTCATGCGGAAGCTAAGTTTTGATCTTGACGAGCCTAGCATGTACAGACATGGTCTCGGAACACGGATCACCGAAAGGTAAAGCATGAATCATATAGTAGATATGATGAACATGTCGATTGTTCGCCATTGAAGCTACATCAACTCTCGTGATGATCGGTTTTGATGTGGTGGATTTTGTTCGTGTGATCACTAAAACAATGTGAGGGATATTGTTTTAAGTGGGAGTTCACCTAGATTAATTTAACTATTAATTAGAACTCAATTTGTCATAAACTTAGTCTAAACTATTGCAAATATGTTGTAGATCAATGGCGGCCCCTACCATCAATTTTAATGCGTTCCTAGAGAAAGAAAAGTTGAAAAACAATGGAAGCAACTTCGCGGATTGGTTCCGTAATTTGAGGATTGTCCTCAATGCTGGTAATTTGACCTATGTGCTGGATGCACCGCTGGGTGACCCGCCTGCAGCTACTGCTACCGATGAAGTAAAGAATGTTTACCTCACTCGATAGAATCAGTACTCCACAGTTTAGTGTGCTATCTTGTATGGTTTGGAATCGGAGCTTCAGAAAAGGTTTGAGAATTCAGACCCACATGATATTGTCCGTGAACTCAATTGATATTTGAGAATCACGCGGCAGTTGAGAGCTATGAGGCTTCTGAAAAGTTCTTTAACTTCAAGATGGAAGAGGGCAGCTCTGTCAGTGAGCATGTGCTTAAGATGTCTAGGCACGCAAACAAACTCCAAAGCTTGGGTATAGTGATTCCTAATGCTTTGGGGATTTACCGTGTCCTCCAATCACTACCACCAAGTTACAAGAACTTTGTGATGAACTACAATATGCAAAGCATGAACAAGTAGTTGCTAGAACTCTTCTCCATGTTAAAATCTACAGAAGTGGAGATCAAGAAAGAGCACCAAGTGTTGATGGTCAATAAGACCACCAAATTAAAGAAAGGCAAGTCTAAGCAAAAGGGACACTTCAGGAAGGGTGGTAAGAAAGTTACTGCACTAACAAAGAAGACCAAGGCTGGACCTAAGCCTGATACTGAGTGCTTTTACTGCAAGGGAGAAGGTCACTGGAAGCGGAATTGCCCAAAGTACTTGGCGGATTTGAAGAACGGCAACATCAAGAAGAAAGGTATATCCAATATACATGTTATTGATGTGTATCTCACTAGTACTCGTAGTAGTGCCTGGGTATTTGATACTAGTTCGGTTGCTCATATTTGTAACTGAAACAGGTGCTTCAGAATAAACGGAAGCTAGCGAAGAACAAGGTGACGATGCACATAGGAAATGGATGAAAGTTTGATGTGATCGCGGTCGGCACGCTACCTCTTCATCTACCATCGGGATTAGTTTTATACTTAAATAATTGTTATGTGGTGCCTGCGTTGAGCATGAACATTATATCGGGATCATGTTTATTGCGAGACGGTTACTTGTTTAAGTCCGAGAATAATGGTGTTCAATTTATATGAGTAATATGTTTTATGCACATGCACCTTTGATAGATGGTCTATTCTTATTGAATCTCGATAGTGGAAATACACGTATTAATAATATTGAAGCTAAACGTTTGAAATTGAGCGATAACTCGACCTATATGTGGCACTGTCGTCTTGGTCACATTGGAGTGAAGCGTATGAAGAAACTCCATTCTGATGGACTTCTTGAATCACTTGAAAGATGCGAAGCATGTCTGATGGGTAAAATGACTAAGACTCCATTTTCTGGTATGATGGAGCGAGCTACGGACTTATTGGAAATCATACATACCGATGTGTGTGGTCCAATGAGTGTAGCATCGCGCGGTGGTTATCGTTATGTTCTTAACTTCACGGATGACTTGAGTAGATATGGGTATATCTTTTTCATGAAACATAAGTCCGAAACTTTCGAGAAGTTTAAGGAATTTCAAAGTGAGGTGGAGAATCAACGTAACAAGAAGATTAAATTTCTATGTTCTGATCGTGGAGGTGAATATCTAAGTTACGAGTTTGGCAAACATTTGAAGAAATGCGAATACTTTCACAATTGACACCGCCGGGAACACCACAGCGTAATGGTGTGTCCGAACGTCATAATCGAACTCTCTTAGATATGGTTCGTTCTATGATGTCACTTACAGATTTACCGCTATCATTTTGGGGTTATGCATTAGAAACAACCGCATTCACTTTAAATAGGGCACCATCTAAATCCGTTGAAACGACACCATATGAATTATGGTTTGGGAAGAAACCTAAATTGTCGTTCCTTAAAGTTTGGGGTTGCAAAGCCTATGTAAATAAGTTACAACCGGACAAGCTTGAACCCAAAGCGGAAAAATGCGTCTTCATAGGATATCCAAAAGAAACTATTGGGTATACCTTCTATCATAGATCCGAAGGCAAAATCTTTGTTGCCAAGAATGGATCCTTTCTAGACAAGGAATTTCTCTCGAAAGAAGTGACTGGAAGGAAACTAGAACTCGACGAGGTTGTTGAACCTTCTCTTGAACTTGAGAGTAGCGCAGCACCAGAAGAAGTTCCTGTGGTGCTTGCACCAATAAGAGAGGAATCTAATGATGATGATCATGAAACTTCAGTTGTAGTTGCTATAGAACCTCGCAGGTCAACGAGAACTCGTACCACTCCTGATTGGTATGATCCCGTTATGAGTGTCATGTTGGTGGACAACACCGATGACCCTGCGATGTATGAGGAAGCGATGATGAGCCCAGATTCCAAATAAATGGCAAGAAGCCATGAAATCCGAGATTGGATCCATGTACGAAAACCAAGTATGGACTTTGGTGGATTTACCGGATGGCCAGAAGGCTGTCGAGAACAAATGGATTTTCAAGAAGAAAACAGATGCTGATGGTAATGTTACTGTCTATAAAGCTCGACTTGTCACAAAAGGGTTTTGACAAATTCAAGGAGTTGACTACGATGAGACTTTCTCACTAGTAGCGAAGCTAAAGTCTGTGAGGATTTTGTTAGCAATCGTTGCATATTATGATTATGAGATATGGCAGATGGATGTCAAAACAGCGTTCCTCAATGGAGACATTGATGAAGAGTTGTATATGATGCAACCCAAAGGTTTTGTCGATCCTAAATATGCTAACAAGGTATGCAAACTTCAACGGTCCATATATGGATTGAAGCAAGCATCCCGAAGTTGGAATCAACGTTTTGATAAGGTAATCAAAAGTTTTGGTTTTATACAAACTTATGGAGAAGCTTGTATTTACAAGAAAGTGAGTGGGAGCCCTGTAGCATTCTTAATACTGTATGTAGATAACATATTGTTGATTGGGAATGATGTAGACCTTCTTAATAGTGTCAAGGAATATTTGAATAATAGTTTTTCAATGAAAGATCTTGGCGAAGCAGCTTACATATTAGGCATAAAGATTTATAGAGATAGATCGAGACGCCTAATATCATTGTCACAAAGTACATATTTGGACAAAGTTCTAAAGAGGTTTGGAATGGAAGATAGCAAGAAAGGGTTCTTGCCCATGTTGCCCAATACGACCTTGAGTAAAACTCAAAGTCCAGCAACGGCGGAAGATAGAGAAAGGATGAGTAAGACTCCCTATGCCTCAGCCATAGGATCTCTAATGTATGCCATGCTATGTACTAGACCCGACATTGCATATTCTGTTAGTTTGACTAGCAGATATCAAAGTGATCTAGGAGTGGATCATTGGACAGCGGTCAAAAACATCCTTAAGTACTTAAGAAGAACTAAGGATATGGTTCTTTCTTATGGAGGTGATGAACAACTCGTTGTTAATGGTTACACCGATGCTAGTTGGAACACCAATCCGGATGATTCTAAATCTCAATCTGGATACGTATTTACTTTGAATGGTGCAGCAGTTAGCTGGAGGAGTGCAAAGCAAAGCGTTGTGGAGAGATCTTCAACTGAATCGGAATACATAGCTGCTTCGGAGGCTTCACAAGAAGTGATATGGATGAAGGAGTTCATTACAAAGCTTGTTGTGGTTCCAGGTGCGCTGGACCCAATGTCTATCTACTGTGATAACATGGGTGCCATAGCCAATGCGCAAGAACCAAGGTCACACAAGAAGCTGATGCACATCAAGCTACGTTTTCACACTATTCGAGAACATGTCCAAGATGGTGACATAAAGATTTGCAAAGTATACACAGATCTGAATGTGGCGTATCCGTTGACTAAACCTCTCCCGAGGGCAAAACATGACCAACACCAAACTGCCATGGTTGTTCGGTATATTACCATGTAATCTAGATTAGTTGACTCTAGTGCAAGTGGGAGACTGTTGGAGATATGGCCTAGAGGCAATAATAAATGTAGTTATTATTATATCTTTATGTTTATGATAAATGTTTACATTCATGCTATAATAGTATTAACAAGGAAACATTAATACTCGTGTGATTTGTAAACTAAATTAGAGTCCCTAGTAAAGCCTCTTCATAATACTAGCTTGTTGGTTAATAAATGATTGTGGTTTCCCTATCATGAACGTTGAGATGTTGTTAACAACAAGATCATATCGTTAGGAGAATGGTATGATGGACATACTCCTATAGATAAGCGTAGCATAAAGATCAAGTCATTTTAATAGTTTAATTGCTATATGCTTTCTGATACATAGTAACCTAATTCCTTCGACCATGAGATCATGCATATCACCATCATCGGAAGGATGCTTTGATGACATCAAACACCACACCGTGACTGGGTGGTTATAAAGGTGGCATTGAGTGTTCAGAAAGTATGGGTTGAGACACATGGATCAAGAGTGGGATTTGTCCATCCATATGACGGATAGATATACTCTGGGCCCTCCCGGTTGAATGTCATCCAATTGGCTTGCAAGCATGTGACTGGCTCACAAGGCATCACATATCACGGGAACAAGAAAAGAGTACTTATCAATAACGAGGTTGAACTAGGTATGCAGAGATACCGACGATCAAAACCTCGGATAAGTAAACTATCGTGAGACAAAGGGAAATTGGTATCGCATGTAAGTGGTTCATTCGATCGCAAAGTAATCGTAGAAATATGTGGGAGCCATATGAATTTCTAGATTCCTCTATTGGTTATTGTTCGGAGAAGTGTCTCGATCATGTCCGCATAATTCACGAACCGTAGGGAGACACACTTAAGGATTCGATGTTGTTGAGTAGTTATGGAATAATGAGTAAGAGACCGAATGTTGTTCGGAGTCTCGGATGGGATCCGGGATATCACGAGGAGATCCGGAATGGTCCGGAGAATAAGATTCATATAAGGAAAGTCCTTTTTCGGGGTTGGAGAATGATTCCGGTGTTTTCATCGGGAATGTTCTAGAAGGTTCCGAAAGGTCCGGCACTCCGGAGGGGAAGGGTACATGAATGTGTCATAACAATGTGGAATGGTTGCATCATGTACTAGGTGTCATCTCTGAGCAAAATAAAGGGATAAATCAAATCCTAGTTTGAAAAGTCAAACGCCAATTTGAAAAGTCAAACGGCAAGTTTGCTTGGTGGAGGGAGAGTAGGAAACCTACTTGCGGAGGAGTTCCTCTCCCTCCACCCGCCGGACAAGGAGGCCGAGTTGGGGGAGGACTCTCCTCCCCTGGCCGGCGACCTCCCACCTACAGAAGGAGGGGCAGGGCTGCCCCTCTAGACCTACACCTTGCCCCACTAAAACCCTCGCCCTAGCCGTCGGCCCTCTTGCAGCCGCCGCCGCCCTAGGGCAAACCCTAGCCGCCGACTTGGGGCTCTCCCCTTTCCCTAGCCGCCGGCCTATCCCTCTCTCCTTGGTGCCTCTAAACCCTAGATCAGCAAGGCCTCTCTTATAGTCCACCATACTCGCTCCGGCTTAAGGCGAAGCCCTGCGAGATCTGCCCTCTACTTCCGGTACCACGCCGTCGTGCTGCCGGAATTGCGAGGAGAGTGCTACAACCTCCGCTTCCTGCTGGAACAAGGGAGAGGAAGGTCTTCATCGAGTACCAAATGTGTGACCGACTGCGGGAGCGCTGCCGGAACGCAGCGCCGGAAGGATCGTCTAGACGATCTTGAGATCGGCAAGAGTACGACTACATCACCCACGAGAATCCGCTCTCGTTAAACACTTTGGAACCTTCGAGGGTGAGTTATTCTATCGACTCGTTGCTACAATCTTGTAGATAGATCTTGGCTTGTTTGTTTGTATGAGGTAGAAATTTTTTGTTTTCCATGCTACGAAGCCCTACACATTGACACTCACAAGGGCCAATATGAGGCTTACCGCAGGGATCATGAGAGGGATCACATGCAGCAGCTTATTCTCCACCATGTCTCAGGTGCCAGTGGCCATCCACCTCCTCCCACTGCTCCGGATCCGTATGCTCAGTGGAACACCTTAGGGATCAACTATGGCGAGCTCGAGAGTTGCCTCTTTCCTCTCCACCGAGGGCACCCACTCCAGCTGATGACGATGATGATGAGTATGATGAAGAGGAAGGGGACAGGAATGACTATGACGAGGATGAGGAGGGGTGATCTTCAGGGGCGTTAGCATCGCTCTTCTGCCTTTTTGGCGTTTCGATGCCAAAGGGGGAGAAGTAGTTCTATTAGGTCTCGTGGATTTGCAAGGGACGGGCGCAAGAATCTTTCTTTCAGTCGTTTTATTTGCTTGCTTGTGACTCTTTAGCGTGAACTCATTTGCTAATTGTGTTTGATTATGTAAGACTTTGTCGTGCTCCACTAAGTTTGGTACTATGTGTGGTATTCATGGAATTCCGGATTTATCTATTGTGGATCTCATGGAATTCTGGATTTATCTATGGAGGCATATTTGATGGCATATGGAATCAAGGACCTATCTAATGTATGCATCAATATTGCTGGTATTGTTGGGATGTGTTTGGACGCTATCAAACAAATTATATTCTTTGGCTATATTCTCATCCCGGTGGTATGACCTTGTTTTCCAAACCACCTTGTTTCAATTATCTCTGTTATGGAATTTGTGTTCTCTCTAGTGTGTGTATTTGTATTCGAATGCAAATTTTAAATATGCACACATCTAGCGGGAGCGTCTTTCATTATTTTAGGTGGCATTAGCCGGTTTCATTGCAAATCCTAATATTGTCATCTAACACCAAAAAGGGGGAGATTGAAAGAACATTTTATAATCCCTAGTGTTTTGTGTGTTAGATAACAATATCAAGGATTATTTAATGTGTGTTGAAGTGTTGCAGCTTTCTTTGAGAAAAAGGGAAAAGGATTCTGCCTTTGGGGGGCGGATAATCCGCCCCTCCCTCTTCCCAAGCAGGCCCAAGCCCCAGAAGGGGGGCAGAGTTTTGGCCGGATAATCCGCCCCTCATGGGGTCCGGATAGTCCGCCCTCTTGCTCTTCGCCAAGGCGCAAGCCCCAGAGAGGGGGCGGAGTGTTGGCCGGACTTTCCGGCTTGGCCGGATAATCCGCCCCTGGAGGGGGCCGGATTATCCGCCCCCCAAGATCTTCACCAAGTTCGCAGGCGCCAGCCCCAGAGAGGGGGCGGAGTTTCCCCCGGAGAATCCGCCCTTGGGGCGGAGTTTACCCAGGGTGCGGATAATCCGCCCCCAAAGTTGTACAACGGCCAGATCTAGGGAGGGGGTATTTAAGACAACCTTCCCCCTCCTGCCAGAACTCTAGATTCATTCGAAAAAGACGAGATCTGATCTGCAACCTCCATCCAAGAGAGCTCCACCTAGATCCACCCAAAGGCCCCGTCCCTTGGGGAATCGAAGGAGGAGAACTCGATCTTCATCATCAGCAATCAAGCGCCTCATATCCTCTCCATTCATTTGGAGAACCACCGATCTACTTGTTGTCATCTCGGGAGCCCCCAATTCGGTTGTGGGTGTGTGCCCCGATAGTATTGTAAAAGGCACCGGTTCCCGCCTCGAAGGGATCCAATAGTGGAGAAGGTGGATCAGGCCTCTCGTGGCGAGATCCATCGGAGAATAGGGTGAGGCTTATTGTGGCGTGGTGGTCTTAGAACCGCCCACCCCTCCAACGCAGATGTACTTCCCTTACCAAGGAAGGAACAACAATAAAACAAATCCCTGTGTCTCCGCGTGCTCCACTACGGTTTCCTCGCTCCTCTCTTTACGTGCTTAGTAGTTAGGGTTGCATATAGGGAAATTCTCGTAGTTGCATATCTAGAGAATTTACTTTGTGTCAAGCCTAAAATTGAAAAGGTATTAAAAATTCATTAGCACCTATTCACCCCCTCTAGGTGCCCATACGATCCATTTCAGTACCTAGGCTGGGAAATTTCCTAGGTTCAAGGTTGCAATGGACCTCGTGTGCCTGCACGCGTTGGCGGATTTGCTGATTTTGCCCACCCCCGATCCCCGGCAATAGGAAATTCGTGAAAAATCATGAAAAATACGGAACCAGCTCGAGTAGCCCCTGCGTGTCACCCACTACCAACATAAAATCATAAATGAGACAAACCAGGACTTTTGGCACATGGCGCACCCCTCGAATGGCTATCGAGTAGGAGTTAACATGGCTTTCAACCCTAGAGCTCCCCCTCACTACCCAGAACGTGGATCCACTGCGCGGATTGAGCCCAAACCTGGCACCTAGCTCCCTCTCGACGTTCTAATCAACTTCTCTAGCTAGAGATTCAGGGGTTCCCTGGAGAAATCTAGAGTTTCCTTTTACCGACTCCGGAAAACTGGCGATTCTGCAAAGGAGTTGCGGGAATTGAGCATGTCCTAGGGCCTGAGGCAATATACATGCATGCTACATCGTGGCGGACTGCCATCCCCGGGAGGTTGGTGCTAATGTGGTGGTGCAAGAATATACCGTTTTTTCCCTGAGTCACGCCCCGACAATTGTGGTTTCTAACTGTAGGTACCCTGGAAATTGCCCTGTATTTTCTGTAAAAATATTTTGGGGTGTCCCATGGGATACCTAGGATGGGAAAGTGCCTAAGTTCAAGGTTCCGATGGTCCTTACGTTCCTGCGCGCATCGGCGGTTTGCCGATTTTGCCCACCCCGAACCCTGGCAATGGGAAGTTCATCAAAAATAAAATAAAAATTTGAAACCAGCTGGAGTATCCCCTGTGTGTCACCCACTACCAACATAAAATCATAAGAAACACAAAACGGGACTTTTGGCACACAGCGCAGCCCCCGGATGGCTATCGAGTACGAGTTAACATGGCTTTCAACCCTAGACCTCTCCCTCACTTCCCAAATCATGGATCCACTGCGCAGATTGAGCCCAAACCCGGCACCTAGATCCCTCTTGGCATTCTAAGCAACATCTCCAACTAGAGATTCCAGGGTTCCATGGAGAAATCCAGAGTTTCCATTTACCAACTCCGGAAAACCGGCGATTCTACAAAGGAGGTGCGACAAATGAGCGCGCCCTAGGGCCCGAGAAAATTTACACGCATGCCATGTCGTGGTGGACCACCATCCCGGGGAGGTTGGTGCTCATATCATGGTGCAAGATTATACCGTATTTTTTTCCCGAGTCACGCCCTGATAATTGCGGTTTCTAACTGTAGGTACCCTCTAAATTGCCATGTATTTTCTAGAAAAAATGTTTTGGGGTGCCCCATGGGGTATCTAGGCTGCGAAAGTTCCTAGGTTCAAGGTTGCAATGGACCTCGCGTGCCTGAGTGCGCCGGCGGGTTTGCTGATTTTGCCCACCCCCGAACCCCGACAATAGGAAATTCGTGAAAAATCAAGAAAAATACGAAACCAGCTCGAGTAGCCCCTGCGTGTCACCCACTACCAACATAAAATCATAACCAAGACAAACCAGGACATTTGGCACACGGCGCACCCCTCGAATGGCTATCGAGTAGGAGTTAACATGGCTTTCAACCCTAGACCTCCCCCTCACTGCCCAGAACGTGGATCCACTGTGCGGATTGAGTCCAATCCCGGCACCTAGCTCCCTCTCGGCATTCTAATCAACTTCTCCAGCTAGAGATTCAGGGTTCCATGGATAAATCCAGAGTTTCCTTTTACCAACTCTGGAAAACCGGCTATTCTGCAAAGGAGGTGCGAGAATTGAGCGTGCCCTAGGGCCTGAGGAAATTTACACGCATGCTACGTCACGGCGGACCGCCATCCCCAGGAGGTTGGTGCTAATTTCATGGTGCAAGCATATACCGTATTTTCCCCGAGTCACGCCCCAGCAATTGCGGTTTCTAACTGTAGGTACCCTAGAAATTGTCCTGTATTTTCTGGAAAAAATGTTTTGGGATGGCCCATGGAGTACCTAGGCTGGGAAAGTGCCTAGGTTCAAGGTTCCAATGGTCCTCGCATGCCTGCGCGCGCCGGCGATTTGCCGATTTTTGCCCACCCCCGAACCCCGGCAATGGGAAGTTCATCAAAAATAAAAAAAATACGAAACCAGCTCGAGTAGTCCCTGTGTGTCACCCACTACCAACATAAAATCAGAAGAAAGACAAACCGGGACTTTTGGCACACGGCGCAGCCCCCGGATGGCTATCGAGTACGAGTTAACATGGCTTTCAACCCTAGACCTCCCCCTCACTACCCAAAACATGGATCCACTCCGCAGATTGAGCCCAAACCCGACACCTAGATCCCTCTCGGCATTCTAAGAAACATCTCCAAATATAGATTCCAGGGTTCCATGGAGAAATCCAGAGTTTCCATTTACCAACTCCGGAAAACCGGCGATTCTGCAAAGGAGGTGCGACAATTGAGCACGCCCTAGGGCCCGAGAAAATTTACACACATGCTATGTCGTGGCGGACCACAATCCCCGGGAGGTTGGTGCTCATCTCATGGTGCAAGCGTATACCGTATTTTTCCCGAGTCACGCCCTGATAATTGCGGTTTCTAACTATAGGTACCCTCTAAATTGCCCTGTATTTTCTGGAAAAAATGTTTTGGGGTGCCCCATGGGGTACCTAGGCTGGGAAAGTTCCTAGGTTCAAGATTGCAATGGACCTCGCGTGTCTGCGTGCGCCGGCGGGTTTGCTGATTTTGCCCACCCTCGAACCCCGGCAATAGGAAATTCGTGACAAATCAAGAAAAATACGAAACCAGCTCGAGTAGCCCCTGCGTGTCACCCACTACCAACATAAAATCATAAGCAAGACAAACCAGGACATTTGGCACAGGGCGCACCCCTCGAATGGCTATCGAGTAGGAGTTAACATGGCTTTCAACCCTAGACCTCCCCCTCACTGACCAGAACGTGAATCCACTGCATGGATTGAGCCCAAACCTGGCACCTATCTCCCTCTCAGCATTTTAATCAACTTCTCCAGCTAGAGATTCAGGGTTCCATGGAGAAATCCAGAGTTTACTTTTACCGACTCCGGAAAACCTGCGATTCTGCAAAGGAGGTGCTAGAATTGAGCGCCCCTAGGGCCCGAGGCAATTTACACGCATGCTACGTCGTGGCAGACCGCCATCCCCGGGAGGTTCGTGCTAATGTCGTGCTGCAAGCATATACCGTATTTTCCCCGAGTCACGCCCCGGCAATTGCGGTTTCTAACTATAGGTACCCTGGAAATTGACCTGTATTTTCTGGAAAAAATGTTTTGGGGTGGCCCATGGGGTACCTAGGCTGGGAAAGTGCCTAGGTTCAAGGTTGCAATGGACCTCGCGTTCCTGCGTGCACCGGAGGGTTTGCCGATTTTGCTCACCCCTGAACCCCGACAATGGGAAATTCATCAGAAATCAAGAAAAATACAAACCCAGCTCGAGTAGCCCCTGCGTGTCACCCACTACCAACATAAAATCAGAAGAAAGACAAACCGGGACTTTTGGCACAGGGCGCAGCACCCGAATAGCTATCGAGTATGAGTTAACATGGCTTTCAACCCTAGACGTCCCCCTCACTGCAGAAAACATGGATCCAATGCGCAGATTGAGCCCCAACCCGGCACCTAGATCCCTCTCGGCATTCTAAGAAACATCTCCAATTGGAGATTCCAGGGTTCCATGGGGAAATCTAGAGTTTCCATTTACCAACTCCGAAAAACCGGTGATTCTGCAAAGGAGGTGCGACACTTGAGCGCGCCCTAGGGCCCGAGGAAATTTAGACGCATCTATGTCGTGGCGGACCACCATCCCCGGGAGGCTTTTGCTCATCTCGTGGTGCAAGCGTATACCGTATTTTTCCTGAGTCACGTCCTGATAATTGCGGTTTTTAACTGTAAGTACCCTTGAAATTGCCCTGTATTTTCTGGAAAAAATGTTTTGGGTTGCCCCATGGGGTACATAGGCTGGGAAAGTCCCTAGGTTCAACGTTGCAATGGATGTCGCGAGCCTGCTCGCGCTGGCGGGTTTGCTGATTTTGCCCACCCCCGAACCCCGGTAATAGGAAATTCGTGAAAAATCAAGAAAAATATGAAACCAGCTCGAGTAGCCCCTGTGCGTCATCCACTACCAAAATAAAATGATAAGCAAGACAAACCGGGACTTTTTGCACATGACGCACCCCCGAATGGCTATCGAGTAGCAGTTAACATGGTTTTCAACCCTAGACCTCCCCCTCACTGCCCAGAACGTGGATCCACTGCGTGGATTGAGCCCAAACCCACAACCTAGCTACCTCTTAGCATTCGAAGCAACTTCTCCAGCTAGAAATGCCAGGGTTCCATGGAAAATCCAGAGTTTTCTTTTACCGACTCCGGAAAACCTGCGATTCTGCAAAGGAGGTGCTAGAATTGAGCGCCCCTAGGGCCCGAGGCAATTTACACGCATGCTACGTCGTGGCCGACCGCCATCCCCGGGAGGTTCGTGCTAATGTCGTGCTGCAAGCATATACCGTATTTTCCTCGAGTCACGCCCCGGCAATTGCGGTTTCTAACTGTAGGTACCCTGGAAATTGACCTGTATTTTCTGGAAAAAATGTTTTGGGGTGGCCCATGGGGTACCTAGGCTGGGCAAGTGCCTAGGTTCAAGGTGGCAATGGACCTCGCGTTCCTGCGTGCACCGGAGGGTTTGCCGATTTTGCTCACCCCCGAACCCCGACAATGGGAAATTCATCAGAAATCAAGAAAAATACAAACCCAGCTCGAGTAGCCCCTGCGTGTCACCCACTACCAACATAAAATCAGAAGAAAGACAAACCAGACTTTTGGCACAGGGCGCAGCACCCGAATAGCTATCGAGTATGAGTTAACATGGCTTTCAACCCTAGACCTCCCCCTCACTGCAGAAAACATGGATCCAATGCGCAGATTGAGCCCCAACCCGGCACCTAGATCCCTCTCGGCATTCTAAGAAACATCTCCAATTGGAGATTCCAGGGTTCCATGGGGAAATCCATAGTTTCCATTTACCAACTCCGAAAAACCGGTGATTCTGCAAAGGAGGTGCGACACTTGAGCGCGCCCTAGGGCCCGAGGAAATTTAGACGCATCTATGTCGTGGCGGACCACCATCCCCGGGAGGCTTTTGCTCATCTCGTGGTGCAAGCATATACCGTATTTTTCCCGAGTCACGTCCTGATAATTGCGGTTTTTAACTGTAAGTACCCTTGAAATTGCCCTGTATTTTCTGGAAAAAATGTTTTGGGTTGCCCCATGGGGTACATAGGCTGGGAAAGTGCCTAGGTTCAAGGTTGCAATGGATGTCGCGAGCCTGCTCGCGCTGGCGGGTTTGCTGATTTTGCCCACCCCCGAACCCCGGCAATAGGAAATTCGTGAAAAATCAAGAAAAATACGAAACCAGCTCGAGTAGCCCCTGTGCGTCATCCACTACCAAAATAAAATGATAAGCAAGACAAACCGGGACTTTTTGCACACGACGCACCCCCGAATGGCTATCGAGTAGCAGTTAACATGGTTTTCAACCCTAGACCTCCCCCTCACTGCCCAGAACGTGGATCCACTGCGTGGATTGAGCCCAAACCCACAACCTAGCTACCTCTCAGCATTCGAAGCAACTTCTCCAGCTAGAAATTCCAGGGTTCCATGGAAAATCCAGAGTTTTCTTTTACCGACTCCGGAAAACCTGCGATTCTGCAAAGGAGGTGCAAGAATTGAGCGCCCATAGGGCCTAACGCAATTTACACGCATGCTACGTCAAGGCAGACCGCCATCCTCGGGAGGTTCGTGCTAATGTCGTGTTGCAAGCATATATCGTATTTTCCCCGAGTCACGCCCCGACAATTGCGGTTTCTAACTGTAGGTACCCTGGAAATTGCCCTGTATTTTCTGGAAAAAATGTTTTGGGGTGGCCCATGGGGTACCTAGGCTGGGCAAGTGCCTAGGTTCAAGGTTGCAATGGACCTCGTGTTCCTGCGTGCACCGGCGGGTTTGCTGATTTTGCCCACCCCCGAACCCCGACATTCATCAAAAATAAAGAAAAAACGAAACCAGCTCGAGTAGCCCCTACGTGTCACCCACTACCAACATAAAATCATAAGAAAGACAAACCGGGACTTTTGGCACACGACGCACCCCTCGGATGGCTATCGAGTAGGAGTTAACAAGGCTTTCAACCCTAGACCTCCCCCTCGCTGCCCAGAACGTGGATCCACTACGCGGATTGATCCCAAACCTGACACCTAGCCCCCTGTCGGCCTTCTAAGCAACTTATCAAACTAGAGATTCCAGGGTTCCATGGAGAAATCTAGAGTTTCCTTTTACCGACTACGGAAAACCGGTGATTCTACAAAGGAGGTGCGATAATTGAGCGCACCCTAGGGCCCGAAGCAATTTACACGCATGCTACATTGTGGCGGACTGCCATCCCCGGAAGGGTGGTGCTGATCTCGTGGTGCAAGCATATACTGTATTTTCCCCGAGTCACGCACCGACATTTGCGGTTTCTAACTATAGGTACCCTAGAAATTTCCCTGTATTTTCTAGAAAAAATGTTTTGGGGTACCTAGAACGGGCAAGTGCCTAGGTTCAAGGTTGCAATGGACCCCGCGTGCCTGCGCGCGCCAACGGATTTGCCGATTTTGCCCACACCCCGAACCTCGGCAATGGGAAATTCATCAAAAATCAAGAAAAATACGAACCCAGCTCGAGTAGCCCCTGCATGTCACCCACTACCAACATAAAATCATAAGCAGGACAAACTGGGACTTTTGCCACATGGCGCACCCCCTAGATGGCTATCGAGTAGGAGTTAACATGGCTTTCAACCCTAGACCTCCACCTGACTGACCAGAACGTGGATACACTGCGTGGATTGAGCCCAAACCTGACACCTAGATCCCTCTCGGCATTCTAAGCAACTTCTCCACCTAGAGATTCCAAGGTTACATGGAGAAATCCAAAGTTTCCTTTTACTGACTCTGGAAAACCGACAATTCTGCAAAGGAGGTGCGAGAATTGATCGCGCCCTAGGGCCCGAGGTAATTTACACGCATGCTATGTCGAGGCAGACCGCCATCACCGGGAGGTTGGAGCTCATCTTGTGGTGCAAGAATATACCGTATTTTCCCCGAGTCACACCCCGGCAATTGTAGTTTCTAACTGTAGGTACCCTAGAAATTGCCCTGTATTTTCTGAAAAAATGTTTTGGGGTTCCCCATGGGGTAACTAGGCTGGGCAAGTACCTAGGTTCGAGGTTGCAATGGACCTCGCGTGCGTGTGCGCGCCGGCGGATTTGCCGATATTTCCCACCCACGATCCCCGGAAATGGGAAATTCATCAAAAATCAAGAAAAATACGAAAGCAGCTCGAGTAGTCCCCGTGTGTCACCCACTACCAACATAAAGTCATAAGCAGGACAAACCTGAACTTTTGGCACACGACGCACCCCCTGGATGGCTATCGAGTAGGAGTTAACATGGCTTTCAACCCTAGACCTCCACCTGACTGCCCAGAACATGGATCCCCTGCACGGATTGAGCGCAAACCTGACACCTACCTCCCTCTCGACATTCTAAGCAACTTCTCTAGCTAGAGATTCCAGGGTTACATGGAGAAACCCAGAGTTTCCTATTACCGACTCCAGAAAACCGACGATTCTGCAAGGAGGTGCGAGAATTGAGCGCGCCCTAGGGTCCGAGGTAATTTACACGCATGCTATGTCATGGCGGACCGCCATCCCCAGGAGGTTGGAGCTCATCTCGTGGTGCAAGCATATACCTTATTTTCCTCGAGTCACGCCCCAGCAATTGCGGTTTCTAACTGTAGGTACCCTAGAAATTGCCCTGTATTTTCTAGAAAAAATGTTTTGGGGTGCCCCATGGGATACCTAGGCTGTGCAAGTGCCTAGGTTCAAGGTTACAATGGGCCTCGTATGTCTACCGCGTGCCGGCGGGTTTGCCGATTTTTCCCACCCCCCGAACCCCGGCAATGGGAAATTCATCAAAACTCAAAATATACGAAACCATCTCGAGTAGCCCCTGCGTGTCACCCTCTACCAACATAAAATCATAAACAGGACAAACAGGGACTTTTGGCACACGGCACACCCCCGGGATGGCTATCGAGTAGGAGTTAACAAGGCTTTCAACCCTAGACCTCCCCCTCGCTGCCCAGAACGTGGATCCTCTATGCGGATTGAGCCCAAACCCGACACCTAGCCCCCTCTTGGCCTTCTAAGCAACTTCGCAAACTAGAGATTCCAGGGTTCCATGGAGAAATCCAGAGTTTCCCGTATCATAACCATAACGACTAATAGCAGTCGTCCGATCGTAACCCTAGTGGCCAAAGGAGACCATTAGATCGTCTCTTCTAGAAGACCTGCCCACTCCCCCTTCCCGGGGCACTGGTTCCGTGTACCGACGATTACAGACCGTTCAATCGGGTCGCGTGGATGCTAGGATGCTTCTTTGTAAGGCCGATCCACGAGTAGGCTGTTCTGCGACAAGATTCGCCACTTTTAAAATAATCAAATATATATTACTATATGCACCTCTCTCTGCCATATATCAATAGGAGCTCGTGACTGAGAACGTCTCTTTCACACCCCTTCTCCACCGCATCTTGCCGTGCCGGACGATGCCACCGGCTATCGCGCGCCGTTCCCCGATGACAACAACTGACTTGAACCTTAAGGTAAGAAATCATTCGACTAGCATTTGAATTTATCTTACAAATTCCTGATGTCGGCTTAACTAACTGTACATCTTTTCTTTGATTTCTCAACGATCTTCAGATATGGGAGACGCGCAGCAAGGAGTACTCAGATCGCCAGCCCTTGAATCTAAAGGAGATCCTCACGTGCAACATCATGGCAACATACGGGATCGAGTGCTCCCACCATGGATGCTCTCGCTATTACCCCTACCACGTTCTCCTAGGGCACGAGCTCGTGTGCCGGCACGGTGCGTGAGGCTGCATAAAACCCAGCTGCAACTACACCGGCCCGCTGGCAAAGCTTGTGGTCCACCTTGTAAGGGATCACCCGATCGATGTGATCAGGCTCTCCTATGGCTATGCCATTCTTCTCCAAGAGAAGGTGCACTTCCTCAGCCGGCACGTCGCCGGCTCATTTTGCAGGGGGGACGGCTCTGTTTTTATCTTGACCATCACCGCTCGCGTAAAGGGAACCGTTCCATGAACCGTCCCTGGGCGCACCTTCGTGTCTGTGGTATGCGTCAGGTCGGCCTCGTGTGCATGGCCGATGTATATTGTGAATATGTGGTCGCACGCCCAGCCGCCGTCGTCTGATGCAGTGCATGTGACGGCTGTGTCACCGAGCTGCCCGACGTCGGGCGAGGTGGAGTTTACGGACGTGAGGTCGGTCCTTTGTGTGCCATCCAAGTACCTTGTCGATGTTGGACTGGCCAAGCAGATCAATTTCTGCATTCGCATCGAGAAGACCGACAGGGAGTTGTAGAACTTATGCCGTGCTTAAATGTAAGCCGTAATCAATACTAGTCCGGTGTGGAGAGCATACTTGTTAGACTAATGTATGTTAGTCGCAGTTCTGTAAGAATTTGTAGACCAGAAAACTTAAGCTAACGCCCGTAGGCAGAATTTTCACAAGTGCAAATGCAAAACTTGCGCATAAAGGTTTTATATGATCCAAAAATGAACACTAAAGGAGGTAAAAAACTCAAGAATATAAGTGAAGCAAAGAGCTTTATTTCATTGATCATATAAGAGGTACACAATAGATAAAAGATATGCTAAGTGTAAAACGGACGTAGCTATGCTATATTCCACGGCCGATCAAGCTCCGGGTAGTCATCATCCGGGTCACGTCTCTTACGCTTATGATCCTCGTTTGGTATATCCTCAAGTTCACGATTTTCAACGAGGTAGTAAGACCTATTGAGTAGCGCCTTGCTTTTGATGAAAGGTCCTTCCCATGCAGGGATAATGTGTCTGACTTCTTCTGCTTAAGTCGGAGCACCAGATCCCCCTCTTTAAACAAGCGATGCTGGAGCGGTGACTATGGTAGCTATGTAGCTCCTGCTAGTAGATGGCAGATCTTTGGCATGCCAATACGCGCTCTTCCTCGAGAAGGTCCACATCTAGGCGTCTGGATTTTTCAGCATCATCTTCATTGTAGGCGGCAACTCTTGGTGAATCGTGAAGGATATCGGAAGGCAGGATGGCTTGTGCTCCATATACAATGAAATAATGGGTGTAGCCGGTAGACCTGTTTGGTGTAGTTTGTAAACTCCACATAAAAGATGGTAAGTCCTCCGCCCAGGCTCCATCTGCTCTATGTAGAGGTGCCTCTAAACGTGGCTTGATTCCCTGCAGAATTAATCTATTGGCTCGCTCAACTTTCCCATTGGACTGTGGATGTGCCACAGATGCTATGTCAAGTCGGATGCCCTTCTCCCAACAATAGGCTTCCACTTCTCCGTGTGAAAAGTTCCTGCCGTTGTCGATGGTAATGCTATGTGGGAGACCAAATCTCACCACTAGATCTCGGACAAACCTAAGGGCAGTTGCCCCATCAAGCTTTCTAATGGGTTTAGCTTCTATCAATTTGGTGAATTTATCAACTGGTACTAGCAGATGCGTAAACCCGCATGGTTTCATCTACAATGGACCAACCATGTCTAGCCCCCAGACTGCAAACGGACAAGTTATTGGTATTGTTCGCAATTCTTGAGCTAGAACATGTGGTTGTCGGGCATAGTACTGGAATCCCATGCATATCTCAACCATCTTATCGGCGTTCGCCTTTGCGGTCAGCCAGTAGAATCCTTGCCAGAAGGCTTTGGAGACCAACGATCGAGGAGCAGCGTGATGCCCGCAATCTCCAAGATGGATCTCACGAAGGATTTCAATACCCTCTTGTTGGGTAACACACTTGAGGTATACACCAGTGGTGCTTCTTTTATAGAGATGTCCATTCATTATGGTATAGCCCTTTGCTCGACATACTATTTGCCGACTTTTGACCTCGTCGATGGGCAAAGTTCCGTGTACGAGATATTCCATGAACGATTTTGTCCAAGCCGGAGGGACCTTTGTCACTGTGTGAACAAAAGACTCAACTCTATCCGGGTTAGATGGATCCGCTCCCTTCACGGATGGTGTCCATATATGCTCCAAGAAAATGCTAGGCGGAACTGGTTTGCACCCTGATCCAAGCTTTGACAGCAGATTAGCCGCCTCATTGTCCTCCTTCTTGACATACTTGACTGTGTAGCCCTTGAAGCACTTGGCTATCTCGTCTACTTCGTCTTGATATGCCGCCATCATAGGGTTCTACACGTTCTAGGTGCCAGCTACCTGCAGAGAAACCAAGTCGGAATCTGCACAGCAAACTATGCGCTTGATTCCAATATCCCTGTCTACGCGAAGTACGTGAATGAGTGCTTCATATTCAGCCGTGTTATTTGTAGCCTCAAAGTGGATCTGCAGAACATAGTGGGGATTTTCCCTTGTTGGTGACTATAGAAGTACACCATCCCTCGAGCCGTTGAGTAGCTTTGATCCCTCAAAGTGCATCACCCACTATTCTGGCTCTAGTACAGGGGTAGCATCTGGCATTTCCTTCCAATCTGCAATGAAGTCTGCCAAGACTTGTGATTTGATAGCGTCGTGTTTCTTGTAGGTGATCTCGAAGGCGGCAAGCTTAATGCCCCACTTCACAACCCTTCCTGTAGCATCGCTGTTGTTGATGATGTTGGACAGTGGAGCTTTACTCACAACTGTGATGGGGTGCTCCTAGAAATAGTGCCTTAGCTTCTGAGAAGCAAGGAACACTCCATAAGCTAGCTTCTGGTAGTGCAGGTAACGCTGCTTCGACTCCGTCAAGACCTCGCATACATAGTAAACAGGTCGTTGTACTCAGTACTCATGCGTTGGTTCCTTCCGCTCTACCACGACAATGATGTTGATTACCCGGTTGGTGGCCGCCATGTAGATCAACATAGGCTCCATAGGCTCAGGCGCTACAAGTATAGGTACCGAGGAAAGTATCTCCTTTAGCTTCTTGAGTGCAGCATCTACTTCGTCTGTCCATGTAAATTTGTCCGCCTTCTTTAGCAACTTGTATAGTAGCAGAGCCTTCTCTCGAAGTCAGCTGACGAACCAGCTTACTGCTGCAATGCAGCCTGTTAGCCATTGGATGTCCTTCAGGAATGTCGGTTTCTGTTTAGGATGGCCTTGATCTTCTCCGGGTTGACCTTGATTCCACGCTGGGAAAATATGAAGCCCAACAATTTTCCGACTAGAACCCCGAAGACGCACTTTTTAGGGTTAAGCATCATTTTGTATTTCTAGAGATTATCAAAGGTTTCTTTTAAGTCAGAGATTAAGTCATTTGAATTTTTAGACATCACCGCATATCGTCCACGTAGGCGTGAATGTTCCGACCAATTTTATCGTGTAAGCAACGTTGCATAGTCCGCTGGTAGGTAGCACCTGCGTTTTTTATCCCAAAGGGCATCGTGACATAACAAAACATGCCGTAAGGTGTGGTGAATGAAGTGGCCAATTGGTCTGACTTCCTCATCTTTATCTGGTGGTATCCTGAGTATGCATCAATAAAACACAGAAGTTCGGAGCCAGCCGTCGAGTCAATAACTTGGTCAATGCGAGGCAAAGAAAACGGATCTTTCGGGCATTCTTTGTTCAAGCCGGTGTAATCAACGCACATTCTTAATTCTTTGGTTCCTTTTTAGGGACAAGTATAGGATTGGCCACCCATCGGGTGTGAAGGACTTCTCGGATAAAACTAGCCTTAAGTAACCTAGCTATATCTTTGCCTATGGCGCATCTCTTCTCGTCTCTGAAGCATCATAGATGTTGTTTCACCGGTTTGCATTTTGGATCAATATTCAATCTATGCTCGGCATGTTCCCTAGGTACACCTTTCATGTCGGTAGGTTGCCAGACAAAGATGTCCCTATTCTCACGGAGGAAATCGACAAGTGCGCTTTCCTATTTAGGGTCCAGGTTCGTCCCAATGGCGGTGGTCTTGGAGGCATCGCCTAGCACAAGTTCCACCGGCTTGGTCTCGATGGCACCCTTGAAGGCAGGATCGGAGTTAGAAATCTTCTTCTTCATTGCTGGCATCTCCGTTGCATCGACCTTGCTCTGGATCTCCTTGAATTCTTCGCTGTAGAGGACAGCTTTTGCGAAGGTTGCTTCTCCAATCTCACAGTCCCTTGCCTTTGTAAAGTTTCCGGATACGGTGATGACACCGTTTGGTCCGGATATCTTGAGCTTGTTGTAGACGAAGCATGGCTTGGCCATGAAGGCGTGGAAGATGGCGTGTCTGAATATGACGTGGTACACGCTCTTGAAGGGGGCCACCTCGAAGGTCATGCGTTCTTGGCGGTAATTATTAACATCGCCAAAAGCGACCTGAGGCGTGATGCACCCAAGGGACCGAGCCTCCCGACCAGGAATTACGCCATGGAACACAGTGCTGGTCCGCCTTAGGTTAGTCTCCATCAAGTTCATCTTGTGAAGTGTATCCAGGTACATGATATTGATGCTGCTTCCACTGTCCACCATGCATTTGGTGAACTCATTGCCGTCAATCAAAGGGTTGATGACCATGGCGTATTATTTCTCTATTCGAACAAGGTCTGGGTGATCCTTCCCGTCCCAAGTGATTGGAACTTCCGACCAACGCAGGTACTAGGGGACTAGGGGTAGGCTGGCCATCAATATCGCCAACGAGGTTTTCTGTGCTCGGACAGTTGGGATAACAAGGAAAGTGTGGTAGATGGGGGCCTTCTTCTTGAAGGGGTTCTTCCCTTTGCCATCGCCCTTGTTGGCGTGCTTGGGATCAACATCCTCATCCATGTCACTTGAATCCTTGGACTCCTCTTTCTTCTTGTACCCTTTGCCCCTGCCTCGCGGTTTGTTCTTCCAGCTTCGCTTGTAGCCGGACTCTGGGTCCTCCTTGAGATCGTTGACGAACTTGAAATGATGATTGGTGTGAGTAGCATTGTCATTGGCGTCGAGGTGTACAAGGAATGGCATACATCGGTATTCCTCGTACGATTGGGGAACACGGAGCGCTGCTGGGGTAGTTTCACTACCTCGCTACTGCCCACGACCAGCCCCCGTCCTCTGCCATGCTGTCCGCCATCACCTCTTCCTGCAAACATCATGGAGACTAAGTCAGAGGTTTGCTTTTCTTCTGGCGGGCTCTTCCGCTTGGTGCTATTGTTCTTCTTAGCTTGGGTTGGAACAGCTATTGCCTGCAAGGAGCCGCGCATATCGTCGTCGGCAGCCGCGAACTCACTGGCCAGCTGGATCATCTGGTTGAGATCGAGCATGTGATTGTCCTGCAGGCGCTTCAACTTATGTCGGAGCAACGTAACTTTTTCAACCCATCGATGAAGGTGTCCATGGCGGTCTTATGGTGCACTCCTGCGTAGGAATTCTTCGTATCCAGCCAGCGGGAGAGGTAGGCTCGAGATGACTCGTCTTTATCTTGCATGCACCTTTGTAAATCGCCAACAGTGGAGGGACGCTTGTACGTACCCTCGAATTTTTTGGTGAACGCTTCTTGCATGTCCAACCAGTTGCAGATGGACTTCTCCGAGAAGTCATCAATCCATTGGCGGGCCATGCCCGTCAACATCAGTGGGAGGTACTTGACGGCAACGTTGGGGTTACCCCATGCGATCTCCACCATGTTGCCACAATCCTGCTACCACGTAGCTGGTTTGGCGGTGCCGTCATAGGGCTTGATCGTCTTGTCAATCCGGAAACCCTTGGGGTAAGTTGCGGTCCGTATTACATGTCCAAAGCAACGTGGTCCCATGTACGGTCCTTCCCAGGCCACGTGAATCTTGTCCAGGCGTGAACGTGCATCGTATGGCTCCGGGCTTTCTCTTTTCTTCTCGCCTCCAGAGGATAGGCTGCGTGAACGACGCGGGCCCCCTCCTCCATGGTGGCTTCTAGTGGCGACAGAGGCGGAGGTGGCGGTGGGGTAGCCTTCTTGCTGTTACCCTCCCGTGACGCCTCGCATTTGTCGCGGTTGCTTATCAGACATGGAGGGTCATGGCGTGACTGCTTGTGTCCTTGGTTGCGCTCTCCATCGTGACGGGGCTGCTCCGCGCTGTCGCGAATGACGATGCCGCCCTACCTTGGTGGAGGCATGCTCGTATGATGATGAGCCTTTGGTTCTTCGCGATGTCGGGGAGATCGGGGTGGTGGAGATGGGCGACGAGGACGATCCTTGCCTCCATGGTCGGAGGATATGGGGATAGCATCCTTCATGTTCCATGCATCCCTCCATCTTTGCTCTGATGAACCCGTCTGGGACCCGACATCCTGATGAGATCGGTCACTTGGCGGCTTGCTAGACTGGAAATATGTTGGGTCAGACTCAAGCCTTTGAGAGGTGGCCTTTTCCTGCTGTTTGACCGCCTTTGCTACAAGGTCGTAGACCTGTTCCACAGCTACGGGTGATCTATCCTGCTCCAGAAGGGTCTTGGCGATGGCTATGTTGAGAATAGGAGTGGGCATGACCTGCCTACACTCACTGTCAATGTATGGTTTGGCTTGTGGTGGCTTCGGGGGATCCCATCCTAGGTTTCGCCGTACACCAGGACCATTGATGACGCGACCTGGAGCTTTCTTAGCCTTCTGCTGCTTGAGCAAAGTCTTGTACTCGGCCTGCATGGCTCTAGCTTTCTCGATTGACTTTTGCGCCTTGGCCGGATCTTGATCTACCTTTGCACCTTGCTCCGCGATGGCCTGCGCTTCCTCCAGCAGCTGCTGGCGCTTCTCGTCAAGATGGACTATGTTCCGTATGTGAGCCATAGTCATGGGATCGACGAGCAAATTATCGTACATCACCCTATCAGCTAGGGTGATTTGGGTAGCCGCAGACGTAGATGCCGGAGGCGGCGGGTTTGCGGTGTTGAGGTTACTCGGACCAACGATGAGTTACTATGGCTACTGCACTGGGTTAGGCGGAGGGGGCATGGCCTTTGCGCGATCATTGTCGGCAGCAACAGGTGGTCCCTTCCCCTTGTCCAGCGCTTTAGGCAGAGCTTGTCCGGGTTGATCTTCCTCCATCACAGTCCCAATGGCGACGAACACCTCTCGGGATGTGATGGCCTTATCGTCCCGCTCCTCGCGCTTGATGTCCTCCTAAATCTCTTACATAGCAGAGTCAAGTTCCTTCGGGTTGATGTCCATCTCCTCCGATTGCACGCTGATGTCGGCGTAAAGTGCGTCCAAAATGGAGTCGGAGGGTGCGGGGGCTTCCTCGATGACGGAAGAAGCTAAGGCTGCAGGAACGCTGACTGGAGGCAGCGGTGGTGGTGGCTTATGCGCCGGGGTACCGGGTGTTACCCCGAGCGCTGCTTGATCTTCTGCATCAGGTGCCGTGAAGTTATTGACGGTGTGCACCATGCCTTAGAAATTGAGGCATCCCAAGGCCTGCAGCCACCTTAGTGTATGCCGGAGAAGTGTACCACGGTCCGGTCCTTCAACAAAGTGATAAATAGCATCATCATTGGGGTAATGTTCCAGATCAGCCCGTATACGGAGCCACCTGGCTAGGTAATCGTGGGGGTTTTCACGCTCTCTCTGAATGCAACACGCCAGATCGAAGATAGTTACCACGCCGATGAACTTGGATCTCTGCTTTCCAGATGCACGGGCGAAGCCGGTGGACTTGCAGCGATCTTCCACCGTTATATCCTTCAATGTGAACATATCCTGCACATAGGTGGTCCGTGCGGGCCTTGATGTTCCTCCAACTTCCAGGGGACTAGTGCACGATTCAGTTTTTCCGATGAAGAGGTGGATGTCCCCGATTGGGACAATCAAGCAGCGGGTGGGGTTCGTCTTCGCCGGGATCTAGAACTCGTCGGGAGGGACGATCGAAACATTACTGAAGAAGAGAACACGACCGATGGCTACGGTTTCACCGATTCCTGCAAAGATCTTGGACCTCGCCCGTTTTAGAGCCTGAAGCGCCTCCTGCCTCACCGTGTGCGTCAACTGTCGTGGTATTGCCGACGAGTACGCCATGGAAGGGTCCTCAAGAGCGTGTTTAGAGACGTGGGTTAAGGCGGGAGGTTGGTGGGTACGAGGTAACACAGCTTACCTAGGTACAGATCCCACGACGGTGGCGGAATCCTACTCCTGCTATAAATCACTATAATGGCAATACGCCGAGTTATAGGGATTGGTTCGCTATGCACGATATGAGTTGAGTTATCTGATTGTTTCCCTAAAGGCTCCCACAAGTCTGGCTTATATAGTCGCCAGATCCTTGGGTTACAGGCAAAGTCCTAGATGGACAGGTTACAGAGTCTTACACGGTACACAATTAGTCTAACGTGTCTTGCACTCCAAGGTTCCGGGTACGCTGGTGACTCCTTCATAGCCTTCCTTTATCCGACATGGGCCTCCCTTCTGGATCCATCTAACTGGGCCACCTAGTAGGCCATGGGCCTTGTACCAAATATGGGCCACCCGAGTTATCCGGATTAGAGACATGCAATGGTGATACCCATTTATCATATCCCCAACACTAGTGTCTCTATAATGCCTAGAAAGATTTATGAAATGCTTGATTTGCCACCTTTGGAAGATTGCTATTTAGATGTCCAACTTGATTATAATGCTAAAAAGAAACTTATGGGGAGCATTAATGATGTTCTTATTATGGTTAACAATGGCTTTGTCCCTATTGATCTCTATGCTTTGGATGTTGAATGCAATGCTTCTTGTCCTATTATTTTGGGAAGACCAATTCTTAGAACTGTTGGTGCCATTATTGGTATGAAGGAAGGCACCATTAAATACCAATTCCCACTCAAGAAAGGTATAGAACACATCCCTAAGAATAGAGAGAAGATACCTTTGGCTCCTCCTATTAAAGCAAAATTTGATGTTAATGCTTCTTTATTCAAAAATACTTGATCCTTGCTTTCTATGCCTAACTTAAAGGCGTTAAAGAAAAGTACTAATTGGGAGATCACCAAAATTTCGTTAGGTTTTTATTTTGTTGAGTCTTGGAAGTTATTACTTCTGCAATAACCTCTACTTATCCTTTTTGTGTGGTTTCTGTGCCAAGAATAACCTCTAATGAGAGAGAAGTATGATTTAGAAAAGTTGTTGTCCCGAAACAGATTTTTGTGCTTCAATATAAAAATTCGTGAAAAATACCTGTAAGTCAGATTGAGCTGTAATTTTCTGAGATAATTACCCAGGTTGTTATCTAACTTTCGTTAGTTGAAAAATGTTCGATTTCAGCAACAGAAAGTCTTCTAAAAAAATCGGTTTTTACCCGCTGGTCTGGTTTGACAGATTTCTGCCTTTATTTGCATTTGCCTCTTAATCGGTTTCTTTTTGAGTGATCCTTGATCACTTGAGCTTTTAAAAGGAATTTATACAGTAGATTTTGTTTTAATGAAAGTTTTACTTGTGTTTAAACTAAACCCAAAGGCTTATTATCTTGAATACACTAATGTTGCTAATGAAGATTGTGTGAAATTTTGTATGAAGGAAATTTTCAAGTGTAGGGAAAGAACGATGTGATCAGATGAAGAATGGACAAAATCTCAAGCTTGGGGATGCCACCCCGTGTCACCCCAAGAAATATTCAAGAACTACAAGCGTCAAATCTTGGGGATGCCCAAGGCATCCACTTCTTCATCAATAAAAATCTCAGGTCTCTTTCTAGACACCTCGTTTTTATTGTTTCATGCACTGTTGTGTTGTTCTCGGAGCGTCTTAGTTTTTGTTTTTGGTTATATTTTTTTTGGTTTGCTTGAATAAGTTAGTTGGACCCCCTCATACATGTTTTCTTTCAAATAAGTTTATTGGTGTTGGACAAGGAGTAAAAGTGTCATGCTTATAGTGGTACAAAAGGGAGCCTGTTATGACCGTGGCTTAGACTTTATCATGTCATGCTAGATGTCTCTTTTACCTTATTCTTAGTGATTATTGTTGTAGCATGAATTATTCCAAACAACTGAGATTGCTTAATGTGCCTTGAAAGAATCATGCGTTGTTTTAGCATACAAAAGCATAATATTATGGTATTCTCCTTTGATGCTTTGTTTGGGTGGACTTGGCACATGCTTACACCATGCTAAGACTATGAACCAGTCACCTTAGCATCTATGATCATTTTGTTTTTTTACTTGTGATACCACCGTATTCTTTAATTGATAATGTTTTTCCGCTTTGCATGATTAGGGCCATTATTTCCATCTTAGTTGGTCGCTCCTAGTCTTTTGCTAGCGTCCACTTGTACTGAGTAAGCTCTACTCATGCATCCAACTCCCAAGAAACCAAGTTATTCCAAAGATTCCACTATAAATTCCTATGCATGGTGTGTTTCACCATTCCAAGTATATTCATGTTTTATCTATCTTCCAAATTAAATTTGTTATGTGAAAATTAGTGATTAAAGATCTCACAAACTTGACGACACACTTTAGTTTATTGCACCAAATAAACTTGAACCATTGTGTCATCTATGTTGTATATGCTTTCATATAAGTTGGGAATTAGAAGAACCATGCTGTCATGGGGAACGCTTTCAACACCTGTACATATTACCCAATTGATATCATGATCTTTTTTTTATGGATGTCGACGGTGTGAAAAAAAGGGGAGCTTGTAAGTCCATGGAGTATTATATATGTGTTAGAGAAACGCCTGGGTGGATAGTCTAAGCCATGCCTAATCATGGTGGAAACTTGCAGCATCACCATAGTAAGCAATCCATGAAGCATCTTCAGAAAAAATATAGAAAAAAGCACCATTCTCATGGTAAATAAAAAGATCGCTGAAATGCTCACTATCTGTTGCCTTGTCATTTTGATATGGGATAGCTCCTGTGTCATGGGGCAAGGGGTACCCTGTTGGCGGTTCTCTATGATACACATAAACTTACAATGACAAGAACTTGCTTGTGACTAAAGTTGAGTAGCATGAGGAACGGCCCTCGTACTCAAGGGACATGAGATTGCCAACTTATGATTTGTCAAGCATATACTCCATATTTGTTTCACTTTAAACTTAATCACTTCGAGATGCTTATGATAGGGGCAATGAGAGCTGAAAGCAAATAAGTACCATAACTTTTGGAAGCTCTTTATGAAACTTGAAATCCCTGCTTTCCTGTGTGAAGGGCCTTTCTTTTTACCTTTATGTTGAGTCTCTGATACGTCAGAAACATATCTATAATCTTTGATGTTCCATGCTTGTTTAGTATCTACTTTGCTTTGCTATCTCTACACTTTGAGGTGTTTTTATATGTTTTCTCGTACTAACCTATTAACAAGATGCCATAGTGCCAGTAGCCTATTTTCTTCTGTTTTTGGTTCCAGAAAGGCAGAAAATCAATATTCTCGTAATTGGATGGGACAAAAGAAAACGTCAATATTTTACCATGGCAAACATGGAGCCAGAATACGAGACGGAGGGGAGCCACCAGGGGCCACACCCCCTGGCCGCGCGGCTAACCCTAGCCTATGCCTGTTGGGGGGGTGCAGCCTCCCTGGCTGCCCCTGGCTCGCTTCTTCGCCTATAAAGACCCCCCGATATAGAAATCCTAAGGAACCGATCAATATTCCACGAAACCGTCTGTAAACGTCGCCACCATCGTCCCTAGATCGGGGGATCTAAAGCTCTTCCCGGCACCCTGCCAGAGGGGAGATCATCCAGGAGTCCTTATTCTTCATCATGCCAGCCTCCGGTATGAAGTGTTAGTAGTTCCACCTTTGGACTATGGGTCCATGTAGTAGCTTGATGGTTGTATCTCCTCCTTTGTGCTACCATGTTTATATCTTGTGAGCTCCGTTCATGATCAAGATCATCTATTTGTAATCGTGCATGTTGTGTTTGCAGGGATCCACTGGATATTGAGATTACTATGTCAGATTGATTAATGGTTTTGTCTTATTGATTTTATCATGTATGTGTTGTTTGTGATCTTGCATGCTCTCCGTTTCTAGTATCTATCTTGGCCAAGTAGATTCTAGTGACTCCAAGAGGGGGCATTTATGCTCGATAGTGGGTTCATGCCTCTATTTAATCTAAGGGAAGTGACCGAAATCTCTAAGGTTGTAGATGTGCTGTTGCCACTAGGGAGAAAACAACGGTCTCTTGTTCATGGAACAAGTGGATGGTTTACCTTACAAACTTTGCTTAAAGCAGTTATCCTTTGCTTGAAACTTAATACTAGAGGGGGTTCAGATGATAACCTGAAGGTGGATTACTAGTCATAGATGCAGTTGGATGGCTGTCTATGTATCTTGTTGTATTGCCCAATCGAATCTCATAGAATCATGAATGTCTAATATTGCATTGTTATGCCTTGCTCAGTCCTGTCAATTGCCCTGCTGTAATTTGTTTACCCAGCATGCCATGTTTGTTTATCTTAAGGAGAACACCTCTAGTGAACTATGGACCCTGGTCCAATCTTTAAAATTGATACATCTTCCACTGTTACTGTTTACTTTCTACAAACCACTATTACCTTCCAGACCATATAGTTAATCCTTTGTTTTCAGCAAACCGATGAGATTGACAACCTCACTGTTCATTGGGGAAAAGTCTTGAGTTTGTGTTGTGCAGGTTTCCAAGTTGCTAGCAAAACCTTTGAGTCATTTCGTTCCTCCTACTGGTTCGATAACCTTGGTTTCTTACTGAGGGAAAACTTGTTGTTGTGCTCATCATACCTTCCTATTGGGGTCTCCCAACGAAGCGTTCGCGCAACATCAAGACATTTTCTGGCGCCATTGCCGGGGAGGCTAAGGACGTCTTCACAAGGGGAGTCCTTCACAACCTTTCTCTTTACTTTGTTTTTGTTTTGCTTAGTTTATTTTTCTTTGTTTTGTTTGCCTTTTTTGATCAAAAACTCCAAAAAATTAGTTTAGTTTGGTTTGCTTTCTCTTATCAAAAACCCAAAAAACAATAGTTCCTGCTCTAGTTGCTGCTGCTTTTGGCTTGCTCCACTTTTGCCAAAATGATCTCTGCTGATAACACCAGGTTGTGTGACTTCACTAGTACAAAACAACAATGATTTCCTAAGTACTCCTATTGCTCCACCTGCTCCTGATGCTACCTTTTATGAAATTAAGCGTGCTTTGTTGGATCTTGTGATGAGAGAGCAATTTTCTGGTGCTAGTTCTGATGATGCTGCTGCCCACCTCAATAACTTTGTTGAACTTTGTAAGATGCAAAAATATTAGGACGTAGATGGAGATATTATTAAGATCAAGTTGTTTCCTTTATCCTTTAGAGGAAAAGCTAAAGAATGGTTGCTATCCTTGCCTAGAAATAGTATTGATTCTTGGATTAAGTGCAAAGATGCTTTTATTGGAAAATACTGTCCTCCTGCTAAGATTATATCTATGAGAAGTGAAATAATGAAATTTAAACAACTTGCTAATGAACATGTTGCTCAAGCTTGGGAAAGAATGAAATCTTTGTTTAAGAATTGTCCCACTCATGGACTTACTGCTTGGATGATTATCTAGACTTTTTATGTAGGTTTGAACTTCTCTTCAAGAAACCTATGTGACACCCCCAGGATCAGGGCTAAACAAATCCCAGACCTCCGTCTGACATAAGCTTAACCTTGAGCTCGAGAATATCCAGCGAAGAATCGGTAACACAACAGTTACCCTACGACACAAACTTTATTACACCAAGATCATAACTGAACAGAGAACCAAATTATTACAAGAAGAGGTCACTGACCACAAACATCAAACAATGGAAGGAAAATTATGCCGTTAAGTATAGAAAACTTAACAAATGGCCTAAGAGGCCTGAAGCATAATGATGACGTCCCAGCCCATAGATTCCAGGCTGCCGGCCGGGAACCCCAAGCTACTCGTCGGTGTCGATGTAGTACGAAACTCGTCTTCAGGTGAACACTTAATCTGCCAAAAGTATCAACAAAGCAAGGGTGAGTATAGGGTGTAATCCGCAAGACTTATGGCTGGTGGAGTTGTTTTGCATAAAGCCATCTTTGTTTATAAAACAAGAGAGAGAGAGAAGAATCTCGTCTTGTAAGAGTAATTTAAAAGGGGGATAAGAGAATGACATCTCCAAAATATTGATCATCATCTTTTATATCCACCAAATCATCATCATCTGAACCCTATCTAGGATCACCCCCTCGTACCCATGAGGAAGTATCCTTAAACACACGTTGAACTGCAAAGTTTTATGATTAGGTTATAGTTCTCTATGATCTTAGAATCTGGTCACCAAGAGTTCATAACCGTGAACACGGCTTTTTGAAAAGATTATTACCCTACAGGGGTGTACAACTTTACCCACATGTACTAACCTTCCCTTAATGCCACATGATTAGCCCTCTTCCTTGGAAGGCCGGCAAAGGGTGGTTAGACACGACCTTTACCTTTCTTTCATCGAGACCATGAGTCACGCAATAAGTATGGTTCCGCCGTAACATGTCAAATCCAGAAGCCGGTACTTAAAGATGTGAGGAGAGGTTGGTTTACCAGTGGTGCTATCAACCCCAAGCAACCCGGTCCACGCTTCCATACCTATTATGAATGCACCTTCACCCGGCAAATCTTTCAAAAGGTTTTCTATGCATATGTCGAATGGAACGTCCAAACTATGTGACTCATGGAAATGTAGTAGGCAAGTTAGTTGCTCATGAAGTTTTCTAGGACCCGTGTGGTTGTATGCTCGTCTCGGTTCCAAAGGCAAGAACTCAGGTCCTAGTGGTGGCGAGCATGGGACTATAAAAACCACACCCAACATGGCCTCCCATACAAGCCTTAGCATCTTTAAACTCATATGACCTATGATATTATCTCACCATGTTCTCCTGTCATACTAGATTATCTTCATCTGATACATCATCTGGATGAACTAGACTCAATAGCTATGCATGGCTAAGCAGGACACAATATAAGCTCTAGCAGTGCACACAAGCCAAACCTAGTTATGCTAGGAGTAGGGGATCATGTAATATAATATTAAAGGGAGTAATGCAATAAATAGGATACTCTATCTATCAATAAAAGACCACTGTAGAATCGTATGCATCATGGCCAGAATTGAAATGCTTTCGAAATCATAGGATTATATCATGGTGGGGCGACGCTTGCCTTTGCATGTTGATAACCAGAAAGCAGATCTTCGAGAGCCTTGTACTTGACTTG
Source organism: Avena sativa (assembly GCA_916181665.1). Taxonomy (NCBI): domain Eukaryota; kingdom Viridiplantae; phylum Streptophyta; class Magnoliopsida; order Poales; family Poaceae; genus Avena; species Avena sativa. The sequence continues at coordinate 255,579,857 of OV702299.1, forward strand.
ATTATAGTTGGTCAAGTATTGTTCGTTGATATTCAACGGTCTTGATCTTGATCTTCGATCTCAATATCGTATTCTACCGGAGAAGAACCAAACACCGGAAAGAGAAGGAAACAATCAACACATGGCATCGATGCAATGCTAAAGAAAGGATGATGATATGACAAGTTGAATTGTACTTAAATGTAACCATAAGGCATGCTTGACCATTTAATTGGGGTTCCGAGGGGTACAAACACTTACTCAGGAAAACTCCAGAGTATATGAGACGTTGATTAGTTCTCTAATTAAAATTTCTACGAAAGTTGTTGAACAATGCATGATTCTAGCTTAGATAGATAGATCTCATTTTTCTGAACATTTTGATATATTATACATATTTTTCTGACTTATAATTAATTAGTTATTGAATTTCCAATATTTATTCATTTTCTGGATTTATTTAAATCATTTAAAATGATTTAATGCGTCACTGTGACATCAGTACACGCCCTAATACTTTTTATACCAAAGATACAGCTGGCCGCAGTGGCTGACAGAGGGGCCCAGGGCCACCTCAGGTGCCACGTGAGCAAGACAGGGCCCAGCTGGGTTTGACCAGCGCTGACCGCGCGCTGCTGACGTCAGCACGACATCAGCCTGGCTGGCTCCCAGGTGGAGGACGGGGATGGCGGAGCAAGGCGCGGGACGATGCGGAGAGGCGTGTTGGACGCAGCTATACTGAATGAACCATATGGTAGCGGCGCTGGGGCATATGGTCGATGGAATCGTCGGCGGCAAGAAAAAATGCGGCAGCGCACGGCAGTACCTCGGCGGCACAGCAACACAGAGGACGGGGAGGGCCATGAGAGAGTTATTTCGAACCAAGAGCTCACCCTCGACGCGTGGGTACCCTTGGTGAGGCCGGAGGAGGCTGGGAGTGATGACACGGTCGCCGGTGGGCGGCGGTAGAGGCGGAGAGGAAGTTAATAGCGGCGTCGATTCCGGGCGGGCTAGGCCGATTACTTTGGGGAAGATGACCAGCGCGGCAAGGAGAAGCTGCAAGCACTGTCGGAGAGGCTCAGGGGGGCTCGGAACGATGACGGTAAGCGACATCTGCACGGACTAGGTTTTCGGGCTTGCCGCGCGCGCGAGAGAGAGAGAGCGAGAGAGAGCTGTAGAGGAAGAAGGAAGAGGTGATGAGGGAGGAGAGGCGGGACCGGGTGCTCCTTATCCTCTCCAGGGGCGGCAGCAGTGTGAATCGTGGTGCACCGACGACGGACGGCACCGGCATCGCCACCGAGCTTCTTGGGCGGAGGAAGAATACGACAGAAAGAAGGGGTGAAGGGGTATGGGCCGGAGTGGGCCACGCTTGGGCTGCGGAGGAGCGCGCTAAGCGGCAGGAATGCGAGGAAAGAAATTGGCTTCTGGCCCAGAGCTTTCTTGCTCCATTTTTTAGCAGAACTTTTTTTTCTATTTCTATTTTGTTTTTCTCTCTTTGTAATTTCATTTCAAAATTGTTTTTGGGCATTTCAAAAATACGAGAGAGTTTATAAAACATCTAAAATAATCAATAGCCATTATATTCCATTTGGCCCCATTATTTTTGTGATTTCAAAATTCAAAACCATTTGGAATTGCTTTTTAAGAGAGAGGGGAAACTAGGGTTTTAGGGTTTTGTTTATTTCTTGTTGCATGCATTTTTTAAATATGATGCTCATGAATGCACAATCAACCCTAAATAGTACGTAGCTAAAACTAGGGTGTTACAGCTCTATCCCCCTTACAAGAATCTCGACCCGAGATTCCTAAGGTAGGAAGAGAGGCAGAGAGAGAAGGAAACATGGTCACTCTAAGGATAAGAGGAAACACACTAAACAACACACAGAGTATCTCTTGGTCAAAACATGGATGGAGTGTTCAAAACAACTCTGAGATGACAACATGAAACACATCAAGATAACGGAGGAAACAAAAGGAGAAGGTTTCAAGTTGTTAGATATATGGTCTTCATAAGGATTGAGACCATGGAGCTTACAGGAGGTTTTGAAGCTTTTGGAGAGGAAAGCTTCCAACAGAAAGATCAGAACCACAGACTTCGAGAAATGAACCTCTACTAAACGACTTAAGTAGAGATTTTGGGTTGCGGGGATTTGGATCAACAAAACCAAGCTATTGAACTACTTTTGACACGGGAGGGTCACTCTTTTATTCAACAGAAGGCTTAAGATAGAAAGGTGTTGTGGTGGTAAGGACTCATAAGAGTCGCAAGGAACATGTACCAAGAGAAACTATTAATTACCAAAATCATAGACACTCTTAAAACATTGCTGAGAAAAACAAGGGAAAGTTCTTTATTCATCCAGAACTATCAAGATATTTGCCACAGATCATGATATCACTTTACATCACTAAGATGAATAAGTAAATAGTATTCATGATGACACGAGAAGAAAGAAACTTCATTCTCAGACTTTAATTACTTGACACAACAATGATTGCCAACATAAAAGGGTCTAGAGGATCGACCGAGAGACATTTAGCAACACTACTTTAAATGTTATCCTTGATGTTCGAGAAATCAATCTTCAAGTAAAGGTCGAACTTCGGATACAAAGGAAACCATAAGCACAACTCCTAGATTAAATCATAGAAGAAGCCTTATGAAGAGTGGTTGTTACTTCTGAATCAAGGGAATATGGCAATAGGTCTTTCCGGCTAGGTGTGTCAACCATTACACCAATCGTTCCAGATTTAAAAATAGACCTATGTCAAAACCTTGAGAAACACCAACCATCATTGCTGCTTGAGATTCAGCTTTGGTTAGGTGGGATGATACTTCAGACTCAATGTATATGAATAGATAGTTTGCAACATTTACCACGAAGGTAAAGTTACTAGAGTCTCAAGACATGGACTATGGTGTTAGGCTCCAAAATATGAGCTAGATTGCTATACCCATGTATTAGCATATTGTCGAAGGACAACTGCACACACATAAAGTACTGACAATAAAATGCATATGTGTCTTTAAGGAAAGGGGGATAACTCTTCTCGAATCCACGGCGACACTTTCATCATTTGCATGTGAATCGGAGAAGATCACTTCTAACATCCAGAACTTATACTTCGAGATGACTCGAAGATGGTTCTCAAAAGTTTCCAACATTAATGCCATCTATTCCACGTGAATTTAATCTAGCATGGAGAAGATAAGAATGTCATCGATGGGCTCAACAACAAACTTATCAAAACACTCCAAGAAGATGGACTCATATGTTATGTGGACAAGGCAGAAGTATTGGTTATACCAAAGGACATGAAGATGTAACCAAGTGAAAAGTCACAAGAAGAAACATTATCAAGTTAATCCTTGGAAATGAGTTTGATTTGACAATAACACAAATCAAATCAAAGGTGAGTGAAGATAATGTATCCACAAAGGAAATACTATATTTCTTCAACACAAACAAAACTAAACATCCCTTTAAGAAGGAACAAAGTTGGTTAGAACTTTTGTCTTACAACTCTCCAAGTTGTTGTTTAAGGTCGACCAACTAGTTCAGGGGTATCCACTATGGATCCTTGGAGAAAGGATCAGTTCAGAGAACTTGCTTTCTCAAGAACTTGACAACATGGTCAAGTGGTAACATGGCGATACTTCTAGTAGACTTCTATAATATCACGAACCCCCGATAAGTCACTTAGTTCGAGAGGAAACTTGCTTGGTAAGGCATGCGGACACAGTTTCAGAGCTTCGGCACAAGCCTAACTATTTGACCGAAGAGAGCGTACCAGAATATCGGACATGGTAGCACAATCATCCTTTTCTTAGTGATAGGGTTAACTAATCACGCTAAGAATAACACAAATGTCCTTAGAGTTCAAAATAATAATAATTGCTAAGAATCTCAGATGGCCACATTATTACACACACGCATCACTCACGAGCGCAAAAGCTCGAGGAAGGGTGGGTAAATGTGTGTAAGAGTATCACTTTATTAAGGGGCATGGAACTCGGCACGACCTCTTAGTATAAAAGAGTGTGATACCTTATGGTAGAACAAATAGAAGTTCATCAAGGCCTCTTGATCTGCGGATTACAACACTTTGACCTGGTCCTAAAAATGACGAGGTACTGGAGTTTATTTCTCTTGACATCCCGAAATGGTTTGTCTTGATGGGCCACAAGAGTATCTTGCATCAGAAGACACCAATGCACATGTACTACTTGGCTACCAACTGGTAGACAAAGGTCAGAAAACAACAAGGGAGGAAGAACATGCTTAGGATAGAATCCCAAGATGTGGATGCATAAATTATACATTTTCTGGAAACCAATACAAAGAAGGGTAAGGTGTGGCAGAGTCATAGACATAGATGGGAGACTCTCCCGGAGTATTCTTGTCGTGATCTATTTGGTTCCATTAAAGAACATCTGCCATAGCTAGTGGTAGAGGAAGTCCTTAATTGTCACAATTCAATCGCGACAAAGACCACATGCTTGAAGGCTAGAATTGTAGTACCAGCCATCCTGAGGTAATGTGTGAACATTAACAACTGGGGTCAAAGAATTGGATCTTGGGTTAAAGGTCAGCTTCATGTACAAGATTCACAACACTAGAATCCAGCACAATCCGGGATCTTAGGTTCAAGTCCAAGGGTTAAAACACAAAGAAAGAAGTAACTACTACTTGAGTGACATAGCGTACACTGGAAGGTAGTAATCACAAGGTATCTTCCAAAAGAAGAAATGACTTATGAAGTACCCAAACAAAAAGGGGGCACTCGAGGCAAAAGGAAACCTCGAAGCCTAGAGCAGAACACTATGGAACCAACAATATAATATTGTGGGTCCAAAATATAGAGAGATCATGATGGAAAGAAATCTCTCAGATGAACAAGAACAAGGGGAACAAGGAATTCACAACACACACAACTCTAGAGAACTAAACACTAGGTCAACTGGCCGAGAAACGACATGCCAAGAAGGCATCTAAGTTTTGAAAGACTAGAAGAGATATCAAAACTTTTCCGAAATCAACACCAGATAAGATAACCCATAGTTAGAGCGAAACTGGATAAGGAGAAAAAGAAGCATACTAGAGTTTTCGCAAATACTTTTCAGCTTTAAAATAGTTTTCACAAACACTAGACTCAACATCGGCCAATAGCAAGGTTTTCCTACGGTCGGTACTTCTCTGATACCAAAACCTGTGACACCCCCGGGATCAGGGCTAAACAAATCCCATACCTCCGTCTAACATAAGCTTAACCTTGAGCTCGAGAATATCCAGTGAAGAATCGGTAACACAATAGTGACCCTACAACACAAAAATTTATTACACCAAGCTCATAGCTGAGCAGAGAACCAAATTATTACAAGTAGAGGTCACTGCCCACAAACATCAAACAACGGAAGGCAAATTATGCCATTAAGTATAGAAAACTTAACAAATGGCCTAAGAGGCCCGAAGCATAACAATGACGTCCCGGCCCAGAGATTCCAAGCTGCCGGCCGGGAACCCCAAGCTACTCGTCGGTGTCGATGTAGTACGAAACTCGTCTTCAGGTGAACACTTACTCTGCCAAAAGTATCAACAAAGCAAGGGTGAGTACATGGTGTACTCCGGAATACTTATGGCTGGTGGAGTTGTTTTGCATAAAGCCATCTTTGTTTACAAAACGAGAGAGAGAGGAAGATCGTCTAGTAAGAGTATTTTAAAAGGGGGATAAGAGAGCGACGTCTCCGAAATATTGATCATCATCTTTTATATCCACCAAATGATCATCATCATCTGAACCCTATATAGGATCACCCCCTCGTACCCATGAGGAAGCATCCTTAAACACACGTTGATCTGCCAAGTTTTATGATTAGGTTATAGTTCTCTATGATTTTAGAATCTGGTCACCAATCATTGATAACCGTGAACACGGCTTTTCGAAAAGATTATTACCCTGCAGGGGTGTACAACTTTACCCACACGTACTAACCTTCTCTTAATGCCACATGATTAACCCTCTTCCTTGGAAGGCCGACAGAGGGTGGTTAGACACGACCTTTACCTTGCTTTCGCTAAGACCATGAGTCACGCAATAAGTATGGTTCCGCCGTAATGGGTCAAATCCCGAAGCCGGTACTTAAAGATGTGAGGCGAGGTTGGTTTACTAGGGGCGCTATCAAACCCAAGCAACCCGGTCCATGCTTCCCTACCTGTGATGAATGCACCTTCACCCGACAAATCTTTCAAAAAAATTTCTATGCATATATCGAATGGAACGCCCGAACTATGTGACTCATGGAATCTACTAGGAAAGTTAGTTGCTCCTGAAGTTTTCTAGGACCCGTGTGGTTGTACGCTCATCTCGGTTCCAAAGGCAAGAACTCAGGTCCTAGTGGTGGCGAGCATGGGACTAGAATAACCACACCCAACGTGGCCTCCCATACAAGCCTTGGCATCTTTAAACTCATATTACCTATGATATCATCTCACCACGTTTTCCTGTCATACTAGATTATCTGCATCTGATACATCATCTGGATGAACCAGACTCAACGGTTATGCATGGCTAAGCAGGACACAATATAAGCTCTAGCAGTGCACACAAGCCAAACTTAGTTATGCTAGGAGTAGTGGATCAGGTAATATAAGCTTAAAGGGAGTAATGCAATAGATAGGATACTCTATCTATCGATAAAAGACCACAATAGAATCGTATGCATCATGTCCAGAATTGAAATTCTTTCAAAATCATAGGATTATATCATGGTGGGGCTATGCTTGCCTTTGCATGTTGATAACAAGAAAGAAGATCTTCGAGAGCCTTGTACTTGACTTGATTACAGTTGATCAAGTATTATTCGTCGATCTTCGACGGTCATGATCTCGTTCTTCGATCTCAATATCGTATTCTACCGGAGAAGACCCAAACACCGGAAAGAGAGGGAAACAATCAACACATGGCATCGATGCAATGCTCATGCAAGGATGATGATATGACAAGTTGAATTGTACTTAAATGTAACCCTAAGGCATGCTTGACCATTTAATCGGGGTTCCGAGGGGTACAAACCCTAACTCGGGAAAACTCCGGAGTATATGAGAGGGGTTGATTAGTTCTCTAACTAAAATTTCTATGAAAGTTGTTGAACAATTCATGATTATAGCTTAGATAGATACATCTCATTTTTCTGAACATTTTGATATATTATACATATGTTTCTGACTTATAATTAATTAGTTATTGAATTTCCAATATTTTTTTTTCTGGATTTATTTAAATCATTTAAAATGATTTAATGCGTCACTGTGACATCAACACACACCCTAATACTTTCTATACCAAAGACACAACTAGCCTCAGTGGCTCACAGAGGGGCCTAGGGCCACCTGAGGTGCCACGCGAGCAAGACAGGGCCCAGCTGGGTTTGACCAGCGCTGACCGCGGACTGCTGACGTCAGCACGATGTCAGCCTGGCTGGCTCCAAGGTGGAGGACGGGGATGGTGGAGCGAGGCGCGCGGGACGATGCCGAGAGGCGCATTGGACGCAGCTAGACTGAATGAACAATATGGTGGCGGCGCTGGGGCATATGGTCGATGGAATCGTCGGCGGCAAGCAAAAATGCGGCACCGCACGGTAGTACCTCGGCGGCACAGCAACACAAAGTACGGGGAGGGCCATGAGAGAGTTCTTTTGAACCAGGAGCTCACCCTAGACGCGTGGGTACCCTCGGTGAGGTCGGAGGAGGCCGGGAGTGACACCACGGTCGCCGTCGGGCGGCGGCAGAGGCGGAGAGGAAGTTAATAGCAACATCGATTCCGGACGTGCTAGGCCGATTACTTTGGGGAAGATTACCAGCACGGAGAGGCGAAGCTCCAAGCAACGTCGGAGAGGCTCGGGGAGGCTCGGAACAATGCCAGCGAGCAGCGTCTGCATGGGCTAGGGTTTCGGGCTTGCCGCACGAGAGAGAGGGAGAGAGAGAGAGCTCTAGAGAGAGAAGGAAGAGGTGATGAGGGAGGAGAGGCGTGCCTTGATGGTCCTTATCCTCTCCAGGGGGCGGTGGCAGTGCGAATCGCAGCGCACCGACGACGGATGGCACCGGCGTCGCCACCGAGCTGCTTGGGCGGAGGAAGAAGACGATAGAAAGAAGGGGTATGGACCAGAGTGGGTCGCGCTTGGGCTGCGGAGGAGCGCGCTGAGCGGCAGGAATGCGAGGAAAGAAATGGGCTTCTGGCCCAGAGCTTTCTGGCTCCATTTTTTAGCAGAACTTTTTTTTCTATTTCTGTTTGGTTTTCTCTCTTTGTAATTTCATTTCAAAATTTTTTTTGGGCATTTCAAAAATACGATAGAGTTTATAAAACATCTAAAATACTCAAGAGCCATTATATTCAATTTGGACACATTATTTTTGTGATTTCAAAATTCAAAACCATTTGGAATTGCTTTTAAAGAGAGAGGGGAAACTAGGGTTTTAGGGTTTTGTTTATTTCTTGTTGCATGCATTGTTTAAATATGATGCTCATGAATGCACAATCAACCCTAAATAGTACTTAGCTAAAACTAGGGTGTTACAACCTATTGGATTCAGCTGCTAGAGGTACCTTTATGACCATCACCTTGGGTGCTGCAACAAAACTCCTTTATAATATGATGGTTAATTATTCTGAATTGCACACTGAGAGAGCTCCACATGGTAAGAAGGTAAATTCTATTGAAGAAACCTCCTCTTTGAGTGATAAGATTGATGTTATCATGGCTATGATTGTTAATGGGAAAGCTCCTTTAGATCCTAATAATGTTCCCTTTGCCTCTTTGGTTGCTCAAGAATAGCAAGTTGATGTGAACTTCATTAGAAACAACAATTTCAATAACAATGCCTATAGGAATAATTTTGGCAGTGACAACAATTATAGGCCTTATCCTCCTAATAATGGCAATACCTATGGAAACTCCTACAACAATACTAGAAGTTCCCCCTCTGAACTTGAATTCATGCTCAAATACTTTATTAGTAAACAAACCACTTTCAACAAGACTGTGGAGGAAAAGCTTTTGAATGTTGAGAAAAATATTTCTTCTTTGTCTGAAGCACAGTCCTCTTTGATTAATAAAATGTCTGCTAAACCTGAAACCTTGGAACGTACCTTTGCTGCTACTCATGCCATACAAGTTACTATTGATGAAAATGTAAGACTGTTGTCCCAACTACATGCTAAGTGGGAACGAGAAGCTGAAATTGCTAGAAAGAATAGTGTGTGCACTATCACCACCACCAATATGGATGCCACTAAACCAAAAGAAGTCCCTATTCCTCCAACCACAATGCCTAAACCTAATGACTCTACTACTAGTGAAGCTAAGTTTGATTTTGATCTTGATGGTTGCAATATTTGTGAAGTGATTATGTTCCTACAAAATCTTGCTAGAAGTCCTGATGCTAGTGATATCAATGTGGATTTTACCAAACACATTACAAATTCTCTTATTAAAATCAAGGAAGAGAAGTTGAAACACAAAGCCTCTATTCCTAGGAAAGTAGAAGATAGTTGGGAACCCATTATTAATATGCAAGTGAATGACTTTGATCTCAAAGCTTCATGTGACCTTGGTTCTAGTGTCTCTATTATGCCTAGAAAGATTTATGAAATGCTTGATTTGCCATATTTGGAAGATTGTTGTTTGGATGTCCCACTTAATGATAATGCTAAAAAGAAACTTATGGGGAGTGTTAATGATATTCTTATTATGGTTAACAATGCTTATGTCCCTGTTGATTTCTATGTTTTGGATGTTGAATATAATGCTTCTTGTCCTATTACTTTCGGAAGACCTTTTCTTAGAACTGTTGGTGCCATCATTGATATGTAACAAGGCACCATTAAATATAAATTTCCATTCAAGAAAGGTATTGAACACTTCCCTATGAGGAGAGAGAGGTTTCTTTGAAATCAAGGTTTGATGTTAATGCTTCTTCATTTGAAAATACTTGATTCTTGCTTCTTGTGCCTAACTTAAAGACGTTAAAGAAAAGTACTTATTGGGATATAACCCAAAAGTTTTCTTGAGTCTTAGAATTTATTACTTCAGTAATGACCTCTCCTTATCCTTTTTATTTCTTTTTGTGCAAAGAATGACCTCTAATGATAGGGAAGTAAGATTTGGGGAGTTATTGTCCCGAGAAATATTGTTGTACTCCACCGTAAAAATTTGTAAAGAAGCTTTGTAAGTTGGATTGAGCTGATATTGTTTGAATAAATCCCCCACTATGTTAGATAACCTTTGTTATATCAACACTTTTTTATTTGAGCAACATAAGGTCTTCGAAAAAATCGGTTTCTACCTGACAGATTTCTGCCTTTATTTGCATTTGCTTGTTATTGATTCCTTTTTGGGTTCTTTTTGGGAAATTGAGCTTTTTTAGGGAATTGCTATAGTAGCTTGTGTTTTAGTGAAAGTTTTTCTGTTCTAAAGGTAAACCCAAAGGTCTATTATCTTTTGAATACACTAATCTTGCTAATGAAGATTGTGTGAAGTTTTGTATGAAGGAAAATTTTCAGGTGTAGAGAGAGAATGATGCAATGAGATGAAGAATGTACAAAATCTCAAGCTTGGGGATGCCACCCCAATAAATATTCAAGAGGTACAAGCGTCAAAACTTGGGGATGCCCAAGGCATCCCCTTCTTCATCAATAAAAATCTCAGGTCTTTCTAGACACTTCGTTTTCATTGTTTCATGCAGTGTTGTGTTGTTCTTGGAGCATCTTAGTTTTCATTTAGTTTGCTTAGTTTGCTTGAATAAAGTAGTTTGGACCCCCATTCTCACTGTGTTGTTTCAAATAAGTTGATTGGTGTTGGAGATGAGTAGAAAGTTCTTGCTTAAGTAGTATAAAAGGAGTTTGCTTTGATTGTGACTTAGACTTTAGCATGTCATGCTAGGTTTTGTTTTGACCTTATGCTTAGTGATTATTGCTGTAGCATGACTTGTTCCAACCGATTGGGATTGCTTAGTGTGCCTTGAAGGAACCATGCGTTGTTTTAGCATACAAAAGCATAGTATTGTGGTATTCTCCTTCGATGCTTTGTTTGGGTTAACTTGGCACATGATCACACCATGTTATTACTATGAACATGTCACCATAGCCTCTATGATCATTTAGTCATTGACTTGGTACCACTTTATGCTTTGATTAGTAATGTTTTGTTGCTCTGCATGATTATGGACATTATTGCTCTCTTAGTTGGTCTCCAGTTGTATAAGTAAGCTCTACTCATGCATCCAACTCCCATGAAACCAAGTTATTCCGAATTTTCCACTATAAATTCCTATGCATGGTGTGTTACACCATTCCAAATATATTCTTCTTTTCATATATCTTCCAATTAAAAAGAATTTTGTTATGTGAAAACTTAGTGATTAATGCTCTCAAAAAGTTGATGGCAGACTTTGTTTTTATTGTCCTAATAAACTTGAACCATTGTGTCATCTATGTTGTATATGCTTGCACTTATACATTGGAATTAGCAGAACCATGTTATCACGAGGAACGCTTTCAACATTGCACTTGTACTTTGTACACAATTGATATCATGTACTTTTGTCTATGGATGTCGTCGGTGTGAAATGAAAGGGGAGCTTATAAGTCCATGGAGTTATGTGTGTGTGTTAGAGAAACGCCTGGTCCACTAGCCTAAGCCATGCCTAATCATGGTGGAAACTTGCAGCAACACCATAGTAACATCTATGAAGCATTCTTATTATAAAAAAAGAGATAGAAAAAGAGATTGAGAAAAAAGAAAAAAATATGAGAAAAGAGGAAAGAGAGAAAAAATCACCATTTTCCCATGGTAAATAAGAAGATTGCTGAGATGCTCATTGTCTGCTTGCCTTGTCATTTTGATTATGGGATATCTCATGTATCATGTGCAAGGGGTACCCTGTTGGCGGTTCTCTATGATACACATGTACTTACTATGGCAAGAACTTGCAAGTAACTAAACTTGAGTAGCATGAGGAGCAGCCCTCGTATTCTAGGGACATGAGATTGCCAACTTATACTTTGGCAAGCATATACTCCATAGTTTGTTCACTTTAACCTTAATCACTTCAAGATGCTTATGATAGGGGTAATGAGAGCTGAAAGCTAACAAGTACCATAATTTTTGGAAGCTCTTTTTGAAACTTGAAATCCCTTCTTCCCTTATGAAGGGCCTTTCTTCCACTATTATATTGAGTCTCCACCTTCTATCCTTAGGCACCAATTAAGAGAGCATAGTTGCCATTCTTAGTTCTATGTGCATTGTCCCAAAACTTGTTGATTGATGCATATTGTTGATATTACTTGTTCTTGTGCTATTTGTATCTAGTCACTCTTATGAACTTTGAAGGTGTCCTATGCATCTATTTGCCACTCCATGAGGGACAAGCTGAATGCCACTATGCCATGTTTTCTATATGTTAAACAAACAAACGTTTTTCAATGCATGTTATTCATGATCTTTGTTTGTAACCTTTCATGTTGTATGCGTAGTTACTTTTTCTTACTGTTAGAACTCCATCTTTCATGCTCATGTTTAGAGTTCTTTGATCCCAGCTTTCAATGAATGAAATGGTTTGATCTTGATTTTTATGGTGCATTTCACCTCAAAAATTATTCTTTTTATCACTTACCTACTCGAGGACGAGCAGTAGTTAAGCTTGGGGATGCTTGTTATGTCAGAAACGTATCTATAATCTTTGATGTTCCATGCTTGTTTAGTATCTACTTTGCTTCGCTTTGTCTACACTTTGAGGTGTTTTTATATGTTTTCTGGTTCTAACCTATTAACAAGATGCCACAGTGCCAGTTGCATGTTTTCTTCTGTTTTTGGTTCCATAAAGGCAGAAAATCAATATTCTCCAAATTGGACGGGACAAAAGCCAAAGTCAATATTATACCGTGGGGAACATGGAGCCAAAATACGAGACGGAGGGGAGCCACCAGGGGGGCACACCCCCTGGCCATGCGGCTAACCCTAGCCCACGCCTAGAGGTGCGGCCGCCCTGGCTTCCCCCCGCCTCGCCTCTTCGCCTATAAAGACACCCCGATACAGAAACCCTAAGGACCCGATCAACATTCCACGAAACCGTCTCTAGCCGCCAACACCATCCTCCCTAGATCGGGGGAATCTAAAGCTCTTCCTGGCACCCTGCCGGAGGGGAGATCATCCCAGAGGCCTTCTTCTTCATCATGCCAGCCTCCGTATGAAGTGTGAGTAGTTCCACCTTGGACTACGGGTCCATGTAGTAGCTAGACGGTTGTCTCTCCTCCTTTGTGCTACCATGTTTATATCTTGTGAGCTTCGTTCATGATCAAGATCATCTATTTGTAATCATGCATGTTGTGTTTGCAGGGATCCGCTGGATATTGAGATTACTATGTCAGATTGATTAATGATTTTGTCTTATTGATTTTATCATGTATGTGTTGTTTGTGATCTTGCATGCTCTCCGTTTCTAGTAGCTATCTTGGCCAAGTAGATTCTAGTGACTCCAAGAGGGGGCATTTATGCTCGATAGTGGGTTCATGCCTCTATTTAATCTAAGGGAAGTGACATAAATCTCTAAGGTTATAGATGTGATGTTGCCACTAGGGAGAAAACAACGGTCTCTTGTTCATGGAACAAGTGGATGGTTTACCTTACAAACTTTGCTTAAAGCAGTTATCATTTGCTTGAAACTTAATACTGGAGGGGGTTCGGATGATAACCTAAAGGTGGATTACTAGTCATAGATGCAGTTGGATGGCTGTCTATGTATCTTGTTGTATTGCCCAATCGAATCTCATAGAATCATGAATGTCTAGTATTGCATTGTTATGCCTTGCTCAGTCCTGTCAATTGCCCTGCTGTAATTTGTTTACCCAGCATGCCATGTTTGTTTATCTTAAGGAGAACACCTCTAGTGAACTATGGACCCCGGTCCAATCTTTACCATTGATACATCTTCCATTGTTACTGTTTACTTTCTGCAAACCACTATTACCTTCCACACCATATAGTTAATCCTTTGTTTTCAGCAAACCGGTGAGATTTACAAGCTCACTGTTCGTTGGGGCAAAGTCTAGAGTTTGTGTTGTGCAGGTTTCCAAGTTTCTAGCAACACCTTTGAGTCATTTCCTTCCTCCTACTGTTTTGATAACCTTGGTTCCTAACTGAGGGAAAACTTGTCGATGTGCTCATCATACCTTCCTCTTGGGGTCTCCCAACGAAGCGTTCGCGCACCATCAGTATCCATCTTCCATCTTTATGCACCAATTAAGAGAGCATAGTTGTCATTCTTAGTTTTATGAGCATTGTCCCAAAACTTATTTATTGATTCATAATGTTGATATTCCTTGTTCTTTATCTATTTGAATGTGTCCTATGCATTTATGTTTTGGTACACCATGAAGGACAAGCGGAATACCACTCTTCCTATGTTTTCTATATGTGAAACAAAGAAACATATTTCAATGCATTGTTATTCATGATCTTTGTTTGTACCTTTTCATGTTACAACATAGTTTCTATGTCTTATTGTTAGAACTTCATCTTTCATGCTCATGTTTAGAGTACTATGATCCCAGCTATCAATGCTTTGCAAATATTTTGATCAAGATTGTGATGGTGCATGTCACCTCAAAAATTATTCTTTTTAATCACTTAACTACTCAAGGATGAGCAGGAGTTAAGCTTGGGGATGCTTGATATGTCGTAAATGTATCTATAATTTTTTATGCTCCGTGCTTGTTATCAACTTCGTTATGTTTTGTCTACACTTTGAGGTATTTTTATACATTTTCTGGGACTAACCTATTAACAAGATGCTGCAATGCGGTTGCCTATTTTCTGCTGTTTTTGGTTTCAGAAAAGCTAGTAAGGAAATATTCTCGTAATTGGACGGGACAAAAGCCAAAGTCAATATTTGAAGACGGGGTCTAAAGGGCAGCTGAAGTGGGTCCACGAGATGGCCACACCTAGGGCTGTCGCGGCCAGGGGGTGCTCCAGCACCAGGTGTGGGCCCCTTGGGCGCCCACCGACCTTGCCCCTTCGCCTATAAAATCACCCCGATGCAGAAACCCTAAGCACCCTGATCAAATCTCCACAAAACAGTCCCTAGCCACCGCCCACATCGTCCCTAGATCGGGGGATCTGAAGCTCTTCCCAGCACCCTGCTGGAGGGGAGAGATCATCCCGGAGGCCTTCTTCATCACCATGCCAGCCTCCTGAGTGATGCGTGAGTAATTCACCCTTGGAATATGTGTCCATACAGTAGCTAGATGGTTGTTTCTCCTCCTTTGTGCTATCATGTTTAGATCTTCCAAGCTCCATTCATGATTAAGATCATTTATTTGTAATCATACATGTTGTGTTTGCGGGGATCTGATGGTTATTGAGATACTATGTCAGATTGATTATTGATTCTATCATGTCTATGTCATTTGTGATCCTGCATGCTCTCCGTTGTTAGTAGCTATCTTGGCCAAGTAGATGCTTGTAACTCCAAGAGGGAGTATTTATGCTCAGTAGTAGGTTCATGCCTCTATTAATATAGGGAAGTGATAGAAATCTCTAAGGTTGTAGATGTGCTTTTGCTACTAGGGAGAAAACAACAATCCTTTGTTCATGGAACAATCGTATTGTTTACTTTACACATATTGCTTAATGCAATTATATGTTTCTTGCAACTTAATACTGGAAGGGGTTCAAATGATAACCTGAAGGTGGACTATTAGTCATAGATGCAGTTGGATTACGGTCTATGTATTTTGTTGTAATGCCCAATCAAATCTCGAAGGAGTCAAGATGTCTAGTATATGCATTGTTATGGTTTTTCAATATATCAATTTCCCCATTGTAATTTGTTCACCCAACATGCTTTCTATCTTAAGGGGAACACCTCTAGTGAACTGTGGACCCCGGTCCAATCTTTATCATTGATACATCATCTACTATGACGTTTACTTTTAGCAAGCAACTACTATCTTCCACACTATATGTTTAATCCTTTGTTTTTTTAAAACCGGTGAGATTGAAAACCTCACTGTAAGTTGGGGCAAAGTTTTGAGTTTGTGTTGTGCAGGTTCCAAGTTGTTAGCAACACCTTGGAGTTGTTTCCTTACTCCTACTGATTCGATAACCTTGGTTTCATAACTGAGGGAAAACTTGCTGTTGTGCTCATCACACCTTGCTCTTGGGGTTTTCCAACGAGGCTCTACAGTCAACTGATCCACATCAGTTGTATGAGTCAACACTTGGTCAGCATGATCCAAATTAGTTGTTACATCAAACTATACAACTACTATGCCAAATCATGACATTGATTCTAAGTATAAAAGTGGTATGCCCATGGCATGATGCACACTTGTGCCTCATATAGGCTCATATATCCCAACATTGCATTGGGCTCTAGACCCATGTGAGTTGACTAGAAACACCATCATCAACCGTGTTGTAGTATGAGTAAAAACTTGTTATGCCATGGTATGATGCACACTTGATGCTGCACTTATATATATATATATATATGTATGCCTATGCATAGTTGTTCATGTGTTTTTAGTGCTCAATTTTAATTTCATTAATTTATAATGTAAGATGCATCGATAATAGGAAGTATGAAATACTCGAGGTGCATATTCCATATGACACTCCTATTGTTTGAATTTGAATTAAAGCAAATGAGACCTAAATGGTCAACTTATTATAGTAAACTAATATAATTATGCTGAAGATTTTAGGTAATTTATATTTGAAGTATGTTCAATCCCATATGAAAAATTGTGTGATAGAAATTGGAAGCGGGTGCTAGATAACGGGCCGGCCTAGTAACCCTGTTGCTCTTGTTATGCTGCTTCACGCACTGTACGCGTACGCAACGTTTACGGCGTACGTGGTGGTGGAGGAGTGACGTGGGAAAAACCGAAACATCACCACGTATAAAAGGGTTCGTCGGCTGATTTGTCTCCTTTTCCCCACTCATTTTCCCCCAAATTGGGAAGAAGAAAACCCTCGTCTCACTCCATCGAATCCAGTGCATCCCACTCGATTCTTCCCCGACTCCCTGCACATTCGTCGACTCTGCCAGCGATGAAGGCGGGGAGCAGCGCAGCCGACGCAGCCGCTGCTACTATGGACAAGAAGCACGCTGTCATCGACATAGATGCGATGAAGGAAGTTGGCGGTTCCCACGAAAGTGCGGCTGGTGGTGCGGCTAAGTTGGCCGATTTCATCGCGGTAGCGCCGGATCAGGACGAGAAGGAGAATGTGGTGGTCGTTGAGGCGGACGTGCTGGATCTGGGCGCAAAGCACGGCTCCAACGAGAATCTGGTGATCTATGTGTTTTCTTTAACATCAATTTCTCATTTTTTGTAGTGATAACTAGGGTTTGGTTTTTAGGATTTGAATGTTAGTGCGAGGTTGGTGTAGTACTTTGTTCTATGGTCAGCACCTTTTGGGGGCATTGAAGAGTAGATGAACACACTCTATGCATCGTTGATAGGAATTTGCAGAGTGGATCATAGATATTGAATGTTTATAGTTTGAAGAATTATGTGTATGATAAAATTTGTCTGGATTGAATGCTGGAATTCATTAGTGCATAATGACAATATAAATCTTCGGCAACTAACAAGTTATAATATTTATGTGCGGTATAAAAAATATAATTTATGATATCTAAACATTCACCAAAAGTGGACACATGTTAATAAATGATTCATCTCTGGACATTACTAAAGATGTATATAAATGCATCATGTTTACACAGTCTAAGTGCACCACACAAAATTATGTTAGGATCTTTAATTTGTTCCTTTTACCCAGAGCTTAAACGTTTGATTTTTCATGAAATGATACTGCAAATTTATGTGTCTAGAATTAAGTATGTGTGTTCTTTGACAACTTTTAGATGTATGGAATTATTATTTTCAGTCTTTTACTATTTGCCAAGGGAGCATTTGCTTTAGGGTGTAGTTTTGTTCATGCATTGTTTATATTCTAGTTGCTGATCTATTATATAATTATTACTTGTGACCACCAACAAATAGACTGTAAGAGACCCTAACCACAAACAAATAGAATTATTTTTATAATCTTGTGACCGATCAACTATATAATGATTCTTGCCAACAATTATACATGCCAAGCTTTTATTTGTCATTTATTCAAACACTGGTGTCTGCTGTGAATTATGCACTGGAATTTATCAAATTGCTCTCATTATTTATAGTATTGAGTTTGAACTTTGGCATCATAGAATAGGTTGGCAGTTGCATGTTATATGTTGTCATATATCTTTTTCTCTCTTGGTCATTTGCCATGTGGACCATAGTGAGTTATTTTTAAGTTTTTGTGAACCTTAAATTGTGCATGAATACTAATTGAATGGTTATGTACCATCTAAGTGTGTCACATTTAGATGGAAAGTTGGTGTTGCATTTGCAGAAGGATAGGGCCCTTTTTTTGCTGGTTTTAGCAATAGATATATGCAAATCTAAGACACCTTGTAATCAGTACATAGATGTGATAGTAGTATGTAATCTGTGAAGATTGCTCCCCTCTTTTGGGATAATTTATGTTCTTGAAAGTGTTTTACAACCTTTTCTAATCTGTCTGATGTGTTAAAATTACAATACTGCGTTTTATTTGAATTACAAGGTTGTGTAGGTTTAAACTTGATAATCATATGGAGACAATTAGAAAACTTAATCTGGTTTTACAATAACCTATTATCCGGTAGAATCCTAATGATAACATCAGAACCTATTGTCATGTGTTATGGAATCTGAAGTCAAATTCCAATACTTTTAGATCAGGGCTTTAAATTGAATTGTTGCTGGTCTAGTGGAACCTGACAATGCATTGAGAGATGAGAATTTCATTTCCTTCCATTGCCTTAATCCATAATTTCAGATAGTATTTGAACTTAGAAGTTTTTTCCCATTATTCTTTCTATTATAACCTGCCAATTATTTTGCTTTCCATAATTACCTCTTTTTCAAATTTGATCATGTCAGCTGAAGTGTTGTTTATTTATTGAAACGGGAAGGGGATCCAATAGAATATGCATAGAAGAGGAAGGTGAAACTTGGGTACTCCTCCGGAAGAGACGAGTCAGTGAGTTTTATGACAGATGTATAGACTGAAAGAGGCCTTGATCTAAGTATAATCTTGCCAGCAATTATACATGCCAAGCTTTTATTTTTCATTTATTGCTCATCTTTACATAATCATTTAATCAAACACTGGCATCTTTTGTGAAGAAGGCACATAATTTTATCAAATTAATTGAATGTTTATCTACTAGGTGTGTCTCATTTAGATGGAAAGCTGGTTTTCCATTTGCAAGAGGATAGGCCCTTTGTTTTGCTTGTTTTTGCAATAGATAATATGCAAATAAAAGACACCTTGTCATCGGTATGTAGATGTGACAGTAATAATATGTGAATATTGCTCCCCTCTTTTGGGGTTCTTTATGTTCTTGAAAGTGTTTTACAACCTTTTGTAATCTATCTGATGTGTTAACATTACAAAACTGAGTTTTATTTGAATTACAACATTGTGTAGGTCAAAACTTGATAAGCATATAGAGATGAGTAGTGCTTAGATATACATGACAATTATAAATTGATAGTTCATTTTCATC
The DNA here is from genome assembly GCA_916181665.1 of Avena sativa. Taxonomy (NCBI): domain Eukaryota; kingdom Viridiplantae; phylum Streptophyta; class Magnoliopsida; order Poales; family Poaceae; genus Avena; species Avena sativa. The sequence goes on from OV702299.1 coordinate 255,599,503, forward strand.
ATAGATGATTTCATTTCCTTCCATTGACTTAATCCATAATCAGTTATTTCTGGATGGAGGGAGTACCTTTTTCAAACTTGTTATACTCTTTCTCTTGTGAGCTAAAGAGTTGCTTATTTATTCAAACAGGAAGGGGAGCCAGCAGAAGGTGGGCACAAGAGAAAGGTACACCTTGGGCACTCCTCCGATAGAGACGAGTCGGTAAGTTTTCTGACAGATGTATAGACTGAAAGAGGCCCTGATCTAAGTAGAATCTTGCCACCAATTATACATGTAAAGCTTTTCTTTTTCATTTATTGTCCAGCTTTTATTTTTCATTTATTCAAACACTCGAATCTGTTGTGAAGAACACACTACAATTTATCAAATATTAGTTGAATGGTTATGTACCATCTAAGTGTGTCTTTAGATGGAAAGTTGGTGTTCCATTTGCAAGAGGATAGGGCCCCTTGTTTTGCTTGCTTTTGCAATAGACAATATGCAAACCAAATACACCTTTTCACCAATACATAGATGTGACAGTAGTATATAATCTGTGAAGATTGCTCCCCTCTTTTGGGATTCTTTATGTTCTTGAAAGTGTTTTACAACCTTTGGTAGTCTATCTGATGTGTTAAAATTACAAAACTGAGTTCTATTTGAGTTACAAGGTTGTGTAGATTTAAACTATATAAGCATATAGAGACAATTAAAAAACTTAATTTTGTTTTACAATACCCTATTATCCGGTAGAATCTTAATCATAACATCAGAACCTATTGTCATGTGTTATGAAATCTGTGAAATACTTTCAGATCAGGGCTTTAAATTGAATTTTTGTTGGTCTAGTGGAACCTGAAAATTTATTCATAGATGAGTAGTGTTTAGATATCCATCATAAAGGATTTAATTTCTTTCCAGTGCCTTAATCCATAATTTCATAAAGTATTTGAACATAGAAGTTTCACTTCCCATTATTCTTTTTATTATAACCTACCCATTTTTTATTTCCATAATTACCTCTTTTCAAACTTGATCATGTGAGCTGAAGTGTTGTTTATTTATTCAAACAGGAAGGAGAGCCAGCAGAAGGTGGGCAGAAGAGGAAGGTGCACCTTGGGTACTCCTCGGACAAAGACGAGTTAGTGAGTTTTCTGACAGATGTATAAATTGAATGAGACCCTGATCTAAGTATAATCTTGCTAGCAATTATACATGCCAATCTTTTATTTATCATTTTTTGCCTAGCTTTTATTTATCATTTATTCAAACATTGTTATTTGTTGTGATTTATCAAATATTAATTGAATGTGAATGTACCACCTAAGTGGGCCTCATTTTGAGGGAAAGTTGGTGTTGTATTTGCAAGAGGATAGGGCCCTTTGTTTTGCCTTTTTTTGCAATAGAGAATATGCAAATCAAATATACCTTATCATTAGTATATAGATGTGACAATAGTATGTAATATCTGTGATGATTTCTCCCCTCTTTGGGGTTCATTATCTTCTCGAAAGTGTTTTACAACTGTTTGTATTCTATATGATGTGTTAATATTAGAAGAACTAAATTTTAATTTAATTACATTATTGTGTAGATTGAAAATTGATAAGCATACAGGGATAATTGAACTTGTTTTCATTATGATATAACTACATTGCCAGCAATATTTTTTACTAGTATGTAGTACACTTGGTGGGTTTTTATTGATGAATCTGTTCTCCTCTATCGAATGCATTTGGGTTGATTTTGTTAATGTATTATCCACCAGGGGGTGAAGAAAACAGGGTACATCTCCGAGCAAAGGAAGACACAGGTCACTCAACATGTTCTGGACCGTCTAGGAGAAAGGACAGGTCCAGTCAGTGGCTTATTCCTTTTCAGGTTATTTTGTAGTACAGGCATAGAAGAAATTTTCACAGTTCTGCATATAGCAAAGACTCTTCTCAGAAGAGAGTTTGAGTTTCTGTTGAACTATGCCTATGAAGCACAAGTGTTTGTGAGGGCCACTTCCACTACTGATAATGATGTTCTTGAGAGTGCGTCTGCAAGGAGAAAGCATTTAGTTTAGCTCACGCGGTTGTCAAGATTTACAAGATTATTGAGCACAATCTTGTGCCAAGGAAGGAAGACAAGATATTGAACATGCCGGTGTTTACATATCCATAGGAATATGACCACCTTTGAGTTGATCGCATGCATGAACAAAGTTACCCTACTGGATTTTCATGCCAGGGAGACCCAATTGAGAAATGGAAGAATCCTCCTCTATCAGAAACAACCATGAACATTCTTGGTGTGTCTAAGGGTACTCCAGCAGGCCTAACTAGAGTTGTTGTGAAGTACATGTACCGTACTGGTACTATTTGCTATCCATTCAGGGTTGTTCCATCAGAAGATTACAAACCTCTATCATTATTTTCCAGCACCCAAGAGCTATACAATATAATTTCGGGTCTCACCATCTCTACAGAATATTTGTGTGTTCATTTGTGTTGGTCTTGGGAGAATACCTTTGGCATATGTGAGGAAATATGTGCTTAGCAGAATGTGATGTGCTGAAATTGTGTACTCCCTCTGGTCCATATTTATGAACTCAACTTTATATAAATTCGTATGTATCTAGTTAAGTATTTAGACTAGATGCAATCGTATCTAGGAAAAGTCGAGGCCATTAATATAAACCAGAGGGAGTATGTTTTTTGTCAGTCCTACAAGGTGATGATGGGAGGTGCTCTGCCTAGCCGATGATTAATTTGCATCTTGTGTCCAAGATCCCAATTTGTTGCACGAAAGCATGCACTGTTCTTGGTTGTATAGATTCATATCCCTGGTTTTCGTGTGGGCATCACATATGAGGCTACAACATGGTGTTATTAGATGGAATTAGATGCATCTCTGGTTTCTGGTTGCACCGGCTCATGATGAATCGTAGTACATGCTAATGGTAGAACTGATGCGATTGGAACCCGATAGTATATACAACAATAGTGCAGAAGGTTCTCTATGTTCTAGCACTGTCACTAGTTTACACACACGCACAACTAGTTAACATTACAGGTTCCAGCATGTTCTACTAATAAGTACTTTCAGTGCGGTCTTCAGTTGTTGTCGATAGCCCCACCATGATCATATGCAGTCCACCATCAGATTAAAGTGGAAGAGTGTAAGATCCCTCCCTTATAAAGGTAAGGATCCCTATGATTGCAATGCTAGTCCCTGGATCAATTGCTAGCATCCACAATTTAAGATGAAGTACACAGAACCAAAGGTCATTATTACAACGTCATTCCAGAGATAACATAGTCTTTTACAACTCCATAGCCATAGGCTAGTACAAGAGTTTAACTTAAAAATATAAAATAGTAGTCTTCATCTTCATGTGCCATAGGCAAGCATGTTGAGTGTAGACTCATAACCCCTAATCATCATCAGATTAACCTGCAACATCACAAGTTACAGCCATAGTGGGTCAATACATTGGAATAGTATTAGCAAGTGATACCTTAGTAGAATGTTAACATCTAGTTACTACATGAATTTGGCTAAGTGTAGCTTAGGCTTGCATTGCTCAAAATAGGTTTTACCTATCATTTGAAACACTAAGTTTTTCTTTGACAAAATCTTCCCAAGGAACCACCAATAGAAATTGGTGAACCTTCACCCTTGTTCAACCACAAGTTTTAACTTAAAAAAAATTGGGATGAGGAGATTCTTGATAGCTTCCATGTCTTGATGCTCAAATTTTCCAATACCAGGGACATGGCTAAGTACTTAGTTTCTTCCATCTGCAGAGGTTGTGCACTTTCCCCACAAGACTTGATTCTCACCAAGACAGGACCTTTCAGAAGCCTTCCCTTAGACCAAATGGATGCGTTCCAACCTATCATCCCACTACCACCAACTGTCCAAATGGCTAAGTTATTGCAACCTATATGATCCAGGCAGAGCCCATAATGCCATGTGGCTACACTAGAAGCTTCTTAACATTTGGCATCTCAAATCCCTTTGTTCCTGGGTGGCTTTCCACAAGTGAGATACACAAGGTAACCATAGAAATGGGCCTTGTGTAACCACTCAACACAAACCATTCTTTCCAATCCACCCAGGTGTTTCATTCACTTAGTTGTTTTATTAAGCAAAACATAAGTCAAAGACTTAGAAATATTTCTCATAGCATGAATATATAGTCCACCCTTGGTTGCTACTAGCTAGGCTAAGCATGTCAATAGCAAGTAGCTAACTTAGAGGAAATTCTAACAATTCTACAACTACTAGGATTTCCCAAGCATAGCATATTGATACTTAGCAAAATATTCATGCAAGCCCTATACAAAATAATTCTAATGCATAGGTAAAAATATTGGGACAAAAATATATGAAGCACCACTTGCCTTTGTAGTTGGGGGAGTAGAAACAATCTTCACAACCACAATCACTATTAGCACCAAAATCTACACATAAAATCATAGCACCAAATTCACATATCAAAATATACAAGCAAAAATATATGAATGCATGAAAATGCCATGTGATGATTTTCTACACCAAACAAGAAAAGTATACAGTACTGAATCATAAACAAGACAAAAACACACTAAATAAACTTTATTTAGTCCTTAAATCATTTTTCAAATAATTTCTATACTCAAAATAATCCTATAAATGTCTCTCCAAAAATAACCAATTTTACAGAAGCAAAATATTAAACACATTGCATGGTTGGGTAGAATTCTTTCTCCTGATTCCAATGATATAAAATTTGCAAATTTTGAACGTGTGGATCAAAAGTTATGAATTTTGCAAGTTTGAATCACTAATAGATCTAATTCAGATTTTTAAAACAAATAATAGGCCATGCGGAAGCGTCTGATTGGACGATACCGCTTCGCACTGGGTCACGCTCGCGCACCGTTAGATCTAAATTAAAACCAGTGGCTCTGATCTGCCCGTACCTCTTCGGCCTGGCTTCTAATCTAAACCACTGGATCTAGATCCAGTGGATCAAATCGCTCTGACCTAAAACCGGCAGTGCAGCTTGTTGCTGGCAGCGGCGTTGCTGCCGACGATGTTCCGGTAGTTCTAGGAAGCAAGGAAGGAAACACAGGGGCTTACCGAGCTCGTGGGGTCGTTGCGGTGCTCAAGGTGGTCGAGGGAGGGGAAGGGGCGCACAGACTCGACCGCTATTGCTCGCCAGAGATCCTACAGCGGTTGATTACGGTCGCTCGTCGTCATTGGCGAAGATACAGGTCGCGCCTAGCCAAAAGATGGTGTCGTTAGATGCGCAGATGGTCTGACGAACACGTGAGCAACAAAAAGAGAGAAGGGGGCGGTCGGGGCTTCCGAGGAGAACTCGCCGGAGTGGACACGATCGTCGGTGGCTCTTGGGTGTTAACGTTGGCGAGGCTCTGGATGGTCCTAGCATGCACCAGTAGGGTTAAACGATGCACAAGGTTGTAGAGATCATACTGGCAAGAACAATAGGCAAGGGGCGGAGTGTGCTCACCAGAATTCACCGCCGGAGTTCGTCTGTACAGCAGCGGAGTGAGCTCAAATACGAGCAGCCTGGGGGCGACTGGGTGTGGGTGTTTGGGGTAAAAGGACCGCGGCGAGGTGGTGATTAAATATCCAGAGCAGGGGCGAAAATCTCGTGGTGAATCAATGCAATTGATCGTGGCAGTGAAGAGGAGGAAACGGCCGGCGACGATGTGTTCATCGTGTGGGTTCTAGGGAGGACGATGACGACGTGGCGTTGGGGCCACTGGTCAGGCTCTGGTGGGTTGGTTCGACGCGGGTGAGAGAGAGAGGGGGAGGTAAATGGCCCGGGTGGGCTGTTTTGGCTACTGGGCCAAAAGGGTGGTGCTAGCCCATTTCTTATTCTTTAACCTTTTTCTATTTCTATTTTGATTTTCAGGAAACATTTTCAAATGAGTTTCAAATAAGTTTGAATTCAAACCACTTCTGGATTTTTATAAAGTGAAATTTGTACACATTTGGTTGCAGAACAATGTTGGACACTTTAAAATAATTTGGCACTTTGTAATTTTAAAATAAACAATGTTTTTACCAATTGCTTAATAAAGACATAGAAATGGTTTTAAATTTGTTTCTTTGTTTTGAAATATTTGTCCAAGCATTGGAAATTATCAAACAAACCTAGGATCAAACATCTTTGGTTTAAAACAAATAATCTCTTTACTAGAGAGTAGCATTGCCAATGCCTTGCTTACATAAAATAATAGGCATTCAAATGCTTCTCTTTTTTGTAATGACTTTGAAAATGATCCTAAAATGATTATGAATGCATGGATGATATGCAAACTTTGAAATCATGATTTTAGGGATGTTACAAATCTAACCCCCTTAAGTTGAATCTCGCCCTCGAGATTCAGATTGGCTAGCAAATAGGTGAGGTGGTCTTTCCAAAGTCATCTTCTCTTTCCCATGTTGCTTATTCTTCGGAATGATGGTTCCACGGGACTTTGCAGAATTTGATAGTCATTGTCCGAGTAACTCTTTCTGCAGTCTCAAGAATCTTGATAGTTTTTTCCTCATAAGTGAGATCACTTTCCAAATGGACCTCCTCCAAAGGTATAATATCCTTCAAAGAAGTCTCTTCCATCTCTGGATGACATTTCTTTAGCTGACTCACATGAAACACATTGTGAACGGCAGACAATGACTCTGGCAACTCAATCTCATATGCTACTTATCCTTTACGACTCAGAATCTTGAATGGTCCAACATATCTTGGGGAAAATTTTCCTTTGACTCCAAATCTCTTCACTCCACGAAGTGGTGACACTCTAAGATAAGCTCTATCACCCACTTCATAGGTGACTTCTCTACGCTTAGGATCTGCGTAGCTCTTCTGTCTGGACTGTGCTATCTTCAATCTGTCTTTACTAGCTTGATTTTCTCTTCAGCCTCTTTTATTAGTTCTGGTCCGAACAAATTTCTTTCTCCCACACCATTCCATAGCAATGGGGTACTACACTTTCTCCCGTAGACAAACTCAAACGGTGCCATTTCAATACAGGCTTGATAGCTATTATTGTAAGAGAATTCTGCGTAAGGTAGACTTTCATCCTAACTAGCTCCATAGTCTAGGGCACATGCCCTCAACATATCCTCTATAATCTGGTTGGTTGGTTCTTTCTGTCTGTCCATCAGTCTGGGATGAAAAGCAGTACTGAATTCCAATCTCGTTCCTTGTGATTCATGCAGTTGCCTCCAAAAATGAGAAGTGAATTGGGTTCCCCTATAAGACACAATACTCTTGGGTACCCCATGCAGACACACAATCCTATTCATATAGATCTTGGCCAACTTAGCACTTGTATAGGTTGTCTTCACGGGTATGAAATGAGCCACTTTAGTGAGGCGATCCACTACTACCCAAATAGAATCATATCCAAACCTGGTCCTTGGCAATCCGGTGATGAAATCCATGCCAATCTTGTCCCACTTCCAATCAGGAATAAGTAGTGGTTGTAGCAATCCTGCTGGTTTCTGATGTTCCGCTTTCACCCTACTACATACATCACACAAAGCAATATGTTCGGCGATGTCTTTCTTGAGATTATTCCACCAAAATCTTTCCTTCATATCCATGTACATTTTGGTGTTACTCGGATGAATGGAATATGGTGAGTTGTGTGCTTCTTGTAAAATCAGTTTCCGAAGCTCCGAATCTTAGGGAATGCAGCTACGTTTTCCATACCATAAAGTACCCTGTTCTCTTCATGGAATCCTTTGGCTTTTCCCTTGCCAATCTTTTCCTTAATCTCTTCAATTTCCTTGTTCGTCTTTTGGGCTTCCTTGATCTTGTCCAACAAGGTGGGTTGAACATCCAATGACATGAGATGTCCTTCAGGCACAATCTCCAATCTGAGGTCTCTAAATTGGGCACACAGATCATCTGGCAACTCTCCCTTAGTAAGGCCATTCACAAACACTTTACGGCTTAGTGCATCCGCTACAACATTTGCTTTACCAGGGTGGTATTACAAACTCAAGTCATAGTCCTTGATGAGTTCTAGCCATCTTCTTTGTCTCATGTTGATTTCTTTCTGAGTGAAGATATACTTCAAGCTTTTGTGATCTGTGAACACTTCACATAGCTTTCCCAAAAGATAATGTCTCCATGTTTTGAGTGCATGGACAACAGAGGCTAACTCCAAATCATGATTAGGGTAATTTACCTCATGAGTTTTGAGTTGTCTCGAGGCATAAGCCACAACTTTCCCTTCTTGCATTAAAACTACACCTAATCCATGATGAGATGCATCACAATACACTTGGAAATATTTCTCCAAATCTGGCAGACATAGGACTGGTGCTGTCACTAGTCTCTTTTTCAGTTCTTGGAAACTGAGTTCACCTCCTTCAGACCAAGCAAATTTCTTGTCTTTCTTTAGTAACTCTGTCATTGGCTTAGCTACCTTGGAGAAATTCTCAATGAATCTTCTGCAGTATCCATCCAAGCCAAGGAAACTATGAACTTCCTTCACTGACTTAGGAGATTCCCATTCAGTTACAGCTGACACTTTTGCGGGATCAATTGCTACACCATCTCCTGACACAACGTGTCCAAGAAATCCAACTTCATTCAACTAGAATTCACACTTGCTAAACTTGGCATACAACTTATGCTCTCTAATCTTCTCAAGTATCAAATGCAAATGTCCTTCATGCTCTTCTTTGCTCTTGGAGTAGATCAAAATTTCATCGATGAAAACGACAAAAAACTTATCAAGGAACTCCATGAACACCTTGTTCATCATATTCATGAAGTAAGATGGTGCATTGGTCAAACCAATTGGCATCACTGTATACTCATACAATCCATACCTAGTGGTGAAAGTTGTCTCAGGTATGTCTTGTTCCCTTATCTTAAGCTGAAAATAACCTGACCGGAGATCAATCTTTGAGAACACACAGGCTCCTTCTAATTGATCAAACAAGTCATTGATTCTGGGCAAAGGATATTTGTTCTTGATAGTTACCTCATTGAGTGAACGATAATCTATGCATAACCTTTGACTTCTATCTTTCTTTTCCACAAACAAGATTGGTGCTCCCCAAGATGAAGAACTTGGTTGAATAAATCCTTTCTGCAACTGTTATCCAAGTTGTTTCTTGAGTTCTTTCAACTCATCAACTGACATCTTGTAAGGTCTCTTTGCTATTGGTCCTGATCCTGGTAACAAGTCAATCAGAAATTCCACATCTCTATCTGGTGGCATTCCCGGCAATTCTTCCGGAAACACATCTGGATATTCTCTCACAATTGGCACACTGTCTATGCTAACCCCCTTAAGGGAATGTAGCTTACTCCCTTTTGATTCAAAGTTAGTCTTGAATCTAATCCTTTTATTTTCTGGGGTTGTGAGTGTGACAGTATGATTGGCACAATCTAGCACTCCCTTGTACTTAGTCATCTAGTCCATTCCCAAAATGACATCCAATCCTTGGGAATTTAGGATTATCAGATTAACGGGAAACTTATACTTCCCAAACTCTATGACTAGGTCATGACATCATGAGTTCACTATCATTTCTCCACCAGGAGAACTTACTTTTATAGGACATCCAATAGTTTCAACTGGAAGTTCATTTCTTTCAACAAATGCTCTTGATAAGAATGAATGTGATGCGCCAGTATAAAAAAGAACAAGTGTTGGAACAGAATTGAGTTTGAACTTACCAGCCACAGCATCAGGTTCCTCATAGATCTCTTCCATATTGATGTGGTTCACTTGTCCCTTCTGGAAAAGGGTTGGGATTGTTGGCACCTTCAACCTTCTTTTCTGGGCACTCATTTGCATAATGCCCCATCTTCTTACACTTGAAGCATTCAACCTGACTGAGATCCTTCTTGATAGGCTGGCTTCCACTACCACTTCCACTTCCATTGTGATGGCTCTTGTATCCACCCTTGTGGTTCTTGTACTTGTCATTATCATGACTACGGTGATACTTATTGTCATGATGGCGGTTGTGGTTGTGGTGTCTATTGTACTTTCCATGCTTGTGGGATCCAGAACTCCCACTATCATCATAATGGGAACGCTTGTGAGACGATCCCGAGCTGTTCTTGTCAGAGCTGTGCTTCCTCTTTCTTCTTTCAACCTGTTTCATCTTGTTCTCCAAGATGGTAGCCTTGTCACAACGAGATTGGTAGGTGGGGACATAGGCCACAGATAGCTGCAGATTCAGTTCATCGTTAAGTCCTTCGAGGAATTTCTCTTTCCTCTTGGCATCAGTATCAACTTCATCTGGTGCATAACGCGCCAGATTGTTGAACTCCTCAATATATTCAGCCACGTTGCAGTGACGTTGTTTCAGGTTATGGAACTCCTTCTTCTTCAAACTCATCACTCCGGATGAGATGTGAGATGTACGGAAACCATCTTCTAAGATAGCCCATGTCACATCCTCAATGGGAGTGGTGATCTGGAAGTTATCCCACCAAGTAGCTGCTGGACCTTCCAACAGGTGTGCTGCAAACCTGACTTTCTCTTTGTCGGTGCAACCGACAGTTACCAAATCCTTGTTCACCGAACGTAGCCAATCATTGGACATCATGGGATCAGTAGTTCCTGAGAACTTTGCAGGCCTCAGTCTTAGGAATCTGGTGAGCATGTCAAAACCTGGTGGATTGTTCTGATTGTTGTTGTTGTTATTCTGATTCTGCATGAAAGTGGTCATCATCTGCATCAGCTATGCCTGTGTTGTCATCAGCTTCTACATCTCGGGGGTGAAATTGTTGTTGTTTGGGTTGGGGTTGGCACATCGAGGAGGCATCTGTGGTTTTCATAAGGATAAGAATGAGATACCCATAGATTCTTAACATGCACTATACATTACATAGTCAATCACCAAAACAAGCATCAAAATAATCATAAGGTTCAACGACATAAACAAAAAGTTTGAAAAGAAAACACACCAGTAGCAAGCCATCCACATGTTGGATGGTCGTTGCGACTCAATAATCATAAGCATGGTAAAATGATAGATAAATGAGTAGTCATCACTACTCCTCTGCATCAAACTCCTCATCAACAAGTGTAAGACCTGTATTCTCCATAGCGGTCTTGTATTCCTCGACATTGGTAGTCAAGGCCTCTATCTTGGCCTTAAGAGCCCTCTTTTGTGAATGAAGTCTCTCAGTCACACCCTGCTGATGCTCGCGCTCGAAGTCCTTGGCCTCTAATTCTGCATTCATCTCTCGAATCCTCTTGTTTCTATCTTGGACTCTTTTCTCTTGGCTCTTGAACTTCCTGTCCTGTATCTCAAACTTGGCCTCCATTTCCTTGACTATCTCATCTTGCTCCGCGAAGAGCTTGTCCTTCTCACGAAGTTGCACCTGGAGCTCGTCATTGCTAAGCATGACGTTGGTCCTATCTAGGTGCCTAAGAAGAACCTCTAGATCCTGAAGGTACAGACGAATCGGCTCTGCCGTCTCTCTAGCAGCATCCTCGAACTCAATTGCCTCACCCTCCCCGTCGCGTCTTCCGAAGGCATGAAAGTGAGTACCTCTAAGCTCCCTAGAGTGCCTCCCTAACATACTCCCAAGTAAATCCTGCATGACTACCTCTAAGCCTCTCTCTTTGTCGTCATGCATTAGCTCGAAGGTGATAGCCTCCGTGGCTGGCTCAGTCTGGCGTCCTGGCTGAGTAACTTTGAAGCCCTAAATGTCCTTCCTCTCAAACTTGGTGAGGGGAAGCATCATGATGCTAGGGAGCGGAAGATTGAGCACACTAGTGAGCTCAATAAGACGAGTGCCAAAACGAGTTCCCTTGAACTCTTCAGCCATGCTGATAGTAACATTAGGCATCTATTTTATAAGATAGAGAAAAATTAGAATCAACATCAATAGGGAAAAGAAAAATCACAAGACAAAATAACACAAGCATATCTTTCATAGCAAACACACGAGTCATGGCATACACATATCCATTACAAGCATCGAAAGGTTCAACATAACTTAGACAAATTTTTGGAAATAAAAACGATAAGTGTGTTGGTCCAACTAGCGAAGTACGATACAACTCTCACTCACTAGCCAAAATGGCTATCAAAGCATCCTTAGTAGCCATATGTCCATCTTGTTCACAAGATTCCCAAATCAAGTCTATGATGTCTCCCCTTAGTTGTTGGTTGGTAGTCTCCAACTCTTGGGTATGCTTCTTTTCTTCCCTAAGGTCATTTTGGGTGTTAAGCATTCTGCACTTCAGTCTATCACCAAGCTCCTTGATGGCCTTCCAAGCTGCATCTCTTGTAGAGTCAAAGAATGTTGTGTGCATTACTGAGTTGGTGACCATGCAGAATCCTGATTCCTTATGGTTGTCTTCCTTGTTTTTGTACAAGTGAAGTTGCACCCAGCAGTACTCCACTCCTTCATCCATCACGGGGAAACCTTTGTACACAGCTGCACCATGTATCCCCATGGCAACCATGAGGTCCTTGAGAGCCTTGGGGAATTTTGTCTCACACTCCAAGGTCATAGTCATGAGTGTTCCCTTCCTCACGGCTTCGTTGATGGAGTTCATCTACAAATAGAGATGAGAAACAAGATAAGAAAAGTTTACGAGAAGAAAAGTACAAGTGTGGAAATTGTTGAATTTTTTCCTTAGTGGTTTCTATTCCAATCCTAGGGTCATAATCCTACAAGCAACCTGGCTCTGATACCATCTGTAAGATCCCTCCCTTATACAGGTAAGGATCCCTGTGATTGTAATGCTAGTCCCTGGATCAATTGCTAGCATCCACAGTTTAAGATGAAGCACACAGAAACAAAGGTCATTATTACAACGTCATTCCAGAGATAACATAGTCTTTTACAACTCCATATCTATAGGCTAGTACAAGAGTTAAACTTAACAATATAAAATAGTAGTCTTCATCTTCATGTGCCACAGGCAAGCATGTTGAGTGTAGACTAATAACCCCTAATCATCATCAGAGTAACCTGCAACATCACAAGTTACAACCATAGTGGGTCAATACATTGGAATAGTATTGGCAAGTGATACCTTAGTAGAATGTTAACATCTAGTTACTACATGAATTTGGCTAAGTGTAGCTTAGGCTTGCTTTTCTCAAAATAGGTTTTACCTATCAGTTGAAACACTAAGTTTTTCTTTCACAAAATATTCCCAAGGAACCACCAATAGAAATTGGTGAACCTTCACCCTTGTTAAACCACAAGTTTTAACTTAAAAAAATTGGGATGAGGAGATTCTTGATAGCTTCCATGTCTTGATGCTCAAATTGTCCAATACCAGGGACATGGCTAAGTACTTAGATTCTTCCATCTGCAGAGGCTGTGCACTTTCCCCACAAGACTTGATTTTCACCAAGACGGGACCTTTCAGAAGCCTTCCCTTAGACCAAATGGACGTGTTCCAACCTATCATCCCACTACCACCAACTGTCCAAATGGCTAAGTTATTGCAACATATATGATCCAGGCAGATCCCATAATGCCATGTGGCTGCACTAGAAGCTTCTTAACATTTGGCATCTCAAATCCCTTTGTTCCTGGGTGGCTTTCCACAAGTGAGATACACAAGGTAACCATAGAAATGGGCCTTGTGTAACCACTCAACACAAACCATTCTTTCCAATCCACCCAGGTGTTTCATTCACTTAGTTGTTTTATTAAGCAAAACATAAGTCAGAGACTTAGAAATATTAACTTAGTTGCTACTAGCTAGGCTAAGCATGGAAATAGCAAGTATCTTAACTTAGAGGAAATTCTAACAATTCTACAACTACTAGGATTTCCCAAGCATAGCATATTGATACTTAGCAAAATATTCATGCAAGCCCTATACAAAATAATTCTAATGCATTGGTAAAAATATTGGGACAAAAATATATGAATCACCACTTGCCTTGGTAGTTGGGGGAGTAGAAACAATCTTCACAACCACAATCACTATTAGCACCAAAATCTACACATAAAATGATAGCACCAAATTCACATATCAAAATATACAAGCAAAAATATATGAATGCATGCAAATGCCATGTGATCATTTTATACACCAAACAAGACAAGTATACAGTAATGAATCATAACAAGACAAAAACACACTAAATAACCTTTATTTAGTCCATAAATCATTTTTCAAATAATTTCTATACTCAAAATAAGCCTATAAATGTCTCTGCACAAATAACCAATTTTATAGAAGCAAAATATTAAACACATTGCATGGTTGGGTAGAATTCTTTCTCCTGATTCTAATGATATAAAATTTGCAAAATTTGAACATGTGGATCCAAAGTTATGAATTTTGCAAGTTTGAATCACTAATAGATATAATTCAGATTTTAAAAACAAATAACAGGCCACGCGGCAGTGTCTGATTGGATGATACCGCTTCGCACTGGATCACGCTCGCGCACCATTAGATCTAAATTAAAACCAGCGGCTCTGATCTGCCCGTACCTCTTCGGCCTGGCTTCTAATCTAAACCACTGGATCTAGATCCAGTGGATCAAATCGCTCTGACCTAAAACCGGCGGCGGAGCTGGTTGCTGGAGGCACCGTTGCTGCCGACGACATTCCGGTAGTTCTAGGAAGCAAGGAAGGAAACAGAGGGGCTTACCGAGCTCGTGGGGTCGTCACAGTGCTCAAGGTGGTCGAGGGAGGGGTAGGGGCGCACGGACTCGACCGCTATTGCTCGCCGGAGATCCTACAGCCATCGGTTACGGTCGCTCGTTGTCGTTGGTGAAGATACAGGTCGCGCCTAGCCAAAAGGATGGTGTCGCTAGATGCGCACAGGTCTGACGAACACGTGAGCAACAAAATGAGAGAAGGGGCGGGTCGGGGCTGACGAGGAGAACTCGCCGGAGTGGACACGGTCGTCGATGGAGCTCGGGTGTTAACGTTGGCGAGGCTCTGGATGGTCCTAGCATGCACCAGTGGGGTTAAACAATGCACAAGGTTGTAGAGATCGTACTGGCAAGATCAATAGGCAAGGGGCGGATTGTGCTCACCGGAATTCACCGCCGGAGTTCGTCTGTACAGCGGTGGAGTGAGCTCAAATACGAGAAGCCTGGGGGTGATTGGGTGTGGGTGTTTGGGATGAAAGGAACACGGAAAGGTGATGATTAAATAGCCAGAGCAGGGGCAAAAATCTTGCGGTGAATCAATGCAATTGATCGTGGCAGTGAAGAGGAGGAAACGGCCGGCGACGACATGTTCATCGCGCGGGTTCTGGGGAGGACGATGACGACGTGGCGTTGGGGCCACTGATCAGTCTCTGGTGGGTTGGTTTGACGCGGGTGAGAGACAGAGGGGGAGGGAAATGGCCCGGGTGGGCTGTTTTGGCTACTGGGCCGAAAGGGTGGCGCCGACCCATTTCTTAGTCTTTAACCTTTTTCTATTTCTATTTTGATTTTTAGGAAACATTTTCAAATGAGTTTCAAATAAGTTTGAATTCAAACCACTTATGGATTTTTATAAATCGAAATTTGTACACATTTGGTTGCAGAACAATATTGTACACTTTAAAATAATTTGGCACTTTGGAATTTTAAAATAAACAATGTTTTTACCAATTGCTTAATAAAGACATAGAAATGGTTTTAAATTTGTTTCATTGTTTTGAAATTTTTGTCCAAGCTTTGGAAATTATCAAACAAACCTAGGATCAAACATCTTTGGTTTAAAACAAATAATCTCTTTACTAGAGAGTAGCATTGTCAATGCCTTGCTTACATAAAATAATAGGCATTCAAATGCTTCTGTTTTTTGTAATGACTTTGAAAATGATCCTAAAATGATTATGAATGCATGGATGATATGCAAACTTTGAAATCATGATTTTAGGGATGTTACAAAGAGGATGATGTCTCCCTCTTCTATCTTGTAGTCCAAGACTGCATAGTCCCACCCACTTGTCATCATTGCATTGTTTGAGAACTATCTCCTCTTCATCCTCATGTCAATTTTCTTCTCAAATCCAATGGACTCAGCATAGACTTTCACAGGTTCTTCGAGGTACCATTTCAGATATTTTTTTGAGAATGGAGCTCCAAATTCCTGTCAGAAAAGACATTTTGGATAAATTGGAATTCAGAGGCAAGAGTATGTGACATTTTAGTATAATAATCATTTATATAGCAACTACTGAAGGTACCATTTTGCATATTTTAGGAATGACATTGGAACTGGTCATCCTATGCACATAGTAATGCATCTTTCCTAAACGAGAACCTTCATAGAAATTATTGAGGAAATCCACCTGTTGCTCATTCAGGTTCATGTCATTGCCAAATATGTAGTGTCCATCAAACAACCTTATCCTAGTATGTTTAGGTCCTACAAGAAACAATAACAATATAGGATACAGATGAAGCACAAATTAATGGATTATTTCATATTAATATTATATATAATATTCAAACATCAAAGATTGTTCATAATAGTAGCACCAGATTATACCTCTAAAATTCAGCTTCTTCTTTTTAGTAGAAGCATCTTTGTGAGTCCCTAGCTTCAACTTCTTGTTTGAAGCAGAAACCAGCTATAGCTTCCTCTATGAATCAAAAGCATCTTCGCAGGTCCCTAGCTTCATCTTCTTCTTTGATGCAACAGAATCTTTGCAGGTCCCCAGGTTTATCTTCTTATTTGAAGAAGGAGCATATTTGCAGGTCCCCCGGTTCAGCTTCTTCTTTGAAGGAGCAGCACCAGTCCCACTGTTAGCTAGCTTAATCTTAATTACTGCAGCAGGATCATCAGAATCATCATCTAGGAAGACAATAACTTCTTTCTCTTTGGTCTCCATCTGCAAACAGATATAGGAATTTGTAAGAACTAATCTGTAACACTTAAGTAAAAGATCAACTAATGCAAATAATTAGCTGTAATAGATAACAAATCTAGTAAATCATAGCAAAGCTACTATCCTACCTAGGCGTAATCACAGAAAATCTATGGAGTAGTAAAACATAGCTAATTAATCAAATCTAGTACCCCCTCCGACCAAATTAATTGACTCAGATTTGTCTAGATTCGGATGTATATAGACATGTTTTAGTGCTACATACATCCGAATATAGACAAACGTGAGTCAATTAATTTGGATCGGAGGTATTAAATCAAGAAATCAGAGCAAATCTCTAGGCTAACTTGAGCCGATGGTAGACTAGATTAACAGTACAAAATGTCATGGATTAAAAGTACTCCCTCCGACCCATTGTCACATCCCAAGATTTTCCAAATCTTGTAATGTGAAAAATAAAATAAACAAAATAAATTTTTTGTTGAAAATCAGGGTGAAAAGAAACTTTTGTTTCTAAATGAAAACTTAAAATCCCATCTTGAACAAACTTTGGTAAAGTTTGAATTCAACAAAATCCAAATCAAAAGAAAATGTATTCCTCAATGAATGTATCTGGAAATTTAAACACTTGGAAGATAAATCCAAAACCTTAAACCCTAATGGAATAAAAATCATTTCCAAGTTATCTCCAAGTATATGGATTTTATCCATATAAAAATTTGTCAACAAACATTTACAAATGATCAATAAAGACAAATATAAATATTTTAAAATCATATAAATTGGTTTCACTTAATTTGGAGCCATAAATAAAACCTTATGAATTTAATAAGATAAGGAAAAGTAATTTCTAAAGAACCTATTTGCAAATCCATACCAAATGGTGAGAAAATAATCCTAAAGGTATTTAAAAGGATAAACAAATATTAAACAAGGTTTTATAAATTGGAATCACCAAGTTTGGATCTCTAAATAAAAGAATATGGATTTTATAAGATAAAGAAAGAAATATTAAATAAAGAATATTTGAAAGACCAAATTAAATCTTGGCCTAATCCATAAGAAAATGGAATGAATATAATCCAAATCCAAATAAAATAAAAGAATAAAGAATTTTCCAAATAAAATAAAATGGCATGAACCAAATTCTATTTGAATAAAGACAAATCTCTAATAAGAATAATTATATAATGCATGAGAAAATAGTATTTTGGAATTTACCCAAGTGAAATAAAAGTTGTTTAATTCAACCTAATTAAGATTAAAGAAAACTTCCAAATAAAAAAATTTAGGGAATTAAAACTATATTAAATTCCATTGGAATTAAAACAAATACCCAATTAAAAGTATTTATGAATCATATTAAATACTTTCCAAATAATTCAAGATGAGTTATTTGAACCCAAATAATGAAATGAAAACCTACTGAAAAGAATTGGAAGGTTTTGGAAAATCAAATGGTGTTTAGAAATATTAAATCTTATTTGATTTAAAAACTAGAACCTATTTTGAATAATTAAAAGGCCTTAAAAATAATAAATAAATTATTCTAAAAATGATATCAGAATGTTTTACAAATCAATATTTAAATCTACAAAAATTTTAGCAAAGGATTGAATTCAAGTGAGTGTTTGAATTGCTTATTCAAAATCAAATCAGAATTAAAGAAACAGAAAAAGAAAAACAGAATCAGTACAAAAAAAAATGGAAAAGACGACCCAACCCAGCAAGCCCAGCCCACTGGCCCAACTAGCCCACTCCCTCTCGCTCAAACGCGAAACGTTTTTCTCACCGCGAAAGAAACCCACACAGTCGCTGAGCACCCGGACCCACTTTCTTTTCCTCTCTCTCTTGCTGACAACGCAACCCCACTGCCTGTCATCATCGTCAACCCCGCGACTCGTTCGTCCCCAAACTTCGCTGCTGTTTCTACCATGAATGCGCGCTGTCAATTCGCGTTAATGGCTGATTAAATCCTGCGCTGCAACGACGCCTCTTAAACGCCCCAGTCTCCTCTCCCTTCTCCCCCAGACCACACCTCACAGGAGCCACCAGGCTGCGACAATTCCGCCTTGCATTGCCACTGTCTCCGGCGAGTTCCGCAAGCGATTCCGGCCAGTAGACACCGCCCCTTGCCCCCTCGACCACCCTCACCTGATCCCCACATCCTGGAAAATCTTCTCGTAACGTTAGCTCGCCCGCGCGTGCTCTGCAGCGTCGACAACAACGACGAACAGTAGCGCCACCGTTTGTTTGCTACTCCGGCGACTCCTCCGGTAAGAACCTGACCGCCCCTCTCCTTCTCCTTCACGCACGCATCATCGCCATGACCTTGCGCATCTAACTGTGCTTTCCGTTTGCTCCCTCGTCACCCGTAGCGCCGCCCTCGATGATGACAGAGCGTGGCCGTTGTCAGACGCAACTCCGACGAGCGATTACCAGCAACCTTGTGCGCCCCTTCGTCAACCGCGAGCAGGTTGAGCATCCCCACGTCACTGCGATCACTATGAGCCATCTCTCTTCCCTTCTCGCTTACTGCATCGCCAGCTCCGCCGCTAGCAGAGCGTCGCTGCCACGTGCTGCCGCTGAGCGCCGCCAGAGTTTGGTCAGAACATCGCCAGCCGTTGGATGTAGATCATAGGGATACGATAGATGACTTAACGAAACTTTTTTGATCAATCTGTGCCGCACGATCTATTTAGATCTAACGCCTCCCGTAGCGCGATCCGGCCGAAGCGGTACCGACGAATAGAAACGTGCCGTGTGGCACCAGTTTGGTTTAAAACAGAATTTTGAATCTGATTAGTAAGCAAACTTGTAAAATTCATAACTTAAAATCTACACGTCCAAATTTTGCAAACTTTATATCAATAGATTCAGAAAAACAAACCCTAGCCAACCATGCACTTTGTTTAATAAAAAGCTTCTGTTAAATTGATTGTTTTTGTAGAAACTTGTGTATGCTTGTTTAGAATATAAAAATTGTTCTAAAATGATTTTGAGGATAAAATCTTTGGAAAATGGTGTGTTTTTAACCTACTGACCATAGGAATCAAATTGTGGTTTCAAAAATGTATTTGGTGAAACAAAAGAATAAACTTTGGATTTAAACCATTTCTAGTCAAATAAAAATGTGGTTTAATTGTTAAAAATGATTTTGGAAGAAAGCCTTTGGAAAATGTTTTGGAAATAAACTCTCTGGCCCTAAACACAAGGTTATATGGTTTGAAAACATATTTTGTGAAACCTATAGAATTTTGCCTTATTAAAAGCATTTCTACACCACATAAAATAATGACTTAGTCTAAAAATGGTTTATGAAGTGAAATCTTTTGCAAATGATTTTGTCACTTTATAAAATGATCATTAGGTGTTTTCAAATGTTTATGAACCATTAGAAACCACTTTTTCAAATAAAATTTTTTTTAGCATGCTTGCATGCATTGTTCTGTTATTATTATTTTATGTGATGAATTGCTTGAATGGTAGATTGAAATATTGTTTGCTTGATTGAATTGTAGTGATTTGAAGTGAGTGAACATTGCAAAGAACAAGGAAGTGAACTTATACTATCTACCAAAAAGGCAAGTGATGCTTCATACTTTTGTCCCATTATTTTCACTATGCATTAGTGATATTTCTAAGTAGGACTTGCATGGAATTTTGCTAAGTGTAAACTATGCCATGGGAATTCCTAGTAGATGAAACCTTAGTAGAAATTTCCTAAGTTAAGATTCCTACTACTATCATGCTTAGCTTAGATAATAGAAAACAAGGGTGGAATATACATTCATGCTATGGAAAATTCCTAAGTCTGAGGACTTGTGTTTTGTTTAATAAAACAACTAAGTGAATGAATTAGCTGGGTGGAATGGAAGGAATGGTTTGTGTTGAGTGGTCATGCAAGTCCAGTATGCTGGGGAAAACTTGGGCATCACCAAGTCCAGTATGCTGGGGAAAACTTGGTGTCTCACTTGTGGATGGCCACCCAGGAACAAAGAGATTTGAGATGTCAAATGTTGAGAAGCTTCAAGTGCAGCCACTTGGCATTATGGGCTCTGCCTGGATCATATAGGTTGCAATAACTTAGCCAAGTGGACAGTAGGTGGTAGGGGATGATAGGTTGGAACGCGTCCATTCTGGTCTAAGGGAAGGCTTCTGAAAGATCTTGTCTTGGTGAAACCAAGTCTTGTGGGGAAAGTGCACCACCTCTGCAGAGTGTAAAATCTAAGTACTTAGCCATGTCCCTGGTAAAGGACAATTTGAGCATCAAGACATGGAAGCTATCAAGAATATCATCATCCCAATTTCTAAGTTAAAAACTTGTGGTTGAACAAGGGTTTAAGGTTCACCAATTTCTATTGGTGGTTCCTTGGGTGATATTTTTGTCAAGCAAAAACTTAGTGTTTTCAAATGATAAGGAAAATCTATTTTTGAGCAAAGCAAGCCTAAGCTCCACTTAGCCAAATGCATATAGATGATAGGCTCCACTATGCTACCATAGTATCACTTGCCAATACAATTCAAATGTATTGACCCTTGTGGTTGTAACTTGTTATGTTGCAGGTTTGTTTGATATTAGTGAAGTTTAATGATTAGGAATACAAGTCTACAACCAACATGTATGCCTGTGGCACTTTGAAGATGAAGGACCCCATGCTTATAGATTTTCTGCTGCAATGTAATGTAATAGCCAAATGAGCTATGTAAGATGTAATAAATTATGATATTCCTGGTTATAAAGTTGTATTATGACCTTTGTTTCTTGATATTACATCTTAACTGTGGATGCTAGCTATTGATCCAGGGACTAGCATTGTAAACACAGGGATCTATACCTTATTAAAGGTTGGGAACCTTACACCCATATTAGTTGACTTGGATTTGTCTATATTTGGATCTATCTAGACATGTTGTATTGCTTTATACATCCGAATCTAGCCAAATCCAAGTCCATTAATATGGGTCGGAGAGAGTAATTAAATCCCTAGGTTAACCCTAATCAAGAAAACAAAGCAAATCTAAGCAAATCACTGGATGCAGATGTAAGAATACATTTACACTAAAAAATAACGAGTAAAAAAGCTGGAGCTGGAGGAGGGAACCAGTAATGAAGTTAAAGCTGTGTACAATTACCAGAGATAGAGGAGGGAGAAAGAGGGAGGCGGCACCGGCGGACAGCGACTGCTCATGGACTATTGGCGAACAGCGACTAGATGAAGGAGAAAGGGGCAAGGGGAAAACTGAAATGGCAAAACCTTAGGTTGAGGTCGCGGAAACCTTACCTTATAGTAGCGTATTTTGCTTAAAAACTGACGTTTAATTACTGAACATTTATCCTTCCACCTCTATGTCTGGCCCACGAGGGCTGGTTGCGTTGCTAGCTTGCCCAATTGAAGCCTGATTTTTTTATTCTTTTCTTTTTCTTTTAGTTTTTATTTATTTATTAAATAATTATTTTTATAACACTTAGAAATTTTTGAAAAATTACATATTACTCACAAGTACATGTCTGCTAGCCTATGCATAAAATTTGGGTTAATTTAGTGAAGGCCTAAAAATGACAAATTTACAAACAACCCGTTTGGTCCAACCTGAACCCCTTTTTCTAACAATGTGACTTTTTCGACCTTCATAAAATAACCTCAATTTTTTAAAACATACTAAAATACGGTTTTTCTATGAAATAACCTCAATGTGACTTAGACACGAGGATTAGGATTTTCTATTTTTTGATCTTCTTTGAATTTACGGTGGCACAGTCAATGTTATAGCAAAATCGCGACGTGTAGCATGTGTGCCTATGGGATGGGTCTTCATTCTATAAGACTAGATCCATGATAAACCAACATTTTGGGATCCTAAAAGTTTTGAGTCACACAACCACAACTTAATGATGGTGTTTGTATAGCCCATGCAATGTTGGCATATGCCCATAATTGCCACAAATTGAATAATCATGTCTTGTCATAGAACTCTTATACTTATATGTATCAACTTGGTAGGATCATGTTAGCCAAGTGTTGAGTCACACGACCACAAGTTGATGAAGAAGATTTTCTAGCCAACCCAGAAAGGTCTATATCCCATGCAATGTTTGCATGGGCCCACATTTGCCACAAAGTGTGTATTATGGATTGGCCAAGTGTATCATGGATTGGCCCACATTGTCTCATCATGTCTTGTCATAGCTTATACTTAGAAGTATCAAGTGGCCAGGATCATGTTGGCCAAGTATTGACTCATACAACCACAATTTAATGAAGGTGTTTGTAGACATCTAAGATGGGTCTAGATACCATGCAATATTGGCGTGGGCCCACATCTGCACAAGTGTGTGTCATGGCTTGGATTATATTTAGATGTATCAACTAGGTGGGATCATGTTGACCAAGTGTTGAGCCACACAATCACAAGTTGATGAAGATGTCACTAGCCAAGCTACAGAGGTTTAATACGCAAGCGATGTTGCCATGGGACCACATTTTCCACAAAGTGTCTCATCATGTCTTGCTTAGCTATCTTATTCTTAGATCTGTTAACTAGGTAGGATCATGTTGTCCAAGTGATGACTCATACAACCACAAGTTGATGAAGGTGTTTCTAGATAGCTAAGATATGTCTAGATCCCATGCAATGTTGGCATGGGCCCACATCTATCACAAGTGTGTATCATGGCTTGGTATAGCACTATCATACTTAGATGTATCAACTAGGTGGGATAATGTTGGCCAAGTGTTGATTCACACAATCACAAGTTGATGAAGGAGTTACTAGCCAACCTAGAGAGTTCTGTAGCCCATGGAGAGAGTTGGCATGGGCCCACATTTTCCACAAAGTGTCTCATCATGTCTTGTCATAGCAATATTATAGTTATATCTATCAAGTAGGTAGGATCATGTTGGCGAAGTGTTGACTCATATACAACAACTTGATGAAGGTGTTTCTATACAGCTAAGATATGTCTAGATCCCATGCAATGTTGGCATGGGCCCACAAAGTGTCTCATCATGCCTTGGCATAGAAGTATTATACTTAGATCTATCAACTAGGTAGGATCATGTTGGCCAAGTGTTGACTCATATTTGAATAACAATTTTATGAAGGTGTTTCTAGACAACTAATATAGGTCTAGATCTCATGTTGGCATGGGACTGCATCTGCCACAAGTGTGTATCATAACTTAGCAAGTTTCAACTTCTTTGACCAAAGGATATATGCATGCCTGCAAGCCTATATCCATGTCCATGGATATGATCATTTAGGATTCTAATTCATGCATGATACGTACTAACTGTAATTATTTTGATCATAGAAAATGAAAACATACTACATATTTGTGCATTTTGATGCAATATAGCTAGGTGGGGATTCCCCCCTTTGGAAGCTTCAAAAAAACTTTATCTTGGTCAAATATGGTGTGTCATTTTGTATGCTAATGTGGGAATGCATTTTGGTTATTATGTGCATTGAAGTATGTACACATTTTTGTGAAAGCATTATTTGTGTGCTGTCCGAGAGATGAAATAGTGTATATTTTGGTCAAATTACCAGAATAAATTTAACAGAAATCATATAAATTCTACAAAAATCATATAAATTCATCAAAACTCATAGAGATTCAGGTAAGGTCATAACATGTCCCTTAGAAGGTTTCCGCACTGTATGCAACATTACATTAACATAAGAAAATGACATTCAGTAGTTGCCGCTTCAAGTGAAATCAGAGTATATGGGAACGCGAGATGCTGGCACTCCTTTTCCCCTTTTGGCTGTTCCTGCTCGTCTTCCTCTTCTACCAGATGCTCCCCCATGAGTATCTAGAGATATTGGACCTGCATGAGCTGTAGTTCTTACAGATGGTTGAGACCTTGCAGTTCAGGGGGAAGCTGCAGTTCCATGTGACGCAGGGGCAGATAGAGGGGAAGTGGCAGTTGCATCTATACCAATCCAGCTCTTGGAGTCTGTCATATATTTCTTAAACTTTCTACCTTCCCTTCTTATCTCCACAACCTCTGAATATTCCCCTTTGTTATTATTATTATGTGCAACGTATTCCATGTCACTCTCTGAATCTGACAGTATAATATATTTCACTTCACCATCTTGTCATGGAGCTGCTGGATTTGTTTGCTGGTCATGGCCCGAAGCTGCTGGCATGGGATGATGATCTTGACCTAAAGATGAAAAAGTTGCACCTTGTATAGGATTCACCACTTTAGATAATACTGGTTTTGTCATTATCACATCATATTCATCACTTTCTATTTGCACTGGTCTTTTATTGAATGATTTCTTCTACCTTAGTGGGCAACATCTGGTTTTAGACTGAGAAGGTTTAACTGAAGTTATGAAAACAACAACATCATCTGGTTCTTCCTCTCCATCACTCAATTCCCACACTTCATCCTTGAAAGCACACCTGATGCTACTATGCTTACTATCCTCCTCACCATGGTACTCAATGTACACATCAACCACTCCCCCAGGGCGAACATAATGAGCCATCTCGACATAGCCACTGGCATCATAGAGCAACACCAACCCATCCAAAAGATCTTTCCCTGGAATAATAAAATATAATTTTATCGTTTCCTTCGATGCCATGTGATATTTAACTAATCCTTTGACTTCCTACAACGAAAGTTTTTTCCTCTCTATCTCTGAAAGTGCATCATCTCCTCCAACGTAGTCCAGATTTGGCCCAACTTTGATGAACTTCCCTCCAAAATGAAATCTCACCAACAAAATATCCCTAGGCTCCATGAATTAGCTGAAATAAAAGTACAATGCAATAGAATTTAGGAGATCATGGTTAAATTCAACACAACAATCAGCAAAATCAGAAAAAGTCCACCCCTTTCCATCACCAAAACCATCCCAACAATAGTAGCGGCAAACCCTATCAGTACTTGCACAACTACGTTGTGTAGAAGAGGAGGGGGTCAAGAACGTAACCTTCGTTTACCTCGAGTCGCCGTGGCGTGTTGATCGTCACAGCCTCCACGATGAACCTCCCATCGTCTTTGTCGTCTCTAGAGAAGGAACCATGGAATCAGGGGTCACAGAGTATATAACATGAAGGCTGGCCCAATAGTGGCCCAAAACCTGACCTGCAGCGTAATTTGTGGCATATAAAATCAGTCACACGGGGTATATCACAGATGTGCGATCTTAGGCATAAAACCACAGGCTATCATTGCTCGTACCACTATTATGTGCTAGTGTCGGTGTACTTACTCAAACATCATCATTATATAATACTCCCTCCGTCCCAAAATAGATGTCTAAGATTTAACAAAATTTGAATGAATCTAGACACTATTTAGTATATAGGTTCATTCAATTTTTGAAAAATATAAGACATATATTTTGGGACGGAGGGAGTATAATAAGTAATAAACATGGGTAATGCATGGTTTTCATGCCCTAAAAGGTTTCCACACCATGCTCAGGTTTATTTGAAGTGCAATTTTTAAATTGACTTCATTTCATACCTTCCACCTTTACTCATAGCACTTTTACAATGATGTGTTGTTGGTTTCAGATTTATGCAAAGAATGCGAACAATGCGTGATATCTAGACCTATCTGAGTTGGCTAGAAACACCATCAACATGAGGTAGTATGAGTTTCTAGCCAACCAAGAGAGGTCTATAGCACATGCAATGTTTTCATGGGCCCACATTTTCCACAAAGTGTCTCATCATGTCTTGGCATAGCAGTCTTATACTTAAATCTATCAAGTAGGTAGGATCATGTTTGCCAAGTATGGACTTATATACAACAACAAGTTAATCAAGGGTTTTCTAGACACCTAAGATAGGTTTAGGTTCCATTCAATGTTGGCATGGGACCACATCTGCCACAGGTGTCTCATCATGTCTTGGCATAGCACTCTCATGCTTAGATGTATCAACTAGGTAGGCTCATGTTGGCCAATTGGTGAGTCACACAACCAAAGGTTGATGATTGAGTTTCTAGCCAAACTAGAGAGATCTATAGCCCATCCAATGTTGACATGGGACCACATTTTCCATAAAGTGTCTCATCATGTCTTGGCATAGAAGTGTTATACTTAGATCTATCAACTAGGTAGGATCATGCTATCCAAGTGATGTCTCATACAACCACAAGTTGATGAAGGTGTTTCTAGATAGCTCAGATAGGTCTAGATCCCATGCAATATTGGCTGGGCCCACACCTGCTACATGTGTTTGTTATGGCTTGACATAGCACTCTCATACTTAGATGTATCAACTGGATGGGATCATGTGGGCCAAGTGCCGAGGCACACAACCACAAGTGGATGAAGGAGTTTGTACCAACCGAGATAGGTCTATAGCACATGCTATGTTGGCATGGGCCCACATTTGTCGCAAAGTGTCTCATCATGTATTGGCATAGCAGTTTTATATATTGAGATCTATCAACTGGGACAAATCATGTTATCCAAGTGATGGCACATGCAACTACAAGTTGATGAAGGTGTTTCTAGAAAGCTTAGATAGGTCTACATCCCATGCAATGTTTGAATGGGCCCACATCTTCCACAA
The DNA here is from genome assembly GCA_916181665.1 of Avena sativa. Taxonomy (NCBI): domain Eukaryota; kingdom Viridiplantae; phylum Streptophyta; class Magnoliopsida; order Poales; family Poaceae; genus Avena; species Avena sativa. The sequence continues at coordinate 255,626,839 of OV702299.1, forward strand.
GTGTGTGTCATGTCTTGGCATAACATTCGCACTCTTAGATGTATCAACTGGCTAGGATCATGTTGGCCAAGTGATGAACCACACAACCACAAGTTGATGAAGGAGTTTCTAGCCAACCAAGTGAGGTTTATATCCCATGCAAACCACATTTGCCACAAAGTGTCTCATCATGTCTTGGCATAGCAGTGTTATACTTAGATCTATCAACTAGGTAGGATAATGATATCCAAGTGATGACTCATACAACCACAAGTTGATGAAGGTGTTTCTAGACAGCTTAGATAGGTCTAGATCCCATGCAATGTTGGCATGGGCCCACATGTGCCACAAGTGTGTGTCATGGCTTGGCATAGCACTCTCATACTTAGATGTATCAACTAGGTGGGATCATGTTGGCCAACTGCTAAGCCACACAACCACAAGTTGATGGTATTGTTTATAGCCAACCGAGAAAGGTCTATAGCCAATGCAATGTTGGCATGAGACCACATTTTCCACAAAGTGTATCATCATGTCTTGGCATATAAGTGTTATAGTACGATCTATCAATTGGGTAGGATCATGTTATCCAAGTGATGACTCATGTAACCACAAGTTGATGAAAGTGTATCTAGACAGCTTAGATAGGTCTACATCCCATGCAATGTTGGCATGGGCCCACATCTGCCACAAGTGTGTGTCATGTCTTGGCATAGCATTCTCATTCTTAGATGTATCAACTGGGTGGGATCATGTTGGCGAAGTGCTAAGACACACAACCAAAAGTTGATGAAGGAGTTTCTAGTCCACCGTGAATGTCATGCTCATAGAGTTGTCCTCGTGTGTGCTCTAGTCCCAACTCGCATCCTCATCAAAGACTACGTTCCGTGTGCATGCAAATGCTTGGCGACACGATCGTAGACACGGTAGCCCTTGGTGCCGCTCTCGTAGCTGATGAATACCATTGGCGTGCTCCGGTCGTCCAGCTTCTTCAGGTGAGGACGTACACGCGCTCTTCAGGTACGTGCGCGACGCAGCTGAAGGTCCGCAGATACCAAGCCTCATATGGCGTCATGCCGGTGACGCTGCACGTGAACACCCGGTTCAGGTTTAGCACGTAGACCGCTGTCAGCATGGTCTCGCACCAGAAGTACTCTAGCATGCCCTCCGCCTTCAGCATGCTTCTGGCCACCGCTACGACCGTCTGGTTGCGCCACGCGATCACCCCGTTCTGCTGGGGTGATAATGGCGCCGTGAGCTGGCGCTTAACACCGGTGTCGGCGCACTGCACAACGAACGTGGCCGATAGGTGAACTCGCCGACGCAGTCCGTGCCTAGTAGTTGGAGCTTGCGGTCCGTCTCCGCTGCAGCTTGGTCCTCGGTGGCCAACGTGAAGGTGCGGTGCGCACCCCCGTCGATGGTGAACAGAATGGAGTCCAGGAAACAGGGAGAAGCCCTGGTGATCGACATCAAGAATAGTCTTCGCCACGGCACACGCTCCTCGTTGTAGAGGAAGGATCCATTAGCAAATTTAGAGCGAGTTTGATTGTGAGAGAACGAACAGATACAAGTATTTTGTGCTGCTAAAACTTCCTAGTTTAGGGTGACATTATAGACTATCTAAGTGAGTTAGAAACACCTTGATAACCTTCTGGTTGAATGAGTCAACGATTGGTCAACATGATCCCAACTAGTTTTTAGATATAACTATATCATTTGCTACGCCTAGCCACGATGTTTGTGGAAAATATGGATGCACAACAACATTGCATGGGATCTAAAATTAATCAATCTGAGTTGTCTAGAAACAACTGACCAACTTGTAGTAGTATGAGCCAACACTTTCTCAAACATTATCCCATCTAGTTATAGTTAGGATCATGTTGGCCAACTGATGACTCATACAACAACAAGTTGGTGAAGGTGTTTCTAGCCAACACAGAGAGGTCTAGATCCCATGCAATGTTGGCATGGGCCCACATCTACCACAGTTGTGTGTGTCATGGCTTGTTATAGAAAAATTATAGTTAGATCTATCAAGTAGGTAGGATCATGTTTGCCAAGTGATGATTCATACAACAACAAGTTAGTGAAGGTGTTTCTATCTAGCCCAGAGAGGTCTAGACCCCATGCAACAATGGCATGGCCCCACATTTTCCACAAGTGTGTGTCATGGCTTGGCATAGCACTGTTATAGCTAGATCTATCAAGTGGGTGGGATCATGTTAGTCAGGTGTAGTGACTCACATAGACACTAAGTTGATGACAGTGTTTCTAGCCAACCTAGAGAGGTCTAGATCCCATGCAATGTTGGCATGTGCCCACTTATACCTCAGTTGTGTGTGTCATGGCTTGGAATAGAAAAATTATAGTTAGATCTATCAAGTAGGTAGGATCATGTTGGCCAAGTGATGACTCATACAACAACAAGTTGGTGAAGGTGTTTTTATCCATCCCAGAGAGGTCTAGACCCCATGCAATGATGGCATGGCCCCACATTTGCCACAAGTGTGTGTCATGGCTTGGCATAGCACTCTTATAGCTAGATCTATCAAGTGGGTGGGATCATGTTGGTCAGGTGTAGTGACTCACACAGCCACTAAGTTGATGACGGTGTTTCTAGCCAACCCAGACAGGTCTAGATCCCATGCAATGTTGGCATGGGCCCACGTCTACCACAGTTGTGTGTGTCATGGCTAGGCATAGCAAAATTATAGTTAGATCTATCAAGTAGGTAGGATCATGTTGGCCAACTGATGACTCATACAACAACAAGTCCGTGAGGTGTTTCTATCCATCCCAGAGAGGTATAGACCCCAATGAAATGTTGGCATGGCCCCACATTTGCCAGAAGTGTGTTTCATGGCTTGGCATAGCACTCTTATAGCTAGATCTATCAAGTGGGTGGGATCATGTTGGTCAGGTGTAGTGACTCACATAGCCACATAGTTCATGACGGTGTTTCTAGCCAACCTAGACAGGTCTAGATCACATGCAATGTTGGCATGGGCCAACATTTACCATAGTTGTGTGTGTCATGTTTTGGCATAGAAAAAATATAATTAGATCTATCAAGTAGGTAGGATCATGTTGGCCAAGTGATTACTCACACAACAACAAGTTGGTGAAGGTGTTTCAATCGATCCGAGAGAGGTCTAGAACAGATGCAATGTTGGCATGGCCTCACATTTGCTAGAAGTGTGTGTCATGGCTTGGCATAACACTCTTATAGCTAGATATATCAAGCGGGTGGGATCATGTTGGTGAGGTGTAGTGACTCACACAACCACTAAGTTGATGACGGTGTTTTTAGCAAACCCAGAGAGGTCTAGATCCCATGCAATGTTGGCATGGGCCGACATCTACCATAGTTGTGTGTGTCATGGCTTGGCATAGCACTCTTATAGATAGATCTATCAAGTGGGTGGGATCATGTTGGTCAGGTGTAGTGACACACAACCACTAAGTTGATGACAGTGTTTTTAGCAAACCCATAGAGGTCTAGATCCCATGCAATGTTGGCATGGGCCCACATCTACCACAGTTGTGTGCGTCATGGCTTGGCATAGAAAAATTATAGTTAGATCTATCAAGTAGGTAGGATCATGTTGGCCAAGTGATGAGTCATACAACAACAAGTTGGTGAAGGTATTTCTATCCAGCCTAGAGAGGTCTAGACCCTATGCAATGTTCGCATGGCCCCACATTTGCCAGAAGTGTGTGCCATGGCTTGGCTTAGCACTCTTATAGCTAGATCTATCAAGTGGGTGGGATCATGTTGGTCAGGTGTAGTGACTCACACATGCACTAAGTTAATCACGGTGTTTCTAGCCAACCTAGACAGGTCTAGATCCCACGCAATGTTGGCATGGGCCCACATCTACCACAGTTGTGTGTGTCATGGCTAGGAATAACAAAATTATAAATAGATCTATCAAGTAGGTAGGATCATGTTGGCCAAGTCTTGACTCATACAACAACAAGTTGGTGAGGTGTTTCTATCCATCCCAGAGAGGTATAGACTCAATGCAATGTTGGCATGGCCCCACATTTTCCACAAGTGTGTTTCATGGCATGACATAGCACTCTTATAGCTAGATCTATCAAGTGGGTGGGATCATGTTGGTCAGGTGTAGTGACTCACAAAGCCAAATAGTTTATGACGGTGTTTCTAGCCAACCTAGACAAGTCTAGATCCCATGCAATGTTGGCATGGGCCAACATCTACCATAGTTGTGTGTGTCATGTTTTGGCATAGAAAAAATATAATTAGATCTATCAATTAGGTAGGATCATGTTGGCCAAGTGATTACTCAGACAACAACAAGTTGGTGAACGTGTTTCAAACGATCCGAGAGAGGTCTAGACCGCGTGCAATGTTGGCATGGTATCACATTTGCCAGAAGCGTGTGTCATGGCTTGGCATATCACTCTTATAGCTAGATATATCAAGCGGGTGGGATCATGTTGGTCAGGTGTAGTGACTCGCACAACCACTAAGTTATTGACGGTGTTTTTAGCAAACCCAGAGAGGTCTAGATACCATGCAATGTTGGCATGGGCCCACATCTACCACAGTTGTGTGTGTCATGGCTTGTCATAGAAAAATTATAGTTAGATCTATCAAGTAGGTAGGATCATGTTAGCCATGTGCTGACTCATACAATAACAAGTTGGTGAAGGTTTTTCTATCTAGCCTAGAGTGGTCTAGACCCCATGCAATGTTGGCATGGCCCCACATTTGCCACAAGTGTCTGTCATGGCTTGGCATAGCACTCATATAGCTAGATCTATCAAGTGGGTGGGATCATGTTGGTCAGGTGTAGTCACTAATACATGCACTAAGTTGATGATGGTGTTTCTAGCCAACCTAGACAGGTATAGATCCCATGCAATGTTGGCATGGGCCCACATCTACCATAGTTGTTTGTGTCATGGCTTGGCATAGCAAAATTATAATTAGATCTATAAAGTAGGTAGGATCATGTTGGCCAAGTGATGACTCATACAACAACAAGTTGGTGAAGGTGTTTTAATCCATCCCAGCGAGGTCTAGACCCCATGCAATGATGGCATGGCCCCACATTTGCCACAAGTGTGTGGCATGGCTTGGCATAGCACTCTTATAGCTAGATCTATCAAGTGGTTGGGATCATGTTGGTCAGGTGTAATGACTCACACAACCACTACGTTGATGACGGTGTTTCTAGCCAACCAAGACAGGTCTAGATCCCATGCAATGTTGGCATGGGCCCACATCTACCACAGTTGTGTGTGTTATGGCTAGGCATAGCAAAATTATAATTAGATCTATCAAGTAGGTAGGATCATGTTGGCCAAGTGCTGACTCATACGACAACAAGTTGGTGAAGGTTTTTCTATCCATCCTAGAGAGGTCTAGATCCCATGCAATGATGGCATGGGCCAACATCTACCATAGTTGTGCGTGTCATGTTTTGGCATAGAAAAAATATAATTAGATCTATCAAGTAGGTAGCATCATGTTGGCCAAGTGATTACTCACACAACAACAAGTTGGTGAAGGTGTTTCAATCGATCCGAGAGAGGTCTAGCCGCATGCAATGTTGGCATGGCCTCACATTTGCCAGAAGTGTGTGTCATGGCTTGGCATAGCACTCTTATAGCTAGATATATCAAGCGCGTGGGATCATGTTGGTCAGGTGTAGTGACTCACACAACCACTAAGTTGATGACGATGTTTTTAGCAAACCCAGAGAGGTCTAGATCCCATGCAATGTTGGCATGGGCCCATATCTACCACAGTTGTGTGTGTCATGGCTTCGCATAGCAAAATTATAGTTAGATCTATCAAGTAGGTAGGACCATGTTGGCCAAGGGCTGACTCATACAACAACAAGTTGGTGAAGGTTTTTCTATCCAGCCTAGAGAGGTCTAGACCCCATGCAATGTTGGCATGGCCCCACATTTGCCACAAGTGTCTATCATGGCTTGGCATAGCACTCTCATAGCTAGATCTATCAAGTGGGTGGGATCATGTTGGTCAGGTGTAGTGACTCACACATGCACTAAGTTGATGACGGTGTTTCTAGCCAACCAAGACATGTCTAGATCCCATGCAATGTTGGCATGGGCCCACATCTACTATAGTTGTTTGTGTCATGGCTTGGCATAACAAAATTATAATTAGATCTACAAAGTAGGTAGGATCATGTTGGCCAAGTGATGACTCATACAAGAACAAGTTGGTGAAGGTGTTTTTATCCATCCCAGAGAGGTCTAGACCCCATGCAATGATGGCATGGCCCCACATTTGCCACAATTGTGTGTCATGGCTTGGCATAACACTCTTATAACTAGATCTATCAAGTGGGTGGGATCATGTTAGTCAGGTGTAGTGACTCACACAGCCACATAGTTTATGACGGTGTTTCTAGCCAACCTAGATAGGTCTAGGTCCCATGCAATATTGGCATGGGCCAACATCTACCATAGTTGTGTGTGTCATGTCTTGGCATAGAAAAAATATAATTAGATCTATAAAGTAGGTAGGATCATCTTTGCCAAGTGATTACTCATACAACAACAAGTTGGTGAAGGTGTTTCTATCCATCCTAGAGAGGTCTAGACCCCATGGAATGTTGGCATGGCCTCACATTTGCCAGAAGTGTGTGTCATGGCTCGGCATAGCACTCTTATAGTTAGATATATCAAGTGGTTAGGATCATTTTGGTCAGGTGTAGTGACTCACACAGCCACTTAGTTGATGACGGTGTTTCTAGCCAACCCAGAGAGGTCTAGATCCCGTGCAATGTTGGCATGGGCCCACATCTACCATAGTTGTGTCTGACATAGCTTGGCATAGAAAAATTATAGTTACATCTATCAAGTAGGTAGGATCATGTTGGCCAAGTGATAACTCATAATACAATAAGTTAGTGAAGGAGTTTCTATCTAGCCCAGAGAGGTCTACACCCCATGTAATGGTGTCATGGCCCCAAATTTGCCAGAAGTGTGTGTCATGGCTTGGCATAGCACTCTTATAGCTAGATCTATTAAGTGGGTCGGATAATGTTTTTCATGTGCAGTTACTCACACAGGACTAAGTTGATGACGGTGTTTCTAGCCAACCCAAATAGGTTTAGATCCCATGCAATCTTGGCATGGGCCCACATCTACCACAGTTTTGTGTGTCATGTCTTGGCATAGCAAAACTATAGTTAGATCTATCAAGTAGGTAGGATCATTTTGGCCAAGTGATGACTCATACAAAACAACAAGTTGGTGAAGGTGTTTCTATCCAGCCTACAGAAGTCTAGACCCTAGGCAATGTTGGCATGGGCCCACGTGTTCCACAAGTGTGTGTCATGGCTTGGAATAGCACTCTTATAGCTATATCTATCAAGTGGATGGGATCATATTGGTCAGGTGTAGTGACTCACACAGCCACTAAGTTGATGACGGTGTTTCTAGCCAACCTAGACATGTCTAGATCCCATGCAATGTCGGCATGTGCACACATCTACCATAGTTGTGTGTGTCAGGGCTTGGCATAGCAAAATTATAGTCAGATCTATCAAGTAGGTAGGATCAAGTTGGCCAACTGATGACTCATCTAACAAGAAGTTGGTGAAGGTGTTTCTATCCATCCTAGAGAGGTCTAGACCCCATGCAATGTTGGAATGGCCCCACATTTGCCAAAAGTGTGTGTCATGGCTTGTCACAACACTGTTATAGCTAGATCTATCAAGTGGGTGGGATCATGTTGGTCAGGTGTAGTGATTCACACAGCCACTTAGTTGATGACAGTGTTTCTAGCCAACCTAGAGAGGTATAGATCCCATGCAATGTTGGCATGGGCCCACGTGTACCATAGTAGTGTGTGTCATGGCTTGGCATAACAAAATTATAATTAGATCTATCAAGTAGGTAGGGTCATGTTGGCCAAGTGATGAATCATAAAACAACAAGTTGGTGAAGGTATTTCTATCTAGCCTAGAGAGATCTAGACCCCATGCAATGTTGGCATGGCCCCACATTTGCCACATGTGTGTGTCATGGCTTGGCACAACACTCTTATAGCTAGATCTATCAAGTGGGTGGGATCATGTTGGTGAGGTGTAGTGACTCACACATCCAGTAAGTTGATGATGGTGGTTCTAGCCAAACCAGACAGGTCTAGATCCCATGAAATGTTGGCATGGGCCCACATCTACCACAGTTGTGTGTGTCATGGATTGGCATAGCAAAATTATAGTTAGATCTATCAAGTAGCTAGGATCATGTTGGCCAAGTGATAACTCATACAACAACAAGTTCGTGAAGGTGTTTCTGTCCAGCCCAGAGAGGTCTAGACCCCATGCAATGTTGGTATGGCCCCACATTTGCCAGAAGTGTGTGCCATGGCTTGGAATAGCACACTTTAAGCTAGATCTATCAAGTGGGTGGGATCATGTTGGTCAGGTGTACTGACTCACATAGCCACATAGTTGATGACGGTGTTTCTAGCCAACTAGAGAGGTCTAGATCTCATGCAATGTTGGCATGGGCCCACATCTACCACAGTTGTGTGTGTCATGGCTTGGCATAGCAAAATTATAGTTAGATATATCAAGTAGGTAGGATCATATTGGCCAACTGATGACTCATACAACAACAAATTGGTGAAGGTGTTTCTATCTAGTCTAGAGAGGTCTAGACCCCATGCAATGTTGCCATGGCCCCACATTTGCCCCAAGTGTGTGTCATGGCTTGGCATAGCACTCTTATAGCTAGATCTATCAAGTGGGTGGGATCATGTTGGTCAGGTGTAGTGACTCACAAAGCCACTAAGTTGATGATGGTGTTTCTAGCCAATACAGAAAGGTTGAGATCAGATGCAATGTTGGCATGGGCCCACATCTACCACAGTTGTGTGTGTCATGGCTTGGCATACTAAAATTATAATTAGATCTATCAAGTAGGTAGGATCATGTTGGCCAAGTGATAACTCATACAACAACAAGTTGGTGAAGGTGTTTCTATCCATCCTAGAGAGGTCTAGACCCCATGTAATGTTGGCATGGCCCCACATTTGCCAGAAGTGTGTGTCATGGCTTGGCATAGCAATCTTATATCTAGATATATCAAGTGGGTGGGATCATGTTGGTCACATGTAGTGACTTACATAGCCACATAGTTGATGATGGTGATTCTAGCCAACCAGAGAGTTCTATATCCCATGCAATGTTGGCATGGGCCCACATCTACCACAATTGTGTGTGTCATGGCTTGGCATAGCAAAATTATAGTTACATCTATCAAGTAGATAGGATCATGTTGGCCAAGTGATGACTCATACAACAAGAAGTTGGTGAAGGTGTTTCTATCCATCCCAGAGAGGTCTAGACCACATGCAATGTTGGAATGGCCCCACATTTGCCAGAAGTGTGTGTCATGGCTTGTCATAGCACTCTTATAGCTAGATCTATCAAGCGGGTGGGATCATGTTGGTCAGATGTCGTGACTCACACAACCACTTAATTTATTACGGTGTTTCTAGCCAACCTAGAGAGGTCTAGATCCCATGCAATGTTGGCATGGGCCCATGTCTACCATAGTAGTGTGTGTCATGGCTTGGGTGTCACATACCAAATTTTAGAATTGGTACTGCATAGCATACATGTCATTGCATCATGATCATCATTGCAAAAAAATTCAGTTTGAAAAAGTTCTGGCAAAACAATTCACTTGCAATTGCATTTTGACACCTACGCTTGAATGCTCGGTTTTAGCATGCTTCTGTTAAAAATAGTGCATTTTTGTTGTTTGGAAGGCACGGGTGCGTAGAGGATTCCGTCACTAACCCGTAGCACTTTGAATCGCCTCAATCGGAGCTTCGGAGCAAATCTTATAGCGATTTGAATTTTTAGCTTATTTTAGACAGTTTCTGACAGATAAATTCAGTTAACAAATCATCAGGAAAAAGAAAAGAAAATGAAAAAAAGAGGGGCAGCGCTGCAGCGAGCCGGCCTGCCTGCGGCCCAGCCAGCCCAGCCGAGGCCTGCAAGGCTAGCAGCCAGCGGCAGCAGCAGCATGCAACCGCGCGCGCGGCCGATAGCCAAGCACCGCCACCTAGCCTCGGGCCACTGACAGGAGGGCCCCGCCTGTCATCCCTCCCTTGGCGACGGGGAGAGCCCCCGACAAACACGAAAACCGCCCGATTCTATGAACACAGAGCTGGATTCGGTTCGGATCCCCCCGCATCTTATCTACTAAAGCACGGCCGTCCCCTCTCGTTTTCTGTTTTTCTTTACCTTCCCGAACCCTACCTCGAGCTAGACAGCAGCCGCCGCTGCCGTCTGCTTCTTGGGCGAGCTCGACCCCGAGGTACCGAGCAACCACGCCTCCCTTCTTGCTCCATGGGTTACCCCTAGAACCGCCGCCTCACCCCGTCTGTTTTCCCCCTCCATAGGACGACCGGGAATTGCTCGCTGGAGCTCGAGCTCCGCCGCCGCCTCCATCCGTTCATTGCCGCCATTAGTGGAAACAAAGGGGGCATCCGAAGATACCTCCTAGACCGCTGACTCCCGCTGGACGTCGTCGTACCCTCCAACACCGCCATGACCGCCGGAGACGCTCGCCAACGCCGCCGCCAGCAGCTACCGCCGCCGCCACCGCCGTCATCCTCGGTAACTGCCAGGGGCCGCACAATCTAATTTGGGCGGCTAGGATCTGTCCCAGGCTGAGGCGGTATTGGCCAACCGCGGGCTGCCGTGTGGCATTGGTCCCGCGCAGTCAAACGGTCAACGTTGACCGTTCAACTGCTGACGAGGATCGATTTTTATAAAACACAGTTTATTGCAAAAAATAGATGAAACTTGTAAAATTGATAGAAAAATATACTGGGCCAAAAATTGCAAATAAAATATGTATGGATTCAGTGTTTCACATAGAATATTGCTGTACAGTTGTTTCATACTTTTGCAGCAAGTATGTGTCTTGGTTAATTAAATAGTTTAATGTCCTTTTTAGAGTATTAAATTCGTAGTAAAAATTCTACAACTCAAAAAATTGCAAATAGGATGTCCCTGGAATCAGTAGAACAAGAGGAATCTTTCAGTGACTTAAAAAGATAAACTTAAAGTATTGGAATTTGGAGAATCTATAAAAGGGCTTACTGGAGTAGTTTAATTGCCCAGGGAATTATATAAATCCTTTTTGAGTGATTCCAGTTGGTACTGGTTCTATTGTAGGATGCCTACATAGTGGATATTTTTCCAAGATTTTACAAACAGTTTATTAGCAGTGGCTAAATATTGAGTTATAGCTCAATTGTTTGGGCAATTAAAATTGCATGCCTTGTTCTCTATGCACTTAAAATGGTTTCCATGCATGCATACAGTAGGTATACTGAATAATAATATATGAAGCTACTGTAGCATTGTTTAACTTGCCATGCATGCATCTTGCATTGTCATTGTTTGTATTGATTGTGTTTGGTTTGTTTATGTGATTGCAATTCTATCGTGTAGATTGTGACGAGTGCAACACTTGCTCGTGTGTGGATTGTTCGTTCGACCACTACAGCCAAGGCAAGTAGATGCTACTTTGTTCATGATGTTGTCCTACTATTTTCAATGCATTGTCGTGTATTTTGTAGATGCATGTGTAGGAAATTACTATCGCTATGCTATGTCCTATTATGTGGTAGGGATTTCCTGTAGATGAGCCACCGTTGGTAGATGTTCTTAGCCATACTATGATGAACGAGGGCTGGGTTACATCACTGAAAGTTGTTTCTAAATGTGTTGGTTTACGAAAACTAAAAACAACTTAATCAACGAATCCCCTGGGTGTGATGGGATTGAAAATTTTGGTGGTATCATTGCGGAAAGGCACCCAGGTATCAAGAGTAAATGATTGGCTTCTTTATTTTTTAGCTTACGTGTACAACCATGTGCCAATAATGGAATGTGTGGTTGGTTGGACTCAGTAGGTTGTGGTAACTCGAACCCACGTATCCCGAGATGTAGAATTTTGGTAGGTTGGACCGGTGAGTGTCGGGTTTGGGGAGCTACTTCCCGAACGGTCCCTTCTTGGACTTCTCCCTATCATCACCCAATATGAGAGTGGTGGTACAAGCTGGGCTGGCGAAGTCACATGGGTAAAGTGTACTAACCCCTGCAGGGTGTATAAACTAATCGATTATCCGTGTCCCCGGTTATGGACATCTGAGTTGCTTGATATTGATTTCATGACATGTTTCTCGCTCATTCTAATTTCATAATTGCTTTAATGTTGAGGGGTTAACTTAATTGGGATCTTTTTCAAAGAAAATAAAAAACTGTTTATGAAAGTAGGACAAAGATATTTGCAAATGCAAGCTAGCCACAGCTCCACTTGCCAAATAAGCATGTAGATGCTAGGTTATTGTCTCCTTTATTAGCTCTACTTTCCATACATTCCATGTATTGACCCTTCGGGGCTGCTATGTTTTATGTTGCAGATATTCCGATTCTGAGTGGTCGATTTAGGCCACGGTACTCCACTCGGCACTTGTTCACTTGTGGGAAATTTGAAGAATGGATAATTTATTCTATTTATGTTGCTACTTGAATAAGTTGAGCTAGCCTTGAGCTAAGCCTTTATTGTAATAATGATACTCTGGATCTTCGATATCTATGATGCACGGATATTTTGCTATGTTATTCATCTTTATTCTACTGTGAGCCAATGAACCAATCCAGGGATTGGCATGTCACATAGAAGCTACGGTCTTTTCAGAACTGTAGTGTTACAAGATGGTATCAGAGCCCATGTTTCGACTGTAGGATCATGACCTAGGTTTAGATTAGGAAGCCATAGAATTATTAAAGCTTATATTAACTCTGTCTTTCATCATATGCCTTTCACTGTCGTAAATATTTACCATATGCTATTCTCACACTTTCCTCTTTGATTGATAGATGGGAGAAGTCAGGACTGAGTATGCAACGATGGAGTCACCAAGGCCGTTTGCAAGACAGTTGGCACAGCTCACGCAGTCATTGGGATTAACACTGACCATGTTCAAGGGAAGAAGGCTGTACACCTATGGATATGGCGAGGACGCCTGGGAGATCACCACTTTCATCTTCAGGGATGCCGCCTTGCCAAATCCTGTGCATCTGGTCTACACAAAGACATACTTCAACTGGGGACTTGGAATAAACTTGGCCCTGCATGAAGCCCTGTCATGCTAGTGCCATCTTGTCCGACACCTGCTGCCAGAAGACTCACCCTACCGTGACTACGGAAGGCATGATGAGAATGGGAACGTTGTGGTTATCCCGGGCGACAGGAACAACATGCCGCCCCGTTGGAGGCACATAGAGGACATGGAGAGGGAGAATGGAGCTCTAGCTGAGAAAGTGATGATGGTAAAGGAGATAGCAGATTTCTCCAGCAACGGTATGGTGGTCTAGGGACAGGAGATTGAGACCTTGCATGAAGTTGTGGATGTTCTGAATAATGCACTGATAGGCAGGGACGCAACCATAACACAGCTTAATGGGACCATGCAGGAAAACAATCAAGCCATACAACAGCTGCAAGGGACCGTTCAGGAAAGGGATCAGACTATTGCTGATATGGCAGCCCAGATTGCCGCTCTCCAATCACAGTTGAATCCACCCCCTGATGACAACAATGGAGACGATGGCAACAATGATGATGATGACAGTGGGAACGATGATGATGAGGACGAGGATGATGATGATGATGATGGAGATGACGATGGTGGAGGAGATGACACTACTAGGAAAATGGCTATAGGTAATCAGCACATCCGTGGCTCACATGGTTGAAGTGCCCCACGGCTAAAACAGGTGTGGCTCACCTATGGGCAGTGCCCTACTAGTAACTAGAACAACCGTGGCGCACATGACCATAGTGCGCCACAAATATGTGTGGGCCAGGGCCCTGTTGGCCGCACGCCAGACATCCGTAGCGCACATAGGGTAGGTGCGCTACGGTTGTTAGTGTCAACCGTGGCGCACATGGAGGGGGTGCGCTACGCCTAAGCGCATGCCCCTCTCTGCGGTGAAACGGCCAGACACATCCGTGGCGCACTTTGGCATGTGCGCCACAGATGTTACTAATACCTGTGGCGCACTGGGGCCTAGTGCGCCACGGGTGTGGCGATTTTTTTTGGCAGCTCCACTTTATGTGCACATGTGTGACCATCCACCACCCCACACTTCACTTTCCCCTTCTTCTTCCTCCTCAATTTCTCCACCCATTCACCATTTTTAGCATGTAGAACTTGCCTTGGATGTTACATAAGTAATAGAGGAAGGTCTTCGGTCTCTCATCTCCTTCTCCGGTCTCGCGCGCACCTCTCCTTTCCATCTTTCTTGCGATTGGTCTCTCATCTCGGTAAGTTGTTCATGTAAGGATGTGTTCATGTGTATATGGATGATATGCTCATATGTATGTAGATGATCGATGCTCATGATGTGTGTATGAGAGGATCGATGGTCATATGTGTGTGTATATGGAGAGTATCGATGATGCTCATGCATGTGTGTATGGAGAGGATAATGATATGTTCAAGTGTGTATGGATCGGTCTCTCTCTCTCTTGTGTTTGTATGTGAACAAGTTGCCATTTGTTTTGCCAAAATGTTGATTCATTTCCATTTTGGCAAGACTTTGGCATTTCGCAAAGGTCCTAATTTTAGGATAGGTAATGCCGAAATTTTCTATCGACCATTGCATGCATGCATTGATTATGTGGTTCTAATAGACTTCCAATTGTACCGTGTACACCGTGCAGGCAAAAATGGTGCTCATAATGAGCGAAGACATTGTGGCTAGATTTTTGAAATGTGCAACGGCCGACATGATACGAAATAACAAGATGGATATAAGATGTCCGTGCAGAATATGCAAACTCAACTGGGTGATCAACCCAGATTCCGGGAATCTGCAGGCGCACCTGCTCCGCCATGGTTTCATGGATGGATACACTCGTTGGATAAGCAATGACAAAGACGATGGAGACGGTGAAGGTGGGCAACATGACGATGATCATCATCACGGTGAGAACGGGCGAGATGATGAAGAGTCTCCTGGAGATGGTGAAGGTGCGGAAGCAGACCGGGATGATGATGATCTAGATGCCGGAGATGAAGGATGTAGGCCCGATGATACCCGGTTGCGCAACTTGAGAAAGACGCGGTTACTCCATTGTATGAAGGATGCATGACCGATGATACCCGGTTGAATGTAACGCTCAAGGCTATGGAGATGAAGGCAAAACACAAATTGAGCGACGCAAGCTTCGACGATATGATGGCATTCTGGCACGATCGTCTCCCGGAGGGGAACACATGTCCAACTAGTATCGAGGACGCCAAGAAAATCGTCTGTCCTCTCGATCTACCGCACGTTAGATATCACGTATGCATCAACGATTGCATCATTTATCGGCGCGAGGACGCGGAGAAAACCACATGTCCGGTGTGCGGCGTGAGTCGATACAAGAAGGGAAGAAAGCACCTCGAAAAGTGGTATGGTACTTTCCTATCACTCCTCTTCTGCAGCGCTATTTCGCGGACCCTAAGGAAGCGAAGCTCATGCGATGGCATGCGGAAAGGAAGAAGCCAGGAGATGATGATGATGACCCCGAAAAGGATGAGCTGCTGATGCACCCTTCAGATGCTAGCCAGTGGAAAGCATTGGACCTCGAATTCCCAGAATTCGGTGGAGATTCGAGGAACATCAGGCTTGGTGCGAGCACCGATGGACTCAATCCGTTCGGTAGCCAGAGCAGCACGCACAACACTTGGCCCGTGTTCGTATGGATGTACAACCTCCCTCCATGGTTGTGCATGAAGAAGAAGTACATACAAATGAGTATGCTAATTCAAGGGCCAAAACTACCTGGTACCGACATCAATCTGTATCTTGGGCTGTTGAAAGAGGAGCTAGCCACGTTATGGGAATCTGGAGCCAATACTTACGACGCCGTCGCACAAGATTATTTCACTATGAGAGCCGCGTTGGTCACTACGGTGCAAGACTATCCAGGTTGCGGGTATATCTCGGGGCAGGTTATCCAAGGATTCTGCGCATCTGTTAGGTGCATGGATAACACAAGCTATTTCCAACTACAGAAAGATCCAGGGTCATCGAAAACCATGTTCATGGCGCACCGGAGGTGGCTCGGCAAGAATGATCCATGGAGAAAACGTGGAGACCTGTTCGATGGCAAATCCGAGACCCGAGGAATCCCAGAGCGTAGGAGCAGCGAAGAAGTGGAAGAGTTGCTGAAAAACTAGAAAGATTGCCCTAAGCCTGGAAAGAAGCGAAAGAGGCAGCAACAAGACAAGCCGCTGATGAAGGTATGGAAAACAAGGTCTGTTTTCTGGGAGTTTCCATACTGGAAGTTTCTCCGCACGCCTCATTGCCTCGACATCATGCATATCACGAAAAACGTGTGCGAGAGTCTGGTCGCCACCATAATCAACATGCCAGATAGGACGAAAGATGGTCCAAAAGCAAGGCACGACCTGATATGCTTGGGGATCCGGAAGGAGCTTCACGGAGGACGCACTACTCCTGATGATAAGGAAGATGACGATGATCATGAGTCGGAGATGACACAAGGTCGTCGGAAGGGTAAAAAGTTCAAGAAGAACGAATATTACTGCCCTCCTTCTTGCTTCACTCGAAGCCAGGATGAGATCAAACAGTTTTTCAAGTGCCTTCTAGGAGTCAAATTTCCTTACGGCTACGCGGGCAAGATAAGAAGATACCTAGACGAGGCGAAGCAGAGGTCCAGTAGCATGAAGACTCACGACTGTGCCGTGATAATGACGCAGGTACTTCCGGTCGCACTAAGATGGATAATGGACGAGCATGTCCGTGAAACGTTATTTGGCCTCTGCAAGTTTTTCGACGTCATCTCTAGGAAGTCGATTGGCGTGAATCAGCTCGGGAGGCTACAGGAGGAGATCGTGGTGATACTATGCGAGCTTGAGGTCTACTTCCCACCCGCATTCTTCGACATTATGGTGCATCTGCTGGTCCATGTCGTGGAGGACATCGTACAACTCGGGCCGATGTTCCTCCGCAGCATGATGGCGTTCGAAAGGATGAACGGACACATAAAAGGATACATTCGCAACAGGTCCCGTCCAGATGGAAGCATAGCCAAGGGCTTTCTAGCCGAAGAGTGCATCTCTTTCTGCATGAATTATCTAGACATCGAGAACCCTGTCGGTCTTCACGTCAACATGCACCTTGGCAAGCTCGACGGATCTGGTCACCGAGAGGGTCGTTGCATACTGCATGCAGACTTCGATTTTCGACACGCAAACTTTGATCGAGCAAACCTCGTCGACATTTAGAACTGGTCGATCCTTGGGTACAGAAGCACAAAAGGTTAATAGAGAAGAAGTACAGTGATCGGGGCATACAGAGGACGTAGGGAGAAATAATCAAAGAGAACAACTGAGATTTCACGCGTTGGTTTAGGCAGACGCTCCTTGATAATCCCCCGCGATCGCATTCTTCTGACACGGAAAAGATCATATTCCCCTTGTCGCAGGGACCGATGCAAAACCTAGTGACCTATCAGGCGTATCATATCAACGGCTACACATTCTACACGGAGGAAAAGGACAACAAGTGTGATTATCAGAACTCAGGCGTAACGTCAGAATTCTACACCGATGACAATGTGAAGGAAAGATTCTACGGAAGAATCGAGGAGATCTGGGAGCTCGACTAATATGAAGAAAAGGTGCTGATGTTCCATGTCAGATGGGGAAAGAGCGTCGAAAGAGAAGACCGGTATTTCACAACCATGGTTATACCCGAAGCAGCCAAATCCAAGGCCGCCGGTGCGAACGTGGCCGCGAAAAATGAACCGTGGGTACTGGCTACCAAAGTGGACCAATGTTTTTTCATTACCGACCCGACAAAGCCTAGCCGTGTTGTCGTAAGGAGAGGAAAAAGAAACATCATCGTAATGGATGGAGTCGCCAACGAGTAAGACTTCGACCAGTACGGCGATCCAAAGATTGAAGATGACGACGACTACGATGCAGCAACATACATCACAAGAAGAAAAAGGACAACCCTACCCAAAAAAGGTAGCCCGTTCGAAAGAAGAAACAATAAAGTGTCGGGGCTAAATTATTCAACCGCGACAAAGAAGGGAAAAAAGATTGTAAAACGCTAGCTCAAAAAATATTGTAAAACGCGTGGTTAAAAAAGATTGTAAAGTGCGGGTGGTTGAGTAGGGCCGTGCCAGATTCATATTATTATGGACAAATTATTATGAAATTTAGTTATACTTTGAATCATATTATTTGTACCACTTTTATGACATATATTATCACTTTTGGGAATTTTTGGAACATTTAAAAGTATTAATAAAATAAAAACAAAACAAATATGGCATATATTACCACTTTTGGGCATTTTTGGAACATTTAAAAATATTTTTAAAATAAAACTAAAAAAGGGGGCACCAGGATTCGAACCTGTGTGCTCAGAAGTTTAGAATAGAGCAGTGGGCACAACCAGTGGGATAGGATAGTGATTCTGTTAGATAGTGGGACGGCTCTTTTCTTATACAGTTGCTAGAGGACATATGCGTAGCGCACTCTGGCACAGTGCGCTACGGATATCTGTAGCGCACTATGCCAGAGTGCGCTACGCATATCTGTGCCTTATCCACGTGCACGTAGGAACACATCCCTCTCCCTCATCCCCATTCTCACGCGCCCACCCGAGCCCGAGCCCCCGCCGCCGCTATTGATCCGCCGCTGCCAATCCGCCGCCACCACCGCATCCCAGGAGGCCCGCGCGCTGCCAATCTGCCGCCACCACCACATCCCAGGAGGTCGCAGTCGCCACGCCAGGAGGAGGAGGTCATGCTAGTTCCATGGAGGAGGAGGCCGCCCGTGTACGAGAGGAGGAGAAGGCCGTCGTTCGCTCGTCGTCGTTCTCCCGCCAACGGCATCCTCGTCTTAGAGGTTAGCCCCTCCCCTCTCTCCCTCTCTCCCTCTCTCCACGGGTTAGCTAGGGTTAGAGGATCTTAGAGATCATCTCAAAGTTGTCGATGTAGATGAACCTAGCTTGTGGGAGGTTGACGTTCAACGTGTTCACCATGCCCTAAACAGTAATGAATTGCCAAACAATAATGTCATCAGCAAACATTAGATTATCTAATAAGACTATCTGTTTACTTATAGTAGTCTTAGATGGAAAAAAAATTATATCCTTTCTGCCAAAAAATAAGTGGTACTTTTGTTTAGGTGCAATGTTAGTGGATTATATTTATTTTCAAGAGCCTTACTCGTCAAGGAAAAACCCAGCATCAGCAAGGCATTTAACTGAAACCTCCCAAGGAAATCTTGCACTAAAATCATCACAATGCAGCAGGGTGGCTAGACCACCAGCAGAACAACATGTAAGGAGTGCGTGGAATGTGTAGAAAAGTGATCTTGTTTCATTTTCCCATGGCTTTGTTCTCAATTAAATAACTAATGGTTGTTACTGGAATGATGATATCTATGTATGTATCTTTGTCTCCCTCTCTTTACTTTATTTTAGAAGGGGCGTATGGGGGAGTTTTGGAGCAGTCATCATTGTCTCCAAGTGGAATTTTGATCATGCATGAGTTTGTAGCAATTTTTGGGAGTTTAAACTTTATCCCATGCCACAAGGCATTGAGCCCCAGATCATGTCTCTTCATGTGTACAAAAGAAAAACTAATTATGTTGTTGTCACATGATTTAGAATCTGTTAATTTTTTTCTGAAATTTTAGAATCTGCTAAATTTTCTAGAAGCTTTGTTCATTTAGCGCTCTGAATCTGCTGAACTTTTGGTAATCTCTTCATTCATTTCGGACTCATAATCTGCCCATATCTTCACTGTGTAATCTATCACAATTATTTTGTATTCCTTTACAAGAATATATCTGTTCTTACATAAGAACTGTCAGGAATGCGACATTGTATTTGTTGCTTTAGGTGGAGAGACCAGATAGATAGGTCTTCTCCAGGGTCCAGATAAGTAGCGATCTAGTGATCCATGGTAGGTCTGTTTGGTATTTCGCCTTTCCTTGTGCCTGACTGATCGGTGATACACTGATACTGATATTGCTGCTTCCTTCTGTGCTCCGAATATGACAGAAACAACATGTATACACAGTTAAATCCCTAGAATTCATCAAATATAATGACTAAACATCTTGATTGGGCATCACAAAACATGATAGAAACATGTATGCTTGGGTTTTAGTTGCTGCTGTCAATTGCTTGGGTTTTATTTGCTGCTGTCAATTATTTATTTGTAGTAAAATGGAACTTTGATGTCATTTTCTTGCTATCAGTTCATTGATGTCATCTTCTTGCTTGCTATCATTTGTGCACTTGGTTATGAAGCACTTGAAATTGTGTTTGTGCTTGTATGGAGCACTTTATTATGTCGTGTATGGAGGTTCTTGTATGAAATGTGTCCCGATTTTTGCCGGAATGTTGATTAACTTCCGTTTCGGCAGAAATCGGGCACTCCTAGTTTAAGAAAATTAGCAAAGGTCATGCCGTATTTTTCCGTGCATTTAACCAATTATTTGTTTTTTATTAGTGCAAAGATGTGTGACAACGACGAGGCTGGATGTTCTAAGCGCATCAGCGCTGAAGGAGAACTCAGACCTCCAAATAAACAATTGACATTCTGGGAGGAGGCCCAGCGGCTAGAAGACGATGAAGAATACCATCCTTCGGAGAGCGAGGATGATGAGATGGAAGACGCGGAGGAAGAAGCCGAAGGAACGGCGGATGATCAAACCACTGATGGCGGCGAGGGCACAAGGAGTGGTAGCAATCCTCCTAAGAAGAAGAAGAAGAAGGACCGGCGCCCGAACACGGTCGGCACCGTCAGGGAGGAAATTACCGAAGTGAGCCCATCAGGGGTTCCTTTGGAGCCTGCCCTTGTCGTCAAAGGGTATGGTGGGCAAGTGGCGGAGATCACCCGGACAACCATCTCGATCAACACCGAGAATCTCCGGCATAAAGATAATGGCCACTTGCGCACACTCCTCTTCGAGAAGCTGCACGCAAGATACAAGTTCCTTGCTAAGTATCAGAACACAAATTATCATGGGAACGAAGTAAACAAATCCGCCCTCACAAAGATGAGCACCGCCCTGGCCAGCTGGAGAACCCGGATAAAGAAGAAGATCTATAAAGAAGGCAAAAGTCTCAAGGAGATCCAGAATATTGACCCGCAGATCACCGAAGATCAGTTGCGGGAGTTCAAGGAGAGGTGTGAATCCGAAAGAGCCCTGACCAATAGTAATCGGGGAAAGGTGCTGCAGGCAGCACCGCGCCATCAAGCAGCCCTTCCATCTCTTGCACGCCCATCGCCGTATGCGGTGCGTCGACATTAGCCGATCTCGACGCCATCACGATAAACAAATTTCTTTACCGCCTTTCATGACATCTATTACTCTTATGGCATCTCTGATGACGCCGTACATGTTTTCCACAGACGGATGTTCCTTGCACTCTCTTATGCTACGTGAACAATGAGCTGAGGGATGTTGCCAAGGGTACCATTGTTCAACCCTTGCAGCGCACGTTCCACTCAAGGACGATGCCAGATAGCGTGCATAGGGTTAAAATTAGTCGGGTGCTAAGGGGCTGCGACTACCTGGAACCTTCCATTCAACCCCCAGGAGCGGATGAAGAAGAGTCGTCTGTCCTCAGAACTTTCTTCGTCTTATTCTTGCTATGGCCAAAGAGCATGATCCGTTTGGGGATGGCGGGGGCCATCACGCCACAGACAACAGAACCGCCTGTCGTGCCACCGACAAGCGGTGGCAAGGCCCCCTTACCGCCCTCGCCGTCACCTCCACGCGGTGGGTCGGATGATCATGTTGATGATATGCACATGGCGCAGGATCCGGCCGAGGACGACGAAGACTGGAATGATCACTTCTTCAACACTCAGTTTAGCAACGAAGACCTAGCTGGTGGCCCCACAGAGAAAGCCACTATCACCAAGCGTCTATTTGGTTCTCAGGAGACGCCTCCAGCTTGCGCCTTTACAGAGCCAGCTGATACAACCAACCGGCCCTTTATTCTAAGCCCTGACACACTACATAGGGCAGACGGTGTTCAGATTGCGGTGCCTGCCTGCTCTCCAAAACAAAAAAGGGCAGGAAAAGAAAATCTAGCAGCTCGAGCCAGCAGGTGGCGTCAACAACTGCGAATCCGATCAGGTTTCGGGACGGGCCACCAAGACCCGAGGGTATTATGTGGAGGATTCATGTGGCGGGTGAGCCCATGCTACCTAAGAATTTGCGGAAGATCGCCAATTCGGAACTGCAGAGTGTGCATGACGGCGTGCTGACGATAGTGAGACACCTTCTATCAGAGAAAGATCCCTCGCACCCGGTATTCATGGTTAAGGTGCCACCAGGCTTGGGCTTTATCGACAATGCCCCTGCGGATCTGTTCTTCCTGCAGTTCGAAGACATCTTCAATATGTTCCACCTATACCCGCTGCACTATACCATGGTCCGTCTGTTTTCTCTCAGCCTGGCCATGCAGATCATTAGAGAGAACACACCGGACATCGCTATAGTGGACCCCTACTACATGCGTGATGGCTGCTTGGGTTCCCCCGCCGAACGACGTATCATGGCCTCGTACCTAAAAAGAATCCTCGTGGCGAACAAGACAAAGGAATACATTCTCGTGCCTTACTTTCCCGAGTAAGTCGTTATTCACTCGCCACCGTCGATTGGCTTTATTAGATCATCATCATTCTTTTTCCAACACATTCCATTTGATTTTTTTGCGCAGAGATGAACACTGCACACTCATCTCCTTATCTCCGAAGCATTCTCACGCCACGTATTTCGACCCGGGGAGTCTAGAAAAGAAGAAAAACTACGACAAGATCAAGGAAGTTCTGGATGATGCTCTCACTGGCTTTGCCTCGACAGAAGGCACCACCTTCGTGCGTACGAAGGTCAAGTTCGGCAGGCACGTCTACAACCACATAACGGAGTTCCTGTGCGTGAAGCAGCCGGAAAACAGTAAAAGGAAGCCTACTACGCACTCCATCACATGAGGGCGTTCCTACTTGACCAGCAGAATTCTACGCTGCCAGATCATCTCAAACAGTGGGCCGAAGCAAAGGCCAAGATCACTGATTCAGATATTAGAAAAGAGATGTATCGCATCCAGCAGCAGTTTGGGGCAATCATCTTTCGTGATGTCATGACTTCGGGGGGATCTTCTACGGAGGAAATATCCCGAATAACCGTGACATAGAAGATCGCCTAGAGATGCAGGGTGACTATAGGAAGTTCATGACGAGACAAGGCGTCCTCCCGTTCCCTAAGCTAAGCCAGAAGGCTTGATGTTGGCCTAGTTGTAGTTACAAACTATAGATGACCTTTGTGTGTGTGTGGACAAGTGTACATGCTACTATACTTATCTTATTAGGGTTATGAATCATCGCTTACTTCTTTTTCTTATTATTATTGTATATCAATCAATGCTTGGTTTTTTTACTTACTCTTTGGTCCTTTGCTCACTTTGGTCCTTCTTTTTTCCTTACTCTTTTTTCGAGAATAATGCCGATGATTGAAATGTCGTGGCACACTATATATGTGAATGTGCTACGATGGGATTGTGAGCCTTGTGATATGCACAAGTCCAGGTCTTGTGCATCCTACTTGGCTCACCGTTCCATCGTAGCATATTCCTGTGTCCAACGACCTATGTATATATATGAGGCATTCTTTTCGAGTTATTTTTGTCTTTTTTGAGAATAATGCCGATGATTGAAATGTCGTGGCACAATATATATGTGAATGTGCTGCGACGGGATAGTTAGCCTTGTGATATGCACAAGTACAGGAATTGTGCATCCTACTTGGCTAACTGTTCCTTCGTAGTATATTCCTGTGTCCAATGACCTAGCTAGTTAACTATGAGGCATTCTTTTCGAGTTATTTTTGTCTTTTTCGAGAATGTGCCGATGATTGAAATGTCGTGGCACAATATATATGTGAATGTGCTACGACGGGATAGTTAGCCTTGTGATATGCACAAGTCCAGGAATTGCGCATCCTACTTGGCTAACCGTTCCGTCGTAGCATATTCCTGTGTCCAACGACCTAGATAGTTATATATGGGGCATTCTTTTTGAGATACTTTGGACTTTTTCGAGAATAATGCCGATGATTTAAATGTCTTGGCACAATATATATGTGAATGTGCTACGACGGGACTATAAGCCTTATGTTATGCACAAGTCTAGATGTTGTGCATCCTACTTGGCTTACAGTTCCATCGTAGCATATTCCTGTGTCCAACAACCTATGTATATATATGAGGCATTCTTTTCGAGTTACTTTGGTCTTTTTCGAGAATAATGCCGATGATTGAAATGTCGTGGCACACTATATGTGAATGTGCTACGATGGGATTGTTCGCCTTGTGTTATGCACAGGTCCAGGTGTTGTGCATCCTACTTGGCGAACAGTTCCATAGTAGCATATTCCTGTGTCGAACAACCTAGTTATATATGAGGCATGCTTTTTGAGTTTGGTATTTTTGATTTAGGAGTACTTTCTATAAGTGTATCTTCATATGCGACTTCAATTATATATGTTTTTTTTCAATCATCGGTTAATTTATTATTGTCAACTTATATTTGACGTGGTACGTCATGTACAAGGGATGGGTTCCCGGAGTCTACGATGATTGGGAAGACTGCCAGAGACAGGTGCACCGTTTCAGCGCGAATAACTACAAAGGGTACAACACTACGGCGGAGGCAGAAGCTAGATACACGCACTATCTAGCGGGAGTTAGGACAAGGAACCGGATGAAGACCTACACCTTCGTCGCGGCGGTGATCATGCTTATCTTCTTTGGTTGTTTATCCCGCGTTTGTGTCTAGCTAGTTTAGATGTCTAGGCGAGCTTCCGAGCTCTAACTTGTTCGATCGACACATGTATTCGCATGTAACCAACTACTTTGTAACTTGATCGAAATAATGTAACTTATACTATGTATTCATGTATGAGACTTATCTATATGTATTTGTTTCAATCTTGTTTTTCAAATTGTGTATTTATATATATAATTGTATATCTTGTATCTGTGTGTGTATATCTGCCTGTAATATTGTATATAATCTGGCTCGGAAATTAAAAAAAAAACACTTGTGGCGCACATGACCTACCTTCTGTGGCGCACTACGCCTAAAGCGCACCTCAGAAGCTTAGTGGCGCACTGGGTAGTGCGCCACAGAAGATCCTACACGTAGCGCACCTGCCCACATAGCCGTGGCGCACTAGCAGGTGTGCCCTACACCTATCTCGACACAACCGTGGCGCACTAGGAAGTGCGCCACGGCTAGGAGATAGCCGTAGCGCAAGGCTAGTGGCGCACGGCTAGTGCGCCACAGATGGGCATTCCATGTGCGCCACAGACAACCATTTTCCTAGTAGTGTGAAGCTGTTGCAGCTGCAACAGAGGATGAAGAAGAAGAGGAGGATCAAGAAGAGGTGGAGTTTGAGGTTTCAAGTGATGACTCAGGAGAGGTTTATACTCCGCCGCCATGTTTGATTCGTGGACAGAAGCGCCAACGCATGAGTGCAAGGACCTACTGCAACCTCTTCATGAAGTAGATAGACGCCCACCAATTAGTCTTTGTTAGGATTCATCGTTAGCTTAAGTCTCGATCAATGTAAAACTTAATTACTATTAGTTTAAAGTGTTTAGTTGCTCCTATGTGTACTCCAAAGTTCCAGGATTATTTGTGCGAACTATATAGAAGAGTTATGACAAGTTTTGGTGGATATCCGAGTTTTCCCGATGCAGTTTTTCTGCTGACCCAGCTGTACTGCACGATTTTCCATATTTGCTTGGTAACTGGGACAAATCTGAAAAAATTAGGGTTGGCTCGAAACTCTATGTAATGTATACACAAAAATCAGCAAAAATTCCTGACGAGGTTAAGTCAGGTAGAAAAATTCGTGAACACTGCTGGACTGTTCTGGCAGATTCCTGTTTTTAGTGCTTTGTTGGCCAATTGGTGTTGGCAACTATTGCCAACACTTCTAAAACTATTTCAGTAGATATATACTGCTAGGATAACCCCTGGAACATTGCTGGACCGTTTGTTTGTTGATGTGTTGCTTGCTTGAGATTGCCTGTGATTGCTTTGTTGTTATTTGATCATAATGCATGGGTAGAGTCCTGTTTTCGTAATCGATTCTTTCTAAGCTTACCTGTGCTGAACCGCAGATGCCTCCCCGCTGTCAACCTACTCAGTTGGAGCAGCTTATGGCGGCTCATACATAGCTGACCCAAGTGATGATCCAGTTCATGGAAGCTCAGAACAACAATAACAACAATGGGAACAACCAGCCCGAGGGAGATGCACTTACAAGGTTCCCGAGGCTAAGGCCAGCGAAGTTCTCTACTACAACGGATCCGATGGTTGCTCTCGACTGGTTGCGTTCAGTGAATAAGGATCTGGTAACTGTTGGGTGCACGGATGCTAAGAAGGTGAGATTTGACGCTCACCTACTAGAGGGACCAGCCGCTTCGTGATGGGACACTTTTCAGATCACCCACCCGCTGGACACTGTGACTTGGGCAATGTTTGAGGAAGGTTTCAGGACCAACCACGTTTCTTCAGGAGTTCTGAGCCTGAAGAGGAAGGAATTTCGCAATTTGCACCAAACCAACCGCACCGTGGCTGAATATATTGAGGAGTTCAACAACCTGTCGCGATACGCCCCTGAGGATGTGGACACTGATGCCAAAAGGAGGGAGAGGTTCCTGGATGGCCTCAGTGATGAGCTTTCAGTGCAGCTACTAGTGGTTTATTGTCCCACTTTCTAGGAGCTTATGGACAAGGCTAGAATCTTGGAGGGGAAGCACAAGCAGGTGAAAAACCGCAAGAGAAAGAGCAACAATCACCATTCTGGCTCTCACCACAAGTCACGCACTTCTTATGATGGATACTCCAAGCATGGTGGAAGTGACCATGGGAACGATGGAAGCCATGACCGCCACAGCCATGGAAGCGATGGTCATCGCCATGATAGCCACAAGAGCAACCGCCACAGCCACAAGGGAGGACACACTCACCATTTTGGAGGACAAATGGACATGACCGCAACCATGATCGCAACTTCGTGAAGAAGGATCTGAGTCAGGTGACATGCTTCAAGTGCGGCCAGAAGGGACATTATGCAGACAGCTGTCCGGAGAAGAAGGGACTGAAGCCAGGCAACAACCAGAAGGCCACAGTGAACCACATGAATGTGGAGGAGATCCCAGATGAGCCTGAGCTTGTGGGTGGTAAGTTTCCAATGAACACTCACCCTGCACTTATACTTTTCGATACTGGTGCATCGTATTCATTTATATCAAGGGCAATTGTGGATAAGTTTAAGTTACCCATGGAGTCTCTAAAAGGGTCTATTAGAGTGAGCTCACCTAGAGGGGATATGATAGCTAGCGCGGGATGCCGGGATTTATCTGTGAAGATTGGAGCACACAATTTTATTGCACATCTGGTAGTATTGGAGTCACAAGGTTTAGATGTAATATTGGGCATGGATTGGATGTCTATGCATGGGGGACACATAGATTGTGCACAGCGAGCGGTTTTGCTCAAAACCCCGGATGGTAAGAGAATTAGGTTCAAGTCGTCGGTGCGACCGGGAAGGTGTAAGATGAATTCTCTGAAGGGGGTTAGCATGGATACTGTGCCTGTGATAAAGGAGTACCCCGACGTGTTTCCGGAAGAGCTGCCAGGGATGCCACCTGACAGGGATGTGGAGTTTCTCATCGATCTAATGCCGGGAACAGGACCTATAGCAAAGAGACCATATAAGATGGCTGTGGATGAGATAAAGGAATTAAAGAAACAACTAAAGGAGCAGTTGGACAAGGGGTTTATTCAGCCTAGTTCGTCGTCATGGGGTGCACCTGTTCTATTTGTGGAGAAGAAGGACAACAGCAAGAGGTTAGTGGTGGACTATCGCTCGCTGAATGAAGTGACCATCAAGAACAAATACCCCCTGCCGAACATAAATGATTTGTTTGATCAACTGGAAGGAGCAAAGGTGTTTAGCAAAATTGATGTGCGATCGGGCTATTTCCAATTGAAGATCCGGGAGGAGGACATACCAAAAACTGCCTTCACCACTAGGTATGGTTTATATGAGTATACGGTTATGTCTTTTGGACTAACGAATGCTCCGGCATATTTCATGACCATGATGAACAAGGTGTTTATGGAGTACTTGGACAAGTTCGTGGTTGTGTTCATCGATGACATACTGATATATTCCAAGGATGATGCTGAACATGAGAGACATCTGCGAGTGATTATGGAGAAGCTGAGGGAACATAAGCTGTATGCCAAATTCAGCAAGTGTGAATTCTGGCTTAACACTGTTGGGTTTCTTGGACACGTGGTGTCAGGAGAAGGAGTTGCTGTTGATCCAAGCAAAGTGACGGCAGTAACTGAGTGGGAAGCGCCCAAGAATGTGGGCGATATTCGGAGCTTTTTGGGACTTGCTGGATATTATAGGAGGTTCATGGAAAATTTCTCCAAGATTGCTAAGCCGATGACGGAACTTCTGAAGAAGGAGAGGAAGTTTGAGTGGACAGATGCGTGTGAAGCCAGCTTTTAGGAACTGAAGCGTCGACTAGTGACCGCACCTGTTCTATGTTTACCTAATCTTCAGAAGGATTTCCATGTGTACTGTGATGCTTCTCGACAGGTACTTGGAAGTGTGTTGATGCAAGATGGGAGAGTAGTGTCATATGCCTCATGGCAACTTAAACACCATGAGAGGAATTATCCCATGCATTACCTGGAATTAGCATCGGTTGTGCATGCACTCAAGGTATGGAGGCACTACCTAATGGGAAAACACTGCGATGTGTACACCGACCACAAGAGCCTGAAGTACATATTTACATAGAAGGAACTGAACACGTGGCAAAGGAGATGGTTGGAGCTTATCAAGAATTATGATATGAATTGACAATACCACCCAGGAAAGGCCAATGTAGTAGCGGATGCTCTAAGCCGGAAGGTCTATGCCAATGGATTGACTGTTGGGGAATTACTCGAGGATTTGTGCAAGCAATTCAAGGACCATAGACTGGAGGTAGTGTCAGAAGGATATTTGGCAGCAATGGAGGTCCAACCAACGCTACAGGACATGATCAGGAAGGCTCAGGTAGGAGACAAGGAGATAGAGGAGATAAAGGAAAAGATAAAGGAGAATCGAGAAAAAGAAATTCGCGAGGATGAGCAAGGAACCTTGTGGTATGGAGATCGTTTGTGTGTGCCTAACGACCCAGAGATAAGGAAGCTCATGACTCGCCATATTCCATACATTAGGGCAATACAAAGATGTATATGGATCTAAAGGACATATTTTGGTGGAACAACATGAAGGGAGACATCGCCAAGCATATTGCCCTGTATGATGTATGTAGCCGAGTGAAGGCGGAACACCAGAAGCCGGCAGGGTTGCTACAGCCAATACCCGTGCCGGATTAGAAGTGGGATAGAGTGGGAATGTATTTTATCACAGGATTGCCCATGACCAGGTCGGGATACGACTCTATTTGGGTAGTGGTCGACCATTTGACCAAGGTAGCGCACTTTATACCGGTGAAGACAACCTACACGAGTGCAAGGTTGGCCAAGATTTATATGGACAAAATTGTGTGCCTGCATGGAGTTCCCAAGAGCATTGTATCAGATAGAGGCACCCAATTTACATCACACTTTTGGCGCCAGCAGCACGATTCATTGGGAACTAGGTTGGAGTTTAGCACAGCGTTCCACCCTCAGACTGATGGATAGACCGAGAGGGTAAATCAGATTTTGGAGGATATGTTAGAGCTTGCGCTTTGTCTCATGGTTCTAGTTGGGATGATAATTTGCCGTATGCTGAGTTTTCCTATAACAACATCTACCAAACCAGCATCAAGACGTCGCCGTTTGATGTGCTATATGGGAAGAGATGCCGGACACCATTGTTATGGGATGGAGTAGGAGAGCATCAGCTATTTGGACCTGATTTGGTCAAGGATGCTGAGGAGAAGGTCGCTCTGATTAGGGACAGGTTGAAGGTAGCACAGTCGAGGCAGAAGAGCTACGCTGACGCCAAGTGCAAGGAAGTGGTGTATGAGATAGGTGATAGAGCATACCTCAGGGTATCGCCACTGCGTGGAATTAAGAGATTTGGAATCAAGGGTAAGCTGGCACCTCGGTTTATAGGACCATATCGGGTTTTAGCACGCAAAGCAGAGGTTGCTTATCAGTTGGAGTTGACAGAGGCTCTGTCCACCGTCCACAATGTGTTCCACATGTCCCAGCTGAAGAAGTGCCATCTGGAGATGGTGGATACACCATTGAGAGACACTGTGCCACTAGAGGAGGTTCAGCTGGAAAGTGATTTGACCTACGAGGAGAAGCCGGTCAAGATACTGGAGACAGCGGATAGGATTACCCGTACCAAGACGATCAGGTTTTGCAAGGTGTAATGGAGCCACCACACCGAAGAGGAAGCCACTTGGGAGCGTGAGGATGACATCCGAGAGGACCACCCGCACCTATTTGCTAGCCACGCCGAATCTCGGGGACGAGATTCATCTTAAGGGGGTTAGTCTTGTCACATCCCAAATTTTAGATTTGGTATTGCATAGCATACATGTCATTGCATCATGATCATCATTGCAAAAAATTCAGTTTGAAAAAGGTTTGGCAAAACAATTCACTTGCAATTGCATTTTGACACCTACGCTTGAATGCTCAGTTTTACCATGATTCTATGAAAAACAGTGCATTTTTGTTGTTTGGAAGGCACGGGTGCGTAGAGGGTTCAGTCACGAACCCGTAGCACTTTGAATCGCCTCAATCGGAGCTTCAGAGCAAATCTTATAGCGATCTGAATTTTCAGCTTATTTTAGACAGTTTCTGACAGATAAATTCAGTTAACAAATCATCAGGAAAAAGAAAAGAAAACAAAAAACAAAAAAAAGAGGGGCAGCGCTGCAGCGAGCCGGCCTGCCAGCGGCCCAGCCCGGGCCTGCAACGCTAGCAGCCAGCGGCTGCAGCAGCATGCAACCGCGCGCGCGGCCGATAGCCAAGCACCGCCACCCAGCCTCGGGCTACTGACAGGAGGGCCCCGCCTGTCATCCGTCCCTAGGCAACGGGGAAAGCCCCGACAAACACGAAAACTGCCCGAATTCTGTGAACACATAGCTGGATTCGGTTCGGATCCCCCCACATCTTATCTACTAAAGCACGGTCGTCCCCTCTTGTTTTCTGTTTTTTTGTACCTTCCCGAACCCTACCTCGAGCTAGATAGCAGCCTCCGCTGCCGTCTGCTTCTCGGGCGAGCTCGACCCCGAGGTACCGAGCAACCGCGCCTCCCTTCTTACTCCATGGGTTACCCCTAGAACCGCCGCCTCACCCCGTCTGTTTTTCCCCCTCCATAGGATCGCCGACGACCGGGAATTGCTCGCCGGAGCTCGAGCTCCGTCGCCGACTCCATCCGTTCCTTGCCGTCGTTAGTTTAAACAAATGGAGCATCCAAAGACACCCCCTGGACTGCTGACTCCTGCTGGATGTCATCGTACCCTCCACCGCCGCCAGGACCGCCGGAGACGCTCGCCAACGCCGCCGCCCGTAGCTACCGCCGCCGCCACCGCCGTCATCCTCGGTAAGCGCCAGGGTCCGCACGATCTAATTTGGGCAGCCAGGATGGCCGAAGCGGTATTGGCCAACCGCGGGCTGCCGCATGGCATTGGGCCCACGTGGTCAAACGGTCAACATTGACCGTTCAACTGCTGACGAGGATCGATTTTTATAAAACACAGTTTATTGCAGAAAATAGATGAAACTTGTAAAATTGATAGAAAAAATATACAGGGCCAAAAATTGCAAATAAAATATGTATGGATTCAGTGTTTCACGTAGAATATTGGTTCATGGTTGTTTAATACTATTGCAGAAAGGATTTGTCTTGGTTAATTAAATAGTTTAATGTCCTTTTTAGAGTATTAAATTCGTAGTAAAAGTTCTACAACTCCAAAAATTGCAAATAAAATGTCCCTGGAATCAGTAGAACAAGAGAAATCTTTCAGTGAATTAAAAAGATAGACTTACGGTATTGTAATTTGCATAATCTATAAAAGGGCTTACTGGAGTATTTTAATTGCCCAGGGAATTATATAAATCCGTTTTGAGTGATTCCAGTGGGTACTGGTTCTATTTTAGGATGCCTACACAGTGGATATTTTTCCAAGATTTTACAAACAGTTTATTAGCAGTGGCTAAATATTGAGTTATAGCTCAATTGTTTGGGCAATTAAAATTGCATGCCTTGTTCTCTATGCACTTAAAATGTTTTCCATGCATGCATACAGTAGGTATAATGAATAAGAATATATGAAGCTACTGTAGCATTGTTCAAATTGTCATGCATGCATCTTGAATTGTTATTGTTTGTATATGATTGTGTTTGGTTTGTTTATGTGATTGCAATTCTATCGTGTAGATTGTGACGAGTGCAACGCTTGCTCGTGTGTGGATTGTTCGTTCGACCGCTACAGCCAAGGAAAGTAGATGCTACTTTGTTCATGATGTTGTACTACTATTTTCAATGCATTGTCGTGTATTTTGTAGATGCATGTGTAGGAAATTACTATCGCTATGCTATGTCCTATTATGTGGTAGGGATTTCCTGTAGATAATCCACCGTTGGTAGATGTGCTTAGCCATACTATGATGAACGAGGGCTAGGTTACATCACTGAAAGTTGTTTCTAAATGTGTTGGTTTAGGAAAACTAAAAACAACTTAATCAATGAATCCCCTGGGTGTGATGGGATTGAAAATTTTGGTGGTATCATTGCGGAAAGGCACCCAGGTATCAAGATAAACTGATTGGCTTCTTTATTTTGTAGCTTATGTGTACAACCATGTGCCAATAATGGAACGGGCGGTTGATTGGACTCAGTAGGTTGTGGTAACTCGAACCCACGTATCCAGAGATGTAGAATTTTGGTAGATTGGACCGGTGCGTGTCGGGTTTGGGGAGCTACTTCCCGAACGGTCCCTTCTTGGACTTCTCCCTATCATCAGCCAATATGATAGTGATGGTACGAGCTGGGCTGGCCAAATCACATGGATAAAGTGTACTAACCCCTGCAGGGTGTATAAACTAATCGATTAGCCGTGTCCCCGGTTATGGACATCTGAGTTGCTTGATATTGATTTCATGACATGTTTCTCGCTCATTCTAATTTCATAATTGCTTTAATGTTGAGGGGTTAACTTAATTGGGATCTTTTTCAAAGAAAATAAAAAACTGTTTATGAAAGTAGGACAAAGATATTTGCAAATGCAAGCTAGCCACAGCTCCACTTGCCAAATAAGCCTGTAGATGCTAGGTTATTGTCTCCTTTATTAGCTTTAGTTGCCATACATTCCATGTATTGACCCTTCGGGGCTGCTACGTTTTATGTTGCATGATATTCCGATTCTGAGTGATCGATTTAGGCCACGGTACTCCACTCGGCACTTGTTCACTTGTGGGCAATTTGAAGAATGGAGAATTTATTCTATTTATGTTGCTACTTGAATAAGTTGAGCTAAGCCTTTATTGTAATAATGATACTCTGGATCTTCGATATCTATGATGAACGGATATTTTGCTATGTTATTCATCTTTATTCTATTGTGAGCCAATGAACCGATCCAGGGACTGGCATGTCACATAGAAGCTACGATCCTTTCAGAACTATAGTGTTACAAGATGGTATCAGATCCCGTGTGTCAACTGTAGGATCGTGACCTAGGTTTGGATTAGGAAGCCATAGAATTATTCAAGCTTATATTAACTCTGTCTTTCATCTTATGCCTTTCACTCTCGTAAATCTTTACCATATGCTATTCTCACACTTTCCTCTTTGATTGATAGATGGGAGAAGTCAGGACTGAGTATGCAACGATGGAGTCACCAAGGTCGTTTGCAAGACAGTTGGCACAACTCTCGCAGTCATTGGGATTGCCACTGCCCATGTTCAAGGGAAGAAGCCTGTACACCTATGGATATGGCGAGGACGCCTGGGAGATCACCACTTTCATCTTCAGGGATGCCGCCTTGCCAAATCCTGTGCATCTGGTCTACACAAAGACATGCTGCAACTGGGGACTTGGAATAAACTTGGCCCTGCATGATGCCCTGTCACGCCAGTGCCATCTTGTCCGACAACTGCTGCCAGAAGACTCACCCTACCGTGACTATGGAAGGCGTGATGAGAATGGGAACGTTGTGGTTACCCCGGGCGACAGGAACAACATGCCGCCCCGTCGGAGGCACATAGAGGACATGGAGAGGGAGAATGGATCTCTAGCTGAGAAAGTGATGATGGTAAAGGAGATTGAGACCTTGCATGAAGCTGTGGATGTTCTGAATAATGCACTGATAGGCAGGAACGCAACCATAGCACAACTTAACGGGACCGTGAAGGAAAACAATCAACCCATACAACAGCTGCAAGGGACCGTTCAGGAAAGGGACCAGACTATTGCTGATATGGCAGCCCAGATTGCCGCTCTCCAAGCACAGTTGAATCCACCCCATGATGACAACAATGGAGACGATGGAAACAATGATGATGATGATGACAGTGTGAACGATGATGATGAGGACGAGGATGATGATGATGATGATGGAGATGACGATGGTGGAGGAGATGAAGCTGTTGTAGCTGCAGCAGAGGACGAAGAAGAAGAGGAGGATCTAGAAGAGGTGGAGTTTGAGGTTTCAAGTGATGACTCAGGAGAGGTGTATACTCCGCCGCCATGGTTGGTTCGTGGACAGAAGCGGCAACACATGAGTGCAAGGACCTACTGCAACCTCTTCATGAAGTAGATAAACGCCCACCAATTAGTCTTCGTTAGGATACATCGTTAGCTTAAGTCTCGATCATGGTAAAACTTAATTACTGTTAGTTTAAAGTGTTTAGTTGCTCCTATGTGTACTCCAAAGTTCCACGATTATTTGTGTGAACTATATAGAAGAGTTATGACAAGTTTTGTTGGATATCCGAGTTTTTCCTGATGCAGTTTTTCTGCTGACCCAGCTGTACTACACGATTTTCCATATTTTATTGGTAACTGGTAAAAATCTGAAACAAATAGGGTTGGTTCGAAACTCTATGTACTGTATACAAACAAATCAGCAAAAATTCCTGACGCGTTTAAGTCAAGTAGAAAAATTCGTGAACACTGCTGGACTGTTCTGACAGATTCCTGTTTTTAGTGCTTTGTTGGCCAATTGGTGTTGGCAACTGTTGCCAACGCTTCTAAAACTATTTCAGTAGATATATACTGCTAGGATAACCCCTGGAACATTTATGGATAATTTGTTTGCTGATGTGTTGCTTCTTGAGATTGTCTGTGATTGCTTTGTTGTTATTTGATCATAATGCATGGGTAGAATCCTGTTTTCGTAATCGATTCTTTCTGAGCTTACCTGTGCTGAACCGCAGATGCCTCCCTGCTATCAACCTACTGAGTTGGAGCATCTTACGGTGGCTCTGGCATAGCTGACCCAAGTGATGACCTAGTTCATGGAAGCTCAGAACAACAATAACAACAATGGGAACAACCAGCCCCAGGGAGATGCACTTACAAGGTTCCTGAGGCTAAGGCCAGCGAAGTTCTCTACTGCAACGGAGCCGATGGTTGCTCTCGACTGGTTGCGTTCAGTGAATAAGGATCCGGTAACTGTTGGGTGCACGGATGCTGAGAAGGTGAGATTTGCCGCTCACCTACTGGAGGGACCAGCCGCTTCGTGGTGGGACACTTTTCAGATCACCCACCCGCTGGACACTATGACTTGGGAAATGTTTGAGGAAGGTTTGAGGACCAACCACGTTTCTTCAGGAGTTCTGAACCTGAAGAGGAAGCAATTTCGCAATTTGCGCCAAACCAACCGCATCGTGGCTGAATATATTGAGGAGTTCAACAACCTGTCGCGATATGCCCCAGAGGATGTGGACACTGATGCCAAAAGGAGGGAGAGGTTCCTGGATGGCCTCAGCGATGAGCTTTCAGTGCAGCTACTAGTGGTTTATTGTCCCACTTTCCAGGAGCTTATGGACAAGGCCAGAATCTTGGAGGGGAAGCATAAGCAGGTGGAAAACCGCAAGAGAAAGAGCAACAATCACCATTTTGGTTCTCACCACAAGTCACGCACTTGTTATGATGGATACTCCAAGCATGATGGAAGTGACCATGGGCACCATGGAAGCCATGACCGCCACAGCCATGGAAGCGATGGTCATCTCCATGATAGCCACAAGAGCAACCGCCACAGCCACAAGGGAGGACACACTCACCATTCTGTAGGACACAATGGACATGACCGCAACCGTGATCGCAACTTCGTGAAGAAGGATCTGAGTGAGGTGACATGCTTCAAGTGCGTCCAGAAGGGATATTATGCAGACAACTGTCCGGAGAAGAAGGGACTAAAGCCAGGGCACAACCAGAAGGCCACAGTGAACCACATGAATGTGGAGGAGATCCCAGATGAGCCTGAGCTTGTGGTTGGTAAGTTTCCAATCAACACTCACCCTGCACTTATACTTTTCGATACTGGTGCATCGCATTCATTTATATCAAGGGCATTTGTGGATAAGTATAAGTTACCCATGGAGTCTCTAAAAGGGTCTATTAGAGTGAGCTCACCTGGAGGGGATATGATAGCTAGCGCCCGGATGCTGCAATTTATCTGTGAAGATTGGAGCACACAATTTTATTGCACATCTGGTAGTACTGGAGTCACAAGGTTTAGATGTAATATTGGGCATGGATTGGATGTCTATGCATGGGGGAAACATGGATTGTGCACAGCGAACTGCTTCGCTCAACCCGGATGGTAAGAGAATTAGTTTCAAGTCGTCGGTGCGACCGGGAAGGTGTAAGCTGAATTCTCTGAAGGGGGTTAGCATGGATACTGTGCCTGTGATAAAGGAGTACCCCGACGTGTTTCCGGAAGAGCTGCCAGGGATGCCACCTGACAGGGATGTGGAGTTTCTCATCGATCTAATGCCGGGAACAGGACCTATAGCAAAGAGACCATATAAGATGGCTGTGGATGAGCTAAAGGAATTAAAGAAAAAACTAAAGGAGCAGTTGGACAAGGGGTTTATTCAGCGTAGTTCGTCGTCATGGGGTGCACCTGTTCTATTTGTGGAGAAGAAGGACAACAGCAAGAGGTTAGTGGTGGACTATCGCTCGCTGAATGAAGTGACCATCAAGAACATATACCCCCTGCTGAACATAAATGATTTGTTTGATCAACTGGAAGGAGCAAAGGTGTTTAGCAAAATTGATCTGCGATCGGGCTATTTCCAATTGAAGATCCGGGAGGAGGACATACCAAAAACTTCCTTCACCACTAGGTATGGTTTATATGAGTATACGGTTATGTCTTTTGGACTAATGAATGCTTTGGCATATTTCATGACCATGATGAACAAGGTGTATTCGGAGCTTTTTGGGACTTGCTGGATATTACAGGAGATTCATAAAAAATTTCTCCAAGATTGCTAAGCCGATGACGGAACTTCTGAAGAAGGAGAGGAAGTTTGAGTGGACAGATGCGTGTGAAGCCAGCTTTCAGGAACTGAAGCGTCGACTAGTGACCGCACCTGTTCTATGTTTACCTGATCTTGAGAAGGATTTCCAAGTGTACTGTGATGCTTCTCGACAGGGACTTGGAAGTGTGCTGATGCAATATGGGAGAGTAGTGTCATATGCCTCACTGCAACTTAAACACCTTGAGAGGAATTATCCCACGCATGAGCTGGAATTAGCATCGGTTGTGCATGCACTCAAGGTATGGAGGCACTACCTAATGGGAAAACACTGCAATGTGTACACCGACCACAAGAGCCTGAAGTACATATTTACACAGAAGGAACTGAACATGAGGCAAATGAGATGGTTGGACCTTATCAAGGATTATGATATGAATTTGCAATACCACCCAGGAAAGGCCAATGTAGTAGAGGATTCTCTAAGCTGAAAGGTCTATGCCAATGGATTGACTATTGGGGAATTACCCGAGGATTGGTGCAAGCAATTCAAGGACCTTAGACTGGAGGTAGTGTCAGATGGATATTTGGCAGCAATGGAGGTAGACGTCTACCATAGTAGTGTGTGTCATGGCTTGGCATAGCAAAATTATAATTAGATCTATCAAGTAGGTAGGGTCATGTTGGCCAAGTGATGACTCATAAAACAACAAGTTGGTGAAGGTATTTCT
This sequence comes from Avena sativa, assembly GCA_916181665.1. Lineage (NCBI taxonomy): Eukaryota > Viridiplantae > Streptophyta > Magnoliopsida > Poales > Poaceae > Avena > Avena sativa. The sequence goes on from OV702299.1 coordinate 255,665,197, forward strand.
ATCCATCCCAGAGAGGTCTAGACCCCATGCAATGTTGGCATGGCCCCACATTTGCCACAAGTGTGTGTCAAGGCTTGGCATAGCACTCTTATAGCTAGATCTATCAAGTGGGTGGGATCATGTTGGTCAGGTGTAGTGACTCACACTGCCACGTAGTTTATGACGGTGTTTATAGCCAACCTAGACAGGTCTAGATCCCATGCAATGTTGGCATCGGCCAACATCTACCATAGTTATGTGTATCATGGCTTGGCATAGCAAAATTATAATTAGATCTATAAGTAGGATCATGTTGGCCAAGTGATTACTCATACAACAACAAGTTGGTGAAGGTGTTTCTATCCATCCGAGAGAGGTCTAGACCCCATGCAATGTTGGCATGGCCCCACATTTGCCAGAAGTGTGTGTCATGGCTTGGCATAACACTCTTATATCTAGATATATCAAGTGGGTGGGATCATGTTGGTCAGGTGTAGAGACTCACATAGCCACATAGTTGATGACGGTGTTTCTAGCCAACCAGAGAGGTCTAGATCCCATGTAATGTTGGCATGGGCCCACATCTACCACAATTGTGTGTGTCATGGCTTGGCATAGCAAAATTATAGTTCCATCTATCAAGTAGGTAGGATCATCTTGGCCAAGTTATAACTCATACAACAAGTTGGTGAAGGTGTTTCTATCCATCCCAGAGAGGTCTAGACCACATGCAATGTTGGCATGGCCTCACAGTTGCCAGAAGTGTGTGTCATGGCTTGGCATAGAACTCTTTTAGCTAGATCTATCAAGTGGGTGGGATCATGTTGGTGAGGGGTAGTGACTCACACAACCACTAAGTTGATGAAGGTGTTTCTAGACAAACCAGACATGTCTAGATCCCATGAAATGTTGGCATGGGCCCACATCTACTACAGTTGTGTGTGTCATGGCTTGGCATAGCAAAATTATAGTTAGATCAATCAAGTAGGTAGGATCATGTTGGCCAAGTTATAACTCATACAACAACAAGTTAGTGAAGGTGTTTCTGTCCATCCTAGAGAGGTCTATACCCCATGCAATGTTGGCATTGCCCCACAGTTGCCAGAAGTGTGTGTCATGGCCTTGCATAGAACTCTTTTAGCTAGATCTATCAAGTGGGTGGGATCATGTTGGTCAGGTGTAGTGACTCAAACATCCACATAGTTTATGACTGTGTTTCTAGCCAACCAGAGAGGTCTAGATGCCATGCAATGGTGGCATGGGCACACATCTACCACAGTTGTGTGTGTCATGGCTTGGCATAGCAAATTATAGTTACATCTATCAAGTAGGTAGGATCATGTCGGCCAAGTGATGGCTCATACAACAACAAGTTGGTGAAGGTGTTTCTATCCATCCTAGAGAGGTCCAGACCCCATGCAATGTTGGCATGGCCCCAGATTTGCCAGATGTGTGTGTCATGGCTTGTCATAGCACTCTTATAGCTAGATCTATCAAGTGGGTGGGATCATGTTGGTCAGGTGTAGTGACTCACACAACCACTTAATTGATGACGGTGTTTCTAGCCAACCTAGAGAGGTCTAGATCACATGCCATGTTGGCATGGGCCCATGTCTACCATAGTAGTGTGTGTCATGGCTTTGCATAGCAAAATTATAATAGATCTATCAAGTAGGCAGGGTCATGTTGGCTCAGTGATTACTCATACAACAACAAGTTGGTGAAGGTGTTTCTATCCATCCTAGAGAGGTCTAGACCCCATGCAATGTTGGCATGGCCCCACATTTGCCACATGTGTGTGTCATGGCTTGGAATAGCACTCTTATAGCTAGATCTATCAAGTGGGTGGGATCATGTTAGTGAGGTTTAGTGACTCACAAAGCCACTAAGTTCATGACGGTGTTTCTAGCCAAACCAGACTGGTCTAGATCCCATGAAATGTTGGCATGGGCCCACATCTACCACAGTTGTGTGTGTCATGGCTTGGCATAGCAAAATTATAGTTAGATCTATCAAGTAGGTAGGATCATGTTGGCCAAGTGATGACTCATACAACAAAAGTTGGTGAAGGTGTTTCTGTCCAGCCTAGAGAGATCTATACTCCATGCAATGTTGGCATGGCCCCACATTTTCCAGAAGTGTGTGTCATTGCTTGGCATAGCACTCTTTTAGCTAGATCTATAAAGTGGGTGGGATCATGTTGGTCAGGTGTACTGACTCACACAACCACTAAGTTGATGAGGGTGTTTCTAGCCAACCCAGAGAGGTCTAGATCCCATGCAATGTTGGCATGCGCCCACATCTACCACAATTATGTCTGTCATGGATTGGCATAGCAAAATTATAGTTATATCTATCAAGTAGGTAGGATCATGTTGGCCAAGTGATGACTCATACAACAAGAAGTTGGTGAAGGTGTTTCTATCCATCCCAAAGAGGTCTAGACCCCATGCAATGTTGGCATGGCCCCACATTTGCCAGAAGTGTGTGTCATGGCTTGGCATAGCACTCTTATAGCTAGATCTATCAAGTGGGTGGGATCATGTTGGTTAGGTGTAGTGACTCACACAGCCACTAAGTTGATGACAGTGTTTCTAGACAACCCAGAGAGGTCTAGATCCCATGCAATGTTGGCATGGACCCACATCTACCACAGTTGTGTGTGTCATGGCTTAGCATAGAAAAATTATAGTTAGATCTATCAAGTAGGTAGGATCATGTTGTCCAAGTGATGACTCATATAAAAACAAGTTGGTGATGGTGTTTCTATCCAGCCAGAGAGGTCTAGACCCCATGCAATGTTGGCATGTCCCCACATCTGTTAGAAGTGTGTGTCATGGCTTGGCATAGCACTCTTGTAGCTATATCTATCAAGTGTGCGGGATCATGTTGGTCAGGTGTAGTGACTCACACAACCACTAAGTTAATGACAGTGTTTTTAGCCAACCCAGAGAGGTCTATATCCCATTGTCCTCGGATTCTCTACAAGTACGCCATAGTGGGTCCTAACGGCGTTGAGAAGATGGGGTGTGAGCCGTCAGACGTTCCAAGAGAGGTGAGCACAAGTTTACCCAAGTTGAGATCCCACTATGGTGATCGGATCTACTCCTGCTAGCAACCCAATAATATATCGGCGTAAGCCGGATGTTACAGCGGATTACAAGGGAGGTTCGCCTGTGCGAGTTCTGATTGTAGCTATTGCTATGGTTGTTCCCTAAAGGCTCCCATAGGGCTTGTTTATATAGTCACCCGGACCTAGGGTTACAGGAGAGACCTATCCGAATACGTTATAGATTCGGTAACTAGATACAGCTTGGAATACAAGTAATACCACATGCCTAAGTTGGTAACTCTTCTGGGCCTTTCCATAGCCGGAACTGGCTCCTCCTCTTTCTCTAACTGGGCTCCCCATGAAGCAAAGCTCTAACCCGTTGGTGATCCACCCTGGTCAGCGAGTCCTGTGGGTATACCCAGAAAGTATATCCCCAATAGTAACCCCCAGAAGTCTCCAAGATCCAAAGTCGGATAAATCGTCTAGCTTGATGGTTTCTTCGTCTTGAGAATATTGAAGGGTTCCCAAAAACTTTATTCAATAGTGTAGGATTCCAAGTCAATTGAGTCGGATATGTTTTGTTCTAACTTTAGTCTTTTCCTTGCTCAGTTTGAAACATGAGCCGGATTTCAAACAGCGGCCTGCGGGCTGACAACTTTTCAGACCAGGTCCTGTCACTGAAAGGAGTCCCATCAACATGACCGTTGTTGGGTCTGCTCCCTACGGAACAGAGCACCGTTTTAATGCTCACTCGAGAATCGAGGGGCGGAGGAGTTGCGAGGAAGCCAACTCCCTCTCTCCTATATGCGTGGCGTAAATCGCGCAACTGAAGCACGAATCTTGGTGCAGAGGCAAATCAATGAGAGGAGAAACCCGTCTCTCTCAGATTTATCTCTCCACCGTTCTCACTTATTACCTCCTTGTACTCCCAGAGCCCTGCGCAACCACTCTAATCTACACGCCGCGAGAAAAATCTCTTTCCCCCACCAATCCTTCATCTTCTCCAAGAGCGATGGCTTCTGCATCTAGCTCGGGAGTGGTGGCGGGTACATCGGCGGCGGATGAGAGGAAGTTGCGGGGCCTCTGGGTCCCAAGCATCATGGACGACCCCGAGATCCAGGTCATGGAGATGAGGTCTACATCGTCGCCGGCGCGTGGTGGAGCGCCTCAGGACACGTCATTCTTACCCCGCGCGACGGGTGCTGTTCGGCACGCACATCGACCGTGGCCTCAGCCTGCCACCGTCAGACTTCTTCATCGAGTTCCTCAAATACTATGGTGTGCAACTCCATAATCTTCCTCCCAACTCCCTGCTAGAGCTTAGTACTCATGCATCTTTGTGAAAGGGGTTTCTTGGCATTAGGCCAAGTCTCACCCTTTTCTGGTACTACTATGGTACCCGGAAGAACTCCATTAGTGCCATTGTTCCTTACACCACTAGCCCTCTTAGCTTAGTCCTTAGGAGAAATTGAGTTTATCCAAGGATTAACGCTAGTGAATCTGTTAAACGCTGGGCCGGAACTTTCTTCTACCACAAGGATATTCCGGCTCCTGGAAAGGCGGAAGGTCTTCCGGCCTTCGTCGACGGCGCCGCTTCCCACCAAAAATCATGGGACACGGAGGCACCAGAACTGTTGGATATCTTGAACCTCGCCAAGAGGCGGATATAGTTTTTGGAGAAGCACAAGGTCCTCTGTGGATCCGACTTGATCCACTGCTGGTTGGATCGTTGGATCCAGCCTCTGCAGCACCACGGAGATCGCCTTATGCACACCATCACCAGCGACAAAAAGGACATTCTGTGGGTCAGCCCTCATCATATTTCGATGAAGGATTACAAGACCCTCATGCAGTATTTGATCAAGGAGAGAGTGGAGCAAAAATTTCCAGATGTCTCCATGAAGATGTTCACATCTAACCATCCTCTAACTCCGGTAAATATTTCGACTCTACATTCGCGTTTTGTCGTTCTTTTCTATTTCTTTCTCCGACTCTATTTTCATTGATGCTTTTTTGAATTTGTCAGCTCGAGAAACTCCCCGAGTTTGAGCTAGCTCCACTAGAGGGCTATCTCTCAGACGATCCGGAAGCGACGGAGGATGATGAGGTGCAAGAATTTTCTTCCTCCGCCTCCAAGAAGCGTAAGGCCAAGGAAGTTGTTTTCGCTGCTAGAAGCCAAGTGCTGCCAGTAGTTAAAAAGTAAGCACCATGTCTTTGTTTTTAGTACTTTTTACCTTTCTTTCTTTCCAAAGCACACCTGATATTCGGATTTGCGTGCTTTAGAACTAAAGCAGTTTTGAAGAGTAAAGTGAAGCCAAACAGCAAGCCAGTGCGTTAGCAGAAGCTTGTCATCTCCCCAGCGATGCCGCTGCTGACTCCAACCTGTACCCCATCATAAGCACCAGAGGTTTCCTCCTCTCCTGATGCCGAAAACATCTCGAAAGCGCTGGTCACCGTTGGTGGCCATGCAACTAACAAGGGTGAACCCATCAAGGGTAATGATCCCATGGTAATATCTGCAGGTTAGTTCGATAAAGTGGTCGTCTCTGCTGCCTCTAGCCTAAAATGGAAGAAGAAAGAGGAGATCCTCAGGCTGGCTCAATCCAGCCTTGAGAAGCAAACCCTCACTCCAGAGGCATCGAGCCAGGAGATGGAGGACGTGAAGCTAGTCGGCCTCCTGGACCAAATTTTGGTCCGGGATGCGAAGATAGAGTCTAGCGAACTCCCAGCAACGAACGTATCCCTCCTTCTCCCTTGGCAAGAGAGTGTTTCACAACACTAAACTTGGATTTGAGAAGTTGCACCTAGAACACATTGTAAGTTTCCAATTCTAATTTGTAGTGTTTTATTATTATATCCTCTAGCCCCCAAGCATAAAGTCGGATAAACATCATTGAATCCGAGTTGATGTTTATAGGATGTGTATTTTTACTTAGTTAAATTTGTAGCCCGAGTCTTAGTAGCCGTCTGACGGTATTCCGTCTCTAAACTTACAGAAAATTGCATCTTCCAACCAGGAATTGCTCAAGAATAAATAAAATAAATGCAAGGAAATCAAAGCCCTATGCCTTGAGAATTCAAATTTGAAAGTTGAAAAAGATGAAGCAGAAGGTAAAATTTTCCGACTTCCTCTTTGTCATTTAGTTGTTGTCATAGTCAAACTTGTTCCATCCGACTGATATTTTTCCCTTTGCAGAATTTTTGTGTGAATCCGGCAAGATGGTGGAGAAATTCGAGAACTTCAAGGTCTTGGATATGGAGAATGCTGAGGTCCGGGACAAGCTTGAAAAGCTTACTATTGAATATGAGACATCTGTAGCCGCTATCCTGGATTCAAGAAATCATGAGACCGTGAGGCTCGAGAAGCTGATAGACCTTTGAGATAAACAACTGGATGATCTCAAGAAGGACTTCGACAGTCAGAGGGATCTAGCCTAGGCCACAAAGAGTGAGCTAAACAGCCTCCGTGAGGAGAGTGCCCAGTGGAATCATTTTACTCTAGGTAAGATTTCCGACTTATTTATTCAATTGATTTTTCGACTTTCTTTTGAGTCAAATTTTGACTTTTGGTTCTTCCTGGACCCCATGAAACTTTCCGACTCTCCTACCTTCGAACCTCGCCTCGAGCGCATAAAGCTCATCGGAGATATTTTGTTCGACTTCCGCCAGACTCTTGAAGAGGCTGGAGATTCAGTCAAACTTTCCTACTTGCATAAGATGTTAGTGCAAGAGGTGAGGGACAAGGCCAAGGAGATTCCGAAGCTTATTAAAGACTGGGAGATCTCCTACGCTCTGACTGTTGAACATACTGCCCTTACCATGGTGATGAGCCACCATAGCGATATGGAAATCTGGTACGTCACCAAGGGTAGCGCCAATGAAGACAATGAGGGTAACCCGCTGAACATCAAAGCTATCCAATATTCGTGTGCAGGTTACGCTTGCCGTGTGGCGGAGATGACCAATTACACGACGTCATTCTTCAAATCCGTCGTTGTGCCTCCCTCGCCTCAAGAGCCAGAAGACAGCCTTGTTGAAGCAGTTTCCGAGTCCGAGGTCAAGGGCGACAACGATGTCGACTCCAGCGCTCCATGCTCTTCATCACCACCACCTGATTCTGTAGCATAAACATTTTATAATGCATTATTCTAAACTTGGGCATGTAATGATGGAAACAATATTTTGATTGTGCTGGTCTATAAGAACTGATGCTTTTACTATCATAGCACTTTGTTTGTATATATTTTATGTTTGTGCTTGAAAATTTCTAAAGCACTATTTTTTATGCTTGCACTTGTCATTTTATCTGGCTCTCAACCTCATCCCTTTCATGAGCCAGCCAACCTGTAGCACGGAAACTTTACCGAGCAATGGAGCTCAATTGCTATACTAATTTAAACTCGGAAACAAAGCCGGTTTCTAGTACCAACAATTCATTACTCAGAAGATACCCATGTCTAAGCAATCAGATAAAAAACCAAAGTATAAACAATAAATTGAATTCTTTACCCTGGGGTAAGATTTTTTAGATATTCAAAAATCATAACCAGAACGAACATGAGCATAAAGTACTTTCAAGCATTCTGGGATTTCTGAAAATGACATGCTCTTTTGGAAATAAGATGGAAAAAAACTTCTCAAAGATAACATATGAGGAAACCAAAACTTATTTCACTTTGAAATTGTACATATATGATTACAATGAATTATAACTAAGAATAGAAGGGACGTAGCTGTGCAATATTCCATGGACGGTCTATCTCATCTGGGTCTGTCGTCGGATTGTCGACAAGTACACCATAGGAGGTCCTAGTGGCATTGGAAGGATGGGATGTGAGACATCGGATGTTCCAGGAGCGGTGAGCACAAGTTTACCCAGGTTCAGATCTGACTGTGGTGTTCGGATCCTACTCCTTCTAGCAACCTAGTAATATATTGGTGTAAGCCGGATGTTACAGTGGATTACAAGAGAGGTTCGCCTGTACGAGTTGATTGTGGTGTTATGATTGATTGGTTGTGCCCTAAAGGCTACCATAGGGCCGTTTTATATTGTCACCGGGCCCTAGGGTTACAGGAGAGACCTATCCGGCTACGTTACAGAGTCGGTAACTAGATACAACTTGGACTACAAGTAATACTATAGGCCTAAGTCGGTAACTCTTATGGGCCTTGTCGTAGCTCGAACTGGCTCCTCCTCTTTCTCTGACTGGGCTGCCCATGAAGCAAAGCTCTCACCCGTTGGTGGGCCACCCTAGTCAGCGAGTCCTGTGGGTATACCCGGAAAGTATATCCCCAATAGTAGCCCCTAGAAGTATCCAAGATCCAAGGTAGGATAAATCGTCTTGCTTGATGGTTTCTTCGTCTTGAGAATCTTGAAGGGTTCCTGAAAACTTCATTCAGTAATGTAGGATTCCGAGTCAATTGAGTCGGATATGTTTTGCTCTCACCTTAGTCTTTTCCTTGCTTTAGTTTGAAACATAAGCCGGATTTCTCAGCGGCGTGCGGACTGACAACTTTTCAGACCAGGTCCTATCACTGACAGGAGTCTTATCAGCACGACCATTGGTGGGTCCGTTCCTTACGGAATAGAACACCGTTTCAATGCCTGCGCGAAAATCGAGGGGGCGGAAGAGTCGCGAGGAAGCTAACTACCCCTCTCCTATACACGTGGCGCTAATCGCACGTGTTAACGAACGAATCTTGATGCAGAGACAAATAAAAGAGGGGAGAAAACCCTTTCTCTCAGATTCACCTCTTCATCGATTCATTCATTGCCTCCTCGTACTCCTAGAGCACTCCGCACTAGTTCCCATCTGCGCACCGTGAGAAAAAATCTCTCCTTCCCCACCAATCCTTTTCCTCCAAGATCCATGGCATCTACCTCTACCTCAGGAGCGGCGGCGGGTTCGTCAGCGGCGGAAGAGAGGAAGATGTGGGGCCTTTGGATCCCCAGTGCCATGGACAACGCGGAACTACAAGTAATGGAGGACGAAGGATTCATCGTCGCTGATGCGTGGCGGAGTGCCTCAGGGCATGTTGTTCCCGCCTGCGGGACGGCGAGAGGGTGCTGTTCGGCACACACGTCGACCCTGGCATCATCTTGCCACCGCCAGATTTCCTCGTCGAGGTCCTCAACTACTACGGTGTGCAACTTCATAATCTTCCTCCAACTGCTCGAGCTTAGCACTCATGCAGATTTGTGCGAGGGGTTTCTTGGCATTAGGCCAAGTATCACCCTTTTTCGGTACTACTATGGTACTCGGAAGAATTCCATTAGCTCCCGTGTGCCTTACATCACCGACACTCTTAGCTTAGTCCTTAGGAGAAATCGAGTCTATCCTAGGATTAATGCTAGTTAATCCGTCAAACGCTGGGCCAGAACTTTCTTTTATCACAAGGATATTTCGGCTCCTAGAAAGGAGGAAGGTCTTCCGGCATTCGCCGACGGTGCTGCTCCCCACTAAAATTCATGGGACGCGGAAGCGTCGGAGCTGTCGTATATCTTGATCCTCGCCAAGACGCGAATTGAGTTTCGATGAAGCATGAGGCCCTCTGTGGATCCGACTTGATCCACTACTGGCTGGAGTGCCGGATTCAGCCTCTCTAGCACCATGGAGATCGCCTCATGCACCAGATCACGACCGACAAGAAGGACAAGATGCGGGTCAGTTCGAGCTAGATTCCGGCGAAGGACTACAAGAACCTCATGCAATATTTGATCAAGGAAAGAGTGGAACGAAAAGTTCCAGAAGTCTCCATGAAGATGTATACGACCAACCGTCCTCTGACTACGGTAAATATTTCGACCAACCGTTTCGTCGTTATTTTTTGTTCTTTCTCCAACTCTATTTTCATTGATGCCTTTCAACTTTGTTAGCTCGATAAACTCTCCGAGTCTGAGCAGGCTCCACTAGAGGGCTATCCTTCAGATGATCCGGAGGCGACGGAGGATGATGAGGTACAGGAAGTTGCTGCCCCTGCCTCCAAGAAGCGCAAGGAGAAAGAAGTTGTTGTTGCTGATGGTAGCCAAGTGCTACCAGTAGTTAAAAAGTAAGCACCCTATCTTTAATTTTCAGTACTTTTGTACCTTTATTTCCTTTCGGAGCACACCTGATATTTAGGATTTTCATGTTCTAGAGCTAAATAAGTTTTGAATAGCAAGACCAAGCCAGACAGCAAGCCGGGCAAGTAGATGCGTTAGCAAAATCTTGTTATCTCCCCTGCTGTGCCGCCATCAACTCCATCCAGTACTGCATCAGCACAAGGAGCTTTTGCCTCTCCTGATGCTGGCAATATCTCAAAAGCCCTGGTCACCATTGATGATCAGGAAACTAACAAGGGTGAACCCGTCAAGGGTAATTATCCCATGGTAATATCTACAGGATAAAGTGGCCAGCTCTGCTGTCTCTGACCTAAACAGTAAAGAGAAAGAAGAGATCCTTAGACTGGCTCAATCCAGTCTTGAGAAAAAAACCTTGACCCTAGAGGCAGCGAGCCAAGACGAGGAGGACATCAAGCTAATTAGCCTCCTGGACCAAATTTTGGTCCGGGATGTTAAAGTCAAATCTGGCGAACTTCTAGCGACGGATTTCCTTCCCTCACCCTTATCGAGAAGGTGTTTCACAACACCAAGCTTTGATTTGAAAAGTTGGACCTGGAACACATTGTAAGTTTCCAATTCTTATTTGATTTTATTATCATATCCTCTAGCACCCAAGCATAAAGTTGGATAAACATCGTTGGATCTGATTTGATGCTTTTAGGTTGCAAAAGAACGATGTAGTGTAGCCCCCAAGGCTCGTGCTGTAATTTTACGTAGTTAAATTTGCAGCTCAGGTCTTAGTAGCCATCTGATGGTATTCTGTCTCAACTTACAGAAAATTGCATCTTCCAACCAGGAATTGCTCAAGAACATTAGCAATAAACACAAAGAAATCAAAGCTTTGCGCCTTGAGAAGTCAAAGTTGAAAATTTAGAAAGGTGAAGCAGAAGGTTAACATTTCCGACATTCTCTTTGTCAGTTATCTTGTTATCATAGTCAAACTTGTTTCGTCCGACTAATAGTTTTTCTTCTACAGAACTGTTGTGTCAGTCGATAAAAATGGTGGAGCAATCCGAGAACATCAAGGTCTTGGAAATAGAGAATGCTAAGCTTCGGGACAAGCTTGAGAAGCTAACTTTAGAATCAGGGAAATTCGTAGTTGTTGTCCTGGAGTCAAGCAATCATGAGACCGGGAGGCTCGAGAAGCTCATAGCACTCCGAGATAAAGAACTAGTTGATCTAAAGAAGGACTTCGATATTAAGAGGGATCTTGCCCAAGCCACAACCAGTGAACTAGCTGATTTCCGAATCTTTCTTTTTGTTAATTTTTTGACTTTCTTTTCAGCCGAATTTTGACTTTTTGGTTCTTTCCTAGCCCCCCTGAATCTTTCTGACTCTCCTACCTCCGAACCTCGCCTCGAGCGCATTAAGCTCGTCGGAGATATCTTGTACGACTTCCGCCAAACTCTTGAAGAGGCTGGTGAGTCCGTCAATCTTTCCGACTTGCACACAATGTCAGTGCACGAGGTGAGGGACAAGGTTAAGGAGATTCCTAAGCTTATCGAAGACTGGAAGATCTCCTACGCTCGGACTGCTGCCCATACTGCTCTTACCATGGTCATGAGCCACCACAGCGAGATGGAAATCTGGCACGTCACCAAGGGTATTACCGAGGAGGAGGATGAGCGTAACCCACAAGACATCAAGGCTATACAAGAGTCTTGTGCAGGTTATGCTTGTCGTGTGGCAGAGATGACCAACTATTCGACGCTGTTTTTTGAATCCGTCGCCGCACCTCCCTCGCCCCAAGAGCCAGAAGACAGCATTTCTTCCGAGTCTAAGATCAAGGGTGAAAATGCTATCGACTCAAGCGCTCCACCTACTTCATCACCACCGCCTGATTCTGCAGCATAGATAATATTTATGCATTATTCTGAACTTATGGCAATGTAATGATGAAAACAATGTTTTATTTTGTGCTGGTCTTGTAAAAACTAATGCTTTTACTATCGTGGCACTTTTATGTTTATATATTTTTATGCATGTGCTTGAAAATTTCTGAAGCACTTTGTGTATTTATGCCTATACTTGTCATTTTATCTAGCTCTCTGCCTCATCCTTTTCATGGGTCGGCCAACCTTTAGCACGGAAACTTTGCTGAGCAACCGATCGCAATTTCTAAACCAGTATAAACTCGGAAACAACGCCAGCTTCTAGTACCAACAACTCATTACTCGGAAAATACCCGTGTTTAAGCAATCAGATAAAAAGCCAAATTTTGTACCCTAAGGTAACACTTTTAGATATTCAAAAATCATAACCAGAACGAACATGAGCATCAAGTACTTTCAAGCCTTCTGGGACTTTTGAAAAAATGGCATGGTCTTTTGGAAATAAGATGGCAAAAATTTCTCAAAGTTAACATATGAGGAAACCAACACTTTATTTCACTTTGAACATGTCCATATATGATTACAAGGAAATATAACTAAGAATATAAGGGACGTAGCTGTGCAATATTCCATGGACGGTCTATTTCATCTGGGTCTATGCTGCCACCATCTCTCTTTCTCTTCCGAGTATCAGGTCTTTCCTTGACTGGTCTCATGTCGGTTAAATAATATGACCCATTATGCAGAACTCTTCTAATCATAAAAGGTCCTTCCCTAATAGGGGAAAGTTTGTGCTTTATCTTTTGCACAAGTCAGAGAACCAAATCACCTTTTCTGAAAGAACGGTTTTGCACTCTCTGACTATGATACTTGAGCAACTTATGCTCATAGGCTGTAGATCTCTACTCAACAACAACGCGTACTTCTTCGATTATATCAAGATCATCTTGTCGAGAAACTTCTGCATCTTCTTCAATATACGCTTTGACTCGTGGAGCCTGATGAATCAGATCACTTGGAAGAACTTCTTCTGCACCATACACCAAGAAGAAAGGAGTATAGCCGGTTGATCTATTGGGAGTTGTACGCAAGCTCCATATCACAGACGGTAATTCTTCCGCCCAAGCCCCCGCGGCCCGACGAAGCGGTGCCCTGAGTCGAGGTCGGTTTCCTTGTAGAATAAGGCCATTAGTTCTTTTGACTTGTCCATTAGCTTGTGGATCTGCAGCTGATGCAATATCGAGTCGGATCCCTTGTTCTTCGCAGAATTTGGCAAGTTCACCCATGGAAAAATTGCTCCCATTGTCAGTAATTATACTGTGTGGATATCCGAATCGGATGATTACGTCCTTGATGAACTTTATGGCTATGGCTCCATCGCAACTTGTTACGGGTTTAGCCTCAATCCATTTTGTAAATTTATCCACCATCACTAGTAGGTCAGTAAATCCACATTTTGCCGTGCGAAACGGCCTACCATATCAAGCCCCCAGACCGCGAATGGCCATGTAATAGGGATTGTTTGCAGTTGTTCCGCTGGAACATGTGCCTGATGAGCGTACTTTTGGCAGCCTTTGCATGTTTTGACCAATTTATCGGCATCCACCTTAGCTGTAAGCCAAAAGAATCTGTGTCGAAAAGCTTTCGCCACTAAGGATCTGGCTGCAGCATGGTGACCACACTCGCCTTCGTGGATTTCTCTTAAGATTTCTACACCTTCTTCTGAAGAAATACATTGCTGAAACACACCAGAAACACTTTGTTTATAGAGCTCACCTTTTATTATAGTGTAGGCTTTTGCTCCTCGGACAATCTGCCGTCTCAAGACTTCGTCTTCAGGTAGTTTTCCGTCTATCAGGAAATCCAGAAAGGGTTTTTTTTCCCAACTGGGAATTACAGCCAGAACTGGTATTAAAGGTGAGTCGGATTTCGTCGGATAGTCCTCATCAACTCCGACTATGGAGGGGACCCTTAAATGCTCTAAAAAGCGCCATCTGGTACTTGTTTCCGCGCAGAGCCTATCCCTGATAGAGCATCTGCTTCCTCATTTTCTGCTCGAGGGATGTGTTGAACCTCAAAACCCTCGAACGATTTAGATAGTTTATCCACAACACCTTTATATGACAATATTTTTGGCCATGCATATTCCATGCAGCAGTGCCTCATACTCGGCAATATTGTTGGTTGTCGTGAAGTGTATTTGCAACACATAGAACAACTTATCTTCTTGGGGTGATTTGAGCACCACGCCAGCACCCGAGCCTCCTCGTGCTTTTGATACGTCAAAGTGCAAGGTCCAAAATTCCTAGTCTGGAGGGCATGTGTTTTCTGTCGTTTCTGTCCAATCAACAACAAAGTCAGCAAGTATTTGGGACTTGATTTCTGTAAGTGGTTTGTACTCAATATCAAAATCTAGAAGCTCTATTCCCCACTTTGCGACACGTCCTGTGGCGTCGCGGTTATTGATTATATCTCGCAGGGGAGCGGTGCTCACCACTCTGATCTTGTGCTCTTGAAAATAGTGGCGTAGCTTTCTGTATGCAAAGAATACTCCATAGGCTAGCTTTTGATGGTGTGGATACTGTTTTTTCATTCCGTCAGGACCTCACTCAGAAAATAGTTTGGCTGCTGCACCTTATGCTCGTGGCCTTCTTCCTCTCGCTCGACTACTGTTACCACACTTATGACCTTGTTGGTCACTGCAATGTAGAGTAACATAGGTTCCTGAGATTCTGGCGCTGCGAGAACTGGTGGATTTGAAAGTAGATCTTTCAAACTTTGCAGTGCAGTTTCGTCTTCCTGAGTCCAGACAAATTTGTCGGTTTTCTTCAAGAGCTTGTACAAAGGTGCGGTTCTTTCGCCGAGCCGGCTGATGAACCGACTCACCGCTGTGATGTAGCTACTGAGACGTTGTACGTCCTTCAGGCGAGTCGCCCTGGTAAGTATTAAAATAGCCTTGATTTTGCCTCGGTTCACCTCTATGCCTCGCCCAGAGATGATGAAACCTAACAATTTTCCGGCTGGAATTCCAAAGAAAAAATTCTTCGTATTTAGCATCATATTGAATTTTCGTAGACTAGCAAATGTTTCATCCAAGTCGGATATTAAAGTTTCCTTCTTTTTGGACATAAGTGCTATGCCGTCTACGTATACATGGACGTTGCCTCTGATTTGATCGTTGAGACAACGTTGCATAGTACGTTGATATGTTGCTCCTGTGTTCTTTAAGCCAAAAGGCATAGTTTTTTAGCAGAAGGTTCCAAAAGGAGTGACGATAGGCGTCTTAATTTGATCCGACTTTTTCATCGGTATTTGGTGATATCCATAATATGCGTCGAGAAAAAAGAGTAGTTCCGACCCGGCCATTGAGTCAATAACTTGATCGATTCTTGGCAAAGGAAACGGATCTTTTGGGCATGCCTTGTTCAAAGCCGTATAATCAACATGCCCTTTTTAGGGACGAGTACTGGATTTGCCACCCAATCTGTATGGATGACCTCTGTTATAAAATCCGCTAATTCTAGTCAGGCTACTTCCTTGGCTATTGTTTTGCGCTTTTTGTCACCAAACCATTGTAAGGACTGTTTGACGGGTTTAGCGTCAGGGTACACATTAAGAGAGTGCTCGGGAAGTTCCCAGGTACTCCGGTCATGCCAGAAGGCTGCCATGCGAAGATATCACTATTAGCTTTGAGGAACTTGACGAGCGCGCTTTCCTATGCGTGGCCTAAACCTACCCCTATGTTCGTCGTCTTGGAGGGATCATCTTCCTTTAGCAAAGTTTTCTTCGTCTCTTCCGACGCCTTAAACTGCAAACTTGGCTTCATCACCTCGTTCTTCGTAGGGGGCATCTCAGACGGATTGATGGTCTTCTTGAATCCCTGGTACTCCTAGGCGTATAGCACGGCTTCAGCGAAGGCAATAGATCCTTCGTCGCACTCTTGCGCCTTCCTCGGATTTCCCCGTACGATGATTACGTCCTTTGGACCTGGAAGTTTAATCATGTTGTAGATGTAACAGGGACGATCCATGAACGCCCACTAAGCCGGACGTCCGAAGATGGTGTGATATGAACTTTTGAATGGTACCTCCTCAAAAGAGAGTGGCTCGGTCTGGTAATTATCTCTTGTTCCGAATGTCACGTCCAGAGTAATCTCACCCAGAGAATTCGCATGTCTCCCTGGTACAATGCCATGGAAGGTTACACTGCTGTAACTCAACTGGCTCTCGTGTAGCTTCATGCGGTGGAGCGTCTCGATGTAGAGAATGTTAATGTTGCTTCCACTGTCCATGAGTGTTGTAGAGAACTCATAGCCATCAATAAGAGGATTGACGACCAAAGGGTACTTTCCCCGATGATGTGTTTTCCTCGGGTGCTCTGAACAATCAATGGTGATGGTTACCTCTGACCAGTCTAGGAACTGTGGAACAGCCCGAACCGTGGCAGTGAGCTCACGAAGAAACACATTTTTGTCTTTAGCAGGTTGGGATCCAAGGAAGCAGAAGTATGCGTATTTCTTAGTCGGAAAAGTTGTCTTTCCATCCAACTTGGGCTCTGTGGTGGCTTCCGCCTCTTCCATGTCGGAATCTTCCTTGGGCTCCTTCCTCAGAATTTTCTTTCCTTTTCGTTGCTTGGATCTGTAGCCAGCGGATTCGTCTCTTTTGATGTCGTTAGTGAAACGACACTCGGAATTTGTGTGAATAGATCCTCCGTTACTATCCAAGTGGTGGACACAGGGATTATTGGCAATGTCGGCCAAGGTATAGGTTCTTCCGAGTTGCTGGTCTCCTCTTCCCTGGATTCGGGAAGTTCCACGGCCTCTACCCCGGCCGCCTCCGTGCCCTCCTCGTCCTCTGGATCCAAACGTTACATTGAAAGCTGCGTTGTCCGGAGCTGGATTTTCGTCCGAGGTGTTCTTGCGCTTCTGAGTTTGTTTTGGCTATTTGGCACCATTGGGATTGGCCAGAATATTTAGCAGCCCTTCTGAATCATCATCGGCATCAGCATAATTGCTTGCCATCTCTATCAGTTCTCTCAAATCTGTGACATGGTCACTCTTCAGTCTATGACGTAAAAGTCCAACTGGAAGTCCTTCAATAAAAGCTTCTATCGCAGTTTGTTCGTTTACTCCTTCGCATGAGTTTTTTGTTTCAATCCAGGGTCCGAGGTAATCCCGACAGCTTTCTCCGGGTCTCACTACAAGTCTCCGACTGTGCAGGGCCTTCTGTATGTTCCCTCTAAGTTTGAAAATAACGCACTTTGCATATCGTACTAGTTGTGAGTTGAATTCTATGGCAGTTCATTGAGCCATGATCGAGCCGTCTTCCTCAACATTAGCGGGAGATATCGGACTGCAACCAGGCTATTTCCTCCTTTGGTGATGTAGCGGGCCTGGAAGAAATCCTGGAGCCAGGTATCTGGACGAGCTACGCCGGTGTAGGGCTGAATGTGTTTGGCAATACCAAAGTCAACCAGAAACTTGGTCTGAAGTATGCGTGGTCCAAAACATTTGGGTCCCACATACACGTCTTCTTCCTCGTACCACCGCGCTTCTATGTTTGATTCAATGCGATGGCGAGCGTCGTTTGGCGATAGAGATCTACACCTTGGAGGCTCACGACTTCTGCGCGGCGGAGTCGAATTTGTGCTTCTCCTTTCACCATTGCCGCCTCCGCCCCTGCAGCTTCCATGGCTGCGTCTGCATCCTTCATGGTCGCTGATGACCCACAAGTATAGGGGGTGTATCGTAGTACTTTCGATAAATAGGAGTGTCGATCCCAACGAGGATCAGAAGGTGCTGAACAGTGGTATGGAGCAGGAAATCCCTGTGAATACTTAGCAAATGGATTTTTAGTGGTTTTCTGACAAGGCAACCAAACAAAGAGCAAGTAACAGAAGTAACAAACAAAGGGAGCAAGTGGCACAATCCTTTCTTAGCAAAGGACAAGCCAGTGGAAATACTTATAACAACCAAACGTTCTCGAGGACACATGGAATTCTGTCAAGTGCTTTCACTTCAAATAGCTGAGTACTCTTCTATGGTGTTTGTAAGTGTTGTGTGGGTGAACCTGTGCTAACATACCGCCCTTCCTAGGACTAATACATACTTGTGATTAAACCCCCTGCAAACATCCGTAACTATAGGAAAGTAATTAAGATATAAATCTAACCATAACCTTAAACTCTGAGATCCTATGCTCCCTTGTGCAAAGGTCCTAACGGGGGTTCAGGTTTCTATCACTCCGGCAACCCCTAGGCCCATAAATGGTGAAGTGTCATGTAGTCGACGTTCATGTGACACCACTAGAAGAACAATACCACAACTTAAATAATAAACGATTGAATAATAACTCATCACAGATTCACTACTAACAACATGACTTCTCCCATGTCCTCAAGAACTAGACGAACTACTCACAAGACATCATATGGATCAAGATCAAAGATGATATGGTAATGGATAAAAATCTGAACATAAACAATAATCCAATGGTTCCACTCACAAGCATCAACTACAATAGTAATTAACACAGAGAAAGTTTCCCCTAATGAACTAAAGCAATATCCAACACAATTGTTATAGTGGGACGGAGTGGTGATGATGGTGCTAGTGGAGATGATGGTGTGGATGATGATGATGATGATCCCGATGAAGCCTATCTTGATGACGGTGTTGATGGCGATGGTCTCCCCTCTCCGTGAAGGAATTCCCCCGACAGAAATCTGTCTGCCAGAGAGATCTTTCTCTCTCGGTGTTTTCCGCCCCCGAGAGGCGGCGGAAATCTATCTGTGGTCGCTCCACTGGTGTTAGGGTTCCGTAGGGAAGATATAGGCGAAGGGGCAGAGTCAGAGGCCTAGCAGGTGGGCCAAACCCACCCTAGGCGCGGGGTCAAGTGGGCCCGCGCCTAGGGGGTGTGGGCCCCCTGAGGCCCCCCTTCGCTCCTCCTTCTGGCTTCCTTCGTCTTCTGGTAAAAAATATGTTTCTATATTTATCTAGTATTTTCTGATCTTCGCAAAATTGCACTGAAACGCCGTCTTTTCTATCAGAATCCAGACTCCGGCAGTCCATCCTCCAGGAATCATCCAACATGCATAAATATATGAAAATCCATAAGTCATACCTCATAATAAGACAAATATCAATGAATTTGAGGTAAATTATGATATAGAATGGTGATGCAAATTGGGCGTATCAACTCCCCCAAGCTTAGAATTCGCTTGTCCCCAAGCGAATACTGAGCTCAGTAAACATGTCCACAGGTTTATGGAATGAAGTGTCGATAAAAAGAATACGAACAAGAAGCATCACACTTACCATTGCACAACTCATAGAAGAAAGCAACTCACCATTATATAACTTAGCTTGCAACCAAGAATAGTAGTCACAATAGAGATGCATAAAGATAAATCATAATTGGAATTTGAAAACTTGTTCTTGTCAGAGAACACCTGGCAAACAGTTTTACAAAGGCCTTTTGTAGAAGTTTCAAAACAGGAGCACTCTTTACTTAAAAAGGTTTTTCACAAGTGAAGGCTTTCAAAGTAATACTCAATAGATAAGAGTTCTGTGCAAACAAGGAAGATCAAGAAGATGATTGAATAAATCACCATGTTTGAAACACAACAACTCAAGTGAAGGCTTTCAAAGTAATACTCAAGTGAAGGCTTTCAAAGGAATGTTTGAAACACAACAACTCAAATGTTTGCTAGAGATAGAGAGGAAGTAGGTTTACTGACTCAACTGGTAACTAGGAGAAAGGTCCCTTCTTAGAGGGTAGTAGGGATTACAAGTCATAAAGAGCTTCCAAAAGATTATGGTACTTACTATTTTTGAGCCCTCGTTGCCCCTATCATAAGCATCTTAAGATGATTAAGGTTAAAGTGAACAAAGATGGAGTATATGCTTGACGAAATATAAGTTGGCAATCTCATGTCCCTTGAATATGAGGGTCACTCCTCATTCATACTCAACTTTGGGTCCAGGTAAGTTCTTGTCATTATAAGTATTTGCATATCATTGAGAACTGCCAACGGGTACCCCTTGCACATAGTACAGGAGCTTTCCCAATAACCAAAATGACAAGGCAATTAGACAATGAGCATCTCAGCAATCTTTTTATTTACCATATGCATAGCTTTTTATTGAGGATGCTTCATAGATGACTCACTATGGCGATGCTGCAAGTTTCCACCATGATTAAGCATGGCTTAGGCTAGCGGCCCAGGAGTTTCTCTAACACATAATACAAACTCCATGGACTTACAAGTTCCCTCTTTATTTCACACCGTTGACATCCATAGACAAAAGAGCACGATATCAACTGTGTACAACAAGGTACAAGTGCAATGTTGAAAAAGTTCCCCGTGACAGCATAGTTCTTCTAATACCAACGTATAGATGCAAGAATATACAACTTCGATGTTCACATTGGTTAAAGTTTATTAGGGGAAAGTAAATAAAGTGTGCCATCAAGTTCGTGAGAGCTTTACTAAATAGTTATCACATAAAAATACTTTTTAATTCGAAAGGTAGATGAAGCTTGAGAATTTGCTTGGAATAGGAAAAGCTACTAGGTAGATATGGTGGACACAAGTGGCAAAAGTTTTGGTTTCAAAGGATTTTGGAAGCATGAGAAGTATGCCTTCTCAAAACAGGTTTTTGGCTAGCAAGGCTAGGTAGCAAGCAAGAGAGTCGAAAGAAACAAGCAAATATACAAGTAATAAATCCAAACATGCAATCTTACTTGAAGACACAAAAGAATCTTAAATAAATAATACTAAGCTTATGAGCCAACAAGAAAGAAAACAAATGATACAAAATACATGTAAGCTTTTTCTTTCTTTTTCTCTTTCATAGTAATGCTACTGACCAGAACTCGGTTTGACAAAACCAATTTAGATCCACTTGATGATCCCGAAGTGGTGTCAATATTGAACAAGAAGATCCATCATATAGTGGAGATTGCAAAATAAAAATAAGAAGTGCAAAAAGTAAAAGATGAGACTTCTCATTAATATTCCAATAAAGGCACTCACACCAAGGGATACATAGATAATCAACTAAGGGAGAGATACTCCACATGCAAACCGAACTATAAGATATCCTCTCTACCACAAATATGAATCCACTAAAAAGGTAA
The DNA here is from genome assembly GCA_916181665.1 of Avena sativa. Lineage (NCBI taxonomy): Eukaryota > Viridiplantae > Streptophyta > Magnoliopsida > Poales > Poaceae > Avena > Avena sativa. The sequence goes on from OV702299.1 coordinate 255,686,302, forward strand.
AACATAATAGGTAGTTGTGGTGATACCGCGGCACTCCCCAAGCTTGGGACAAGCCAAGGGAATGCCAAACCTGATGACGAATTACTCCCTTGGTGGTGTGGTTTCCTTGTCATCCTCAAACTTCCAAGGGAATGGTTCCCCATACAAAAAGGATGTCCTTGTCTCAGCAATCCTAAAACTAGTAGCAGAGCTAATGGGATTAAATCTAGCCTCATACTCACAGTTTTGGTTCTGTATGTCATAGAGCTGTTCTTGCAATTAATTGGTGGTCTGACGGAGTGAGAAGATCTCTTCTTGGAGCACAGCAACTTCTCCCTCGTGCTTGGTGATGAGTTCTGAACTTATCTTGTGAATAACATCCACTTCGCGTTCCGCCATCTTCTTGTACCTAAAAACTTCTTATTCCAGCTCTTCCATGCTATGATCCAGATTGCCTTCTCCTTTAGGGCCTTGAACTTCTTTCATCTGTACCTTCTCCTCCTTAAGGATCAACTCTTTGGGGTGAATCCTCAACTCATACATGTACGGGTTGAGGACACTCGCAGAGGAATCCTCCGTGGGTGGTCCCGAGGAAGACATTGAGGCTCCAAATCTGAGAATTTTCCTGACAGAAATAGATCGAAAATGAAAACACGACGAGAACATGATGCAAAACCTCGGGGAACCCGGGGGTTATATATTACGAAGATTCAATGCATAAGGAAAGTTTTTACATGGAAACGAAGCGGCGACGGAGTTCGGGGGAGTCAAATCCCCTCGAGGTGTGGCCAGCATCCATTTCCTCTTTAGTTTCGTCTCGTCAGTTCCCTTATGTATTAAAAACATCAAAAGGATAAAAAGATTGGAGTTTCACCGAACCTTCTGTTTTCACCACTTTTACCTATTCAAAGGTAAACTTTGCAGTTTCTGGTGTTCGGTTTTTGATAAATTCTTCTGGAGTCACCATTTGAATAACATCCACATCTTCATTATAAGAATCTCTAGAAATATAATGCTTTAATCTTTGACAATTACCCACTTGTATTGTGTCATCCTTCAGAGAAGAAATTTTGATGGCACCTGAACGGTACACTTCCTTGATAACAAAGGGTCCTTCCCATTTGGAGAGTAGTTTCTCTGCAAAAAATGTGAGACGAGACCTATACAAAAGAACTTTCTCACCCACATGGAACTCCCTTTTGATAATTCTCCTATCATGCCATCTTTTTACTTTTTCCTTAAAGAGCCTAGAATTTTTGTAAGCTTCACCTCTCCACTCATCTAGATTACTTAAGTCGAGCCGTCTTTTTTCACCAGCAAGTCTAAAGTCTCTATTCAACTCTTTCACTGCCCAATAAGCATTGTGTTCTAATTCTAAAGGCAAGTGACAAGCTTTCCCATAGACCATTTTGTAAGGAGACATCCCCATAGGATTTTTATAAGCAGTTCTATAAGCCCACAAAGCGTCATTCAACTTTTTAGCCCAATTTTTTGTAGACCTATTGACAGTCTTCTGCAAGATAGATTTAATTTCCCTATTGGAAAGTTCTACTTGCCCACTAGTTTGCGGGTGATAAGCTGAAGCTATTTTGTGGTTTACATCATACTTAGCGAGAGTTTTTCTAAAACCCCCATGAATAAAATGGGAGCCTCCATTAGTCATGAGATATCTAGGTACACCGAACATAGCAAAAATGACATCTTTGAGCATTTTCAAAGAGGTCTTACCATCAGCACTTCTTGTAGGTATGGCTTCTACCCACTTTGTAACATAGTCAACAGCAACAAGAATATGAGTATACCCTTTTGAAGGAGGAAAAGGCCCCATAAAGTCAAATCCCCAACAATAAAAAGGTTCAATAACAAGAGAATAATTCATAGGCATTTCATTGCATCTAGAGATGTTACCTACTCGTTGGCATTCATCACAGGATAAAATAAACTTCCTTGCCTCTTTAAAAATAGTAGGCTATAGCACCCCCCGGGATGAGGGTTAAACTAACCTTAGATCACCATCTAAGATAAGTTCAACTCCAAACACGGAAGATCAGAATATGATTCGGTAACATTTCAAAACACAGGGATTCAATAGCATATGTTTAAACTCTTATCATAGTAAGGTAGATCATAGACCCAACATTACATTACATAGCGAAAACAAATATGTTGTTCTACACAACAACTTAGCAAAAGGCCTAAGAGGCCATAAACAAAAGTGACGTCCATCCCATAGTCCTCATGCTGCTACCTGGGACCCCCAAGTACTCGTCGATGTCAATGTAGAAGCCACCTTCAGTCGCAACTAGCTCATCTGTAGAAAAACAACAACCACACAAGACGGAGTACGAGAAATGTACTCCGCAAGACTTAGATAAACTAGTATCTACATGCTCTGGATAGAAAGGCTTTCTCTGGATTTATTTTTGCGGAAAGCAATCTTTATTTGTAAACAAGAGAGAGAAGAGGCTTGTCTACTCAGAATCTTTTAAAAGGAATAAGATAGCGACTTCTTCATCTTGTTCATCACATCTTGATAACCACCAACTTCATCAGAACCTCGTATCTAGTATCACCCCCTCGACCCATAGGAAGCATCCTTAAGCACCCGTGGATCAACAAGTTTTATCATGGTTAAAGTTATCTATGATCTTAGAATATGGTCACCAAGCGTTCATAACCGTGAACACGGCTTTTCTAAAATATTTAACCCTGCAGGGGTGTACAACTTTAGCCACATGTACCAACCCACTCTTAATGCCAAATATTATTAACCCTCTTCCTTGGAAGGCCGGCAGAGGGTGGTTAACCACGACCTTTACCTTGCTTTCACCGAGACCATGAGTCACGCGATAGGTATGATTCCACCGTAATGGGTCAGATCCTGAAGCCGGTACTTAAAGATGTGAGGCAAGGTTGGTTTACAAGGGGCTCCATCGACCCCAAGCAACCCGGTCCATGTTTCCCTACCTGTTATGATGCACCTCCATCACCTCCTCGTTCGAAAACGTTTTCAATGCGTATGCCAAATGGAAAGCCCGAACTATGTGACTCATGGAATCTACTAGGCAAGTTAGTCAGTCGAGGGGTTCCCAAGCCCCTTGTGGTTGTACGCTCATCTCGGTTCCAAAGGCAAGAACTCAATTCCTAGTGGTGGCGAGCATGGGACTACAAAAACCACACCCAACGTGGCCTCCCATACAATCCTTAGCATGTTTAGTTATCTCCTTCTTAGATGTCACCATCTCCTACCTTTATAAATTCACCGGCATCTCTGATTCATCATTCAGACGGATCAGACATTGATACTATACATGGCTAAGCTGTCGGTCACAAAAGCTCTACCAACGCTCACATGCCGAACCTAGGTATGCTAGGAGCAGTGGATCAGGAGTATAAGGCTACAAAAGGGAAACAATGCATCAGATAGGTAACACTAGCTACTGACAAAAGACCACATTGGAATCATGTGCATCTTTGCGAGAAAGTAATATACTTTATAAAACATAGGTTCAGAATGAGTGGCTACGCTTGCCTTGTTCGTCAGTAGATAGGTATGGATCTTTGGTGTTGTTGACTTCAGCCTCGGGCTCGGATCCTATCGTGAAGAACCAATACCGGAAAGGAAAACGACAATCAAGACATGGCATAATGCAATGCACTATCACTATGGATGATATGACAAGTTAAATAGTGTTGAAATGAACCCTAGAACATGCTTGGTCATTTTAAACGGGGTCCGAGAGGTCCAAACCCTAGAACAGGGGATCCTCAAATCACCTGTGGTGTTCAATTAGTTCTTCTAATTAAACTTGTCATGAAAGTTTGTTGACCATGTATGATTATGTTTCTATTGCATAGCTCTTATTTTTTAGAACATTTTGGTATATTATTTGTATTTTTGTGATTTAAAATGAATTAGTTATGAATTTCTCCAATTTTAATTCATTTTAAATCATTTTTTAAATATTTAAATTAATTTCCAAATTGGGCCCACATGTCAGACTTTTATTAATTTCAGAAATGATTTACAAAAAGATTAAAACCCTGACAGACAGGGCCCACCTACCAGTATTTCTTATTTTCAGAAAACATTTAATTAAAACATAAATAGTTTGCTGCATCATGCTTATGTTAGGGGCCCTAATCCTAACTTTTCTCACCTAGGCAAAGGCATACCCAGCCACTGACTGCTAGGCCCAAGGCCACCTCAGTAGGCCATGCAAGCGCTGCATCAGCGCCACCTCACGCACGGCGGAGCCACCAGACGGTGGTCGTCGGCGATGAACCAGGGCACGCTTGGACACGCGAGAGGGGGCGTTCGAATCAGTTGAGCGAGGCAAACACGTGGGTGGCGGCGCCGCTAGGATTAGGTGATCGAAGCTAGGCCGGCGACGAGCGGCGGTGGTGGCTCTTGCAGATCAACGGTGCACGCCGACTACGAGAAGATAGCGAGCAAGCAGAGGGTGCCTTGAGCACCAGGGGCTCACCACGGAGCTCGTAAAAGGGTCCGGGAGGACAGACGAGGCGGGAATCGTCGGCGAAGCACGCGGAGGAGCTCGTTCGTGCCGAGGAAGAAGACGTCGATGGCGGCGATTCACAGCGTCCCCCTTCGATTCCTTCTGTAGGGAGATAGAGTGAAGCGAGGCGGAGCTCGAGGTTGTGACGGATGGGCGAAGGGAGGCCGGAGACGACGTCTAGCCGGGGGCCATGGCGACTAGGGTTCGGGCTTGCACGGTGAAGAGAGGGAGAGAGAGTGCGCGGGGGGAGGATAAGACCTAGTGAGAAAGAGGCGTGCGGGGCAGCTCCTTATCCTCGTTCGGAGCGGCGGCGAGGATCTTGACGCCGGCGAGCGGCGGCGTGGCGACACGCAGGAGCTTCCCGAGGTTGACGACGTTGATCGCATGGACAAACCGGTACCGGGCCTAGGTGGGCTTAACTGGGCCATTGGCTTGCGCATGCGAGCGGCATGGAGAGGGGAGGAGAGATGGGCCGGCCTGGGTAGGGTATATATTTAGGTTTTTATTCCATAATTCCTTTTCTTTTTCCGTTTTCTGTTTTCTCTTTTGTAATTTCATTTGAATTCTGTTTTGAATAATTCAAAAATACTAGCGACTTTGGTAAAATATATAAAATATTCAGGGCCCTTGTAAACCATTTGGGCTCCATTATTTTGTAGTTTTCAAAATTCGAACACCATTTGAATGTAGTCTCAAAGAGAGGGGAGGTTTAGGGTTTTAGGGTTTTTGGTACTTGTGTTTTGGTTCACACACTTGATCACATGCAAACATTTTATTGAGTTTAACAGATGCATGCAATGCTTAAGTACTAATTACATATATTACAAACTTGGCCTGTTACAGCTCTACCCCCTTACAAGAATCTCGACCCGAGATTCCTATGTTTTAGAAAAGAAGGCAGGGTAATCAGATCATAGACGATCTTCTTGTTCCCAGGTTGCTTCATCCTCAGAGTGATGAGACCACTGAACTTTTAGGAACTTGATGTTTTGACAACGAGTCTTGCGCTTGGTTTCATCAAGGATACAAATAGGATACTCACGATAAGTCAGATCCTTCTGGATATCAAGAGTTTGGTGATCAACACCACGGACAGGATCTTTGAAGCAATACTTGAGTTGAGACACATGAAAGACGTCATGCACCTCAGGGAAGTTGGCAGGTAACTCCAATTGATATGCAAGTTTACCTAGCTTGGAAAGAACGAGAAAAGGACCAGCATAGCGAGGAGCTAGTTTGCCTTTGATGCCGAAACAATGGACACCCTTTAAAGGAGTGACTCGAAGATAAGCTTGATCACCAACTTCATATTCAACATGTTGATGGTGACTATCATGATAGCTTTTCTAGCGAGACTGAGCAGTTTTCAAATGATCTCGAATGATACGAACTTGATCTTCTTCTTCCTGGGTCATATCCGGACCAAAGAACTTTCTTTCGCCGATTTCTGACCAGTTCAAAGGAGTGCGACAGGTTCTTCTATATAAGAATTGGAAAGGTGCCATACCAATATTGGACTGGTAGCTATTGTTGTAGGAGAACTCAGCAAAAGGAAGACATTTCTCCCAGTCCTTACCAAAAGATATGACACACGCTCTTAGCATGTCTTCAAGGATTTGATTCACTCTTTTGGTCTGGCCACCAGTACTAGGGTGATAAGTTGTACTGAAGGACATACGCGTTCCCATAGCTTGTTGGAAACTTGCCCAGAACCTTGAGGTGAACAAACTCCCTCGGTCAGAGACCATTTTCTTCGGTACCCCATGAAGGACAACTATTCGTGAGATATACAGATCAGCCAATTGATTAGCATTAATGCTCTCACGAACAGGTAGGAAGTGAGCAACCTTGGATAGATAGTCAACGATTACCTAGATGGCATCATTTCCTTTCCGAGTCTTAGGAAGACCAGTAATGAAATCCATACCAACTTCATCCCATTTCCATTCAGGGATTCTATGTGGTTGCAGGAAACCAGCAGGTATCTGAATTTCAGCCTTGACACGACGACAAACGTCACATTCAGCAACAAAACGAGTAATATCCTTCTTCATACCGGACCACCAGAATCTTTGACGAAGATCCCGGTACATCTTGGTACCTCTAGGGTGGATAGAAAGAAGTGATTCATGAGCTTCGGTAAGAATTATCTGTTTCAAGTCCTTTCCATTTGGTACTACCAAAGGTGTACCAAAATATAGTACACCTTCATCGTTAATAGAGAAACATTTAGCAACTCCGCTAGGAATGTTCTCTTTAATAGAGTCCATCTCAGGATCTTGCCTTTGAGTAGCTTTGATCTGATCCTCTAGAGAAGACTTGACTTCAAGAGTAGAAAGGAATCCACGAGGAACTAGTTCAAGATTCAATCGAGCAAATTCCTCATGAAGAGAAGGTTGAGCCTGTTTGATCATCAGGGTGTTGCAATAAGATTTACGGCTCAGCGCATCAGCAATAACATTGGCTTTGCCAGGTTGATAGTTGAGACCAAAATCATAGTCTTTGATGAGTTCCAACCATCTTCTTTGCCTGAGATTCAGATCAGGTTGTGTGAATAGATACTTCAGACTCTGATGATCCGAGTATAACTTGCAATGACTACCAAGAAGTTAATGTCACCATTGCTGAAGAGCATGAACAACAGCTGCAAGCTCAATATCATGAGTTGTGTAGTTGTTCTCATGTGGTTTTAGCTGACCGGAGGCATAAGCCACCACATGCCCATCTTGCATTAACACACATCCGAGACCTTGGTGAGAAGCATCGCAGAAGACTACAAAGTCTTTACTAGTGTCTGGAAGAACTAGCACCGGAGCTATTGTTAACTTGGTTTTAAACATCTGGAAGCTTTCTTTAGCCTTATCAGACCATTCAAACTTCTTATCCTTCTTAAGAAGATCAGTCATTGGCTTTGCAATTCTAGAGAAGTTCTCGATGAATCGACAGTAATAACCAGCCATCCCGAGAAAACTTCGGACATCCTTGACGGTTTTAGGATACTCCCATTCGAGGATAGTTTGGACCCTATCGGGGATAACAGCAACCCCTTGGGCGGAAACAACATGACCAAGGAATACGAGCTCTTGTAACCATAACTCACATTTGGAAAACTTGGCATAGAGACGATGTTCTCAAAGTTTTGTCAACACCAAACGAAAATGTTCGGTGTGCTCTTCTTTAGTCTTGGAATAGACCAGAATATCATCGATGTAGACCACGACGAACTTGTCAAGATACTCCATGAAAACAGAGTTCATAAGCCGCATGAAAGTGGCTAGAGCATTGGTAAGACCAAAGGACATGACTGTATACTCGTAAAGACCATAACGAGTGGTGAAAGCAGTCTTTGGAATATCTTCCTTATGGATCTTTATCTGGTGATACCCTGACCTCAAATCCATTTTGGAAAAGATAGTGGCACCACTTAACTGATCAAAGAGATCGTTGATCCTAGGGAGAGGATACTTGTTTTTGATAGTCACAGCATTGAGTGGGCGATAATCCACAACCAGACGTGGTATATTGGTATCCCGCTTCTTAACAAAGATGGTAGGACATCCCCAAGAAGATGTGCTAGGCTCAATGTATCCTTTTCCTTATAACTCCTCTAATTGCTTCTTCTACTCCACAAGCTCATTAGGAGGCATACGGTAGGGTCTTTTGGAAACATGAGCAGTTCCAGGAACTAACTCTATGACAAACTCCACACTTCGATCAGGTGGCATGCCAGGCAACTCCTTAGGAAAGACATCTGGGAATTCATAGACCACGGAAACATCTTGAATCTCTAATGGAGGTAGAACTTCAAGAGCATACAACTCTGCTTCAGGAATAGATACAGCTGAAGGAGATAGTGAACCTACGGTCCAATACTTGACTGTTGTGCCAGCAGGACTAGTCAGAATCACAGATTTGGTTGTCCAATCGAGGATAGCTTGGTAACGGGTCAACTAGTCCATGCCCAGAATGATGTCAATGTCAGTTGACTTGAGGGCAATAAGGGAGGTGGGGAGAAGTTGAAATGAAACTTCGATTAGATTCCCATGACTAACCATGGTGGAACACCGCCTAGAACCAGGAGATTGAACTAGCAGAGGAACAGACAACCCCTCAAAAGTTATCCCATGCATTTGAGCAAAAGCTTGTGACAGGAATGAATGCGATGCTCTAGAATTAAACAAAACTTTAGCTGGAATTTGATTGATACGAAGCGTACCCATAATGACGCTTGGATCTTCCTGAGTCTTCTCAACAGAGATATGGTTCAGGCGACCTCTTCCAGCACCTAGATACTTATCATTCTTCTTTGGTGGTGGTGCCTTCTCAACAGAATTCTTTTGAGGACACTCATTTGCATAGTGGCCAGGCTGGCGACAGTTGAAACAAATAAAACCTGATGCATTGCCATCATGAGGATAATTTGATCCACCAGCATCGTTTGGAGTAGCATTCGGACGGGGAGCATATCCAAAAGAACTTGAGGTGTAAGGGGCACGTGGCATAGCACTATAAGGCACGAAGACACGACGCTTCTTATTGCTAGAACCAGCCTTGTTGTACCCCTCCTGAGGACGCTTACGAGTTTCTTTGTGCTCCACTTTTCCACTCTCGGCCTTCATAGCCTTGTTAACAAGACCTTGGAAGTTACCAAAGTCCATGAGGTGGATATCACGGCGAACCTCGGGATCCAGTCCCTTGCGTAACAGAGCTTGATTCTTAGCATCAGTGGAGACCTCTTCAGTCGCATAGCAGGCAAGATGATTGAAGTGGCGCTGGTAATCACACACGGAACCAGTGCCCTGCTTCAGCTTGAGGAACTCCTCCCTCTTCTGATCCGTCAGACCCTCTGGAATATGATAAGATCGGAAGGCTTCAGTGAACTCTTGCCATGTAACAACATGTTGAGCTTCTTGCATAGCCAAGAAATTTTCCCACTAGGAGTTAGCTGCTCCCTCCAGATGATAGGCAGCAAAAGTCACCCAATCAGCTTGAGCAACACGACCAACCTAGAGTTTGCGCTCCATGGTGCGAATCCAGTAGTCCGCATGAAGTTGCTCAGTGGAATAGCTAAAAACTGGCGGAGTGAGACGTGTGAAGTCCTTGATACCAACTTGATTGTTCTGGCATTCAGCAGTGTTGCGCTCAATCCTTTCAAGGAGCCTCATGTTGTCAGCACGGTTGGTTTTGTACATGGCCATGAGTTGAACCATGGACGGTGGTGGAGGAAGGTTGGAAGATTCACCCTCATTTGCGGCACCTCGAGCATGAGCATGGGTACGGGCACGGGAGGTGTCACCCATCCTGCAAGAACAAAAGAGTTAGACAAGGGATTCAAAGGAACATGACGGAAAGATGAACAAAGAGAACTTGATATGAACGTATCATCTTATCAAGAATGGTAGTATCAAAGCATACTAATGTATACACTAACCAGCTGACTTACAAACCATGAGAATGGAATGCTAAGATGTTACACACCAAGCAGAACTGAGATATCTTGGAACTCTGAGAATAGCAACCAAGTATGGAGTACTTTAGAAAAACAACCCCAAAACCACGATCCTTAGAGTTTTGAGATATGAGATAAGGAATGAAAACCTTTTCAAACCAAATAGGGTAAGAAGAACTCCAGCATCAGAAACACACCAGATAAGGAGTAAAAAGGATCCTAGTCAGAGTTTCTACAAATAATTTTTAACTTTCAAGTATTTTTGTCAACTTCTAGAGTCAACATCGACCAATAAAAGTGTTTCCTACAGGTAGTCCTGCTCTGATACCAAAACCTGTAGCACCCCCCAGGATTAGGGTTAAACTAACCTCAGATCACCATCTAAGATAAGTTCAACTCCAAACACGGAGGATCACAGTATGATTCGGTAACATTACAGAACACAGGGATTCAACAACATAAGTTTAAACTCTTATCAGAGTAAGGTATTAGAGTTATTACAAACCAGAGGTCATACACCCAACATTACATTACACAGTGAAAGCAAATATGTTGTTCTACACAACAACTTAGCAAAAGGCCTAGGAGGCCATAAACAAAAGTGACGTCCATCCCATAGTCCTCAGGCTGCTACCTGGGACCCCCAACTACTCGTTGATGTCAAAGTAGAAGACACCTTCAGTCGCAACTAGCTCATGTGTAGAAAAACAACAACGACGCAAGGCTTAGTACGAGAATGTACTCCGCAAGACTTAGATAACCTAGTACTTACATGCTCTAGATAGAAAGGCTTTCTCTGGATTTATTTTTGCGGAAAGCAATCTTTATTTGTAAACAAGAGAGAGAAGAGGCTCGTCTACTCAGAATCTTTTAAAAGGGATAAGATAGCGATTTCTTTATCTTGTTCATCACATCTTGATAACCACCAGCTTCATCAGAACCTCCTATCTAGGATCACCCCCTCTACCCAGAGGAAGCATCCTTAAACACACGTGGATCAACAAGTTTTATCATGGTTAAAGTTATCTATGATCTTAGAATTTGGTCACCAAGCGTTCATAACCGTGAACATGGCTTTTCGAAAAGATTTAACCCTGCAGGGGTGTACAACTTTACCCACACGTACCAACCGACTCTTAATGCCAAATATTATTAGCCCTCTTCCTTGGAAGGCCGACAGAGGGTGGTTGACCATGACCTTTACCTTGCTTTCACCGAGACCATGAATCACGCAATAAGTATGATTCCACCGTAATGGGTCAAATCCCGAAGCCGGTACTTAAAGATGTGAGGTGAGGTTGGTTCACCAGGGGCTCCATCCACCACAAGCAACCCGGTCCATGTTTCCCTACCTGTTATGATGCACCTCCATCACGTCCTCGTTCGAAAATGTTTTCAATGTGTATGCCAAATGGAAAGCCCGAACTATGTGACTCATGGAATCTACTAGGCAAGTTAGTCAGCCGAGGGGTTCCCAAGCCCCGTGTGGTTGTGCGCTCATCTCGGTTCCAAAGGCAAGAACTTTGTTCCTAGTGGTGGCGAGCATGGGACTACAAAAACCACACCCAACGTGGCCTCCCATACAAGCCTTAGCATGTTTAGTTATCTCCTTCTTAGATGTCACCATCTCCTACCTTTCTACATTCACCAGCATCTCCGATTCATCATTCAGACGGATCAGACATTGATACTATGCATGGCTAAGCTGTCGGTGGCAAAAGCTCTAACAACGCTCCCATGCCGAACCTAGGTATGCTAGGAGCAGTGGATCAGGAGTATAAGGCTACAAAAGGGAAACGGTGCAAAAGATAGGCAACACTAGCTACTAACAAAATACCACATTGGAATCATGTGCATCATAGCGAGAAAGTAATATACTTTATAAAACATAGGTTCAGAATGAGAGGCTACGCTTGCCTTGTCCGTTAGTAGACAGGTTTGGATCTTCGGTGTTGTTGACTTCAGCCTCGGGCTCGGATCCTATCATGAAGAACCAATACCGGAAAGGAAAACGACAATCAAGACATGGCATAATGCAATGCGCAATCAATATGGATGATATGACAAGTTAAATAGTGTTGAAATGAACCCTATAACATGCTTGGTCATTTTAAACGGGGTCCGAGAGCTCCAAACCCTATAACAGGGGATCCTCGAAATCACCTATGGGGTTCAATTAGTTCTTATTGTCATGAAAGTTGGTTAACCATGTATGATTATGTTTCTATTGCAAAGCTCTTATTTTTCTAAACATTTTGGTATATTATTTGTATTTTTCTGATTTAAAATGAATTAGTTATGAATTTCTCCAATTTTAATTCATTTTAAATCATTTTTGAAATATTTAAATTAATTTCCAAATAGGGCCCACATGTTAGACTTGTATTAATTCAGAAATAATTTACAAAAAGATTAAAACCCTGACAGACAGGACCCACCTGCCAGTATTTCTTATTTTCAGAAAACATTTAATTAAAACAGAAATAGTTTACTGCATCATGCTGACATCAGGGGCCCTAACCCTAAATTTTCTCACTCAGGCAGAGGCCAGACCCAGCCACTGACTGCTAGGCCCAAGGCCACCTCAATTAGCCATGCAAGCGTTGCGTCAGCGCCACCTCACGCACGGCGGAGCCACCAGACGGTGGTCACCGGCGGCGAACCAAGGCACGCCTGGACACGTGATAGGGGGCGTTAGAATTAGTTGAGCGAGGCGAACACGTGGGTGGCGGCGCTGCTGGGATTAGGTCATCGGAGCTAGGCCGGCGATGAACAGCGTCGGTGGCACTTGTAGATCGACGACGCGTGATGTCTACGAGAAGCTAGCGGGCAAGAAGAGGGTGCCTTGTGCACCAGGGGCTCACCACATAGCTCGTAGAAGGGTCAGGGTGTACAGGCGAGGCGGGAATCATCAACGAAGCGCGCGGAGGATCTCGTCGGTGCCGAGGAAGAATACGTCGATGTCGGTGATTCACGGCGCCTCTCTTCGATTACTTCTGCAGGGAGATAGAGTGAAGCGAGGCGGAACTCGAGGTGGTGTCGTATGGGCGAAGGGAGGCCGGAGACGTTGGCTAGCCGGCTTGCCATGGCAGCTAGGGTTCAGGCTTGCGCGGTGTAGAGAGGGAGAGAGAGTGCGCGAGGGGGAGGATAAGATCTGGGGAGGAAGAGGCGTGCGGGGCATCTCCTTATCCTCGTCCGGAGCGGCAGCGAGGAGCTTGACGCCGGCGAGCGGCGGCGCGGCGACATGCAGGAGCTTCCCGAGGTTGACGACGCTGATAGCATGGACAAACCGGGGACTAGGTGGGCTTAACTGGGCCCTTGGCTTGCGCATGCGAGTGGCAGGGAGAGGGGAGGAGAGATGGTCCGCCCTGGGTAGGGTTTAGATTTAGGTCTTTATTCCAGAATTCCTTTTCTTTTTCTGTTTTCTGTTTTCTCTTTTGTAATTTCATTTGAATTCTGTTTTGAATAATTCAAAAATACTAGAGACTTTGGTAAAATATATAAAATATTCAGGGCCCTTGTAAACCATTTGGGCTCCATTATTTTGTAGTTTTCAAAATTCGAACACCATTTGAATGTAGTTTCAAAGAGAGGGGAGGTTTAGGGTTTTAGGGTTTTTTGTACTTGTGTTTTGGTTCACACACTTGATCACATGCAAACATTTTATTGACTTTAACAGATGCATGCAATGCTTAAGTACTAATTACATATATTACAAACTTGGGCTGTTACAGAGGTCAATAAAATCCATATTGTAAAACCTTCTGTGCAGTCCTATCCCCAGCATGTTGTCCTCCATAAGCACTGCCATGACATTTTCTCAATATCTCTTGATGTTCAAATTCTGGAACACATCTTCTCATAATGCCATCTACTCCTTCCTTATATAGGTGTGGGTCATCCCAAAAGTAATGCCTTAGATCATAGAAGAATTTCCTTCTTTGCTAGGCTGTAAAGGTTGGAGCCAAATACTTGGAAACAATAAAGTTAGCATAATCAGCATACCAAGGATTCTCATGTGGACTTACCCTTATTGTAGCTAACTGCTCATTTGGAAAATTATCATTAACAGGCAAAGGGTCAAAAGAAATGTTTCCCAAATGAGATAAATTATTAGGAACAGGATAATAAGCACCTTTCCTATCCATAATATGCAGATTAAACACTTGCAAAAGCAACACCCACCTTATAAGCCTAGGCTTAGCGTCCTTCTTTTTCATAAGGTACTTAATAGCTGCATGGTTAGTATGAATAATAACCTTAGAATCAACAATATAAGGTCTAAACTTATCACAAGCAAACATTACAGCTAAGAACTCTTTTTCAGTAGTAGCATAATTCTTTTGAGCAGCCTCTAGAGTCTTGCTAGCATAATGAATAACATTCAGCTTCTTTTCAACACGTTGTCCAAGGACAGCACCCACAACAAATTCACTAGCATCACATATGATTTCAAAAGGTAAACTCCAATCAGGTGGTTGGACTATAGGAGCAGTTGTTAAAGCTTTCTTTAAAGTTTCAAAAGCTTCCCTACAAACATCATAAAAAACAAAAGGTACATATTTTTGCAGAAGATTAGTAAGGGGCTTTGAAATTTTGGAGAAATCTTTAATAAATCTCCTATAGAAACCAGCATGACCAAGGATACTACGAATACCTTTGATATCCCTAGGACAAGGCATCTTCTCAATTGCTTCAATTTTGGCTCTCTCAACTTCAATACCTCTTTCAGAGATCTTATGTCGAAGAACAATTCCTTCATTAACCATGAAATGACATTTCTCCCAGTTAGGAACAATGTTGGTTTCTTCACATCTCTGCAAAACTTGATCAAGGTTGTGCAAACAGTTATCAAAAGAAGTTCCATAGATGGAAAAATCGTCCATGAAAACCTCCACAATTTCTTCACAAAAACCATGAAAGATAGCAGACATACATCTCTGAAAGGTAGCAGGAGCATTACATAAACCAAAAGGCATATGCCTATAAGCATAAGTACCATAAGGAAATGTGAAAGTGGTTTTCTCTTGTTCATGTTCTTTCACGGCGATTTGAGAAAACCTAGAATAACCATCAAGAAAGCAAAAGTGAGACTTTTTGGACAGCCTCTCAAGCATTTGACCAATAAAGGGCAAAGGATAATGATCTTTTGTCACATCCCAAGATTTTCCAAATCTTGTAATGTGAAAATAAATGAATAAAATAAAACTTTGTTTGATTTTCAAGGCCAGAAGAAACTTTTTGAATTCAATTGGGACTTCAAACCAGTTGGATCAAATAAAATCCTAAAGGGATTTATAAAGATAAACATTTAATAAAGGCAAATAAAATGTTTTGGAATTACTATTTTGGATCTTTAAAATAAAAAGATTTGGTTTTCAAAAGCAAAGATAGATTTATAAATAAAGATTATATTTTAAAAGAGCCAAATTAATTTTGGCCAAGCTTTTATAATAAAATATTTTGCTTTGATAAAATGAGTAAAGGTTTATTTAAATAAAATGATAAGGATGTAATATCCAAATTTTATTTAAGTAAAGGCTTTTCCCATTTTAAATGAACAGTAAAACTTATTTATTTATTTTAAATAAGTTTTCCAAGTATTTTATTACTACTTTGAAATCTTTTTATAAAAGGTTTTGGTTTTCAAAATGAAAAGAAATATTTTAAATAAAGATTATTTTATAAAGCCAAATTAAACCTTGGCCAAGACTTTGAAACAAAAGGTTTTGCTTTGATTAAAAATAGTAGAGGTTTATTTAAAATCAAAAGGATTTAAATATCCAAGTTTTATTAATAAAGGTTTTACTATTTTCAAAACATCAAAACTTATTTATTCTTTTAAAATAAGTTTTCCAAGTATTTTGTATTCTCAAATAAAACAAGTGTTTTGGTTTTATTTTAGATTTTCAAATTAAAGTTTTTAATAAAACAAATCCTATATGGATTATTAACTAAGGTCCATTTTATTTAATTATTAATGGAACCTAAAATAAAAGGTTATTTTGTTTTAAACAAGTTTTCCAAATACTCTTTTATTTTCAATTAAAACCTACTGATTTGGTTTTGAAATATTTGGTTTTCAAATGGAGATTTTATTAATTAAATCAAACCCTATTTTATTAAATAACTAAAGATCCATTTTATTTAATGAATGGATCCTAAAAATGAATAAAAATATTATTTTGAGATTTGGTTTATGTTAATAAACAGAACCAAAAACTTATTACAAATGTTTGAATTGTTTGAATGGTTTGAATTGGTTTGTGTGTTTGAATAATTGATTGAAATCCAAAACAGAAATTAGATTTAGAAAAAGCAAAATGTTTCAGGCAGAAAAAAAATAGTGCAAAGGACCCAGCCCAATAAGGCCCAGCAAACCAGCCCAGTTCTCTTCCAGAAATAAAACAATTCACACCTAGATTCTGACCCGCAATGACAATGACCAGTGGACCCTCCCCTCATTTCCTTTCCCACTGACCGGTGGACCCCACCTCTCTCTCTCACGAGCGAACCGTTTTTCTTTACTGCGGACAGAACCCACGCAGTCGATGACAGCCTGGACCCACTCCTCCTCTCTCCCTCTCGCTGACGCCGGCCCCCACTGCCACCTCACCATCTTCTCCACCCACGCGAGGACCGCGCCCTCCCCCGGCCGTTTCCTGCCGTTAACTCCTCGGAGTAAATTGCCGGTAAATGCTCGACGATTAATCCCCATGACCACGCCAGTTAAATCACCTCCCTCTCCTCTTCATTTCCCCTCAAACCCCGCTGCCAGAAAGCCACCAGGCTGCCTCCATTTCTCTCTGTACCCCCGCTGCTCCGACGACCCTTCTCGTCGATTCCGGCCAAGACTCGCCGCCCCTTGCCTCCTCGACCATGCTCTCGTGATCCCCACCTCCTGGCGATCATCCCCGTAGCGCCAGCTTGCCCCCGAGCGCCCCAGAGCATCGGCTTTGACAAGCTCTGACAGCGCCGCCGTCTGCCTCGTCTCCGGCGACTTCCTTGGTAATGTTCTGCCCGCCCCTCTTCTTTTCGATGATGCACCTAAGACCAGTGACTTCTTCCGCAACTAATGCCATCGTTTTCGTGTCCTAGCTCACACCGTAGCGTCGCCTCCGTCGTCGACTGTGAGCAACCGCCGTCTGTCTCGTCTCCGACGAACAATTCCCGCAACACCAACGCGCCCCTCGACAAGCAGAAGGCACATTGAGCTTCCCCACGCCACGGCGAACTCGGTGAGCATCTCCTTTCCCTCTCTTGCTTCCTGCATCGCCGGCAACGCCACCGCCAGTCGCTCCGCCGCCAGCGCCGCTGCTTAGTGGTCAAACGCGTAGCGATCGTAGGATCTTAATCGTAGCGTTGTAATAGAACATGAACGAAAGGGTATCTTTTGATCTGCACCGTGTGTAGCCACTTAGATCTGACGGTCCAGGAAGGTTGATCCGTGCGAACCGGTACGGGCGAATAAGAATATGACACGTGGCTCTGCTCATTTGATTTAAAACAGAATTGATCTAATTGATGTTCAGTTTTGTAAAATCCATAACTTTCAAACCACACGTCCAAATTTTGCAAACTTTATGTCGTTGGATTCAGGAGAACAAGACCTAACCAACCCTGCCCTTGGTTTAGCAAATAGTATCTGTTAGTTTGTTTGTTTTTGCAGATTCTTTTGTGAGCTTGTTTAGATTAGAAAAATTGTTTAAAAATGTTTTTAGGGTTAAAACCTTTGCAAAATGGTTTGTTGTAAACTCACTGACCCTAGGAACCAACCCATGATTTGGAAAATGAATTTGGAAAAGTTTAGAATGGATTAATTAGTTTAGTTCATTTCTAGCTAAAACTATTGTTTTGTTTATGAAAAATGGTTTTGAGTAAAACTTTGGAGAAAATGTTTTGGACCAAACCTACTAACATTGGGAACCACTTTGTGGATTCAAAAATGAATTTGGTGAAACAAAATAATGTTTCTTTGATTTAAAACCATTTCTAGTCAAATAGAAATGTGGTTATTTTATTAAAAATGATTTTGGAAGAAAACCTTTAGAAAATGTTTTTCTTTTAAACTCTCTGACCCCAAAATACCAAGTTTTGTGATTTGAAAACATATTGGGTGAACCCTATAGGCTAATGCCTTAGTAAAAATATTTCTACACCACATAAAATGATACTTTGTTTTGAAAATGGTTTTATAGTGAAACCTTTTGCAAATGATTTGCCACTTGACAAAATGACCATTAGATGTACCCAAATGTCTATGACCCACTAGGAACCACTTTTTCAAACAAAGCAAAGCTTGGCATGCTTTCATGCATTACTTTGACTTTGTCATTTTGTGTGTTGTTTTGCTTGATTGGTAGATTGAAATATTGTTTGCTTGATTGAATTGTAGTGACTTGAAGTGTGTGAACATTGCAAAGATCAAGGAGTGAACTTATACCCTCTACCAAAAAGGCAAGTGATGCTTCATACTTTGTCCCATTATTTTCACTATGCATTAGTGATTTTGCTAAGTAAAACTTGCATGGATTTTATTTTGCTAAGTATAGACCTTGCTATAGGAAAACCTAGTAGATGAAACCTTAGTGGAAATCTTCCTAAGTTAAGATTCCTATTACTATCAAGCTTAGCCTAGCTAATGGAAAACATGGGTGGAATATATATTCACACTATGGAAAAATATTCTAAGTCTGAGGACTTGTGTTTTGTTTAATAAAACAACTAAGTTAATGAATCACCTGGGTGGAATGGGATTGCTTGGTGCTTTTTGGTTGAGTGGTTCACAAGGCCCATGTTTATGGTTGACCTTGTGTATCTCACTTGATGATGGCCACCCAGGAACAAAGAGATTTAAGATGTCAAATGTTGAGAACCTTCAAGTGCAACCACTTGGCAATATGGGCTTTGCCATGATCATATAGGTTGCAAGAACTTAGCCAAATGGACAGTGGGTGGTAGTGTTTGATAGGTGGGAACGCGTCCATGTTGGTCTAAGGGAAGGCTTCTGAAAGATCTTGTCTTGGGAAACCAAGTCTTGTGGGGAAAGTGCACCACCTCTGCAGAGTGTAAAACCTAAGTACTTAGCCATGTACCTGGTAAAGGACAATTTGAGCATCAAGACATGGAAGCAATCAAGAATCTCATCATTCAAATTTCTAAGTTAAAATCTTGTGGATTGAACAAGGGTTGTTTGAAATCTTCAATCTTTGATTGAGAGATGCCTTGTAAAGGATCTTCAATCTTTGATTGAGGAAAATGATTTTGTCAAAGCAAAAACTTAGTATTTTCAAATGTTAAGGAAAAATCTATTTTGATCAATGCAATCCTCAACTCCACTTAGCCAAATGCATATAGATGTTAGACTCCACTATACTACCATAGTATCACTTGCCAATACAATTCAAATGTATTGACCCTTGTGGCTGTAACTTATTATGTTGCAGGTTTGATTGTTTTAGAGAAGATTGATTGTTTAGTATTACAAAGTCTACAACCAACATGTCTGCCTGTGGCACTTTGAAGATGAAGGACCCCATGACTATAGTTATTCCGCTGCAATGTAATGTAATAGCCAAATGAGCTATGTATGATGTAATAAAATTATGTTATTCCTGGTTATAAAGTTGTATTATGACCTTTGTTTCTTGATATTACATCTTAACTGTGGATGATAGCTATTGATCCAGGGACTAGCATTGTAAACACAGGGGGCTCTACCATATAAAAGGTTGGGGACCCTATAAGATGGTATCAGAGCATTGTGTTGCCTGTAGGATTTGTAACCCTAGGATTGGACAAAAACCCTTAGAAAAAAATAGGAGTTGTATTTGTTCCAAAACTTATTTACAAACAATCTTGTAAACTCTTTCCTCAACCATTTTGGTTTCAACTCTACATCTCTTCTACTTCAACTTGATGGAAAAACCTACCCCATGGCCAAAGACCATACCATGTGCAAAGGACTTCTTCAACACTTTCAACTCTAATGACTTCAACATCTTCAGCATATTCACCAAGGACTTCCAACTTGGATATCACTAAAGACTACAAGTGAGACAAGAAATGTTACCCAAGACTTGAAGACTAAGGAAAAACAACTTAGAAGGAACCATGATCACCTTTGAAGTTTTGTGACCAAGAATTTTTCCAAGGAAACCATGATCTCATGAATCAACCAAGAAGGAAGGAAAGATCTCCAGTGAACCATATAGATGGACCACCATATTATAGTTAAGTCTAACACACCAACTTATGTGGTGTAACAAAAATATTTTTGGTTGCCTAAAAATATGCTTGAAACTTTGTTGTTTGAGTGAATGGTTTGGTTTGTGATTGCTTGCACATTGCTTGTGTGAATTGTGTTGTGTGTGATTAGAACTATTTCCTTAGGAATCTTTTGCCTACTCTAATCCCAATCCAACCCAAACAGATGACTACTTCAAGAGACTCCAACATCAAGGTTGATGACACCAACACCAACCAAGAGGCTAGCATGAAAGAGCTTATAGCAACCCAAAACCAGTTGAGCCAAGAGACAACTCAACTTTTAGCCAACAACAATGGATTAGACCCAGCCATACAAAGGATTTTGAAACTTCAATCCCAATTGATGCAAGGATTGGTTACTCAAATAATCAACATGGGAGACAACTCTTCCCAAGGAGTTTGTGACAACAAGGATGACAAAGATGTTATTCTAGAAGGAACCCAAGCTAGCAATATTTGTGAAGACAAGGAGCATGCATCCAGGGAACATGAAGATCAATGCCCCAAGAAGAGAGAAAGATCTCCCACTCATGAAGATCATGAACTAGAAGAACTCCTAGCTTTGGAGAGACCCAAAAAGAAGAAGAAGGACATAAGCCAGTTGAAGTGTTACAATTGCAAAGAGCTAGGACATTATGCAAGCAACTGTCCAGAAAAGATGAAGAACAAGTTGAACAAGCCTATGAAGGATCTCAACCTTGACCCATGAGTCAAGTATGGAAATAAAGGACACTATGCAGATGTTTGCCCAGAGAAGTTTCCCCAGGATCCCAAGAAGGCCAACATATAGTTTAGTTGGAAAATTCTTAAGGGTGGTAGTACCCTAGTTGTTTTGAACCTGCTTGTAACCCTAACCTTCCGAAATCTCGGGGCGAGATTTATTTTAAGGGTGGTAGCCTGTCACATCCCAAGATTTTCCAAATCTTGTAATGTGAAAATAAATGAATAAAATAAAACTTTGTTTGATTTTCAAGGCCAGAAGAAACTTTTTGAATTCAATTGGGACTTCAAACCAGTTGGATCAAATAAAATCCTAAAGAGATTTATAAAGATAAACATTTAATAAAGGCAAATAAAATGTTTTGGAATTACTATTTTGGATCTTTAAAATAAAAAGATTTGGTTTTCAAAAGCAAAGATAGATTTATAAATAAATATTATATTTTAAAAGAGCCAAATTAATTTTGGCCAAGCTTTTATAATAAAATATTTTGCTTTGATAAAATGAGTAAAGGTTTATTTAAATAAAATGATAAGGATGTAATATCCAAATTTTATTTAAGTAAAGGCTTTTGCCATTTGAAATGAACACTAAAACTTATTTATTTATTTTAAATAAGTTTTCCAAGTATTTTATTACTACTTTGAAATCTTTTTATAAAAGGTTTTGGTTTTCAAAATGAAAAGAAATATTTTAAATAAAGATTATTTTATAAAGCCAAATTAGACCTTGGCCAAGACTTTGAAACAAAAGGTTTTGATTTGATTAAAAATAGTAGAGGTTTATTTAAAATCAAAAGGATTTAAATATCCAAGTTTTATTAATAAAGGTTTTACTATTTTCAAAACATCAAAACTTATTTATTCTTTTAAAATAAGTTTTCCAAGTATTTTGTATTCTCAAATAAAACAAGTGTTTTGGTTTTATTTTAGATTTACAAATTAAAGTTTTTAATAAAACAAATCCTATATGGATTATTAACTAAGGTCCATTTTATTTAATTACTAATGGAACCTAAAATAAAAGGTTATTTTGTTTTAAACAAGTTTTCCAAATACTCTTTTATTTTCAATTAAAACCTACTGATTTGGTTTTGAAATATTTGGTTTTCAAATGGAGATTTTATTAATTAAATGAAACCCTATTTTATTAAATAACTAAAGATCCATTTTATTTAATTAATGAATGGATCCTAAAAATGAATAAAAATATTATTTTGAGATTTGGTTTATGTTAATAAACAGAACCAAAAACTTATTACAAATGTTTGAATTGTTTGAATGGTTTGAATTGGTTTGAGTGTTTGAATAATTGATTGAAATCCAAAACAGAAATTAGATTTAGAAAAAGCAAAATGTTTCAGGTAGAAAAAAAAATAGTGCAAAGGACCCAGCCCAATAAGGCCCAGCAAACCAGCCCAGTTCTCTTCCAGAAAGAAAACAATTCACACCCAGATTCTGACCCGCAATGACAATGACCAGTGGACCCTCCCCTCATTTCCTTTCCCACTGACCGGTGGACCCCACCTCTCTCTCTCACGAGCGAACCGTTTTTCTTTACTGCGGACAGAACCCACGCAGTCGATGACAGCCTGGACCCACTCCTCCTCTCTCCCTCTCGCTGACGCCAGCCCCCACTGCCACCTCACCATCTTCTCCACCCACGCGAGGACTGCGCCCTCCCCCGGCCGTTTCCTGCCGTTAACTCCTCGGAGTAAATTGCCGGTAAATGCTCGACGATTAATCCCCGCGACCACGCCAGTTAAATCACCTCCCTCTCCTCTTCATTTCCCCTCAAACCCCGCTGCCAGAAAGCCACCAGGCTGCCTCCATTTCTCTCTGTACCGCCGCTGCTCCGACGACCCTTCTCGTTGATTCCGGCCAAGACTTGCCGCCCCTTGCCTCCTCGACCATGCTCTCGTGATCCCCACATCTTGGCGATCATGCCCGTAGCGCCAGCTTGCCCCCGAGCGCCCCAGAGCGTCGGCTTTGACAAGCTCTAACAGCGCCGCCGTCTGCCTCGTCTCCGGCGACTTCCTTGGTAATGTTCTGCCTGCCCCTCTTCTTTTCGATGATGCACCTAAGACCAGTGACTTCTTCCGCAACTAATGCCATCGTTTTCGTGTCCTAGCTCACACCGTAGCGTCGCCTCCGTCGTCGACTGTGAGCAACCGCCGTCTGTCTCGTCTCTGACGAACAATTCCCGCAACACCAACGCGCCCCCTCGACAAGCAGAAGGCACGTTGAGCTTCCCCATGCCACGGCGAACTCGGTGAGCATCTCCTTTCCCTCTCTTGCTTCCTGCATCGCCGGCAACGCCACCACCAGTCGCTCCGCCGCCAGTCGCCGCCGCCAGCGCCGCTGCTTAGTGGTCAAACGTGTAGCGACCGTAGGATCTTAATCATAGCGTTGTAATAGAACGTGAACGAAAGGGTATCTTTTGATCTGCACCGTGCGTAGCCACTTAGATCTGACGGTCCAGGAAGGTTGATCCGTGCGAACCGGTACGGGCGAATAAGAATATGACACGTGGCTCTGCTCATTTGATTTAAAACAGAATTGATCTAATTGATGTTCAGTTTTGTAAAATCCATAACTTTCAAACCACACATCCAAATTTTGCAAACTTTATGTCGTTGGATTCAGGAGAACAAGACCTAACCAACCCTGCCCTTGGTTTAGCAAATAGTATCTGTTAGTTTGTTTGTTTTTGCAGATTCTTTTGTGAGCTTGTTTAGATTAGAAAAATTGTTTAAAAATGTTTTTAGGGTTAAAACCTTTGCAAAATGGTTTGTTGTAAACTCACTGACCCTAGGAACCAACCCATGATTTGGAAAATGAATTTGGAAAAGTTTAGAATGGATTAATTAGTTTAGTTCATTTCTAGCTAAAACTATTGTTTTGTTTATGAAAAATGGTTTTGAGTAAAACTTTGGAGAAAATGTTTTGGACCAAACCTACTAACATTGGGAACCACTTTGTGGATTCAAAAATGAATTTGGTGAAACAAAATAATGTTTCTTTGATTTAAAACCATTTCTAGTCAAATAGAAATGTGGTTATTTTATTAAAAATGATTTTGGAAGAAAACCTTTAGAAAATGTTTTTGTTTTAAACTCTCTTACCCCAAAATACCAAGTTTTGTGATTTGAAAACATATTGGGTGAACCCTATAGGCTAATGCCTTAGTAAAAATATTTCTACACCACATAAAATGATACTTTGTTTTGAAAATGGTTTTATAGTGAAACCTTTTGCAAATGATTTTGCCACTTGACAAAATGACCATTAGATGTACCCAAATGTCTATGACCCACTAGGAACCACTTTTTCAAACAAAGCAAAGCTTGGCATGCTTGCATGCATTACTTTGACTTTGTCATTTTGTGTGTTGTTTTGCTTGATTGGTAGATTGAAATATTGTTTGCTTGATTGAATTGTAGTGACTTGAAGTGTGTGAACATTGCAAAGATCAAGGAGTGAACTTATACCCTCTACCAAAAAGGCAAGTGATGCTTCATACTTTGTCCCATTATTTTCATTATGCATTAGTGATTTTGCTAAGTAAAACTTGCATGGATTTTATTTTGCTAAGTATAGACCTTGCTATAGGAAAACCTAGTAGATGAAACCTTAGTGGAAATCTTCCTAAGTTAAGATTCCTATTACTATCAAGCTTAGCCTAGCTAATAGAAAACATGGGTGGAATATATATTCACACTATGGTAAAATATTCTAAGTCTGGGGACTTGTGTTTTGTTTAATAAAACAACTAAGTTAATGAATCACCTGGGTGGAATGGGATTGCTTGGTGCTTTTTGGTTGAGTGGTTCACAAGGCCCATGTTTATGGTTGACCTTGTGTATCTCACTTGTGGATGGCCACCCAGGAACAAAGAGATTTGAGATGTCAAATGTTGAGAAGCTTCAAGTGCAACCACTTGGCAATATGGGCTCTGCCATGATCATATAGGTTGCAAGAACTTAGCCAAATGGATAGTGGGTGGTAGTGTTTGATAGGTGGGAACGCGTCCATGTTGGTCTAAGGGAAGGCTTCTGAAAGATCTTGTCTTGGGAAACCAAGTCTTGTGGGGAAATTGCACCACCTCTGCAGAGTGTAAAACCTAAGTACTTAGCCATGTCCCTGGTAAAGGACAATTTGAGCATCAAGACATGGAAGCAATCAAGAATCTCATCATTCAAATTTCTAAGTTAAAATCTTGTGGATTGAACAAGGGTTGTTTGAAATCTTCAATCTTTGATTGAGAGATGCCTTGTAAAGGATCTTCAATCTTTGATTGAGGAAAATGATTTTGTCAAAGCAAAAACTTAGTATTTTCAAATGTTAAGGAAAAATCTATTTTGAGCAATGCAAGCCTCAACTCCACTTAGCCAAATGCATATAGATGTTAGACTCCACTATACTACCATAGTATCACTTGCCAATACAATTCAAATGTATTGACCCTTGTGGCTGTAACTTATTATGTTGCAGGTTTGATTGTTTTAGAGAAGATTGATTGTTTAGGATGACAAAGTCTACAACCAACATGTCTGCCTGTGGCACTTTGAAGATGAAGGACCCCATGACTATAGTTATTCCGCTGCAATGTAATGTAATAGCCAAATGAGCTATGTATGATGTAATAAAATTATGTTATTCCTGGTTATAAAGTTGTATTATGACCTTTGTTTCTTGATATTACATCTTAACTGTGGATGCTAGCTATTGATCCAGGGACTAGCATTGTAAACACAGGGGGCTCTACCTTATTAAAGGTTGGGGACCCTATATCTTTCTTAGTAACTTTATTAATGTTTCTAAAATCAATGCACATTCTATACCCAACCACTACTCTCTGGGGGATAAGCTCATTATCCTCATTAGGCACAACAGTAATTCCCCCTTTCTTGGGAACACAATGAACAGGGCTAATCCATTGACTATCAGCAATAGGATAAATAATACCACCATAAAGGAGTTTTAATACCTCATTTCTTACCACTTCCTTCATTTTAGGATTTAGACGGCGCTGGTGCTCAACAACTGGTTTTGCATCAGGCTCAATATGAATAGCATGCTGACATATAGTGGGATAAATTCCTTTTAAATCATCTAGAGTATAACCCATAGCTCCTCGGTGCTTCTTCAATACCTCCAATAGCCTTTCTTCTTCCTTCCCTGAAAGTTTAGAACTAATAATAACAGGATATATATTCTTATCATCAAGATAAACATATTTAAGATCATCAGGTAAAGGTTTTAATTCAAAAACAAGATCCCCTTTAGGTGGTAGTGTCATACCCAAATCTTCCACATGTAAATTATGCTTAAGTAACTTAGGCTGACGAAGGAAAACCTCATCAATCTCATTTCTTTCCTTCATAAAGGCATCACTTTCATGATCTTCCATGAACTACTGCAAAGCATTGTTACGAACAAGAGAATTAGCAGACCATTGTTCAACCCTGAAATCCTCATCAGGTAATTCATTTTCATAAGGAGTTTTGGCAAATTTGGAAAAATTGAACTCATAAGATTCTCCAGCAAACTTAGTCAAAACGTTTTCCTTCCTACAATCTATGATAGCCCCACAAGTATTAAGAAAGGGTCTACCAAAGATGATAGGATAGGTTTTACTAGCTTCTTTACCAAGTAATAGAAAATCAGCAGGATATTTAATCTTACCACAAAGGACTTCCACATCTCTTACAATACCCATGGGGCAAACTTTCTCTCTATTGGCAAGGTGAATAACCACATAAATGTCTTCAAGCTCACAAGGACCAATATCATGCATAATTTCCCTGTAAAGCTCATAAGGAATAGCACTAGAACTAGCACCAATATCACATAAACCATAGTAGTAATGATCACCAAATTTAACAGAGAGCACATGAACACTAGCTTTTCTAGACTTACTAGGATGAGAGATAATATTAGAAGCGTCTTCACAGAAGACAATATACTCATCCTCTATATTTCTAGTGATAAGATCTTTCACAATAGCTACCACAGGCTCGATATCAATAAGCTCATCGGAACCTACAATTTTCTTTGCGCTTTTCCTAACCACATTATCCAAAATAGAGTGTTCCCTTACCTTGGAGGGAAAAGGGATCTTCTCAACATAAGGTTCAGGAAAATAGGATCAACAGTACAAACCTCTATACTGGCAGGAACGTGGGTAATAACGTCTTTATAAGGAGTATGGTACTTGTCCCACTCTTTCTTGGGAATCTCAATATAAGAGGCAAAAGCATTAAAACATTTCGCAAGAACTTGAGGATCAAGGCCAAACTTATTGCTAATATCATGAAAGTTATTAGTTCCCATAAAAGATTTAATGCACTCATAATCATAGTTTATACCTGACTTTCTTCCTTTGTCATTCTCCCAAGCCTCTGTATTATCTTGAATACGGTCTAAAAGATCCCATTTATCTTCTTCCTTCATACTTGTGAATGATCTAGCACAAGAAGCATCTAATAAACCTTTATCATGAAGAGAAAGCCTAGCATAAAAGTTATTGAGAATAATATTGTTAGGAAGTTCATGAATAGGACATTTAAGCATTAGCAGCTTCAATCTCCCCCAAGCTTGAGCTGTACTTTCTCCATCAAGAGGCCAAAAGTTATATATAAGACTTCTATCCTTTTGGATTTCACTGGGACGATAAAATTTAGAGTAAAAGAGAGATGCCATCTCCTCCCATTCCATGGATTGTCCATTCTTTAGCAGCTTATACCATGCCTCAGCTCTCCCTTTCAAGGATATGGAGAGTAACTTGTTCTTCACCTGTTCAGTTGTGATACCTGCACACTTAAACAACCCGCATAATTCATGGATATAAAGTAAGTGATCACGAGGATGGACAGTTCCATCCCCAAAATAATATTTATCCATGACATAATTAACAATACTTGTAGGTATCTTAAAAGGATCTATCTCAACAGGTGGTGGTTCATCTACTACCATAGAAGTGGTAGTAGTTTTCCCAAACAGAAAACCAAGTGGGTTATTCATATTGGAAACAAAGTAACAAAAGCAATACTCACAGTGAAAGTTTTCCTTACCAGTTCCATGCTTCAATAGCGCTTCACTCCCCGGCAACGGCGCCAGAAAATAGTCTTGATGACTCACAAGTATAGGGGGTGTATCGTAGTACTTTCTATAAATAGAAGTGTCGATCCCAACGACGAGCAGAAGGTGCTGAACAGTGGTATCGAGCAGGAAATCCCTGTGAATACTTAGCAAACGGATTTTTAGTGGTTTTCTGACAAGGCAAAAAACAAAGAGCAAGTAACAGAAGTAACGAACAAACGGAGCAAGTGGCCCAATACTTTCTTAGAAAAGGACAAGCCGGTGGAAATACTTATTAGGACCAAACGTTCTCGAGGACACATGGGAATTCTGTCAAGTGCTTTCGCTTCAAATAGCTAAGTACTCTTCTATGGTATTTGTAAGTGTTGTGTGGGTGAACCTATGCTAACATACCGCCCTTCCTAGGACTAACACATACTTGTGATTAAACCCCCTGCAAACATCCGTAACTACAGGAAAGTAATTAAGATATAAATCTAACCACAGCCTTAAAATCTGAGATCCTACGCTCCCTTGTGCAAAGGTGTCCTAACGGGGGTTCAGGTTTCTATCACTTCGGCAACCCCACGATTAGTAGCCAATTACACATTGCATTCCCCTGGGCCCATAAATGGTGAAGTGTCATGTAGTCGACGTTCAGATGACACCACTAGAAGAATAACACCACAACTTAAATACTAAACCATTGAATAATAACTAATCACAGATTCACTACTAACAACATGACTTCTCCCATGTCCTCAAGAACTAGACGAACTACTCACAAGACATCATATGGAGCAAGATTAAAGATGATATGGTAATGGATAACAATCTGAACATAAACAATAATCCAATGGTTCCACTCAGAAGCATCAACTACAATAGTAATTAACACCAGGAAAGTTTCCCCTAACGAACTAAAGCAATATCCAACACAATTGTTACAGCAGGACGGAGTGGTGATGATGGTGCTGGTGGAGATGATGGTGTGGATGATTATGATGATCCCGATGAAGCCTAGTTTGATGACGGTGTTGATGGCGACGGTCTCCCCTCTCCGGGAAGGAATTCCCCCGGCAGAAATCTGTCTGCTGGAGAGATCTTTCTCTCTTGGTGTTTTCCGCCCCCGAGAGGCGGCGGAAATCTATCTGTGGTCGCTCCCCTGGTGTTAGGGTTCCGTAGGGAAGATATAGGCGCAGGGGCGGAGTCGGAGGCCGAGCAGGTGGGCCAAACCCACCCTTGGCGCAGGGTAAGGTGGGCCCGCACCTAGGGGGGTGTGGGCCCCCTAAGGCCACCCTTCGCTCCTCCTTCTGGCTTCCTTCGTCTTCTGGTAAAATTATATGTTTCCATATTTTTCTGCTATTTTTCTGATCTTCGCGAAATTGCACCAAAATGCCATATTTTCCATCAGAATCCAGACTCCGGCAGTCCATCCTCTAGGAATCATCCAACATGCATAAAAAGATGAATCCATAAGTAATACCTCATAATAATATAAATAGCAATGAATAGAGGTAAATTATGATATAGAATGGTGATGCAAATTGGGCGTATCAGTCGCTGCTAGGAGGCAATGGTGGCCCTGGTGGATTATTTCCAGCTGGGTTTCTTGGTGGTGGTGGTGGAGCCTCATTATGCTGAATCTGATGCATGTTTCTTCGGCCATTGTCCCTACTTGATTTAGGACGATCCGGATCATCTCTTCGTCCGGCATTGCCATCCGGACAGCTCGGTGGTGGCAACCTTAGCCGATCTTGCTCCTCTCACTGGCGGCGTGTTTCTGGGTCTTCTCTATAGCGGTTATTTTGCCGACGATGGTCCTGATGAGGAACCATTGCCCTGATGGCGTCTTTGGACGCAGCCGGAATAACTCTTGCCCAGTCACATGTCGGCCGGCGAGAGTGGCCGTTTGAGCCGGTTCTTGAATTCTCTTCTTCTCCGTGGGGACGGTAGCGTTGAGTCGTATCCCTTCGAAGCCTTACGTCAGTGCTTTTGTCAGCGCCAGTGTGGAAAAACTCGGATTTTGAGGCCAGCTTGCCACTAAATGATGCGGACGTTTTCTTCTGCTTTAATCCTTTGTCGAGTAGTGTGACGCACTGCTGGATCTGCTGTGGAGATGGATTGTTGGCGAGGATGGCTCGAGCTGTAGCAGCGTTTTCCAATGACGTGTTGTAGACTCGGATCTTCTCTCCATCTTTTCCGTCAAATAGATCTTTGTGGATATCTGGCATTCTTGTTAGCAAGAAACGTACCTCCCTTGTCTTGTTTGGATGTCTCTTGAAATGTGACTGATATTTGGCAGGATCACTGTCTAACTGCAGCCTCATCTCGACGAGGCGCGCGGCCTCTTCAAGTAGAAACAAACGATGCTTTTACAGGTCCTCGGCCCTTTTCTCCAGTGCCTTCGGTGTGAGATTCGAAGCCGTTAGGATTGGAATTGTGAGAGCATCTCCGTAAATTTCACGTGCACCCATGGTGAAGACGTGTCCATCCACATGAGGGTCGATCCGGGTGGTATTAATCAGATCTCCATCTTGATTCTCCATCTCGATCACTTCATCAACTTTTTCGGTGTCGGATTTTTGTTGTTCTTCTTCTTCTTCTTTGACCGCCTAGTAGCCTTAACGTGCGTACCAGTGGAAAAGACGGCTTTTGGTCCGGTACCGGGGGATAAACTTCCATCAATACTTTCCGTCATGCTTGGTTTGTGGACCTCGAAGGAATCTCCGTTATCCATATCATCCTGGGAGGTGTATCTTTCATCCATGCTATCATATAGACTAGGAGAATTTTCCGGATCACCTTGCGTTTGCTTGGAGACATGCTCTTGTTCATACTCCTCCATCTCTTTTTTTAAGTCTCGAAGTTCCTACGACGTGATTGACCCCTGAGGGGAGCCAGGCGAGTCGGAATTTTCTTCGATTGCGTCTAGAACCGAATCGCTACCAGCTCCAGCATCGACATAGTCGGATCCAGTGCTTATGTGGTACACAAAACGGTGCTTCTTCTTGTTCATGTTCTTCAAGTAGTGGCACGACTGGGTTTCCGCCTCCTCCATCTCAAAGTTCTCCGTGATGTCGGCGATTGCTTCGTAATCGATGTAGGGGTGTTTCATCATCTCCTTTATCCTGTGCTTCAGGGGTAGTTTTTCTGCTACAACGTTCGGTATGACGGAGCCATAGCGGATATATTTCTCGTCCTTCTATCCGATCTCATCAGGGAGATCAGATCCGGATTTTTCTTCCACCTTCTTTTCCACTACATGAGTGGGCTGGGTGGGTTTGATTTTCTCCGGGACCTTGAACTCTTCCGCCTCTGCGGACAAAGTAGATCTGAATTTTTCTTCCGCCATGGTCATCACCTCAAGGGTGGGTTGGGCCGGTTCAGCGAAACCGAGATAGATATCGATCTCCTCAATGGAAATAATTGTGTAGGTCGTCACGGGTTTCGACTACGGAATCCAATCTCGTCGAGAAGGACGAGAGGGACATCACTGGAGTAGACCACGCGACCCATGGCGGTTGTTTTTCTGATTCCTGCATGAGCAGATTCCTCCTAGAACGATTCTCCAAAGGTCACCTGTCCCACGGTGGGCGCCAACTGTCATTGGATTGTCGACAAGTACACCATAGGGGGTCCTACTGGCGTTGGAAGGATGGGGTGTGAGACGTCGGATGTTCCAGGAGTGGTGAGCACAACGTTACCCAGGTTTAGATCCGATTGTGGTGATCGTATCCTACTCCTTCTAGCAACCCAGTAATATATCGGCATCAGTCGGATGTTACAGCGGATTACAAGAGATGTTCACCTGTGCGAGTTGATTATGGTGTTACGATTGATTGGTTGTTCCCTAAAGGCTCCCATAGGGCTGGTTTATATGGTCACCGGGGCCTAGGGTTATAGGAGAGACCTATCAGACTATGTTACGGAGTGGATAACTAGATATAGCTTGGACTACAAGTAATACTACAAGCATATGTCGGTAACTCTTCTGTGCCTTGTCGTAGCCGGAACTAGCTCCTCCTCTTTCTCTGACTGGGCCGCCTGTGAAGAAAAGCTCTAACCCGTTGATGGGCCACGCTGGTCAGCGAGTCCTATGGGTATACCTGGAAAGTATATCCCCAACATGGTCTGTACTACCGCCAACTGTCTTTCTCTTTCGAGTATCTGGTCTTTCGTTGACTGCTCTCATATCTTTTAAATAATTTGACCCATTATGCCGAACCCTACTGATCATAAAAGGTCCTTCCCAAATCGGGGATAGTTTGTGCTTTCTTTTTTGCACGAGTCGGAGAACTGAATCTCCCTTCCTGAAAGAACAGTTTTGTACTCTCTGACTATGATACGTGCGCAACTTCAGCTGATAGGATATAGATCTCCTCTCAGCAACGACGTAAACTTCTTTGATTATATCGATATCATCATGTCGAGAAACTTTTGCATCTTCTTGGATATACACTTTGACTCGTGGAGACCAAGAAGAAAGGAGTGTATCCGGTTGATCTGTTAGGAGTTGTACGTATGCTCCATATCACATACGATGAAGTGGTGCCTTGAGACGAGGTCGGAGTCCTTGTAAAATAATACCGTTATTTCTTTCAACTTGTCCATTAGCATGTGGATGCGCAACTGATGCAATATCATGTTGGATCCCTTGTTCTTCGCAGAATTAGGCAAGTTCTCCCATGGAAAAAATGCTCCTGTTGTCAGTAATTATACTGTGCGGATATCTGAATCGGATGATCACGGACTCAACGAACTTTCTGGTTGTGGCTCCATCTCAACATGTTATGGGTTTAGCCTCAATCCACTTTGTGAATTTATCCACCATCACTAGTAGGTGAGTAAATCCATATTTTGCTGTGCGAAATGGCCCTACCATATCAAGCCCCCAGACCGCAAATGGCCATGTAATAGGGATTGTTCGCAGCTCATCATCTGAAACATGTGCCCGACGGGCATACTTTTGGCAGCCTTTGCACGTTTTGACCAGTTTCTATGCATCCGCCTTAGCTGTAAGCCAAAAGAATCCGTGTCTAAAAGCTTTTGCCACTAAGGATATAGCTGCAGCATGGTGACCACACTCGCCTTCGTGGATTTCTCGTAAGATTTCCACTCCTTCTTCGAAAGAAATACATCGCTGAAAAACACTAGAAGCACTCCGCTTATAGAGAACACCTTTTATTATCATGTAGGATTTCGCTCGTCGGACGATCTACCGCCTCAGTACTTCATCTTCAGGTAATTTTCTGTCTTTCAGGAAATCCAGATAGGGTTTTGTCCAGCTGGGAATTACAGCCATAACTACTATTAAAGGTGAGTCGGATTTCGTCAGATAGTCCTCATCAACTCCAGTTATGGAGGGGACCCTTAAATGCTCTAAAAATCTCCATATGGTACTTGTTTCCGTGTAGATCATATCCTTGATAGAGCATCTGCTTCCTCATTTTCTGCTCGAGGGATGTGTTGAACTTCAAAACCTCACGTTTTAGATAATTCATCCACGACAGCTTTGTATGCTTCCATGTGCTTGTTTGCATTACAGATGTCAGAGACTTGCTGAGAAACTAAATCCGAGTCTCCGTAACACATGAGTCTTGTTACGCCAATGTTTTTGGCCCTATGTATTCCATGTAACAATGCTTCATACTCGGTAATATTATTGGTCGCCGTGAAGTGTATTTGTAACACATATAATAGCTTATCTCCTTGGGGTGATTTGAGCACCACGCCAGCCCCCGATCCTCTCGTGCTTTTGATCTGTCAAAATGAAGGGTCCAAAATTCCGAGTCTGGAGGACTTGTATTTTCTGCCATCTCTATCCAATCAACAATGAAATCGGCTAGTATTTGGGACTTGATTACAGTACATGGCTTGTACTCAATGTAGAAAGCTGCAAGCTCTATTCCCCATTTTGCGACACGTCCTATGGCATCGCGATTATTGATTATATCTCGCAGGGGAGCAGTACTCACCACTATGATCTTATGCTCTTGAAAGTAGTGGCGTAGCTTTCTGGATGCGAAGAACACTCCATAGGCTAGCTTTTGATGGTATGGATACTGTTGTTTCGACTCTGTCAGAACCTCACTTAGGTAATAAGTTGGACGCTGCACCTTATGATCGTGGTCTTCTTCCTCGCGCTCCACTACTATTACCACACTTATGACCTTGTTGGCCACTGCAATGTAGAGTAACATAGGCTCCTGAGGTTCTCCCGCTGCGAGAACTGGTGGATTTGAAAGTAGGTCTTTCAAACTTTGTACGGCAGTATCAGCTTCCTGGGTCCAGACAAATTTATCGGTTTTCTTCAAGAGTTTGTATAAAGGTGCGGCTCTTTCTCCGAGCCGGCTGACAAACCGACTCACTGCTGTGATGCAACCAGTGAGACGTTGCACGTCCTTGAGGCGAGTTGTCTTGGTGATGTTGAGTATAGCCTTGATTTTGTCCCGGTTCACCTCTATGCCTCGCTCAGAGACGATGAAACCTAACAATTTTCCTGCTGGAATTCCAAAGAAACACTTCTTCGGATTTATCATCATGTTAAATTTTCGTATACTAGAAAATGTTTCCTCCAAGTCGGAATTTAAAGTTCCCTTCCTTTTGGACATAACCGCTATGTCATCTACGTATACAACGTCCGATTTGGTTGTTGAGATATTGTTGCATAGTACGATGATATGTTGCTCCTGCGTTCTTTAAGCCAAAAGGCATAGTTTTTTAGCAGAAGGTTCCAAAAGGAGCGACGAAAGATGTATTAATTTCATTCAATTCTTTCATCGGTATTTGGTGATATCCGGAATATGCGTCGAGAAAACAAAGTAATTCCGACCCTGCCGTCGAGTCGATAACTTGATCGATTCTTGGCAAAGGGAATGGGTCTTTTGGGCATGCCTTGTTCAAAGTATAATCAACACACATCCTTAAATCAATAGTGTCCTTTTTAGGGAAGAGTACGGGATTTGCCACCCAATCTGTATGGATGACCTCTATTATGAATCCGACTAATTCTAGTTGGTCCAATTCCTTGGCTATTGCTTTGTGCTTTTCATCACCAAACCGTCATAAGGAATGTTTGACGGGTTTAGCGTTAGGGTACACATTAAGAGAGTGCTCGGCAAGTTCCCTAGGTACTCTGGTCATGTCAGAAGGCTGCCATGCAATGATATCACTATTAGCTTTGAGGAACTTGACGAGCACGCTTTCCTATGCAAGGTCTAAGACTACCCCTATGTTTGTCGTCTTGGAGGGATCATCTTCCTTCAGTGATGTTTTCTTCATCTCTTCCAATGCCTTGAATTGTATGCTTGGCTTCAGCACCTTGTTCTTCGTAGCGGGAATAACGGACGGGTTGATGGTCTTCTTGATCTCCTGGTAATCCTGGGCGTGTAGCACGGTTTTGGCAAAGGCAGCAGTCCCTTCGTCGCACTCTTACGCTTTCCTCAGATTTCCCCGGATGGTGATGATGCCTTTAGACCTGGAAGTTTTATCATATTGTAGATGTAATAGGGATGAGCCAGAATGACCAGTAAGCTGGACGTTTGAAGATGGCGTGGTAAGCACTTTTGAACGGTACCACCTCAAAAGAGAGTGGCTCGGTCCGGCGGGTTCCTAATGTCATGTAGAGAATCCACCAGTCTCCCTGGTACAATGCCATGGAAAGTTACACTACTGTAATTCCATTGGCTCTCATGGATCTTCATGCGATGGAGTGTCTCCATGTACAGGATGTTAATGCTTCTTCCACTATCCATGAGAGTTTTAGAGAACTCATAGCCATCAATAAAAGTATTGACGACCAGATGATATTTCCCCGACGATGTGTTTTCCTCGGGTGATCTGAGCGATCAAAGGTGATGGTTACATCCGACCAATCCAGAAATTGTGGAACAGCCGGAACCGTGGCATTGAGCTCACAGAGAACCGCCTTCTTGTCTTTAGCCAGTTGAGATCCAAGGATGCAGACGTATGCGTCTTTCTTAGTCGGAAAATCCTTCTTTCCATCTGACTTGGGCTGTGTTGCATCCAATTCTTCCATGTTAGAATCTTACTTGGGCCCTTTGCCTTTCTCGGAATTCTTTCTTTTTTGTCGCTTGGCTCTATAGCCAGCGGATTCATCTTTTTTGATGTCGTCATTGAAAAGACACTCAACATTTGTGTGGGTAGATCCTCCATTACTATCCAAGTGGTGGACTGTAACACCCCAGTTTTACTTAATCAATATTAGGGTTAGTTTTGTGCATCATGAGAATCATCGTTTACATTGTGCATTGGAGAAAACAAATCAAAACTCTAAACCCTATTTTTCTCCCCCTCTCTTTGAAACACATTCAAATGGTTTTAATTTTGAAAAACTACCAAAATGTTGGAGCCCAAATGGACTAGTAGGGCCCCACACTAATTTCCTATGTTTCATAAAGTTCTGGTATTTTTGAAATTGTCGAAAACAGATTTGAAATTCAAATATACAAAAACAGATTTGAAAATAGAAAAAGAAAAGTTTTTGTAAATAAAAATGAGCAACCTAGCCAACCAGGTCGTAGCCCAGCAACTCCCTCTCCTCTCTCCCTTTCCTGCGGCCCACCTTGGTTCGTTAGCAGCCCACCACCGGCCCGTACCGGTTCGACCTTCTCTGCCTCGTCTTCCTCCTCGCCGACCGATCATCGAAGCTGCTCGGTGTCGAGCGCCGCCGCGCCGGCGTGCACCAAGATTCCCGCCACCGCTCGCCGATTCCTATAAGTAACTGCCGCCGCCGAGAACCCTAGACGAGCCCCAGTTCGCTAACTCCTCTTCCCTCTCGCTCACATGCTGCAAGAACTCTAACCCTAGTGTCTGACCTCGCCGGCACTCCGCCGTCCCCATCCTCCAGTCAGCCAGTTGAGGCCACCGCTGAGACCCACTCGCTCAGCTGGTTCGTTCTAGCCTTCTCTCGCTTGCACGCACGCCCCCAAATGGCCGAATCGACTCCTCGATCCTTCTGCTGGCTTCCCGGTGAGCTTGTGGTCCTCGTGGACCCTCCATCTCGCTCCCTCTTGCCCCCAGTCGCCTCTTCATCATTCACCGTTTGTCGCCGCCGCAGAAGCTTGTCGCCGGCGTGGTTCCGCTGACCTCTTTCGAGCGGCGCCACTCCTAGATGGTTTGCTTTGCCCTGCTCTTTCTAACGAGCCCATCTGCGCGTGTAGGCGAGGCCTCTGTCGTCGCCGGCAACCACCACCTGAGGGTGGACGTCGTGCTGACGTCAGGCTGGCGTGGGCCTCTGGCCCTTTGACCTTTGACAGCCAAGGTGGCATTTGAGGTGGCCTCGGCCCCACGGGTCAGTCAGTGTGGGTAGGCTCAGCCTCAGTAAGAAAAGTCCCAGATGCCGTGGTGATGTCATCTTGAGGTCATAAATGTTTTAAATAATTTCCAGAATTTGAATAAAACTTATAAATTCAATAATTAATTATTTATAAGTCAGAAAAATATGAATAATATATCAAAATGTTCAGAAAAATGAAACCTATCTATCTAACCTATAATCATGCATTGTTCAACAACTTCCATGACAAGTTTAATTAGAACCACATAGTAACCCCTCTCATAAGTTCCGGAGTTTTCCCGACTTAGGGTTTCTACCCTTAGGAACCCCGATTAAGTTGTCGAGCATGCTTTAGGGTTACATTTCAATCCAATTTAACTTGTCATATCATCATCCTTGCTTGAGCATTGCATCGATGCCATGTGTTGATTGTTTCCCTTTATTTCCGGTATTTGGTTCTTCCCGATAGAATACGAGATCGAGATCAAGATCGAAGACCGAGGACCACACCGTCGAAGATCGAAGATCGACGAACAATACTTGGCCAACTGTAACCAAGTCAAGTTCAAGGCTCCCAAAGATCTGCTTATCTGTCATCAACTGGCAAAGGCAAGCATAGCCCCACCATGATATAATCCGATGTTTTCCAAAGCATTTCAATTTCTGCCATGATGCATACGATTATACTGTGGTATTTTACCGATAGATAGAGTATCATGTCTATTGCATTACTCCCTTTGAGCTTATATTACCTGATCCACTGCTCCTCGCATAACTAGGTTTGGCTTGTGTGCAATGCTAGAGATTTTATCTGTGTCTTGCTTAGCCATGCTTAGCTATTGAGTCTGTCTCATCCAGATGATGTATCAGATGCAGAGAATCTAGTATGACAGGAGAACGTGATAAGATGAGATCAGTGATATGAGATTTAATATGCTAAGGCTTGTATGGGAGGCCACGGTGGGATGTGGTATTTCTAGTCCCATGCTCGCCACCAATAGGAACCGAGTTCTTGCCTTTGGAACCGGGATAAGCGTATAGCCACACGGGGCTTGGGAACCCCTCGCCTGATTAACTTTCCTAGTAGATTCCATGAGTCACATAGTTCGGGTGTTCCATTCGACATATCCATAGAAAACCTTTTGTAAGATTTGCCGGGTGAAGTTGGTGCATTCATAATACGTAGGTAAGGGTGGCCGAGGTTGCTTGGGGTCGATGGAGCCCCTGGTGAACCAACCTCGCCTCACATCTTTAAGTATCGGCTTCAGGATTTGACCTGTTACGATGGAACCATACTTATTGCGTGACTCATGGTCTCGGCGAAAGCAAGGTAAAGGTCGTGGCCAACCACCCTCTGCCAGCCTTCCAAGAAAGAGGGCTAATAGCTTGGCATTAAGAGTCGGTTGGTACGTGTGGGTAAAGTTGTACACCCCTATAGGGTTAAATCTTTTTGAAAAGCCGTGTTCATGGTTATGAACGCTTGGTGACCAGATTCTAAGATCATAGAGAACTATAACCTAATCGTAAAACTTGGCAGATCAACTTGTGCTTAAGGATGCTTCCTCATGGGTACGAGGGGGTGATCCTAGTTGGTAGATGATGATGACTTGGTGGATATTAAAAGATGATGATCAATATTTCAGAGATGTCGCTCTCTTATCCCCTTTTAAAATATTATGATTAGACGAGCTTCTTCTCTCTCTCTCTCTCTTGTTTTATAAACAAATATGGCTTTATGCAAAACAACTCCACCAGCCATAAGTATTGCGGAGTACACCCTGTACTCACCCTTGCTTTTTTGATACTTTATGCAGAGTAAGTGGTCCCCTAAAGACGAGTTCCATACTACATCGACATCGACGAGTAGCTTGGGGTTCTCGGCCGGCAGCCTGGATTCTATGGGCTGGGACGTCACCGTTATGCTTCAGGCCTCTTAGGCCATTTGTTAAGTTTTCTATACTTAATAGCATAATTTTCCTTCCATTGTTTGATGTTTGTGGTCAGTGACCTCTACTAGTAATAATTTGGTTCTCTGCTTAGTTATGAGCTTGCTGTAATAAATTTTGTGTCGTAGGGTCACTATTGTGTTACCGATTTTTCACTGGATATTCTCGAGCTCAAGGTTAAGATCATGTCAGACGAAGGTCCGGGATTTGTTTAGCCCTGATCCCGGGGGTGTCACATGGACACGGGGATTGTTGGCAATGTCGGCCCAGGTATAGGTTCTTCCGGGTTGTTGTTCTCCTCTGCCCTATATTCGAGAAGTTCTGTGGCCTCGACTCAGGATGCCTCCACGCCCTCCTCGTCCTCCGGATCTGAACATTGCGTTGACAACTGTGTTGTCCGTAGCCGGTTTATCATCTAGGTGTTCTTGCGCTTCTGAGCTTATTGTTTTGGCTGTTTGGCCGCATTTGGATTGGCCAGAATATTTAGCAGCCCTTCTGAATCATCATCGACATCAGCATACTTGCTTGCCATCTCTATCATTTCTCCCAAATATGTGACGTGGTCACACTTATATCTGTGACGCAAACGTCCAACTGGGAGTCCTGCGATGAAAGCTTCTATCGCAGTTTGCTTCTTTACTCCTTCACAGGAGTTCTTCATGTCAATCCAGCGTCCGAGGTAATCCCGGCAAGTTTCTCCGGGTCTTTGAGTGCAACGCTGGAAATCTCCTACTGTGCAAGGCCTATTGTATGTTCCCTCGAAGTTTGAAAAGGACGCACTTTGCATATCATATCAGTTATGAATTGTATTCTCTGGCAGTTCATTGAGCCATGATTGAGCCGTCTTCCTCAATATAAGCGGGAGATATCAGACTACGACCAGGCTGTTTCCTCCTTTGGCGATGCAGCAGGCCTGGAAAAAGTCATGGAGCCAGGTATCTGGCCAAGCCGCGCCATTGTAGGGATGGATGTTTTTGGCGATACCAAAGTCAACCGGAAATTTTGTCTAACGGATGCGTGGGCCAAAGAACTTGGTCCCACGTACACGTCTTCTTCCTCATACCGAAGAGCCTCTATGTTTGACTCAATGCAGTGGGGAGCATCGTTTGGCGAGAGATATCTGCGCCTTGGAGGATCACGGCTTCTGCACGGCGGAGTCAGATTTCTGCTTCTCCTCTCACCATTACCGCCTCTGCCCCTACAGCTTCCATGGCTATGACGATATCCTTCATGGTCGCTGCCTGGGGGCGATGGTGGCCCTAGTGGATTGTTTCCGGCTGGGTTACGCGATGGTGGTGGAGACTCATTATGTTGACTCTGATGCTGGTTTCTTCGGGTTTTGTCTCTACTTGATTCAGGACGATCCAGATCATCTCTTCGTCCGTCGTTACCAGCCGGACGACTTGGTGGTGGCATTTCTAGCCGATCTTGCTCTCGCTGGCGGCGCACTTCCTGGTCTTCTCTATGGAGGTTGTTTTGCCGATGATGGCCCTGATGTGGAACCATTTCCCTAATGGCATCTTCGGACGTAGCCAGAATAACTCTTGCACAGTCACGTGCGGGCTTGCGAGAGTGGCCATTTGAGCCGGTCCTTGAATTCTCTTCTTCTCCCCGGGGACGATAGCGTTGATCCGTATCCCTACGGGGTCTTTCGTCAGCTCTTTGGTCGACGCCAGTGTGGAAAAATTCCGACTTTGAGTCCAGCTTGCCACTAAATGACGCGACCGTTTTTTGCTGCTTCAAACCTTTATCTAGCAATGCAACACATTGTCGGACCTTCTCTGGAGACGGATTATTGGCGAGGATAGCTCGAGCCGCTGCACCGTTTTCCAACGGTGTGTTGTATACTTGGATCTTATCTCCAGTTTTTCCGTCGAATAGATCTCTGTGGATATTCGAGTTCTTATTAGCAAGAACCGGACCTCCTCTTGTCTTGTTGGTAGTCGCTTGAAATCTGACTGATATTTGGCAGGATCACTGTCTAACTACTATCTAAGCTCGACGATGCGCGCGGCCTGTTCGAGTAAAAACAAGCAGTGCTTTTCCAGGTCCTCAGTCATTTTCTCTAGTGCATCCTGAGTAAGATATGAAGCCGTTGGGTTTGGAATTGTTAGAGCATCTCCGTAAATTTCACGTGCACCCTTGGTGATGACGTGTCCATCCACGGAAGGGTCGATCAGCGTGGTATGAATCGGATCTCCTTCCTAATTCTCCATCTCGATCTCTTAATCAAATTTTTCTTCGTTGGTTTCCTCGACCTCCGGCTCTGCTGGTGTCAGATTTTTGTTCTTCTTCTTTTTTGACCATCCAGTAGCCTTAATGTGCGTACCAGTGGCAAAGACGACTTTTGGTCTGGTACCAGGGGATAAACTTCCATCGGTACTGACATGGATATACCCTACGGGTGCACAACATTGGTATTACCCGGTCCAGCCCAAGGAAGGCCCACACGAGGATTTGCAGCCCAGAAAGTTTTCAGGTGGCCTAAGACCATGGCGAATTCGACTCCTTGGAGGACAAATCTAGATTAGATATAATTTCAAAGGGTCTCAACCCTAATCTGTAATCAACTCGACCTATCTTGAGACTTGGCCTATCTATATAAAGGCCAGGAGGGTACGGCGAGAAGGATCATCACCTCATACACACCTCCATGCCAGATCGCATCTACGCACCCTATAACCTTCGGTTTCAGCGTAATCAGGAACATACAAGAAGGAGTAGGGTTTTCCCTCTAGGGGCCTGAACTTGGGTAAACTTCATGTCCCCGTGTTGCTTGCCTGTTAACCATTCCATGACTTCCAGCATCCCCATCTTCTCCAAAACCCAAGTCAATATCAATGGGCATTTACGAGTCGAACCCTCGTCAATTGGCGTCGTCTATGGGAAGCGGGGACGCTGATCGTGCGGTCGTGATGGTGTAATCCGGAGCGATCTATCATTCCTTGGCGACAGAAAGTCACCTCCTCTTTGGAACTTTCGACTTCACCACCCACTCGCCAGCCACCCTAAAAGATTTCGAGTCCATAGGCGACGGGTTCAAGATGTTGTTCGGGAGCTTCTGCTTCTAGGTGGGGCAGACCGGCACCCTCCGCCTCCCAGGGCGGGTGCCACTACCATCCATCACGCCCGCTTCGTGTGTCCCACCCATCGATGCCCTGCGCACATCAACGCTGACGGGCGATTCGGATGACAACAGAAGCTTCAACTATGATCTGTGTGGCCCTCCTTCGGATGAAGGAACCTCCAGTTCCGGATCTGAGAGCCGCGGCAACAGCGACCTACTTTGTCAGCACTACCTATGCGCTGTCATCCACGATGGCAACGTCAACAATGGAGCGGATCCACCGCTAGGTTAGGGTGCCATACCACCTCCCAATCCCCTGCCCAACCCATAGGTTGAGAATGAGGGAAATAGGGGAAACCCGGCCAACAGGGCCACTGAGGGCAGCAATCGCGCCTATGACCAGATCAACCTCAACGAGGAAGGCTGGCGCCAAGCACGCGAAACCATGCAAGGCAATAAAATCCTACCAGTGGATGCCTCCCGTGACCTGCTGATGGCCTACCACTGGCTCCTGATCGATGAGGATAATCGGCAGGTGAAGCTGCGGGAGGAGCTCGAAAAGCGTAATAAGGCAGCCGCAGAGTCAAGCGCACGGCGATCTGCGCTCTCCGCCGCCGGCGGCTCCACTTCACATGGCACCAACACCAACAAATACCGCTCCCGCATGGAGCACATGGACCCTGCCGCGCGGCGCGAGGTCACCAGGGCCCTCAACATGTCCTTAATGATGATGGACTCACAAGGCAACATGATGCCGAAGACGCCACAGTCCGCGATCATGGCGGCCACCACCTATCTCGCGTCCAATCCGCCTCCGGCGGGTGACCTGAAGAACGCAATGCACAAGTCTGCGCTAGCAGGCCTCGGACTCGTCGGAGCTGCGCTCCAGGATGAAACTCCTACGGAGCCGAAGAAAATGGTCGCGGTCAAGTTCACTCGAAGCCGCACACCCTCATCTGACAAGGAGGAGCATGACCCGCCCCTACGCCGTCGAAGCCCACGGCTCCGCAGCAGCAACTACAATGCTCGTAATGAGCTCACCCAGTGCAAGATCGATAAATCACGCGCTGAGCCTGCGTGCTCGACCGAGTCTGAGGAGGAGGACAAGGAGAACTGTGTGGAGCCAGTTGCTTCAGCAGATCCGTTCGATAATCGCGGATGCCAAGAAACTTCAAGCTCCCTTCGGACAATCCGAAGTTCGACGGCACGCAGGAGCCAAAATCTTGGGTCGATGACCATATCTCATCCGTCAAGCTCCACAACTACAACAAGAACATCTCCGTACAATGTATTCAGCTGCAACTAACAGGTGCAGCCAA
Organism: Avena sativa; assembly: GCA_916181665.1. Lineage (NCBI taxonomy): Eukaryota > Viridiplantae > Streptophyta > Magnoliopsida > Poales > Poaceae > Avena > Avena sativa. The sequence continues at coordinate 255,729,952 of OV702299.1, forward strand.
GGTCTGGCTTGGCAGTCTACCCTTCGGCTACTTCCGAAGCTGGGAAGAGCTAGCATACAGCTTCATCCGCAACTTCAAGGGCACTAGCATGAGGCCTACCTCAATCGAAGAGCTGTGGGCCTGCACCCAGCAGACCAATGAGTCCATCCGCTCGTACATACTATGTTGGTCGCACATCAAGAACTCCACCACAAACATCTCTAAAGAAATAGAAATTGACGCCTTCAAGGGCGGTGCCAGGCGCCCAGATTTCAAGGAGGATCTCGGGCGCGTCAAGCCCAAAACCCTTGATCACCTCATGGACATCGCCAACCGCTGGGCAGATGGCGAGGATTCCGTCAACCAAACACATTCGTATGACGAAGACAACTTCGGCCGCAGGAGCGAGCACCGCAGCAAGAGAAGATCGCGCGTCTATAATGATTGCGATGGAGTCGACATGGTTGCGGCTGGATACATCGATCGCCGCGACAATGGCAACCGCAACAGCGGATACCGCAGCAACAATTACCGCGATAGCGGATGACCCACGGAGACGTGGCAACGTCCCAACCGCGATGACGAGCCTTTGGCATATGACAAGCTGTTTGGTCCCTGCACCATCCACTTCTACATCGACAAACAAGATGGTAAGAAGAAGGCCAGCCAAACGCTCAAGGACTGCCGGGAATTCCAGAAGCTCAACGAGGGCCTGACCCAAATGCGGCGCCAGACGATGAACCCTGGATTCGCACCCGATCCAGGTGCCATCTCCCACAAATCTCCTCCACCACCACCTAGTAGACCGTTGTAGCCCTGGTCGCACCAGCACCAAACAACAGTGCAGATGGGTACCCCTAACCAAAAGGATCCCTGATGATCCAGAAGGGCCGCCCAACCAACACGGTGTAGAAGAATATCACCTGCCAAGTCAGCCTGGCCGTGACCTCCCCACCAGCCATACCTGAGTACCTCAGCGGCTTGGAGTCCTGCATCACGTTCAATCATTCAGATCACCCACGCTAGATCCCTCGCCCAGGCCACTCTGCCCTGGTGCTCGAGGCCCAGATCGAGGGATTCGAGATGAGTCATCTCTTCATGGACGGCGGCAGCGGCATCAACCTGATGTTCGCCGGCACACTCGCAGCCATGCGGATCCCGCTGTGCAGCCTGGAGCAATCAGACACGACGTTCCACGATATAGTCCAAGGGAAGGGCATATACCCCCTGGGCAAGATATGGCTTGACGTCATCTTCGGCAAGCCCGAAAACTTTAGGCATGTGCGGCTAGAGTTCGAAGTGGTGGACTAGCCATCACAGTACCATGCCATCCTCGGGCGCGTGGCCTTCCCAAGATTCCTGGCAGTTCCGCACTATGCATATCTGCTACTGAAGATGCCAGGACCTAGGGGCATCATCATCGTCCCAGGAAGCTTCGCAAGGTCCGAAAGCTGCGACAAAGACTTCAACAGAATCTCTTAGTCGTTCGGCATGCAAGAGGAGCTCACGAGACTCAGGGAGGTGACAGACAATGGAGCACCCCCAGTCACTAGGCAAAATGCACCCGACATGTCATTTGACTCCACAATCAACACAAAGAAGGTGCAGGTTCACACAATGGACGCCTGCAAGACGGCACTGATTGCCAACAACCTGAGTCCTACATAGGACATGCTAGGAGTTCCCAGGGAATTGCCGAGCATGAACTCAATGTGTTTCCAGATGCGAAGCCAGTCAAGCAGTCGATGCGTCGGCTGTCCAAGCCAAGAGCCGAGGCCGTTGGAATCGAAGTCAACAGACTCCTCGATGCCAACTTCATCAGGAAAATCAAAGAAAGCGAGTGGCTGGCCAACACCGTGTTGGTCCCCAAAAAGGACACGGACATCCTACGGATGTGCGTGGACTTCACATCGCTTAACAAGAATTGTCCCAAGGACCACTTCCTTCTGCCAAGGATCGATCAAATCATCGACTCCACAGCAGGATACGAGACGCTCTCCTTCCTCGACGCCTACTCAGGCTATAACCAAATTCAACTTAAGGTCGAAGATCAAGAGAAAACGGCCTTCATCACTCCTTTCGGGGTGTTCTGCTACAACACAATGCCCTTCGGGCTAAAAAATGCAGGCGCTACTTACCAGAGGTGCATGCAGGCATGTCTGAAGAACCAGATCGGTTGCAACATCCAGGTCTATGTCGACAACATAGTAATCAAGACCAAGGAGGCTAGGACACTAATCGACGATCTCCGCGAGACGTTCGATAATCTTGATCGCTACAAGATCAAGCTGAACCCAGACAAGTGCGCCTTCGACGTCCCGTCTGGTCAGTTAATCTGGTACTTCATCTCCCAACGGGGCATCAAGGCGAACCCAAAGAAAATTAGGGCCATACTAGCCATGGAGAAGGCGAAGAACCTCAAGGGAGTCCTATAGTTAGCCGGACGAATCGCGACACTCAGCAAGTTCATCAGCCGAATGGGTGAGAAAGCCCTCCCCTTTTTTCAACTGCTGCGCAAGACAGACAAATTCGAATGGATGCCCGAAGCAAACGATGCGTTCGAGGACCTCAAGTGGCTAATCTCCACATCACCTGTACTGGTAACGCCGAAGGAACGGGAGCCTTTGCTTCTATACATAGCATCCACGCACCAAGTGGTCAGCACCGCACACGTGGTCGAACGACCCGAAGATGGCAAGACCCATGGGGTCCAACGCCCAATCTACTACCTCAGCGAGGTACTGACCCCGACAAAGCAGAGGTACCCTCATTACCAGAAGCTCGCCTACAGCGTATTCATGACGGCGCGTCAGCTGAGCTACTACTTCTAGGAGCACTAGATCATGGTCGTCAATGACGCCCCGCTGTCAAACATCCTGAACAACCCCGAAGCCATGGGGCGCGTAGCCCTGTGGGGCATCAAGTTGTCTCCTCGAGACATCATCTACGAGCAGCGCACCGATATCAAATTCAGGTCCTACCTGACTTCCTCGTCCAGTGGATGGAGCTCCAGTTACCAGACACTCCGGACATGTTGTAGTCCTGGATGATGCACTTACACGGCTCCGAACGAGAGGCTGGAGCAGGCGCGGGCGTCATACTGACATCCCCTCAAGGCGACAAGATGAAATATGTCCTTCGGATGAAATTTCGTGCATCCAACAACGAGACCAAATACGAAGCCCTCATCCACAGCATGAGGATGGCTAAGGTGTGCGGCGCAACACGCCTTATCATCTATGGCGACTCAAACCTCGTCGTACATCAGACGATTAACGAGTGTGACGCCCATAGCGCCAACATGATCATGTATCGCGCGCTCTATAACTCACTCGAAGGAGACTTTGACGGCTTCTAGCTTCGGCACATCGGCAGGGAAAGCAATGAAGAAGCCGACAAGCTGGCCAACATTGGCTCCACCTACACCCGGGTGCCACCAGGACTGTTCCTCAAACAAATCTGCATGCCCTCCATCAAGAGGAAATTCCAAAAAGGATCAGCTGAAGAAGCAGAGCACTCCGGGGCTGCGCTACCCGAAGGACAAGAAGGGCCGGAAAAGCTTGACACGGAAGTCTAGTTGGTCAGCCTGATGCAGGTCATGGCAGTTGAAGAAACATGGATGCAACTGTACCTCCGCTACCTGATAAGCAATCAGCTGCTGGAGGATCCGACAAATGCCCGGCGCATATCTCGCCGATCAAAGGCCTTCCCCATCATCAATGGCGAGCTGTACAAGTGCGGCATTTCGGGTGTGCTCCAACAATGCGTCACCACCGGTGATGGTAAAAATATCCTACAAGACATCCATAAGGGTATCTGCGACCATCACGCAGGCAGCCACGCCCTAGTCACCAAAGCTCTACGAGCTGGTTTCTACTGGCCAACCGCAATGAACGACGACAAGGACATTGTCCAGAGGTGCAACGCCTGTCAGAGGTACGCGAATAAGCCACACGCGCCAGGATCCGAGCTGAGGCCTATACTAGTGGCCTATCCCTTCGCCTAGTGGAGCCTCGACATGATCGGAAAACTGCCAAAGTCCTCGCCAGGAGGCCACGTTTTCCTCCTGGTCGCAGTCGAAAAATTCTCCAAGTGGATCGAGGCCATGCTTGTCACCAACCAAAGCGGCAAAACTGACGTCAAGTTTTTTGAGTCCATTTTCTACAGGTTCGGCGTACCGCATATCATCATAACCGACAACGTCTTGAACTTCATCTCGAAGGAATTCTGAGACTTCTGCGGGAATCTCGGAATCAACATATCAGACGCCTCCATGGCGCACCCACGGACCAATGGGTAGGTCGAGAAGGCCAACAGCCTCATAGGAAACGGCATCAAGAAGCGCCTACTATGCCCACTCAAAAAGTTTGTGGGAGCCTGGGCAGACGAGCTACCCTCCGTCCTCTGGAGCCTACGCACAATGCCGAACAGTTCAACTGGCTATAGGCCCTTTCTTCAAGGTGCACGGAGCCAAAGTTGTGCTACCTGCTGAGGGACGCCACAAAGCCCCCTAGGTTATAGCTTATAGCGAGGCCGAATCATCAGCCGCACTCAAAGACGCCGTTGACACACTCGACGAGGCACGCGACATCGCCGTGGCTCGCTCAGCAGTCTATCAACAAAGTCTCCGCAACTACCACAGCCGTCAGCTGCGCCCAAGGTCCTTCGTTGAAGGATACCTCGTACTTTGAATCAAGAAAGAAGGGCACAAGAAGCTCGAGTCACCCTGGGAAGGACCCTACATGATCACCGAAGTCATCCCAGGTTGTGCCTACCGCCTCATGGACGACGCATCAGGAGTCGAATACTCCAACCCTTGGAACGTCGCACGACTGCAACACTTCTACCCCTAGTTACCCTTTACTTTCAATAAGGCTATTCAGCTAGGCTACTCAGCCTAACAATGTACCTCCTCATTTACATTGAATAAAAGCTAAGTTCCTTGGCCCAAATATCTTTTTCTCCTCACATTATTTATCGCTAAACACGCTCAGGGGCTGCGCCTCACCTTAAAACTTCGTCGACTGACAACAACGCATACACCTGAGTAGCTGACCACATCAGGCTAACGAAAAGGATATGCACATTACATAATCACACAACGCACCACGTTCCAACACATACAACTTTACAAAGGGCATTACAAAGCCCACTCGAATAAATACAGACTTAACCATGTTGTAGCAGAACGTTCGTCCGCTCCTCAAATACATCTACAATCTCTTCGGCGTACTGTTCCACAACCGCATAATGGGGTCGCATATCCCACCCCATGTCATCTCGGGGGGGAGGCGGTCTAGCCGCTATCTCCGCTAAATCAACATCACGATGATGCAGTCGCACAAGGGATAGGGCTGCCTTCACGCCCACAATCAGCTGACGGCGCATCAGCTACTTCACATGACCTACATCTCGACACTTCCCGAGCAAGCCTAGAAAGCTAGAAGGTAAAACATCCAAAGGAAACATGGTGGCCCAAATAGCCAAAAGCAATGACATCGTCCGCTTCAGCACCCAGAGAACTTGGTGTACGCGATCTTGCACCGTCGCAAGGATAATCGCCCGATCACGGTGCATCCAGAAGAAACCACCGGCCTCCAAGTCTTGCTGCGTCAGGCAATTCATTTGAATTGCGACGCGCTCCTTCTATTCCTTCGGAAGCAGATTTATAACTATGCAAAGCATTGGGTGAGCCAACATAAAAATAAGGTGCACTCGAAGAAGCAATGGTTCACAAGGACTCACATTGGAGCTGCTCACCCATCTGCCGAAATTAAAGAACTCTTCTCTAGAAATGGCTCACTCAGCCTTCAACTTCCACACATCCACATGGCCGCAGATGCTGAGGATATCCTTCTCCAAACTTCGGACATGGTCACGTAGGAAAGGCAACTGCGATGACTCGCTCAGCAACGGGTGAGGACCAGGGGCAGGAGAAGGTGTGATCACTGGAGCCTCACCCGAAGGACCCTAATTAAGGGTAAACATTCAAAAATGAAAACATCACAAACACTTTCGACAATAGTTGAAAGACAGATTCATACATATACATAAATAAGGTCATTTCATGGCAAATTGATGCTTGTTCATCCAAAAGGGTGTTACAGCAAAAGGAAGAAAACTAGACTAAATACAATGCAGAAGGGCCTAAGCGCTAGCACCCGGAGCATCTTCGGAGCCAAAGTGCCTACTGTTGTCCGCTTGCTGCTGCTCTTCCGAATAATCGGCCAGGAGATCCATGAGCTTAGGCCCAAAATGCTTGCAGCGGGAGGCAAAGGTGGCAAAATCTACCACAGTCGTTGGCATCCGGGACCTGACCTGCGTCAGATCCAGCTCCACTCTAGACGCCTTGTCCATGGCTAACCCCATGGCAGCACCAACACCCTTCTGCTTGCGCGTGTACTCTGCCAGAGCGTCACCTAAGAGAGCATCCGCGAGCAAGCTGACGTCCTCGAGGGCAACACCCTTGGGGTTGACTTCCTTGAAGTGCGTCAGCACCTTCTTGGCCTAGCAAAGAGAGCCCGCAGCAGAAGTGCAGTGATCCTCGATCGCCACAACGACATCCACTAAAATATCCCCATGCTCTAGTACGCTGCGATCAAACGTGATGCCAGAAGCATCTGGCAAGAAAAGCAGGAAAAATTTGAGTGAGGATCAAGAAAGGGCATCCTAAGATATGGAAGACAAAAAGGAGACTAGGACAGCTTATTAGAGATATCCTTGGCAGCATCCATGAGCTTGTCAGCCATGGAACTCTCCCGAGTGGTTGCCGCAGCCGCGAGCTACTGCTCACGATCTTTGGCCTCCTGCTGCTGGCGCTTAAGGGCCTCTCCAGCATCCTCTGCCTTCTTCTCCGCCTGGTCGAGGATCTTTTCGAGAGCATTCAGCCTACGTAGAGTAGTATTGTCCTCATCTGTAGCATGGAGAAACATTAGTTAAAAACAAAAACAATCTTGATGCACTCGAAAAATAATCAAGAAGAAAGCTACGCACCTTGGAGCTGCTTGAGCTCACCCTCCAGCGACAGATGCTGCTGGATGAGGAGATTGGCACCACGGGCAAAAGGCAGCAAAAAAGGCCAGCAAGTCTAATGAGTACAAGGACTCGAGGTCTTCCCTATATCCAAGGAAAAGGAATACACTTACGTGGTCTGGCATGGACTCCGAAGGTTTTGAAATCATCTTCCAAGTCACGAGTGCATGAGCCTCCCACCTTGCAGAACTCGAACCCTCGTCCTTGGAGTTGGACACCATCTTGGGAAACAAAGATGTCGGCTTTGATTCCACTATCATCTGTTCGGTGTCCTCATCAAGGGACTCCTCCGAGTGATTACTGCTAGCACTTGCAAGAAACCAAAGAAACATCAGTCTAATACTTACCAAATCTGCACAACTACAAAAGTTCGGTCAAGCGCAACTTATGACGGTATGGCTGACAGGTTGAAGACAAGAGCTTCCTTCTCCTCCTTCTTTTTCTTCTTGGCTAGCGGCTACGGGGCCACCGCCCGAATAGGCACGCCAGGAAAGGGTGCGAACATCGCACCCACATCTTCACCGTGTTGCTCAGGAAGGACGGACCCTTCGGAGTTAGCGGCGTTGCCCCACCCGAAGTTTCACTTTGGGACCGCTTTCGGGTCTGCCCTTTGCTTGGCTCGGGGGCTTCCAGGGAAGGAGGGTGCGCTGGGGGAAGCTTGGATTCGGTCTCCGCCTCCTTATTGTCTGGCGGATCCGTGTACTTCTCAGGCAGAGGGGGGATCATCCCCGCTACCTTGAGACTCTGCAAGCAAAGGACAAAAGAAAACAATATAAGCAAGCCGGCAGGCAAAAGGCATTCGAAAAGCGCTACGGGCACGCAACAAATTTTACCTGGGAGATTACTATCTTGGCATGGAAAGGGGAGGTCAACGATTTTGCCGGAATGTCCTCATCGGCCTTGAACTTCAGCAGAGGCCAAAGCGCTCTGTCAAGATCACCTGAAGACAAATCCTCAGGAGAGACCCTTGTCGGATCACTGCAGCTAGCATATAGAAACATCGGGTGTGCCCTCGCTTGGAGCGGCTGCACCCGACACTTGAAGAAGGTGCGGATGATGTCGACACTGTTGACCTCCTTGCCGGCCACCAGTTGGAGCGCTTCCACCGGATTGTAGAGCTTCTCCACCTCCGGAGATTCACCCTCTAAGATGTCGTCCTTCCACGACCTCTTCCGGGTGATCTTCTGTGTAGAATCGAAAGGGGGAGGCCAAAATGCTGCCTGTCCAGCTTGACGTCGCGGATGTAGAACCAGTTTTGGCGCCAGTATTGGACAGACTCGCAAATGGAAAAAGAGAAGAATTGGACGGAGGAGCATATAAAGATGATGCAGCCGCCAAGCGGATAAACACTGCTAGTGCCAGATTGCCTCTTCATGGAGTAGACTCTCCGTAAAAGGCCAAAGTGCGTCTCAATACCGATCCAACAATCACAGAGAGTGATGAAGCAAGCAATGTGAAGGAGAGAGTTGGGAGACAGATGATGCAACTGAATCTCGTAAAAGAAAATAAGCCCACGAATATATTCGTGGGCAGGCAAAGAAAGACCTCGGACGATAAAAGCATAAAACATCACCCAAAATCCTTTGGGTGGGCGAGGAATTACCTCCTGATCAGGGAAGATGGAGTCGTCCTTATCCTTGGAGATCAACCCGGCGTCGTGCAACTTGCGCAAGTCCGAGTCACGCATCTCCGTGCGCTTCCACCCGCCGCCAGTGGTATGGGCCAGGGCAGCGACCTTCTTGCCAGCGCCGGCGACGCTCGACCCCGCTACAGCAGATGACGCCTTCTTAGTCTTTCTCATCCTGGAACGGCGAGTTCGGCGATGTGCATGGAGGAAAGAGGAAGGAAAAGTACGGAGAGCGTCCAGTGCACGATGAGAAGTAGATAACTCACGAAAATGGTGGCAATGGAGATGAGGCAGGGGGAAATTATGAAGGGTAAAACCACTATTTTCCCCAGCGGTATAAAAGGGCGAACATGATGCAGAAGAGCCGTTGATTGAGAAGCCCTAACGCGCACCTCAGATCTCACCGTCCACATGTCAGCATCAAACAAAACTATCGCCAGCACGCCGCCAGTACGCGTGGAAACCGAGGATACATCGTAACTTTCACCATGCCTACGCATGACTAGTCAACGTCAAGTCAGGCGGTGGGACCCACGATCGTCCCGTCACATCGTATTTGCTGCCGTAGACGGTTGACTTCACCAATCATCAGAAATGACGTAACCAATGTAAAGGCGAGCAACGGCTCGCAGATTTTGACTGATCATAAAAGTACTTACTTGAGTCTACGACTCAACCAACTACTCGGGGGATACTCCTATCAGGAGCGCTGGCCGCGCACCTGAGAAATTACATAGGTAACATCTTCAAGTCCTACGTCGATTCTGCGACTCCACTATGGACTCGGGGGCTACTCCCGTAGGGAGCGCTGGTCGCGCATTAAAAAAAATTGTCCTTCGGACTAATACTGAAAACGGCTGAATTATGTTTCTTGCTTCTCGGTGCATTGTGTGTGCTGATGTGGTGCTTTCTTTGTCTAGAACTATGTTCTTCTCACTGTTGTATGTAACATTTTCTCAAGTCTCTTCTCGAGTCTACGACTCGATCATACACTCGGGGGCTACTCCCATAGGGAGCGCTGGTCGCGCACCCTATGAATTATTCGACTGAGATCCTTCGGATCAAAAACGACAAAATCTTTTGGCAACCCTAACCAAATTGATGCTAAGGGGAAAACAGTATCCTTGGCCACCCGAAACACCTCCACGGTGATAAAATTTTGGATGTTGCGTCTACGACGCAAACATAAGTCCTATAGATATCTTCTGATGGCATGGTAACACACCTGACTGCGCTCTTCCAGAAAATTCCCTTGACAATAGGCACGATGAAAATCCCGACGGACGCGTTGGGTACACCACTTGAAAATCACTGGGATTCGACTCCTATAAGTCCTGAACGGCCTGAGTCGAATTACGCCGGCATTAATTCCAGATTCGAGTCCGGGGACTTGAGTGTGATGAAGATCGTGTTGTTTTGTCCTATGACATTTGACTGGCCCTGATCCGTCGGGTGAGCCAAGCACACGCATCGATAATCCCTATGAACTGAACATTTCTTCCTAAAGACAGGATCAGATACAAAGCACCCGAAAGATTTTAGAGTCTCCATTCGAATCTTTGATTCGACCGGACGCTTAGGGGATACTGTCATGGATATAACCTACGGGTGCACAACATTGGTATACCCGGTCCAGCCCAAGGAAGGCCCACACGAGGATTTGCAATCCAGAAGGCTTTCAGGTGGCCCAAGCCCATGGATAATTCGACTCCTTGGAGGACAAGTCTAGATTAGATAGAATTTCAAAGGTTCTCAACCCTAATCTGTAACCAACTCGACCTATCCCAAGACTTGTCCTATCTATATAAAGGCCAGGAGGGTACATCGAGAAGGATCCTCAACTCACCTCATACACACCTCCATGCCAGATCGCATCTGCGCACCCTGTAACCTTCGGTTCCATCATAATCAAGAACATACAAGCAGGAGTAGGGTTTTTCCTCCTGGGGCGTGAACCTGGGTAAACTTTGTGTCCCCGTGTTGCTTGCTTGTTAACCATTCCACGACTTCCAGCATCCCCATATTCTCCAAAACCCAAGTCCATAACAATGGGCATTGACGAGTCGAACCCTTGTCAGGTACTTTCCATAGTTGTTGGCTTCTGGACCTCGAACCAATCTCTGGTGTCCATGTCATCCTACGAGGTGTAGCTTTCATCCATGCTATAATATGGACTACGGGGATTTTCTAGCTCACCTTGCATTGGCTTGGAGGCGTGTTCTTCTTCGTACTCCTCCATCTCCTTCTCGAAGTCCTGAAGTTCCTGCGACGTTATGGACTCCTGAGGGGAGACAAGTAAGTTAGTGTTTTCTTCGATTGCGTCTACAACTGAATCGCTGCCGGCTCCATCATCTACAGAGTCAGCTCCAGTGCTTATGTGGTACACGAAACAATGCTTCTTCTTGTTCATGTTCTTGAGGTAGTGGCACGGCTGGGTTTCCGCCTCCTCCGTCTCAAAGCTTTCCTTTAAATCAGTGATTGCTCATAATCAATGTAGGGGCATCTTGTCATCTTCTTTATCTTGCTCCTCAAGATTGCTTTTTCTGCTACGGCTTCAGTAAGACTGGATCCGTTACGGATATATTCCTCATCCATGTGATCGATCTCATCAAGGAGATCAGACCCGGATTTTCCTCCATCGCTTATTCCACTATAGGAGTGGGCTGGGTGGGTACGATTTATTCTGGGATCTTGAACTCTTCCACCTCTCCACACAGAGTAGATCCGGATTTTTCTTCCACCATGGTCATCATCTCAAGGGTGGGTTGGGCTGGTTCAGCGAAACCGAGATAAATATCGATATCGCTGATAGACATGATCATGTAGGTTGTCACATGTTTTCTAGCTGGAATCCAAGTCTCGTCGAGTAGAATGAGAGGGACATCACTGGCATAGACCACGCGACCCATGGCGATTGTTTTGCCAATTCCTGCATGCGCAGATTCCGCCTGGAACAAAGCTCCAAAAGTCACCCGCCCCACGGTGGGCGCCAACTATCGTCGGATTGTCGACAAGTACGCCATACGGGGTCCTAACGGTGTTGATAAGATGGGGTGTGAGACGTCGGATGTTCCAGGAGCGGTGCGCACAAGTTTACCCAGGTTCAGATCCGACTACGGTGATCGGATCCTACTCCTGCTAGCAACCTAGTAATATATCGTTGTAAGCCGGATGTTATAGCGGATTACAAGAGAGGTTCGCCTGTGTGACTTGTGATTGTATCTATTGCTATGGTTGTGCCCTAAAGGCTCCCATAGGGTTGGATTATATAGTCACCAGGACCTAGGGTTACAAGAAACCTATCCGGATATGTTACAGAGTCGGTAACTAGGTACAACTTTGACTAGAAGTAATACTACAGGCCTTGCCATAGCCGGAACTGGCTCCTCCTCTTTCTCTGACTGGGCCGCCCGTGAAGCAAAGCTCTAACCCATTGGTGGGCCACCCTGGTCATCGAGTCATGTGGGTATACCCAGAAAGTATATCGCCAACACCCATGCAATGTTGGCATTGGCCCACATCTACCAGAGTTAGTTCTATCAAGTAGGTAGGATCATGTTGACCAAGTGATGACTCATACAAAAACAAGTTGGTGAAGGTGTTCCTATCCATCCTAGAGAGGTCTAGACCCCATGCAATGTTGGCATGGCCCCACATTTGCCACAAGTGTGTGCCATGGCTTGGCATAGAATTCTTATAGCTAGATCTATCAAGTGGGTGGGATCATGTTGGTCAGGTGTAGTGACTCACACATCCACTAAGTTGATGACGGTAAGTTGATGACGGTGTTTCTAGCCAACCTAGAGAGGTCTAGATCCCATGCAATGTTGGCATGGGCCCACATCTACCATAATTGTGTGTGTCGTGGCTTGGCATAGCAAAATTATAGTTAGATCTATCAAGTAGGTAGGATATGTTGGCCAAGTGATGACTCATACAACAACAAGTTGGTGAAGGTGTTTCTATCCATCCCAGAGAGGTCTAGACCCCATGAAATGTTGGCATGGCCCCACATTTGACACAAGTGTGCGTCATGGCTTGGCATAGCACTCTTATAGCTAGATCTATCAAGTGGGTGGGATCATGTTGGTCAGGTGTAGTGACTCACGTAGCCACTAAGTTGATGACGGTGTTTCTAGCCAACCCAGAGAGGTCTAGATCCCATGGAATGTTGGGATGGGCCCACATCTACCACAGTTGTGTGTGTCATGGCTTGGCATAGCACAATTATAGTTAGATTTATCAAGTAGGTAGGATCATGTTGGCCAAGTGATGACTCATACAACAACTAGTTGGTGAAGGTGTTTCTATCCAGCCCAGAGAGGTCTAGACCGCATGCAATGTTGGCATGGCCCCACATTTGCCACGAGTGTGTGCCATGGCTTGGCATAGAACTCTTATAGCTAGATCTATCAAGTGGATGGGATCATGTTGGTCAGGTGTAGTGACTCACACAGCCACTAAGTTGATGAATGTAAGTTGATGACGGTGTTTCTAGCCAACCCAGAGAGGTCTAGATCCAATGGAATGTTGGCATGGGCCCACATCTACCACAGATGTGTGTGTCATGGCTTGGCATAGCACAATTATAGTTAGATCTATCAAGTAGGTAGGATCATGTTGGCCAAGTGATGACTCATACAACAAGTTGGTGAAGGTGTTTCTATCTAGCCCAGAGAGGTTTAGACCCCATGCCATGTTCGCATGGCCCCAAATTTGACACAAGTGTGCGTCATGGCTTGGCATAGCACTCTTATAGCTAGATCTATAAAGTGGGTGGGATCATGTTGGTCAGGTGTAGTGACTCACACAGCCACTAAGTTGATGGCGGTGTTTCTAGCCAACCCAGAGAGGTCTCGATCCCATTCAATGTTGGCATGGGCCCACATCTACCACATGTGTGTGTCATGGCTTGGCATAGCAAAATTATAGTTAGATCTATCAAGTGGGTAGGATCCTACTGGCCAAGTGATGACTCATACAATAACAAGTTGGTGAAGGTGTTTCTATCCAGCCAGAGAGGTCTAGACCCCATGCAATGGTGGCATGTCCCCGCATCTGCACCGGACGCGTGCGAACAGCTCGTCCTGCCTGTTGGTGTTGCTGTCCCACCCGTCAACCACTGCGGCGTTGATTCAGATGCGCGCATAGGTGTAGGGGTTCGTAGCATGGAAAACAAAAAATTCTACCGCATGCAAACAAACAAGCCAAAATCTATCTACTAGATTGTAGCAACGAGTTGATTAGAGTACTCACCCTCGAAGATTCCAAAGCGGTTAACGAGAGCAGATTCTCATGGATGATGTACTCGTACACTTGCCGATCTCAAGATCGCGTAGACGATCCTTCCGGCGCTGCGTTCCGGCAGCACTTCTGCAGTCGGTCACACGTTCGATACTCGATGAAGACCTTCCTCTCCCTTGTTCCAGCAGGCAGCAGAGGTTGTAGTTCTCCCTCATGATTATGGTAGCACAATGGCATGGTGTCCAAAGTAGAGGGAAGATCCCGCAGGGCTTCGCCTAAGCTGGTGCAGGTTATGGTGGATCTAGGGTTTCCGGCGATCTAGGTTTATAAGGCCGGAGAGGAGGAGGAGGTGTCGGCGGCGGAGCGGCGGCGCTGGGAGGCGGCGACGGCGCAAGGTGGGGAGGGATGGTTGTAGTGCTTTGGGGCAGCCCCTCCCCTCTATTTACCAGAGGGAGGGCAGCTTGGGAGAGGGGAGTTTGAATCCTTCCCCAAACCCAAGTTGCAGAGAAGGAAGGACTCTTTCCTTCTTCCACTAGGAAACCATTGTTCCAGTTTTACTTTTCAAACTTCCCTTTTTGACTTTCAATTTAGAGCTTTATTTCTCTCTCGCAAATGCCTAACCAAGTGACCTAGGACATGATCCAATCATTCCACTTAACCATGATAGATTTATGAACCATTCCCCTTCCGGTCCAATGAACCTTCTAGACCCTTATAGAACCTCTCCGATGAAAACATCGGAATCATTCCCGAACTCCAGAATTGGACTTTCCTTATATGAATCTTATTCTCCCGACCATTCCGGATCTCCTCGTGAAATCCCGGATCCCATCCAAAACTCCGAACAACATTCGGTCTCCGTACTAACATTCCATATCTACTAAACAACATCGAATCCTTAAGTGTGTCTCCCTACAGTTTGTGAATTATGCGGACATGACCGAGACACTTCTCCGATCAATAACCAATAGAGGAATCTGGAAATTCATATGGCTCCCAAATATTTCTACGATTACTTTGTGATCGAATGAACAACTTACATACGATACCAATTTCCATTTGTCTCGCGATAGTTTACTCCTCGAGGGTTGATCGTCGGTATGTCTACATACCTAGTTCAACCTCCTTACATATAAGTACTCTTTTCTCGTTCCCGTGATATGTGATACCTTGTGAGACAGTCACATGCTTGCAAGATAATTGGATGACATTCCACCGAGAGGGCCCAGAGTATATCTATCCGTCATATGGATGGACAAATCCCACTCTTGATCCATGAGCCCCAACACATACTTTCCGAACACTCATTGCCACCTTTATATCCATCCAGTTATGGTGTGGTGTTTGATGTCATCAAAGCATCCTTCCGGTGATGGTGATTAGCATGATCTCATGGTCGAAGGAATTAGGTTACTATGTATCAGAAAGCTTATAACAAATGAACTATTGAAATGACTTGATCTTTATGGTACGCTTATCTATAGGAGTATGTCCATCATACCATTCTCCTAATGATATGATCTTGTTGTTAATAACATCTCAATGTTCATGATCGATAAACCACGATCATCTATTAACCAACAAGCTAGTATTACAAAGAGGCTTTACTAGGGACTCTAATTTGGTTTACAAATCACACATGTATTAATGTTTCTGGTTAATACTATTATAGCATGAATGTAAACATTTATCATAAACACAAAGATATAATAATAACCACTTTTATTATTGCCTCTAGGGCATATCTCCAACAGTCTCCCACTTGCACTAGAGTCAACTAATCTAGATTACATGGTAATATACCGAACACCCATAGCGGGTTGGTGCTGGTCATGCTTTGCCCTCGGGAGAGGTTTAGTCAACGGATCCGCCACATTCAGATCTGTGTGTACTTTGCAAATCTTTATGTCACCATTTTGGACATGCTCTCGAATAGCGTGAAAACGCAGCTTCATATGCTTTAGCTTCTTGTGTGATATTGGTTCTTGCGCATTGGCTATGGCGCCCATGTTATCACGGTAGATAGACATTGGGTCCAGCGCACTTGGAACCACACCGAGATCTACAATGAACTCCTTCATCCATATCACTTGGAATCACACAAGAAGCTATGTATTCTAATTCAGTTGAAGATCTCGCCACAATCCTTTGCTTTGCACTCCTCTAGCTAACTACTGCACCATTCAAAATAAATACGTATCTAGATTGAGATTTAGAATCCTCCGGATCGGTGTTCCAACTAGCATCGGTGTAACCACTAACAACGAGTTGTTCATCACCTCCATAAGAAAGAACCATATCCTTAGTTCTTCTCAAGTACTTAAGGGTATCTTTGACCGCTGTCCAATGATCCACTCCTTGATCACTTTGATATCTGCTAGTCAAACTAACAACATATGCAATGTCGGGTCTAGTACATAGCATGGCATACATAAGAGATCCTATGGCTGAGGCATAGGGAGTCTTACTCATCTTTTCTTTATCTTCTGCCGTTGCAGGACTTTGAGTTTTACTCAAGGTTGTATTGGGCAACATGGGAAAGAACCCTTTCTTGCTATCTTCCATTCCAAACCTCTTTAGAACTTTGTCCAAATATGTACTTTGTGAGAATGGTATTAGGAGTATTGATCTATCTCTATAAATCTTTATGCCTAATATGTAAGGTGCTTCGCCAAGATCTTTCATTGAAAAACTATTATTCAAATAATCCTTGACACTATTAAGAAGGTCTACATCATTCCCAATCAACAATATGTCATCTACATATAGTATTAGAAATGCTATAGAGCTCCCACTCACTTATTTGTAAATACAAGCTTCTCCATAAGTTTGTATAAAACCAAAGCTTTTGATTACCTTATCAAAACGTTGATTCCAACTTTGGTATGCTTGCTTCAATCCAAAAATGGACCATTGAAGTTTGCATACCTTGTTAGCATCTTTCGGATCGATAAAACCTTTGGATTGTACTATATACAACTCTTCATCAATGTCTCCATTGAGGAACGTCGTTTTGACATCCATCTGCCATATCTCATAATCATAATATGCAGCAATTGCTAACATAATCCTCACAGACTTTAGCTTCGCTACCGGTGAGAAAGTCTCATTGTAGTCAACTCCTTGAATTTATCGAAACCCTTTTGCGACAAGTCGAGCTTTATAGACAGTAACATTACCATCAACATCTGTTTTCTTTTTGAAAATCCATTTGTTCTCGATAGCCTTCCGGCCATCCGGTAAGTCCACCAGAGTCCATACTTGGTTTTCATACATGGATCCAATCTCGCATTTCATGGCTTCTTTCCATTTATTGGAATCTAGGCTCATCATTGCTTCCTCATATGTCGTAGGGTCGTCGGTGTTGTCCACCAACATGACACTCATAACGGGATCATACCAATCAGGAGTGGTACGAGTTCTCGTTGACCTGCGAGGTTCCGTAGTAACTTCAACCGAAGTTTCATGATCAACATCATTAGCTTCCTCTCTTATTGGTGTAGGCGCCATAGGAACCACTTCTGGTGATGCGCTACTCTCAAGTCCGAGAGAAGGTTTGACAACATCCTCGAGTTCTACTTTTCTGCCAGTCACTTCTTTCAAGAGAAACTCCTTCTCTAGAAAGGATCCATTCTTGGCAATAAAGATTTTGCCCTCGGATCTATGATAGAAGTTATACCCAATAGTTTCCTTTGGGTATCCTATGAAGACGCATTTTTCTGCTTTGGGTTCAATCTTGTCGGGCTGTAACTTCTTTACATAAGCTTCGCAACCCCCAACTTTAAGGAACGACAATTTAGGTTTCTTCCCAAACCATAATTCATACGATATCATTTCAACGGATTTATATGGTGTCCTATTTAAAGTGAATGCGGATGTTTCTAATGCATAACCCCAAAATGATAGCGGTAAATCTATAAGTGATTTCATAGAACGAACCATATCTAAGAGAGTTCGATTACGACATTCAGACATACCATTACGTTGTGGTGTTCCCGGCGGTGTCAATTCTGAAAAAGTATTCCTCATTTCTTCAAATGCTCACCAAACTCGTAACTTATATATTCACCTCCACGATCAGATCGTAGAAACTTAATCTTCTTGTTACTTTGATTATCTACTTCACTTTGAAATTCCTTAAACTTCTCGAAAGTTTCGGACTTATGTTTCATGAAATAGATATACCCATATCTACTCAAGTCATATGTCAAGGTAAGAACATAAAGATAACCACCGCGCGATGCTACACTCATTGGACCACAAACATCGGTATGTATGATTTCCAATAAGTCCGTAGCTCTCTCCATCATATTAGAAAATGGCGTCTTAGTAATTTTACCCATCATACATGCTTTGCATCTTTCAAGTGATTCAAAATCAAGTGATTCAAGAAGTCCATCGGAATGGAGTTTCTTCATACGCTTCACTCCAATGTGACCAAGACGACAGTGCCACATATAGGTCGATTTATCACTCAATTTCAAACGTTTAGCTCCAATGTTATTAATACGTGTATTACTATAATCGAGATTCAACAAGAATGGACCATCTATCAAAGGTGCATGTGCATAAAACATATTACTCATATAAATCGAACAACCATTACTCTCTAACTTAAATAAGTAACCGTCTCACAATAAACATGATCCGGATATAATGTTCATGCTCAATGCAGGTACCAAATAACAATTATTTATGTATAAAACTAATCTTGATGGTAGATGAAGAGGTAGCGTTCCGACCGCGATCACATCAACCTTTGATCCATTTCCAACGCGCATCGTCACCTTGTTCTTCACTAGTTTCCATCTCTGCAGCACCTGCTTCGAGTTAAAATATGAGCAACTGAACAAGTATCAAATACCCAGGCACTATTACGACTACTAGTGAGATACACATCAATAACATGTATATTGGATATACCTTTCTTCTTGATGTTGTCGTTCTTCAAATCCGCCAAGTACTTAGGGCAATTCCGCTTCCAGTGACCTTCTCCCTTGCAGTAAAAGCACTCAGTATCAGGCTTAGGCCTAGCCTTGGTCTTCTTCGCCAGTGCGGTAACTTTCTTACCGCCATTCTTGAAGTTTCCCTTTTTCTTAGACTTGCCTTGCTTCTTGAATTTGGTGGTCTTATTGACCATCAACACTTGGTGCTCTTTCTTGATCTCCACTTCCACAGACTTTAACATGGATAAGATTTTGGGCAACGACTTGTCCATGTTTTGCATATTGTAGTTCATCACAAAGTTCTTGTAACTTGGTGGTAGTGATTGGAGGACACGGTGAATCCCCAAAGCATTAGGAGTCACTATACCCAAGCTTTGAAGCTTGCTTGCATGCACATACATCTTAAGCACATGCTCACTAACGGAGCTGCCCTCTTCTATCTTGCAGTTAAAGAACTTTTTAGAGGCCTCATAACTCTCAACTGCCGCGTGAGCCTCAAATATCATTTTTATTTCATGGACAATATCATGTGGGTCATGGTTCTCAAACCTTTTCTGAAGCTCCGATTCCAAACCATACAAGATAGCACACTGAACTATGGAGTACTGATTATTCCGAGTAAGGAAAACATTCTTCACCTCATCGGTAGCATCAGCTGCAGGTGGGTCACCTAGCGGTGCATCCAGCACATAGGTCAAATTACCAGCATTGAGGACAATCCTCAAGTTGCGGAAGCAATCCAAGAAGTTGCTTCCATTGTTTTTCAACTTTTCTTTTTCTAGGAACACATTAAAATTGATGGTAGGGGCCGCCATTGATCTACAATATATTTACAATAGTTTAGATTAAGTTTTTGACAAATTGAGTTCTAATTAATAGTTAAATTAATCTAGGTGAACTCCCACTCAAAACAATATCCCTCATATTGTTTTAGTGATCACACGAACCAAATCCACCACATCAAAACCGATCATCACAAGAGATGATGTAGCTTCAATGGCGAACAATCAACAAGTTCATCATATCTAGTATACGACTCATGCTTTACGTTTCAGTGATCCGTGTTCCGAGACCATGTATGTACATTCTAGGCTCGTCAAGATCAAACCTTAGCTTCCGCATGAGAAAATCTGGCTTGCTCCCGTTGTGTACACTCGCAGAATCTAACACACCCGATCATCACGTGGTGCTTCGAAACAACGAGCTTTATCAATGGTTCTTACTAAGGATGAACACTTTATAACTTTATATTTTGTGAGAGGGATCATCTTATAATGCTACCATCATGAACTAAGCAATACAAGATGCATAAAAGGATTAACATCACATGTAATTCAAAATATGTGATATGATATGGCCTTTCTTCTTGTTCTTCCGATCTCCATCTTCAAGCACGAACATGATCTCCATCATCACCGGCGTGGCGTCAAGGTCAATGGCACCGCTCCATGGTTGTCGTCCACCAGCATCAATATTAGAACTACTTTGAATAAAAAACACGCAGGTCTTAACGAAATTAAAAGACAACCATAAGGCTCCTATCGGTTCCCAACTTACAATAAGGAACATTGCATACATCATATATAATCACAATCATGGCCATATCACATCACAGCACACCCCTGCAAAACAAAGTTAGACGCCTCTAATTTTCTTTGCATATTTTACGTGGTTTGGGGCTTTCAATAAGTGTCGTTCTAACATACGAACAAGAACCACAACGTTGATGCTTGAACTATCAAGTGCCCGTTGTAAATTGAATCTATACTATGATGGGAGAGACACGCACCCGCAAAGCCACTTATGCAATATAAGTTGCATGTCAAGCGTGGAGCAAGTCTCATGAACAATGTGATGTAAGGTTATCCCGGGACGCTTCATCCCATCATACCGCAAGATGCAAATTACACAAAAGCAGTTGATAATAAAAGCACCACCGCCCCCAATGACCATTGTGTTCTACTTGTGCAATAGATCTACACATAGACACGGCTCTGATACCACTGTAGGGGTTCATAGCATGGAAAAAAAAATCTACCGCATGCAAACAAACAAGCCAAGATCTACTAGATTGTACCAACGAGTCGATTAGAGTACTCACCCTCGAAGATTCCAAAGCGGTTAACGAGAGAAGATTCCCGTGGATGATGTAGTCGTACACTTGCCGATCTCAAGATCGCGTAGACGATCCTTTTGGCGCTGTGTTCTACCAGCGCTTCCACAGTCAGTCACACGTTCGGTACTCGATGAAGACCTTCCTCTCCCTTATTCCAGCAGGCAGCGGAGGTTGTAGTTCTCCCTCACGATTCTGGCAGCACGACGGTGTGGTGTCGGAAGTAGAGGAAACCATTGTTCTAGTTTGACTTTCCAAACTTCCCTTTTTGACTTTCAATTTAGAGCTTTATTTCTCTCTCGCAAATGCCCAACCAAGTGACCTAGGAAATGATCCAATCATTCCACTTAACCATGACACATTCATGAACCATTCCCCTTCCTGTCCGGTGAACCTTCTAGACCCTTCTAGAACCTCTCCGATGAAAACATCGGAATCATTCCCGAACTCCGGAATCAGACTTTCCTTATATGAATCTTATTCTTCGGACCATTTCGGGTATCCTTGTGATATCCCGGATCACATCCAAGACTCCAAACAACATTCGGTCTCCCTACTTACATTCCATATCTACTAAAAACATTGAATCCTTAAGTGTGTCTCCCGATGGTTCGTGAATTATGGGACATGACCGAGACACTTCTCCGATCAATAACCAATAGAGGAATCTGTAAATTCATATGGCTCCCACATATTTCTATGATTACTTTGCGATCGAATGAACCACTTACATACGATACCAATTTCCCTTTGTCTCGCGATAGTTTACTCATCCGAGGTTTGATATTCGGTATCTCTGCATACCTAGTTCAACCTCGTTACTGATAAGTACTCTTTTCTCGTTACCGTGATATGTGATCCCTTGTGAGCCAGTCACATTATTGCAAGCTAATTGGATGACATTGCACTGAGAGGGCCCAGAGTATATCTATCCGTCATATGGATGGACAAATCCCACTCTTGATCCATGAGCCTCAACACATACTTTCCGAACACTCATGCCACCTTTATAGCCACCCAGTTACAGTGTGGTTTTTGATGTCATCAAAGCATCCTTCCGGTGATGGTGATTAGCATGATCTCATGGTTGAAGGAATTAGGTTACTATGTATCAGAAAGCTTGTAGCAAATGAACTATTAAAATGACTTGATCTTTATGCTACACTTACCTATAGGAGTATGTCCATCATACCATTCTCCTAATGATATGATCTTATTGTTAATAACATCTCAATGTTCATGATCGAGAAACCACAATCATCTATTAACCAACACGATACTATTACAAAGAGGCTTTACCAGGGACTCTAATTTAGTTTACAAATCACACAAGTATTAATGTTTCCGGTTAATACTATTATAGCATGAATGTAAACATTTATCATAAACACAAATATATAATAATAACCACTTTTATTATTGCCTCTAGGGCATATCTCCAACAATAGGCACCAATTCAAATGCAACCGCTGACCGACGGCAGCCTGTGCCATCAATGGCGACGAGACTACACACTGACTAGCTAGACACTTCAATGCTTTATCCTCGGCCTCCGCGCCGACATCCAATGCCGGCCCTTTTTAACTAGCCGTCCGCTGCCATTTTCTCCCCATAGAACCACATCATCTCATCCTTCTCCTTTTCGTTCTCCACTACGTGTAGCTAGCCCTGGCCGGCGGCGCTAGATCGAGGGGAGGAAGCGGCGGCCATGGACGTCGAGGGAGGCGTGGAGGATGCGACCGAATAAGCACGCCACCACGCTCTCCCTCACCGCCGTTATTTCCCAAATATTTCGACCCAGGCACCCAGTTTGCCGTGGCCATCCACCTCGGCATGCCGCTTGACAGGCTGCTCCTGCCCGACAGGTTCATGACACTGATCAGCGACGCGCCGCCCCCGCTTGTCATGCTGCAGGCAAACGGCTTCAGGACCAGCAGGTAGCCGATCGATCAGTAGATCGACCACCTCGGCCAAATATACCTTGGTAACGGTTGGGAGTGCTTCTCCCGCTCGCAGCAGATCGAAGAGGGAAACATCCTCGTCTTCAAGTACGACGACGAAGGAAAGTTCGGCGTCAGCATCTTTGACCACACCATGTGTCGTAGCTACTACCACTCCGACTCCTCCTCCGACTCCGATGAGTAGGCTAGGCTGTGCGCCCGTCATGTATGATGTATCAATGTAGGCATTGGCCATTTGCAATGAAAAACATTATTCGACCGGCAAATATATTACAAACAAGTGTACAAGGCCAACCATTCTGCCCTTGTCAAGGTCATGGAGTACTTTGACTAGGGCTTTGGTGAGCTTGTGAAGGATTACATCATCAGTATATGTATGATGATGTTTCTTTTGGTTTACTAATGTTAGTATCGATGTTGAAACAACCGTTGTATGTATTCGTGCAAACTTATTTAAAATGCAAAATATTATTGGTATCGGCAAACTTATTATAGAAGAGAATGAAAAAATATGCTTACCTACACATTTTGTGCAAACTTATTCAAAATGAAAAATATTATTATAGTACAGAAGGGAAATAAAAACTATGACTACCTACACATTTCATGCTCAACGACCTGTATACGACTAGAAGACCAATTATGGCCCAGGATGCTGGCCCGCGAAGCTCAAAATTTTCATGTGTGGGCCAACAGGGAGATAAGTGAAAGCACACTACAAGGAATCTGGCTATGTATGACCCTCCATTTTCATCACAGAATCGTCATAGTAGTCTGTTTATGACGATTTTATGACGATTTTGAGATCGTCGAAAGTTGGGCGTCGCAAATGAACTATAACGACGTTCTTGGTTAAATCATCATAACTGTCTATGACGATGTTAGATCGTCATAACATTTATGATGATTCGATATCATCACGAACCATCTAGCCAGGCCAGGTCAGATCCGACGTGGCCGATCCGACGTGGCAAAATTATGATAAAATTAAATCGTCTTAAATCGAATTCAGCCCAGTCCATTCGGTCATTTACTGGGTCAAGCCCAATAATTTGGGCAATTTATGGTTCTTTTTCTACTAGTTCTCGTTGGATGCATGGGCCAAGACCCAATAATACAACCTTTTTATTTCTAACTTCGGCATTTTCATATTTTTTTGTTTTATATTTTGAAATTTAAATCTTATTCTGAATCTGGTCCCACTAGGCAGATGGGTGCTTGGTCCCACTTGTCAGCTTCCTTTTCTTTGTTTCCTATTTTAAAGCATGTCCCACCAGGCATCACGTGTTATTTAGGCACCACACATCAGTCATGTATTTGTTCAATAACCAGTAATCCAATTCAAACAAGCTAATAAAGTCATAAGTATTTCATACGACATCCAAATAATATATTACAATCAGTCATAGTACTAATCAGGTATTCAGCTATCAAAATACACTAAATATCAACGATCTGGATCAGCATTCCTCGCCACCAACCTATTCTCTGCTCGTGCGCTCCGCATTGCTCCATGCGCTCACCGCTGGCCCTCCTCTGCTCTGCGCGCTGCGCCGCTCCTCCTCTGCCATGCTGCCCCACTGCTCTTCCTCGACCTGCTTGACCTGTAGCTGCTCCTCAATCTGCTTGACCTGTAGCTTCTCCTCCTTGACCTGCTGAATAACAATCTTGAGTTTAGTACGCATCTTGGTGCAGTGTGCATTTTAAATTTATTGCTACTCAGTTCAGATTAACCCAATGCAAGATTACATAGCAACTACATCTAATAAAACATATTTACTGATGTATTTGTCACATAATACATGCAACAAACATCAGATAATCAAGTATCAATTCCGTATCTGTTCGAGAAGACTAGTAGATACCTGACTTCCGTGTTGATGATGAGGTGGATGGGACGGTAGTTGAAGATATGTTCTGCAACGTTGTATCATACATTGGTTTTTCATCCATATGACATTATGTAGTCACGAGTTAGCTAAGCATTGCATCTTTAAGTATGAATCAATTGTTGGAATAGTAAGAGTAAGGACTGTTCTAGGTACTGCATGATCATATAGAACTACTGGAACAAAAAGAGCATAGTTTCTCAGAACAAAGCATGCAAAGTAGTATCACAAAAACTAGGCTATACAACAGCATTTCCCTAGAAGATCAGCACTTGAGAAGTGACAAGAACAATGTGACAATCTAGAAAACAGGGACTTATGAACAATGGAGACGAAGGAGTAAGCATGCACTAATGTGTCTGTATGGTTAAAGATGATACAAATACATGAGGATCAACAAAGTGGTTGATGTCATGAAGAACTGAATACGACACCAACAGATATGTTGTGCATACTAGGGAGCTCCTCCTTTTAGAAACAAATTACACTGAAACTAGGTATTCATTTCACTTAGATTCCATACCGAACAAATGGATATACTATATACTGAACAAGTAATTCACAGGATACAGGCCATGCATGGACTCAAGTAATTCACAAATAAGGTATTTGCCTTATAACCTGATAATGCATGGACTCGACTTGTTATTCACATGATACAGGTCATGTAAGTACTAGGCCTACTAATCATGTAAGTACTTAGCAAGTAATTCAACATCCAGGCATTAAATGTTTAAGAGAGATCCTAGATATTTTCAATGATTCCTTGAATAGCTAAGCAACAAGCTACTGAAAACTTGGAATACCAATTAAAGATTGCATGACTAAAATAACCAAGCGAATGAGCATCCAACAGTTACAGCTAGAAGCACAGAAGACTAGAGTTCTACCCTCAGCAATTATATGCTCCAAGAACCATGAATGTCTTCTTATATGCGCCAAGAACCACGAATCCCCACCCCGCAAAAAAACATGAATCCACGCGGTCGATCTTCCTATAGGTCACGTTCGTGTAAGTCTAGTTCCCAACTCAGAACCCCAGGAGAGCAGGCTTCGGTCTTACGTGACAGCGTGGTCTGAATGGGGTGTTCTTGAAGAGGAGAACGGTGACGTGCTCATCGCCCTGCAACTTCTGCGGTGTGTCAAAGAACACGGAAGACCAAGCCGAAGGGGATCTGGTGGAGGAGGCCTCTGAGGAAGGGAGCAGCTCTGCAGGGAGATCGACATCGTGGGATCCTGTTTCAACAAATACAAAGGATTAGAGGAGGATGGGCAGAAGGTGATGGGGAGAGTGGGAGATGTGTGGTGCTTCTTCATGTTCTTGTCGTCGAGGAGCGGAGAAGAAGATGGAGAGGGAGATCTGGGCGCAACAGAGGCCAGCGCGCGACATAGCGCAGCCACTGCCATGGCCACGAGCACACCGATGACACAGCAGGTCTGGCACATCGGCACCAGATCTGGGGAGGTAGGTGGTGGAGGCGGGAGATGGTGGCGGGGCTGGGTGGAATTGGCGAGGATGGGTGGAATTGAGGGAAGAAGGTCTAGGGTAGTGGGAGTCGGAACGTCACCGACCAGTGAGGGAAGAAGCGGCGCCGGCCAGTGAGGGGAGAAGCGGCACCAGCATTAGGGTTTAGGTCAGAGAGGCAGAGGGGCTCGCGTCCGAGAAGAGAATAGTGTTAGGATTTTGGTCGGGGAAGGAAGAGGGATCGAGATGGGGATATGGGTGCAGTGGGCACTGTCAACTATGGAGTAGGGTGTGCTTCTTCAGGCGAGTGTCTAGGAGTTGGATCAGAACTGTACGATTCAGATCTGGATGATAAGGATAATCTGTGGGAGGCGGTTCCCTGTGTTTTGATTGGTCGATTAACAAAACATCTTTTTTTCCACTCGATAAATTAAAAATCATGTTCTGTGCAATGAAAATAAAAGACTCCTCCGATAACATTGTTCACAATTCCAAGATGTTCATGTGTGCATAATATTTCAATGTAATTGGAGAAAATTTTTTATTTCGTCGCAACAAAAATTGATTTTTCATTTTCCGAGTGTTAAAAACAGGGCGTTTTGTGAAGCAACCACCAAATGACAGTTTTAGAATGGTACCACCATATATTTGTAAAAATATTAGATCACATTACATGGACAATGTCTCAACCGGGGTATCTCAAACCTCTCCGTCCACTCCTGGCGAAAAACACAAATTCCTGCCAAATCGGTAGGAAGTGGGTCCGCTTTGAACTATAGGTACATGATCCAATGCTCATGATTTTTGGAAAAAAATCATTTTTAGACTCACAATGTGATGTTTCATCAGAGATCCAATGCAAGTTTAGTGAGGCTCAGCCCCTAGCTAAGAATCTTCGTGTCCGCCGTTTTGACCATAGTTTGAAACGGGCATAAAAATGTAAAAAATGTTCCGAAATATGTGAAACCTTCGCGTGGTGTCATGTTATATGACATAGTTCCATGAAAAAATATCAAACTTGGTAAATTGATTGCGTCTCGAAAAAACCTTCTTAGAAATGACCTATCATGACCGAGGTTTCATAGCTTTCGGGTCAAATTGTCAATGTTATGGCTAGAATTAGGGAATAGTTTGTGATAATGTGCCCGTATTGTGCACGCGTGTGCATCTTGGAATGGAGAACAATGTTGCAGGAGGAAGTTTTCCTTTTCGACGCACGGAAAATCCATTTTTAATTTTCTGATCGTAAAAAATGGAGCGTTTTATGAAGCAACCACCAAATGACATTTTTAGAATGGTACCACCACATTTTGTAAAAATATTAGACCACCTTACATGGACAATGTCTCAACCGGGGTATCTCAAACCTTTCCATCCACTCCTGGCAAAAAAGATAAATTCCTGCCGAATCGGTAGGAAGTGGGTCCGGTTTAAACTATAGGTACATGATCCGATGCTCATGATTTTTGGAAAAAATCACTTTTAGATTCACAATATGATGTTTCATCAGATATCCAATGCAAGTTTAGTGAGGATCAGCCCCTAGCTAAGAACCTTCGTGTCCGTCGTTTTGACCATAGTTTGAAACGGGCATAAAAATTTCAAAAATGGTACGAAATATGTGAAACCTTCGCGTGGTGTCATGATATGTGACATAGTTCCAAGAAAAAATATCAAACTTGGTAAATTGATTGTGTCTCCAAAAAACCTTCTCAAAAATGACCTATCATGTTTGAGGTTTCATGATTTTTGGATCAAATGGCCAATATTATGGCTAGAATTAGGGCATAGTTTGTGATAATGTGCCCGTATTGTGCACACGTGTGAATATTGGGATGGAGAACAATGTTGCAGGAGGAAGTGTTCCTTTTCGACGCACGGAAAATCCATTTTGAATTTTCCGATCGCAAAAAACGAGGCGTTTTGTGAAGCAACCACCAAATGACAGTTTTATAATGGTACCACCATATTTTGTAAAAATATTAGACCACCTTACATGGACAATGTCTGAACCGGGGTATCTCAAACCTTTCCGTCCACTCCTAGCGAAAAAGACAAATTTCCGCCGAATCGGTAGGAAGTGGGTCCGGTTTAAACTACAGGTACATGATCCGATGCTCATGATTTTTGTAAAAAATCATTTTTAGACTCACAATATGATGTTTCATCAGATATCCAATGCAATTTTAGCGAGGCTCAGCCCCTAGCTAAGAACCTTCGTGTCCGCCGTTTTGACCATAGTTTGAAACGGCCATAAAAAATTGAAAAATGGTCGGAAATATGTGAAACCTTCGCGTGGTCTCATGTTATGTGACATAGTTTCAAGCAAACATATAAAACTTGGTAAATCGATTGCGTCTCGAAAACACCTTCTCAGAAATGACCTATCATGACCGAGGTTTCATGGCTTTCGGGTCAAATGGCTAATGTTATGGCTAGAATTAGGGCATAGTTTGTGATAATGTGCCCGTATTATGCACGCGTATGATTCTTGGGATGGAGAACAATGTTGCAGGAGGAAGTTTTCCTTTTCGACCTACGGAAAATACATTTTCCATTTTCCGAGCGCAAAAAATGGGGCATTTTGTGAAGCAGCCACCAAATGTTTAATTCAAAATGCAACCATCCAATTTTTCAAAAATACTAGACCACATTAAATAGACAATGTCCCAATTGGGTATCTCAAACCTTTTGTTCCACCCCTGGCAAAAAAGACAAATTCCTGTCGAATCAGTACGAGGTGGGTTCGATTTGAACTATAGGTACATGATCTGATGCCCATGATTTTTTGAAAAAATCAATTTTAGACTCACAATATGTTGTTTCTTTAGGGATCCAGTGCAAGCTTAGTGAGGGTAAGTCTTACATATGAATGATCATGCCCGCTGTTGTGTCCGAATTTTTAAATCAACACAAGAAAATAAAATAAAAGTCAACCAAGCAATGTAACATATGAATTCACCAATACCGTAGTTTTCGTCTCATAGAGATGAACTAAATTGATTTTGGGTCACCTTAGTCCGAGATGATATGCAAAATATACAATGAAATTAATCAAAACCATTTAAAGTTTGAAAAAAAAATTAAAACGTACTATAACTAAAGTACCTATGGGTCATATTTGTTTTTATTATCAAATCTATAATGATTGTGGGCCAATGGCCCATTTGGTTCTGCAAAAGCTAAAGAAAATATATTAATTTCAAGCCCAACTGCAGGGAAAAACGGCCCAGCTAATGAATGAGGGACATAATGGTCGCGTGGATTTTGAACATCAAAGTTCACTTGTCCTTGTGGTTAGCTGGTTTTTTTGTAGGTAGGTTGTTGCGGGTTTGAGTTCCAGCGTCCCCTTTTTTGCATAATATTCACGAATGCCTCAAAAAAACCCTCCGCATGCCACATAAGCAAATATTGCCATATGGATATGACACGTAGTAAAAAAAACCTCTGCATGGCACATAAGCAAATATTGCCATATGGATATGACACGTAGTAAAAAATTGACACATAGACTAGATATTAGGTGCAATTGCTGACTATTCATTTTAACTTATCCTAATTTTAGATGATATGAAGATTTTATATCGTCATAGTGAGCTAAAAATAACGTGGTAGACTATATTGACTAGGTTATGACGATTTCAGATAATAAAACTACGACGTTTTTGAGCAAAATCGTCGTAATTTTGTAAGGTTTTGAACCTCCCGAATAGCTTATGACAGTCTAGTGCGAAATCGTCATAACTTTATGACGATTTTGTCCACGGTCACTATTAGAAGGTCATAGAATAACACATTTATTGTAGTGGCAGTATGTGTCATGTTGATTTGTTGAGAGAAGCTCATGCCAAGGTCATGAATTCAGGGTATATAAGTTGGTCAGATCATTCCTCGCTCGTCGATGTGAGACTAAACTACCATCCGCGTCATTTCTTCCCACTACGGTTTTCTGTTGGTCCCGAAAGAGTCCACTACTGTTTATGGTCGGGATTAAGATGGGCCGACCAATCTACTTGGCGCCCAGAAATAGCCGTGACGCGGGTGCGGGAGTAGGAGTTGGGCGCCTGCACGCCGAGTATTATTTTTTTCTTCTATCTTATATTCCTTTTATTTTCTATTTAAAAATTTGAACAAAATAGCTATTTTACAATTTTGAACTTTTTCAAATAAATTACATACTCTTTACAGACACCATTGGTTTATCATGCGCAAAAATATTGGGATCATTTGATGAACATCGAAAAATTGAGAAGTTTACGAAGAACCCTTTTTGTCTCATCTAGGCCTCTTTTCCTAGCAATGTGTTTTTTCGACTTGTGTGAAACAACATGGATTTTTTACACATACTAACATACACAAACTAAGACACATGTACAACGTTTTAAATAAATTTGAATGTTTTTCAATTTTTGGTGGCCCGATCAAATTTAGGCCAAAAATAAAAGTGTCTAATAAGGATGCCTAGGGGTTATACCTCTGTGATGTGAGATTTGCTCCATGCTTAAACATGGAATCCTCTACCTAGACGTAATTTTTAAATGTGTCCAAGGTTTCACACAATTTAATTTTTTTTTTTCAATTTTTCGTGGCCCGGTCAAATTGAGGCCAAAAATGAAGGTGTTTGGTAAGAATGTATAGGGGTAGACATTTCTCAAAGCATCCTCTACCTATAAGTGATTTTTAAAATTTTCCAAGGATCATGTTGTCCAAGTGGGTGAAGATGTTTCTAGCGGCCTAGAGAGGTCAAGATCCCATGCAATGTTGACGGGGCCCATATCTAGCACGACTGTGTGTCATTGCTTGGCATAGCACTCGTCTACTTAGATGTATCAACTGGGTTTGATCATTTTGGCCAAGTGTTGAGTCACACAACTACAAGTTGATGAGAGATATTCTAGCCTACCCAAAGAGGTCTAGATCCCATGCAATGTTGGCATGGGCACACATCTTGGCATAGCATTCTTTTGCTTAGATCTATTAGTTGATATAATAGGTCATGATGAGATGTCAATGTTTTCCTAAGAAAGCCTTGATCTTACTAGTGGCACAAATGCAGTTATTGGTGAGTCATTTTAGGCACAACTAATTAAAAAAATTCAAAAAATAATGGCATCTTGGCATGGATTCTTGTTATGTATCCTACCACCAAGAAAAAATAATAAACACTAGTTAGAATATCGCTTCTCAAAATGAGCTAATAGCTATGAAGATGCGTGGATTTCGACTCAATCCCCTTCCCAAAATTTATTGTCTGAATGAGGCCATATTTGGCACACTAGTGTATGTTTGGCACAATAGTGTATTTTTTAAGTGGAAATTTTTTAATTCCCTTTGTTTGCTTAATTCTAAAATCTTCTATGATGTATTCGAGTTTTAACTAGCTAATATAGTTTGCTTAACTAAATATACACTCAATACTTCTTGGATGTGGCTTAATTACTTTTTTGTGCTTAACCAATTTTAATACAACATAATGATGATATGTCACACTCATTAGTTTGTCAATGTCAATATAGTAAAACAAAAGCACATGAAACGCAACTAGGCTAGCCGCTTAGGGCGGATGCGCGTCATCCGTTTAACAAGCCGGACCAACAGTGGCCTAGCCATTCGTGTAGGGTTTTGCCAAATACCTAATATCCATTCCTCTCCGAACAAACGATCCCAACTTTGTGACACGACGCCATGCAGCGTCGTCACCGCTAAACTATCGCAGACGCCATCTGTGTCTCCATAGAAAGCTAACTGCTCTCTCGCGGTAGATTTACCTGCCACACTCGTCGTCGTCAACAAGGACGGCTGGCACCAAAGAGGTATCATACATGTTTGGTCTCTTCACCACTAAATCTCTCCCGATTAGTATTATTGATCAGATCTATATTCTATTGTAGTGTTCCACTTGTTTTGACACAAAGGGTTTGTGTGGCAGTGGGGATATGTGCGTCACCAACTTTGGTTTGACGTTTCAAGAGGGATTTGTGGACACCACGGTATTCAGCTACCAACGAGTATATCATGTTGTTTATTTATTTCTCATTATGTGTTTGGCAGATTTTGTTCTTTATTTGAGTCATTAATGCATGTTAGTGTTTGACCTGCATGTAATATTTGAAGTTTTATGTGCATGTTTCATATTAAGAGTAATTTCTCTTTTTACTCATAATATAAATTTGATGAAGTCTAGTATTATGAAAAATTTCAAAGACAATAAACTATATGATTATGGTTTGCACTTCATGTCTCTTAGCTCTTACTGCTAAAAAACATCAAGATAAGGCATATATATAATTTCATGACTCTTAGACCTTTTTTGACATGGTAATATAATTTTAATCACATATTTGTTGTTAGGTCATCCCGTGCTACGGGAGATCATGTTTCCTTAGGTCATATTTCGTGCACAAGGACGACACAGATAGTTTCACTACTGTTCTAAGGACCAATGAGGACTTCGAATTTGATGTTGATGTCACAAACCAACCGGGTCTAACCTATATTATTTGCAGAACATGGAAGGAAGTTGCAATAATCTACAATATTCAAGTTGGCCAGAAAATATACTTCACTTTAAACATCAAAGTTCCCTGGAATCGTGTCACAACTGGGAACCTCCCAGTCACCCATCCAAGTAGTGTTCCAACATAATTCATATTGTACCAATAATATCATATTTTAGTATAATAATTTTTACATTTAATTTTCTCGAATCATAAATTGCAGCATATTTCCGACTTTCGCCTGAAAGACGTGGCATTGTTGACTCTATCAAGGCCACCAACGGAACCAAAATAAACTGGAGGATGATAAAAATAATCATAGAAACTATAGAGACTATGCACTACATGCTATCACGTTATTATTTTGGAAATTATGTACCAGGAGCAAATGTAGCAATGGTCCATACCCTAAACTGGACTAACTATCGCAGCCAAAGAAAACACCTGGTAATCATTAGCAACATGTTTTGTTCTTTTTAAGTTTATTGTGAATGTCAAACTGGTCTTATTTGTTACTCCCTCCGTTCACTAATATAAGATACTCTATCGTTCAGAAATATAAAACATTTTAGCTTTGTGAAAAGAATGTATCTAGATGTATTTTAGTGTATAGATTCACTCTGAATATATATATATAAGTAGTCTAGACAAATTTATTTCACAAATCTCGCTCTAACGTATCTTATATTTCTAAATGGAGGGAGTATTAGGAACGAAAAGGCTTATATTTAGTGAATGTAGGGAGCATCATTTTTGTTCCATTTCAAGTTTAACTGGACAATTTTTTTCGATGTCATTCTACTTTATTTTTAAATCAGAAACTCCCAAACGTCTTGTCCTAAATATGATCGACAAAGAAGGTGACATGATCATTGTGTGTTATCCCCATACAATGGTAAAGGGGTCATACACCATTTTAAACAAGGATGGCTACCTCTGTGTGAGTAGTTAGAAGAATTTCATGGACAATGAACGTACGACTTGGATTGGATGTCAAGAGGCTGTTCTTGCTGTACCAAGTTGAAAAGGGAGCTTACTTGTTTGTTTCCCGTTTTTTTATGATGCCCTATAGTCATTTTTCGTATCGAATGTTGCATTTTCTCTTTTAGTGGACACTGGAATTATGTTATCCTATTTGCTTTTTGGTCATACCGGTTTCAAGATTTTAAGCCTACACGACATATGTTCTTATATCTACGCGAATGCTTGATTATTAAGTTTAAAATGCCATGTATACAAATAATTCTCCATGCCAACATACACCCTCCGTTCTAAAATTTAAGACATTTTAGTTTTGTGAAATGAATATAAACGGAACGGAGGGACTATAAAGTACGGAACTTACAAAATAGGGACAAATAGAAGAAAAGAAAAGGAAAATAATAAAATCGTATCTAGGCCCGTTGTACAGCGCTCGCGGATGAGCGGAGCAGGAAGGAGATGGGCCAACGCATCAGCTGCCTACAAGGCGGCCCATCAGTTTGCCGATGGAAGCGTCACGCGGTGGACTTTCCGGCTCAATATTAGTTTCCTATAAATTGCATAAATAGGTTTACTCGTGTCGCGCATATCCTCTCCTCTCGCCGCTGCCCCACGTCCATCTTCTCTCGACGTCTCTGCTCCCATTTTTGACGTCGATCCGCTAGCGTCAGTGAGCCCTAGACTTGCTATTGCTCGTACGTTTACATTAAATTTTTAGGCTAGCTCTGATTTGATTGTCTAGATGAACTACGTAGTATGCAATATACTATTGTGGGGTTGATTTAGTTATATCTTTCACTATTTATTATTTGTATTTGTTGAACATATGCATGTCTAATGTTTTTGATGTGTATACTAGTGTATGAGGTGTGTAATGGATTTATATAACAGACACGACAAGATAGCCTCCGGACGCGAGTTAGTCTAACCCGGCCCTCACTCTAAAAATAGAAAGTCTTGTGTACGATGACTATATGGGCATTTAATTTTGTACGAGAAAAACTCAAAAAGTCATAGCTCTTAAACCGTGTGTTAAAATTGCGATCCATTTTCACTATTGGGCTTCTCGTGACGAGATCTTTAAAACTAGATTTCATTTGTATATGTTTCAACTAACATTTTTTCAAAAAACAACTTATTGTTGCGTAAAAATCAACTTACTATCTCGGAGAAAGCAACTTCATATAAGTTGTTTCTTACGCTACGTTTTCGTATTTTGGAGCTAATTTAATTTTTTAAATACTGGCTTAGCAACGAATAGTCAGCAACGGGTGTGGTACTTGATCTAGTCGATCTAACGGCCATAAAACGGAGTCTGAATTGAGCAAACCAGCGTCCAATCACTTTTAGAAATTGGGTAATATCGTTGGTAAATTTTTTATGGTAGACAACTTAGTAGCAACAAAAAATACAACTTCATACAAAACAATATTCAACTTTGTCACAGTGTTAGGAAGGTTCATGACAATATTACACAACATCACAATAGTGATGCTAGACGACTTAGGACTATTGGTAGACAACTTAGGCACAACGATAAACAAGTTCACGATAATGATGTTAACTTGCATTTTGTGCAAGTTACTGCAACTTCTTGAAATAAGTTATAGCTACTCTAGTGTAGCTATATCTAACTTCACATATGAGATAATGTATGCAACTTAACAATAGGGCTATACAACTAAGCAGTAATGGGTATGCAACTTAGCACATATGTGAAGCTATAATATATTGTATGCAATACTTAGCGAATGTGTGAGATAAAAAATTATTGAAAATACATATTAGCTCGTATGTGGAATCAACAATACCACCTACAAAAATACAACTTCTCACATGTGTGAAGAAATAATTTGATGTCTTCCTAGCAGTCGCCGCCACAAGTACAACTCCATTGTGATCAACACGGATGTTGCCGGTGCCACGAGCATGACACGAGGCACAGCGCGAGATGCAACAAGCCGAAGAAGATGTCGCTTTAAGACCGATGATGCTAAGATGGAGGAGGCCAAAGAAACAATTTACTTAACACAGGTGGATATGCAACGGTGTTTGTTCTATATACAACTATGTTGGATAATGGTGCAACTTAACTCTAGTAAGTATACAACTTAGCAATAGTGGGTATCGAACTTAGCACTAGTCAAAATATATCTTAGTATTATTGAAAATACAACTTAGCTTGTATGTGTCAACACCCGGATTTTTCAATCCTATATGCCTGTTATGCCATACATCGCAATCCTAGGATTACCATTTTTGCGAGACATAACAGAATTGGATACCATAGTACATCATCCATTACAAACGATACATAAGTTCTTACACAAATAGGGATCTCATGATCCAGTTTTTAATACAACATCAAGCAGCGGAATACGTAATAATAACGGTAGCATAGGCGAAGCTCCATCTTCGGGGTCACAGGCAATGCTGACAATGGGAGATGATCCTAGTTGTCGTAACCTTCCTGGGGTCCATCCTCAAGGTACTCCTCTTCATAGTCTGGCCATGGGAATAGCTAGGGACAAAGCCATGAGTACTCTTTAAGTACTCGCAAACTAATACTAACAGGTAAAAGGGGTTTTTGGATAATAGGACACTAGGTTCTAGGGTTGTTTTGCAAAAGCCAGATTTACCTCTACTAAGTTTAGAAGCAACAAATGCTCGTCAAAATTTTATAAATCCTAAGTGGGAATTTGTATTTCATATCACAACCCTGTTGTGGTCAAGTCAAAGTCTCAATCATTTCACAAGTCATTCTGAAAAGTCTGACGGGGGAACAGTATGGCCACTCCAACTGTCCATAACCGCGGACGCGGCTATTCGAATAATTTGACACTCTGCAGAGATTATACACTTTCACCATAACATTCGATACATCCGTCAGGAACAAATCCTAAATTCAACATAATCAGTATGCTGATAATCAATCCTAACCTTTCGATTACACGCCCTAGTATAAGCACCTCTCTTGTGAGTTTGGCCTCCCAACCATGACCAACTGTCATCTTGGGTACTACACAGGTGGAAAATCTTCACTAGGTAGCCTCAGCTCAGACCTTGGCCGTGAGGGAACTAATACTAAGGTATATAAGTTTCTAGTCAAGCCCTACCTAATATTCAGGTATTGTGGTTGTACGATAAAATTGGATTGGTATCGCATCCAGACAACCATCAGTTTTATAAAGGGCTAAGGCTCATGACTCAAAATTTTCATCACCAAAATCATCAGGTGTTCTGTAAGGTTCCCAACCTTTAATAAGGTAGAGATCCCTGTGATTGCAATGCTAGTCCCTGGATCAATAGCTAGCATCCACGGTTAAGATGTAATATCAAGAAACAAAGGTCATAATACAACTTTATAACCAGGAATAAAATAAGTTATTACATCTTACATAGCTCATTTGGCTATTACATTACATTGCAGCAGAATATCTATAAACATGGGGTCTTTCATCTTCAAAGTGCCACAGGCAGACATGTTGGTTGTAGACTTTGTAATCCTAATCAACACACTTCACTAAATCAATCAAACCTGCAACATAACAAGTTACAGCCACAAGGGTCAATACATTTGAATTGTATTGGCAAGTGATACTATGGTAGTATAGTGGAATCTATAATCTATATGCATTTGGCTAAGTGGAGCTTTAGGCTTGCATTGCTCAAAAATAGATTTTTCCTTATCATTTGAAAACTCTAAGTTTTTGCTTGACAAAAATCACCCAAGGCATCTACCAATCAAAGATTGAAGATCCTTTAACCCTTGTTCAACCACAAGTTTTTAACTTTAGAAGTTTGATGATGAGATTCTTGATAGCTTCCATGTCTTGATGCTCAAATTGTCCTTTACCAGGGACATGGCTAAGTACTTAGATTTTACACTCTGCAGAGGTGGTGCACTTTCCCCACAAGACTTGGTTTCCCAAGACAAGATCTTTCAGAAGCCTTCCCTTAGACCAAATGGACGCGCTCCAACCTATCATTCCCACTACCACCAACTGTCCAGATGGCTAAGTTCTAGCAACCTATATGATCCAGGCAGAGCCCATAATGCCAAGTGGTTGCACTTGAAGCTTCTCAACATTTGACATCTCAAATCTCTTTGTTCATGGGTGGCAATCCACAAGTGTGATACACAAGGTAAACCATAAAAATGGGCCTTGTGTAACCACTCAACCAAAAACCAACAAGCAAGTCCCTTTCCACCCAGGTGATTCATTAACTTAGTTGTTTTATTAAACAAAACACAAGTCCTCAGACTTAGAAATTTTTCCATAGTGTGAATATATATTCCACCCTTGTTTTCTATTAGCTAAGCTAAGCATGATAGCAGTAGGAATCTTAACTTAGGAAATTTCTACTAAGGTTTCATCTACTAGGATTTCCCATAGCAAGGTTTATACTTAGTAAAATTCCATGCAAGTCTTAATTAGAAATAACACTAATGCATAGTGAAAATAATGGGACAAAGTATGAAGCATCACTTGCCTTTTTGGTATAGGGTATAAGTTCACTCCTTGATCTTTGCAATGTTCACACACTTCAAGTCACTACAATTCAATCAAGCAAACAACATTTCAATCTACCATTCAAGCAATTCATCACATAAAATAA
Source organism: Avena sativa (assembly GCA_916181665.1). Taxonomy (NCBI): domain Eukaryota; kingdom Viridiplantae; phylum Streptophyta; class Magnoliopsida; order Poales; family Poaceae; genus Avena; species Avena sativa. The sequence continues at coordinate 255,768,306 of OV702299.1, forward strand.
CAATAACAAAACAATGCATGCAAGCATGCTAAAGGATTGTTTTATTTGGAGAAGTGGTTTCTAAAGGTTCACAAACATTTGAAGACACCTAATGGTCATTTTATAAAGTGGCAAAGTCATTTGCAAAAGGTTTCACTTCATATACCATTTTCAAAATAAGGTATCATTTTATGTGGTGTAGAAATGTTTTTACTAAGGCATTAATCTATAGGGTTCACAAAATATGTTTTCAAACCATAAAACTTTGTGTTTAGGGTCAGAGAGTTTATTTCCAAAACATTTCTCAAAGGTTTTCTTCCAAAACCATTTTTAATAAATAAACTATATTTTTATTTGACTAGAATTGGTTTTAAATCCAAGATTCATTCTTTTGCATCACCAAATATATTTTTGAAACCACAAAGTGATTCCTAGGGTCAGTAGGTTCAAAACACACCATTTTCAAAAGATTTTATCCCCAAAATCATTTTTGAACAATTTTTACATCCTAAACAAGCATACATATGTTTCTGCAAAAACAAACATTTTAACAGAAGCTTTTTACTAAACAAATGGCATGGTTGGCTAGGGCTTGCTTTTCTGAATCCATTGATATAAAATTTGCAAAATTTGGACGTGTAGAATAATAGTTGTGCAATTTACAAAATCACATATCTAATAGATTCAAATCTGTTTTTAAACAGAACAACAGAGACATGTGGCGTGATTTAATTCGCCGGTACCGATTCGGTTGGATCAGCAATTCAAACCGTAGGATTAAACTAACATCGCACGGCGCAGATCGATCGATACCCCTTCGAATAAGATTCTATCGTGATGCTCGGATCTGGATCCAGTGGCTCACAGCAGCTTGACCTCAGATGGGCGGTACTGGCGCGGCGGCGAGCGGCGGCGTGCTCAGACGAGGGTGGCGCTGGTGATGCAGGAAGCAAAAGAGACAGGGGAGGGGCTCACCGAGATCGTCGTGCTTCGCTGGTGCTCAACGTGGCAGTATCTCGTCGAGGGGCGCATGGGGGTGAGGACAATGGCTCGCCGGAGTTGCTCCTGGCGACGGGTACGCTCGGGCGTCGTTGGAGGCGAGGCTACGGTTCATGAGGAGACAAACGGGAAGCACAGTTAGACGTGCAAGGTCACGGCGATGATGCGTGCTTGAAGGAGAAGGAGAGGGGCGGTCAGGTGCTTACCAGAAGAGTTGCCGGAGTTGAGCTAGCCGTTGGTGGCGAGATGGCTTTGTTGGAGGCGACGTTCTAAGGCGCGCGCGGACTAGCTGGGGCCACTGGTGGGTGTGCAAGGTACTGGAGATTGAGCTCGCATGCACAAGGGGGCAGGGTATGGTCAGGCGTCGCCGGAATTTGCACGGGACCTCGTCGGAGCCAGTGGGTTTGCCACGAGCAATTCGAGCAGCCCTGGGGCAGAGAGGAGCTGGCGACTGAGGGGAAATGAGGAGGAGGGCGAGGCGTTTAAGAATGCGTGGTCGCAGGGGAGATTAACTGCTGCGTTAACGCGAATTGATGCTGGCAAATTTCACCAGAAACGGTCGAGGAGGGGAGGCGCGGTCACCGCGGGTGAGGACGACGACGAAGTGGTAGTGGGGTCCTCTGGCAGCGAGAGAGGGAGAGAGGGAGTAGGGTCCACCTTTCATTGGCTCTGCGGGTGCGGGTGTGGGTGAAAACATTTCGCGCGTGGGGGTACGCCGGGTGGGCTGGAATGGGCTGCTGGGCCTGCTTAGTTGGGTAGAGTCTGTTTTCATATTTTTTTTTCTGTTCTGATTGTTTTTATTTTTCTCTTTTTATTTTCTGTTTTGAAATTCAAACAACAAATCAAACACTCAAATGAATTCAAACCTTTGTCAAAGTTTGTATAGTTTTTAATTCTGTTTAACAATAGAATCCAATGTCCCAAAATAATATTTTTATTTTAGGGTCCATTAATAATTAAATAAATAGACCTTAATCAATTAATTCAAATAGGATTTGTTTTATTAAAATCTTTATTTTGAAATCTAAAAATAAAACCAAAACACTTCAGTAGGTTTTATTTGAGAATACAAAACACTTGGAAAACTTGTTTAAATTAAAAAACAAGTTTTAGGGTTTATTTAAAATGGGAAAAGTCTTCACTTTAATAAATTTGGTTTATTAATAAACTCTCATTATTTTATTTAAATAAACCTTTACTCTTTTAATAAAAGCAAAACATTCTATTTCAAAAGCTTGACCAAGGTTTAATTTGGCTCTATAAAATAATCCTCATTTATATTTCTACCTTTTTATTTGAAAACCAAATCTTTTTATTGAAAGATCCAAAAATAGTAATTCCAAATATTTTTAACTTTATTGTTTATTTTATCTTTTTAAATCCCTTTAGGATTTTATTTGATCCAAATAGGTTTTGAAAGTTTCCAATTGGAATCAAAAGTTTCTTCTCACCCTAAAAATCAACAAAGTTTTATTTTATTCATTTATTTTTCACATAACAAGATTTGGAAAATCTTGGGATGTGACAGGCTACCACCCTTAAAATAAATCTCGTCCCAAGATTTGGGGAGGCTAGGGGTTACAAGTTGGCTCAAAAGCATATAGGGTACTACCATCCTTAAAATATTTCCAACTAGATTACATCTTGTCTTACTTGGGTTCTTGGTGTAACTTTCCTAGACACAGGTTTGCATAGTGGCCTAGCTCCTTACATTTGAAACATGTGATAAGGTTGAGGTCTTGAGGTGGCTTCTCTGGACAATATGATGCATAATGTCCTAACTTTTTTGCAGTGGTTGCACATCACTTGGCTAATATTCTTCCTCTTCTTGGGTTTCACTAGCTTTTGTTTGTCTTCTTGGCTCTTCTTATTTTCTGGGAATTCACTGGCATAGTGCCCCATCTCTTTGCAATTGTAACATTGCAGATGGCTTTTGTCCTTCTTTTTCTTTTTGGGTCTCTCCAAAGCTAGGAGTTCTTCTAGTTCATGCTCTTCATACCTCACCTCAAAGGTGGGAAATATTTCTCTCTTCTTGGGGCATTGATCTGCATGCTCCTTGGATGCATGATCCTTGTCTCCACAAATATTGCTAGCTTGGGTTCCTTCTAGATTAGCATCTTCGTCATCCTTGTTGTCATTAGCTCTTTGGGAAAAGTTTTCTCCCATGTTGATCATTTGAGTAACCAAACCTTGCAACAATTGGGATTGAAGTTTCAAAATCCTTTGTATGGCTGGGTCTAGTCCATTGTTGTTGGCTAAAAGCTGAGTTGTCTCTTGGCTCAACTGGTTTTGGGTTGCTATGAGTTCTTTCACGTTGTCCTCTTGGTTGTGGTTGTCATCATTAACCTTGATGTTGGAGTCTCTTGGAGTAGTCATCTGTTTGGGTTGAATTGAGATTAGAATAGGCAAGATATTTCTAAGGAAATAATTCTAATCACACACCTTCACAATTCACACAAATAATGTGCAAGCAATCACAACAAACACTCCTTTCAAACACAAGTTTCCAAGCATATTCTTAGGCAACCAAAAATATTTTTGTTATACCACATAAGTTGGTGTGTTTGACTTAAACTAAATATGGTGGTCCATCTATATGGTTCACTTGAAATCTTTCCATCCTTCTTAGTTGATTCTTCATGAACAAGATCTTTGTATCCTTAGAGAATTTCTTGCATCTTGATCTCAAAACTTCAAAGAGATGATGGTTCCTTCTAAGTTGTGTTTCCTTAGTCTCCAAATCTTGAGCATGATTTCTTGTCTCACTTGTCTTTAGTGATATCCAAGATTGAAGTCCTTGGTGAAAATGCTGAAGATGTTGAAGTCATTAGAGTTGAAGAAGTCCTTTGCACATGGTGAGCTCTTTGGCCATGGGGTAGGTCTTTCCATCAAGTTTGAAATAGAAGAGATGTAGAATCAAACCAAAATGGTTGAGGAAAGAGTTTACAAGATTGTTTGTAAATAGGTTTTGGAACAAATATAATTCCTATTTTCCTTAGGGGTTTTGTCCAATACTAGGGTTACAAATCCTACAGGCAACACAATGCTCTGATACCATCTGTAAGGTTCCCAACCTTTAATAAGGTAGAGATCCTTGTGATTGCAATGCTAGTCCCTGGATCAATAGCTAGCATCCACAGTTAAGATGTAATATCAAGAAACAAAGGTAATAATACAACTTTATAACCAGGAATAAAATAAGTTATTACATCTTACATAGCTCATTTGGCTATTACATTACATTGCAGCAGAATATCTATAAACATGGGGTCTTTCATCTTCAAAGTGGCACAGGCAGACATGTTGGTTGTAGACTTTGTAATCCTAATCAACACACTTCACTAGATCAATCAAACCTGCAACATAACAAGTTACAGCCACAAGGGTTAATACATTTGAATTGTATTGGCAAGTGATACTATGGTAGTATAGTGGAATCTATCATCTATATGCATTTGGCTAATTGAAGCTTTAGGCTTGCATTGCTCAAAAATAGATTTTTCCTTATCATTTGAAAACTCTAAGTTTTTGCTTGACAAAAATCACCCAAGGCATCTACCAATCGAAGATTGAAGATCCTTTGACCCTTGTTCAACCACAAGTTTTTAACTTTAGAAGTTTGGATGATGAGATTCTTGATAGCTTCCATGTCTTGATGCTCAAATTGTCCTTTACCAGGGACATGGCTAAGTACTTAGATTTTACACTCTGCAGAGGTGGTGCACTTTCCCCACAAGACTTGGTTTCCCAAGACAAGATCTTTCAGAAGCCTTCCCTTAGACCAAATTGACGCGCTCCAACCTATCATTCCCACTACCACCAACTGTCCAGATGGCTAAGTTCTAGCAACCTATATGATCTAGGCAGAGCCCATAATGCCAATTGGTTGCACTTGAAGCTTCTCAACATTTGACATCTCAAATCTCTTTGTTCCTGGGTGGCAATCCACAAGTGTGATACACAAGGTAAACCATAAAAATGGGCCTTGTGTAACCACTCAACCAAAAACCACCAAGCAAGTCCCTTTCCACCCAGGTGATTCATTAACTTAGTTGTTTTATTAAACAAAACACAAGTCCTCAGACTTAGAAATTTTTCCATAGTGTGAATATATATTCCACCCTTGTTTTCTATTAGCTAAGCTAAGCATGATAGTAGTAGGAATATTAACTTAGGAAATTTCTACTAAGGTTTCATCTACTAGGATTTCCCATAGCAAGGTTTATACTTAGTAAAATTCCATGCAAGTCTTAATTAGAAATAACACTAATGCATAGTGAAAATAATGGGACAAAGTATGAAGCATCACTTGCCTTTTTGGTAGAGGGTATAAGTTCACTCCTTGATCTTTGCAATGTTCACACACTTCAAGTCACTACAATTCAATCAAGCAAACAACATTTCAATCTACCATTCAAGCAATTCATCACATAAAATAACAATAACAAAACAATGCATGCAAGCATGCTAAAGGATTGTTTTATTTGGAGAAGTGGTTTCTAAAGGTTCACAAACATTTGAAGACACCTAATGGTCATTTTATAAAGTGGCAAAGTCATTTGCAAAAGGTTTCACTTCATATACCATTTTCAAAATAAGGTATCATTTTATGTGGTGTAGAAATGTTTTTACTAAGGCATTAATCTATAGGGTTCACAAAATATGTTTTCAAACCATAAAACTTTGTGTTTAGGGTCAGAGAGTTTATTTCAAAAACATTTCTCAAAGGTTTTCTTCCAAAACCATTTTTAATAAATAAACTATATTTTTATTTGACTAGAATTGGTTTTAAATCCAAGATTCATTCTTTTGCATCACCAAATATATTTTTGAAACCACAAAGTGATTCCTAGGGTCAGTAGGTTCAAAACACACCATTTGCAAAAGATTTTATCCCCAAAATCATTTTTGAACAATTTTTACATCCTAAACAAGCATACATATGTTTCTGCAAAAACAAACATTTTAACAGAAGCTTTTTACTAAACAAATGGCATGGTTGGCCTTGCTTTTCTGAATCCATTGATATAAAATTTGCAAAATTTGGACGTGTAGAATAATAGTTGTGCAATTTACAAAATCACATATCTAATAGATTCAAATCTGTTTTTAAACAGAACAACAGAGACACGTGGCGTGATTTAATACACCGGTACCGATTCGGTTGGATCAGCAATTCAGACCGTAGGATTAAACTAACATCGCACGACGCAGATCGATCGATACCCTTTCGGCTAAGATTCTATCGTGACGCTCAGATATGGATCCAGTGGCTCACAGCAGCTCGACCTCAGATGGGAGGCGCTGGCGCGGCGGCGTGCTCAGACGAGGGTGGCGCTAGTGATGCGGGAAGCAAAAGAGACAGGGGAGGAGCTCACCGAGATCGTCGTGCTTCGCTGGTGCTCAACGTTGTAGTATCTCATCGAGGGGCGCACGGGGGTGAGGACAATGGCTCGCCGGAGGTGCTCCTGGCGACGGGTACGCTCGGGCGTCATTGGAGGTGAGGCTACGGTTCATGAGGAGACAAACGAGAAGCACAGTTAGACGCGCAAGGTCACGGCGATGATACGTGCTTGAATGAGAAGGAGAGGGGCGGTCAGGTGCTTACCAGAAGAGTCGCCGGAGTTGAGCTAGCCGTCGGTGGCGAGATGGCTTTGTCGGAGGCGACGTTCTAAGGCGCGCGCGGACTAGCTGGGGACACTGGTGGGTGTGCAAGGTACTGGAGAGTGAGCTCGCGTGCACAAGGGGGCAGGGTATGGTCAGGCGTCGCCGGAATTTGCACGGGACCTCGTCGGAGCCAGTGGGTTTGCCACTAGCAGTTCGAGCAGCCCTGGGGCGGAGAGGAGCTGGCGACTGAGGGGAAATGAGGAGGAGGGCGAGGCGTTTAAGAATGCGTGGTCGCAGGGGAGATTAACTGCTGCGTTAACGCGAATTGATGCTGGCAAATTTCGCCAGAAACTGTCGAGGAGGGGAGGCGCGGTCACCGCGGGTGAGGACGACGACGAAGTGGTAGTGGGGTCCTCTGGCAGCGAGAGAAGGAGAGAGGGAGTAGGGTCCACCTGTCATTGGCTCTGCGGGTGCGGGTGTGGGTGAAAACGTTTCGCGCGTGGGGGTACGCCGGGTGGGATGGAATGGGCTGCTGGGCCTGCTTAGTTGGGTAGAGTCCGTTTTCATATTTTTTTTTCTGTTCTGATTGTTTTTCTTTTTCTCTTTTGATTTTCTGTTTTGAAATTCAAACAACAAATCAAACACTCAAATGAATTCAAACCTTTGTCAAAGTTTGTATAGTTTTTAATTCTGTTTAACAACAGAATCCAATGTCCCAAAATAATATTTTTATTTTAGGGTCCATTAATAATTAAATAAATAGACCTTAATCAATTAATTCAAATAGGATTTGTTTTATTAAAATCTTTATTTTGAAATCTAAAAATAAAACCAAAACACTTCAGTAGGTTTTATTTGAGAATACGAAACACTTGGAAAACTTGTTTAAATTAAAAAACAAGTTTTAGGGTTTATTTAAAATGGGAAAAGTCTTCACTTTAATAAATTTAGTTTATTAATAAACTCTCATTATTTTATTTAAATAAACCTTTACTCTTTTTATCAAAGCAAAACATTCTATTTCAAAAGCTTGACCAAGGTTTAATTTGGCTCTATAAAATAATCCTCATTTATATTTCTACCTTTTTATTTGAAAACCAAATCTTTTTATTGAAAGATCCAAAAATAGTAATTCCAAATATTTTTAACTTTATTGTTTATTTTATCTTTTTAAATCCCTTTAGGATTTTATTTGATGCAAATAGGTTTTGAAAGTTTCCAATTGGAATCAAAAGTTTCTTCTCACCCTAAAAATCAACAAAGTTTTATTTTATTCATTTATTTTTCACATAACAAGATTTGGAAAATCTTGGGATGTGACATGTTCGGAAACACATGTCCAAAACATTTCAATAGAATGATCCTTCATTCCAAGGTTTTCATAACCATTTTTCCACCAAGTATTCCCATCTAAACTTGATCAAGTTTTATGCTTAGCACTAGCATCTACAGGTGGGGCTAAGCAATAATGAGGGGTGGTAAACTAGTGGAGTTTTAGCTAAGTTCAATCTCATGCCTTAGGATGACATCAAGATTATCTAGCTTAGGACAAAATTTATGCTCTTTATGCAACCTTCCCATATTTTTCTAGTATCTATCATTTATTTCAGTAAACTCTAAGTAAGAGCTTTGATAAAGAAATAAAGTAATAGACTTGCAAATAAAACTAGGATTGGTTTATCAAGTGGATATGATCACATAGGCTTAAGGCATATAGTGGGCATAGTAACAAGTAGTGGTTTGTGGCATCAGTAGGGTATCTTGCAAGGGTTAGCTTGCATTGGTCCACTTAGTTCATAAAGCTTGCACAATATCAGTATAAGCTTGCATAGGTATAGCATCAGCTTGCCTTGTGCAGAGCAGTGGTTGAAGTTCTCCTCGGCTTCTTCTTCGTAGTATCCTCCTTCCTCCTCGTATCCTTGGTCGGTACTAGCGTCTATAAATAAATACGAGATACACAATCACCAAACAATACTTAACTACTTGCAATCATCACACACAAGGGTCCTATAGCTGATCTAACATCATATCTAACATTACAAGATTAAAGCTTGGTTTAATTCCTTTTATTTTTAGAAAAGTAATTTCTACTCATTGAAAAACTACTTAAGATTTAACATTCTCCAAACCAAACATGGGATCATGTTGACACATGTCATCACCACATATTGTAGTCCAAGGGAATGTGATTTAAAGTGGTGTCACAATTTAATATGGTTTTACCCTTTTATTTTAATTAATTAATGTGTCTAGAAATGCTTATGTAGCATTCTTTTATTACTTGAACCTTATTTCTGCAAGTAAACCTATATATTTTTATATATTCTGAAAGGTATGGTTAAATGTGATTTTTGAGAGTTGGAATCAACTCAAAATCTATTATTGTTTAAATTTGAAAAATGTTTGAATGCAGAAAAGCTCCTGCCTTGTTATTTTTACCATGGGTGATCTATAGACCCAAATGACTTGAATCCAACGGGTTTGGATTCAACATTCCGAGAACTTTCTAACAAAATTAGTTTCATTCAATTTGGTGCACTGAATCGATCTGGGTTGAATTTTGAAGTTGGGTACAGAAGTGAGTTTGAAATAAAATAGAAAAGGTTTAATTTGAATAACTGGGCTGCGCGGGAAAAGTTAACGGGCCGGCCTACTAAGCGCAGTGCTCCCGCGGGCTGCTTAAGTGGGTGTCCCCACTCGTCAGTGAGACAGGGAGGGGCGAAGCGGTACGGGGCAATGTGGGTCGTTCGATCTGATTCTAATCCAACGGCTGGGAGTCATCATCGACGCGAGGCAACGCCGGCGAGAAAGAAACCTAGCGCGGCCAGTGAGGGGTGCTGGGGGCTCACCGGGGTGCAGGCGAGGGTCGGCAAGGCGGGCGAACGACGAAGTCGACGACGGCGAACTCAGGGGTGGTCGTGGCAGCTCCTGGGGTGGACGAAATCGATGGCGCCCTTCTTCTCTAGAGGCGGCGGGCTCCGGTGAAATTCCGGCGAGGTGGTGCTCGCCTTGCTCCGAGAACGGTATGGCATGATCAGTGAGAAGAGGGGAGTGAGGTGGTGTGAAGAAATCGACTGGGGGTGGCCTCTATTTATAGTAGAGCGAGGGGACCGACGGGGCGCAAGGTGAGCTCATCGGGGGCGATGTTACAGGCGGCTATTGGCATGGGCGAAGGTAGGGGACGTTATGGTGTTCCCTAGTGATGCTCAACAACATGGTTTTAAGGTGTGGGACGGTGCGGTTTTGTCTGGAACATGCGACGCTCTGCGCGGCAGAGGCGGCGTCTTTGACGGCGAGCGGTGGCTGTGCGGCACGGGGCGGCAAACAAGGATGTCTGGCGGTCTCCTGGGTCGGTGGGGATTGTGTATGCACGCGGCGAGGGTGGTGCGCGGTCTGTGGGCTTCAGTCGAGGGTGGCGCTCTGGCGCACGCTCGGCATGGTTGCTGGCGAGGTTGGCATGGTTCGTGCATGTGGTCCAGGGCTTGGGAATGCTCGCGGCTGGGACAGGGGGTGGCGGTGGACGGTGGGCTGCCTCCCAGACATGCTGGCTAGACTTGCTTCTCTTCCTAGCTTGCTGTTGACATTGGGGTGACAAGGTTGGCTTCGGCTGTTCACCGTTGATGGTAATTCCAAGCTCACAGTGGTGCTAGTGTTTAGTTAATCTTGCTAGATGATCTACTGAGCTGGTTGTGAGCTAGAGAGGGAACAAGTTAGGATTCAATCACTGCTCACTATAGTGTTTAGGATTTTTATGATTTGTGTCTGTAACCTGTTTGATGAAATGGCCGCATGAAATCAATTTTTGAATTTTGAAAAGATTTTTGGTGGGTTTTCTAGATTGGTGCTGGTGAGTCTGCAGATGCTTGGGTTTTGAAAGTTGAGCTTGTTTGAGTGGTTTTTGAAAAAGTGGGATCTTCCCATATGATAAAGATTCAATTTTGAATTGTCATTTAAACTATGCATTTGAAAGTTTCTGGATGATCACAAAGTGGGCCATGATACCTTGTTATGAGTACACTCAAGGGGTGCAAAGATCCAGAAAAGTTTCCATTAGGATCTAAAAGTTTGAGACAGCCAAAGTAGGCATGGGAGTAAAATTGGTCAAAATGACCATTCCTTTATTTTATTGGTTTTGATTTATTTGTCTTTAGGAAAAGTTTGGGAAATGTTTAGATGATCTTTATTTCACCTAAGAAACATTTTACAAGCAAGGAAACACACAAACAAGGTGGTTCAAAAGAATTTCAAATTAAATGCACACACATATGCATGCTTTCATAATTTTAATTAGAAAAGTTTTTGTTCACCCTAATTTTGATGATTAGAGTTTGATGATTTAAGTTTAGTATTTTTGGGATGTTACAGTATGTGGAACCAATAACATCGACAAAAATACAACTTTTCCCATGTGTGAAGAAACAATTTGATGTCTTCTTGGTAGCCGCTGCCACAAGTACAACTCCATTGTGATCAACGAAGATGTTGCCGGTGCCACGAGAATGAGGCGCAATGCGAGATGCAAGAAGCCGAAGAAGATGTATTTTTAAGACCGGTGATGCTAAGATGGAGTGTCAACACCCGGATTTTTAATCTCAGATGCCTGTTATGCCATACAACGCAATCCCAGGATTACCATTTTTGCGAGACATAACAGATTGGATATCACAGAACATCATCCATTACAAGACATACATAAGGTCTTACAAAAAATAAAGGATCTGATGATCCAGTCTTAATACAATCATAGCAGCGGAATAAAATAATAATAACGATAGTATGGGCGAAGCTCCATCCTCATGGTCATAGGCAATGCTGACGATGGGAGATGATTCTAGTTGTCGTAACCTTCCTGTTGTCCATCCTCCTGATAGTACTCTTCATAGTTTGTCCACAGGAATAGCCAGGGACAAAGCCATGAGTACTCTTTAAGTACTCGCAAACTATCACTAACAAGTAAAGGGGTTTTGAGTAGGGATACTAAGCTCTGGGCTGTTTTGCAAAAAGCTAGATTTATTTATACTGAGTTCAGAAGCAAAGAAATCTAGTTGAAATTTTTATAACACCTAAATGGGAACTTGAATTTTCATACCCCAAACCTGTTATTCGAATAGTTTGACACTCTGCAGAGGTGGTACACATTCACCACAATATTCGATACATTCGTCAGGAACAATCCTGAATTAACCATACTCAGTATGCGGATAATCAATCCTAACCTTTCAATTACACGCCCTAGTATAGGCACCTCTCCTGTGAGTTTGGCCTGCCAACCATGAACAACTATCATCTTGGGAACTGCACAGGTGGACAATCTTCACAAGGTAGCCTCATCTCAAACCTTAGCCGCAAGGGAACCCATACTAAGGTATATCAATTTCCAGTTAAGCCCTACCCAAATTTCGGGTATTGTGGTTGTACGGTAAAATTGGAATGGTATCGCATCCAGACAACCATCAGTTTAATAAAGGGCTAAGGCTCATGCCTGAACATTTTCATCATCAAAATCATATAGTGTTCAAGAACACATGTGGAAACATTTCAGTAGAATGACTCATCATTTTAAGGTTTTCATAACCATTTTCACCAAGTATTCCCATATAAAGTGATCAAGTTTTATGCTTAGAACTAGCATCTATAGGTGGTGGTAAACACTAATGAGGGTTGGTAAGCAAGGGTGAATGATCTAAGTTCAATCTCATGCCTCAGGATGACATCAAGATTTATCTAACTTACGCAACGTTTTATGCTCTTTATGCTACCTTTAAATATTTTTCTAAAATCTACAAGTCACTAAGTGATGACCCACAAGTATAGGGGGTGTATCATAGTACTTTCGATAAATAGGAGTGTCGATCCCAACAAGGAGCAGAAGGTGCTGAACAGTGGTATGGAGCATGAAATCCATGTGTATACTTAGCAAACGGATTTTTAGTGGTTTTCTAACAAGGCAACAAAACAAGGAGCAAGTAACAAAAGTAACGAACAAACGTAGAAAGTGGCCCAATCCTTTCTTAGCAAAGGACAAGCCGGTGGAAATACTTATAAGGACCAAACGTTCTCGAGGACACATGGGAATTCTGTCAAGTGCTTTCTCTTCAAATAGCTGAGTATTCTTCTTTGGTGTTTGTAAGTGTTGTGTGGGTGAACTTGTGCTAACATACCGCCCTTCCTAGGACTAATACATACTTGTGGTTAAACCTCCTGCAAACATCCGTAACTACAGGAAAGTAATTAAGATATAAATCTAACCACAGCCTTAAACTCTGAGATCCTGCGCTCCCTTGTGCAAAGGTGTCCTAACGGGGGATCAGGTTTATGTCACTCCAGCAACCCCACGATTAGTATCCAAATACACAATGCATTCCCCTAGGCCAATAAATGGTGAAGTATCATGTATTCGACGTTCACATGACACCACTAGAAGAATAGCACCACAACTTAAATACTAAACCATTAAATAATAACTCATCACAGATTCACTACTAACAACATGACTTCTCCCATATCCTCAAGAACTAAACGAACTACTCACAAGACATCATATGGATCAAGATCAAAGATGATATGATAATGGATAATAATCTGAACATAAACAATAATCCAATGGTTCCACTCACAAGCATCAACCACAATAGTAATCAACACCGGGAAAGTTTCCCCTAATGAACTAAGCAATATCCAATAAAATTGTTACAGCAGGATGGAGTGGTGGTGATGGTTCTGGTGGAGATGATCGTGTGGATGATGATGATCCTAATGAAGCCCAGCTTGATGACGGTGTTGATGGCGATGGTCTCCCCTCTCCGGGAAGGAATTCCCCCGGTAGAAATCTGTCTGCCGGAGAGATCTTTCTCTCTCGGTGTTTTCTGCCCCCCAGAGGCGGCGGAAATCTATGTGTGGTTGTTCCCCTGGTATTAGGGTTCCAAAGGAAAGATATAGGCGAAGGGGCGGAGTCGGAGGCCGGGCAGGTGGGCCACACCCGCCCTAGGCGCGGGGTCAGGTGGGCCCGCGCCTACGGGGTGTGGGCCCCCTGAGGCCCATCTCCGTCCCTCCTTCTGGCTTCCTTCGTCTTCTGGTAAAATACTATGTTTCCATATTTTTCTGGTATTTTTCTGATCTTCGCGAAATTGCACCAAAACGCCTTATTTTCCATCACAATCCAGACTCAGGCATTCCATCCTCTAGGAATCATCCAGCATGCATAAACATTTGAAAATCCATAAGTAATACCTCATAATAATACAAATATCAATGAATAGAGGTAAATTATGATATAGAATGGTGATGCAAATTGGGCGTATCACTAAGTAAACTCCAATAGAAAGCTTTGATAAATAAATAAAATAACTAATCTTGCAAATAAAACTAGGATTGGTTATGATCAAATTTATATAACCTATGCAAAGCATGCCTAATGCATTGCATAGGTTATCTAACTTTCACAGTTGCAAGTGTTAGCTTGCCTTGTGCAGAGCAGTGGTTGAAGCTCTCCTCAGCTTTCTTCCTCGTAGTATTCTCCTTCCTCCTCGTATCCTTGGTTGGTACTAGCGTCTATAAATAAATACGATGTACACAATCACCAAACAATTCTTAATTACTCTATTTATCACACAAAGGTTCACACTAGATGATCTAGCGTCATCATTAATATCACAAGGATTAAAGCACTTGTCTTAATTATTTTATTTTGGAAAGTAATTTCTACTCTTTGAAAAACTACTTAGGATTTAATATTCTCCAACTCAAACATGGGATCATGCTAACACATGTCATCACCACATATTTTAGTACATGGGAATGTGACTTAAAGTGGTGTCACAATTTAATAAGGTTTAACCTTTTTATTTTATTTAAATAACGTGACTAGAATTGCCTATGGGGCATTCTTTTATTAGTTATCCATTATTTCTACAAGTAAACCTAGATATTTTTATATATTCAGAAAGATCTTGTTAAATGTGAATTTTGGAAGTTGGAATAAACTCTAAAGCTTTTGTGGTTGAATTTTGAAAATGTTTGAATGCAGAAAAGCTTCCGCCTTGTTATTTTTACTATAGGTAATCTACAAATCCAATTGATTTGAATCCAACAGGCTTCGATTATGAATTCCAGTACCTTTCTAACAAAATTGGTTTCATGCAATTTGGTTCAATGAATCCACCTGGGTTGATTTTTGAATCTAGTTACAAAACTAAGTTTGAAACTAAATGGAAAAACCTAAATTCAAACTACTGGGTCACGCGGGGTGAGTTTAAGTGGATGTCCCCACCAGTTAGCGAGACAGGGGGGTGCGAAGCGGTATGGGGCAATCTAAACCACACGATCAACTTCTAATCGAACGGGTGTGACTTATCGTCTCCATCGAAAAACGCCGGCGAGATAGAACCCTAGCGCGGCCAGTGGGGGTCGTGTGAGGCTCATCGGGGCTCAGGAAAGGCTCGGCGATGGGGGCGAACGACGAAGTCGACGATGGCGAACCTCCTGGTACCGGTGGATTCTCCTGGGGCGGCTCCAATCTTTGGCTCCTCTTCTCCTCCTCTGCGGCAGACTCCGGCAAATTCCGGTGACCTGCTGCTCTCCTTGCTCCGAGAATAAGGTGGGGTGGTTCTGAAAGAGAGGGGAGTGCGTTGATTTGAAGAAATCAAACGGGGGTGACCTCTATTTATAGTGCAGTGAGGGGACCGAAGGGTGCGGGTGGAGCTCATCGGGGTCGTCGTCACAGTGGGCTAATGGCATGGGTGACGGTAGGGGCGGTGATGTGCTCCCTGGCGAAGCTCAATGGCATGATTGCGAGGCGTGGGGCAATGCGATGCGGTCGGAATGTTGCGACGCTCGGCACGGGTTCGACGGAAAGTTTAATGGCGCACGGGCTCTCTTGGTCGCGTGGAGACGAACGGGCATGTCCTGGAGGTTCCTGGGACGATGGTGATCACACACGCAAGCGGCGAGGGCGGCGCGCGGTCTGTGCTCGCGTGTCGGGTGCGGCGCTCTGGCGCGCTCTCAGCATGCTCGCAAAGAGGCTGGGCACGCTCGGGCTGAGTGGTCTAGGGTCTGGCTATGCTTTGGCGTTGGACAGGGGGTGGCGGTGGACGGTTGTCAGTGTCCCAGACAAGTTTGAGCTTCTCCGATCTTGCTGTCGACAGTGGGGTGGCAAGTTGAGCTCAGGCATGCTCACCATTGATGGCAATGGCAAGCTCACAGTGAGCTAAAGGTTGTTAAATGATCTAGATGATTTACTAAGAGTGTGATGTGAGCTAGAGAGGGAACAAGTTAGGCCCAAACACTGCTCACTATAGTGTTTTGTATTTTGTTTGATTTCCGTTTGCAAGGTGTTTGATGAAATGGCCGAAAGAGATTTGAATTTGAATTTTTGGTTCAAACTTGGTGGGTGTACTAGTTACATACTAGGTACTCTCTGGTTAGTTGGAAAGGTCAAGGTGCACTGGTTTGGTTGGTTGTTGAGAATTGGTGATCTTCACATATGTTAAAGATTCAATTTTGAATTGTCATTTGAATCAAGTTGCCAAATGTTTTTGTAAGTTTGAAAGGTGGTCTTGGTTCAATTTTACTTGTTCTACCAAGGGGTGAAAAGAAATGTTATTGTTTCTGTTTGAAATCTTTGACTAGAAACACTCAAGGTGTCCTAGTGAGCAAGATTGGCAAAAATGACCATTTGCTTATTTTGTTTGTTTTTTAATTTCTCTTAATTTGTTTCTGCTTGGATTTGATTTAGATCATGTTGTTTTCATCTTTAAACCATTCCTCGCTATTCACAACAATCACACAAGTCCATTCATGCATTCATACAATCATCACATACACACATGCATTCATATGATGTTAATTAACAAAAGTTTTTTGTTAACCCTAATTTTGGTGATTGGAATTTGATCATCATTGCTCAATATTTTTGGGATGTTACAAACCTTCCCTCCTTAAACAAAATCTCGTCCCGGGATATTAGAAAGAAGAAAAAGAAAATTAGGATTTATAGAGATCGGGAAACTCCGTCTTGATGTAGTCTTCTCGTTCCCAGGTAGCTTCTTCTTAAGTGTGGTTACTCCTCTGAATCTTGAGAAACTTGATGCTTCGGGTCCTGGTGGTTCTGAAAGCTTCCTCCAAAATATGGATGGGTACTTCGGGATACGTCAGGTCATCGTTGATCTCTATGGTTTGGTGATCAATGTTCTTGAAAACTTCGGTCTTCTCCAGGACTTCTATGCATTTGCGAAGTAACGATATATGGAACACATTATGTACTGCTGACATCTCCTCTGGCAGTTCCAGTTGATACGGTACTTCTCCTCGACGATTCAAAATATTGAAGGGTCCAATATATCTGGGGGCTAAATTTCCTTTGAGCTGGAAATATTGCATTCCTTTCAAAGGTTACACTTTGAGATACAAAGGGGTACGACACTTTCTTCCATACATGAATTCAAATGGGGTCCGAAAATCTAACTCTCTCCTACTTCCGACCAATTCAAAGGGGTACGACACTTTCTTCCATACATGAATTCAAATGGGGCCATTTTCCAACTAGCTTGATAACTGTTGTTGTACGAAAATTCTGCGAAAGGCAGACAATCTTCCCATTTTTATCCATACTCTAACACACAGGCTCTCAGCATATCTTCGAGTTTTGATTTACTCGCTCCGTTTGTCCATCTTTCTCAGGGTGATAAGATGTGCTGAAATCTAGTCGGTTCATAATCCTTCTTGGATTTTCTTCCAAATCTCGAGGTAAACTGAGTTCCTCGATCTGACACAATGTTCTTGGGGACTCCGTGCAAACTGGCTATTCTAGCGATGTACAACTCTGCTAGCTTCGAGCTTTGATAAGTGGTCTTGACTGGTAAGAAATGAGCGTCTTTGGACAATCTATCAACTATGACCCAAATAGAGTCATTTCCCCTACTAGAAGTAGGCAATCCGGTGATAAAGTCCATTCCAACTGAATCCCATTTCCATTTTGGAATCTGTAACGGTTGCAACAGTCCTGCGGGTCTCTGATGTTCCACCTTGTCTCTCTGACAGATATTACACTTGGTGATGTAGCTTCTGATTTCTCTCTTCATTTTATGCCACCAAAATTGCTCCATCAAATCTTGATACATCTTCGTTCCTCCGGGGTGGATAGAATAAAGAATACCATGGGCTTCTTTCAAAATAGTTTGCTTCAATTCTGAATCTACCGGTAAACAGATACGTCCTTTGTACCACAAAACTCCTTCATCTTCGGTAAATCCAGGTACTTTCCCTGTACCAATATGACATTTCATTCCGTCGATACTACCATTTCCTTTCTACGCCTCCTTGATCTGACTGATCAAAGTGGGTTGAAGTTCTATGCTAACCAAAAATCCTTCACTTACTAATTCCATTCTAAAGTCTTCCATCTCTTTGTGCCAACTAGGTTGCTCCTTCAGAATCATGGAGTTCAAGCGGCACGGCAACCTACTAACGGCATCTGCTACCACATTGGCTTTACCGGGGTGATAGTGAATGTCCAGATCATATTCTTTGATTAGCTCTATCCATCTTCTTTGCCTCATATTCAGCTACTTCTGAGTGAATATATACTTTAGGCTCTTGTGATCCGAATAAATCTCACAAAGGTTACCCATAAGGTAATGTCGCCATGTCTTCAGGTCTAGAACTATAGCTGCTAGTTCAAGGTCATGAGTAGGATAATGCTGCTCATGATGCTTCAGTTGTCGGGATAGATAAGATATTACTTTGCCTTCTTGCATCAAGACACATCTGAGACCGATCTTGTATGCATCACAATACACATCAAACGGCTTCGTGATGTGCGGCATGATCAAGATTGGGGCTGAAATCAATCTCCTCTTGAGTTCTTGAAAACTCGCTTCACAATTGTCCGTCCATTCGAACTTATTATCCTTCTTCAGGGTCATGGGTCTTGCAATACTCGAGAATCCTTCTACGAACTTGCGGTGGATCCGAGAAATGCATGAACTTGGGTTTGAGTGGTTGGGGCTTGCCAATATTCAACATCCTTCACCTTTGGAAGGTCAACGGCAATTCCTCCGGCTGATACGATATGTCCGAGGAATCCTACCTCCTGTAACCAGAATTCATATTTTCTAAACATGGCATACAACTGATACTCCCTAAGGGTTCCAAGGATGGTCCTTAGGTGTAGCTCATGTTCTTCTTCTGATTTGGAATAGATCAGAATGTCATCGATGAAAATAACGACAAAATTATCTAGGAAGTCCATAAAAATCTTATTCATGAGGTTCATGAAATAAGCGGGGGAATTGGTTAATCCAAAAGACATGACAGTGTACTCGTATAATCCATATCTGGTGGTAAAGGAAGTCGTTGGAATATCCTCTGCGAGAATCTTGAGTTGATGATAGCCAGTTCTAAGATCAATCTTAGAAAACACTTTGGCACCAGCCAATTGGTCAAACAAGTCTTCTATCTTTGGTAGTGGGTACTTGTTCTTGATGGTGACATCATTCAACTTCTGATAATCCGTACACAAACGGTTACCTCCATCCTTCTTATCCACAAATAAAATAGATGATCTCCATGGCAACACACTTGGTTGGATCAATCCTATCTCCAGCATAGCATCCAGTTGCTTCTTCATCTCCACTAATTCAGACGGGTTCATACTATAAGTTCTATGGGTTATGGGTCCAGTTCTAGGGATTAGTTCAATGATAAACTTGATATCCCGATTGGGGGGCATAGCGGGCAAAACATCTGGAAGTACATCGGGGTATTCATAGACTACTCTGACTTGGTCAATGGTTGGTTGGGCTAGACTCTTGTTGCACTTGAATTGACGGGGCAACGTTTCAGATACATGCTCTACTGATATTCCAGCTGTACTGGTCATGGTGATGGCTTTCTTGGCACAGTCGATTAATCCTTTATGTTTCGACATCCAATCCATGCCTAGTACTACTTCCAAATCTTTAGTTCCGAGTACTATTAGGTTAGCATAAAAATCTATGCCATGGATTCGGATAGGTACGGCCTTGCAAATTTGTCTAGCTTTGGTGGTTGAACCAGGTATTTGAACTATCATAACATGCTTCAATTTTGTTGGTTGAATCTTACTAGTGCATGCAAATTCTTCGGTTAAAAATGAGTGCGATGCTCCGAAATCAAACAACACTCTTGCAAGTACTGAGTTAACAGAAAACATACCCAGCGTGACGTCTAGCGCTTCTTGGGCTTCTTCGGCATGCATGAGAAAGAGACGGCCGTTGCGGTTGAGCAAATTCCCTGGGGCAAACCATGTTCCAGGCTGAACGCGATGCTGCTGCTGAGCTGGGGCATTTGCATTGGGGGCTATGGCAATCTTCTTGGGGCACTCATTGGAATAGTGACCCTTGGTTCCACATTCATAACAAGTCACTTGAGACTTGTCCTTTGCTGCAACAGGCACAACATTGCTTCCAGTCCTTGGGGCAGTGTTGGTGTTGGTGGTGACATTGTTGTTTTTGAACTTGGACGGTGCACGATTGAAAGTGTTGGGGTTATCGGGGTTGTTGTGATTTCCTCCGGGCCTTGGGTTTCCTCCTCCAATGTTGGGATAGGTCGGATGGTTCATCGGGGGTCTATTGGTTCTTGGGGCAAATCCTGGAGATGGGTTGGGGCGATACTTTGGGGTATGGTGGGTTCCTGGTTGATGAATCATTCTACGCTTACGGTTCTCATTGGTTTGGTTGATCTTTACTTCCATCTGAATGGCATAGTCTACTAAGGCTTCAATATCAGCAAATGGGATATTTTGTAACATTTTCTGCATCTCATCATGCAGACCATTCAAGCATATCTCCTTCTTCTTGGCTTCTGTGTAAATCCCATCCGGTGCATACCTAGCTAATGACATAAATTTGTCACGGTACTCAACTACTGTCATCCTCCCTTTTCAGTTCTCTGAATTCATCTCATCCTCTTGATCAAACCCGGTGGCACATGGGTTCTGCTAAACTTGATTTTGAACTCATCCCAAGTCATCATTTGTCTTCCATTCATGGCGTGAACGTTGTTCCACCATGCTCTTGCATCTCCGTCCAGGTAGTGGGTAGCAAACAGTACCTTCTCGTTAGCTTCCACTCCTGCAACTTCCAAGTTGTTCTCCATGGTTTGCAGCCAATCATCTGCATCTAGGGGCTCTTCAGACTTAGTGAAGATAGGTGGGTTGGTGTTCTGGAAATTCTTGAGTTTGGATCCATGGTTGTCCTGGTTTCCATGGCCTTGGTTGTTGTTTTTGGCCATCTGAGCTATGTGCTGAAGGGTGGCTAAGTTGGCTTGACGTTCGGCTCTTTCAGCTTCGCGGTCAGAAACCAACATTTGCAACATTTGCAACACCAGGTCCATGGATGAAGTGCTTCCTCCGTGAGGCATCTGAAGATTGAGATAGATCATGATAAAAGAGGGGAATTTCTAAGGTTCGGGGTTTTTGAAAAGTTTTTGGAAGTTTGACTCAGATTTTTCTAGCAACTTGCTTTGCATTCATTCATTCATAGCACACGATACAAACACACACCACAACAAGGAATAACAGATGGTTTTAATAACCATTCTGGGAAACTATGATACAGTGGGACCAGATACAACTCACTAACTCTAGTGCTCAAGTGCTACTACTCCTCGGAGTCGGTGTCCTCATCATCATCATCAATGAAGGCGAAGTCATCCTCATCGGTGAAGAAGTCCATGGCCTGATCCTCCAGAAATTCATCATCATCATTGAGATAGGAGTAGGGGTTTCCACGGATGTCCTCCCCTGCATTCTCCCTCTCCTCAAGATGCATATCCTTCTCATGGACGGTATCCTCCAACTCTGTGATCCTGTGGAGAAGAAGGGCAATGATGCGCTCCTTCTTGTCGAGCTGGCGGCAACGATATTGGTGATCCTTCACTAGCATGCCAATGGTCTGATCCTTCTGGGCAGCGATGGCGTACTTGTGGTTGGCGTAGGAGCGGGCATTATCTAACTCCTTCTGCCAGTCATACAACATGAAGCTGAGGTGGTCCACTTTATTCTTCATCTCAGGGTGATATGGTGCCACTAGTGGCTGTCCCATAACATCACGCCTTGGGAAGAACTCAAAGCGGGTACCCTTGATCTGATTGATACTCTTCCCACACAGACGGGCAAGAGCTTCCTGCATGGCCCTGGCAAGTCCATCGAGCCAGTTGTTCTCTCTAATGGTGAACTGAATTCCCTTGGAGGTGGGGGCTTCAATCTTTCCTCGGAGACTTGCAACAATCAGCCATTTAAATTCCTCTCCTTCCTGATCGTTGAGTTGAGCTCCAAAGAACTCGAGGTGCGGATTCTCCAGATGTTCTGAAAGCTGGTCCAAGTAGGCTCAAAGATGAGATCTCCTCCATTCCCCAACTGATAGAACTTTCTATACTTCACGCCCATCTATTAAAATGTAGGATAAGTAAGTTAGTAGAGTGATCAAGTGTGTCAAATTTTATGTAAGTTTACACGAATTTTTGAGGAACATGAATTTTCATGAAAGAGTCTAAGTGATAAGAAGGAGAATAAGTTTTCATAAATACTCACTTCCTTGGTTTTGAAACTAATTTTTTTTATTCAAACGTCCATTCTAAACGTGTGTCTCCTAAGGTCAAGATGGATCTGAAAACAACTTGTCAACACCCAGATTTTTAATCCCAGATGCCTGTTATGCCATACATCGCAATCCCAGGATTACCATTTTTGCAAGACATAACAGATTGCATATCACAGTACATCATCCATTACAAACCATACATAAGGTCTTACAACAAAATAAAGGATCTCATGATCCAGTCTTAATACAATCATAGCAGCGGAATAACGTAATAATAACGGTAGCATGGGCGAAGCTCCATCTTCATGGTCACAGGCAATGCTGATGATGGGAGATGATCCTAGTTGTCGTAACCTTCCTGCTATCCATCCTCCTGATAGTCCTCTTCATAGTCTGGCCACGGGAATAGCCAGGGACAAAGCCATGAGTACTCTTTAAGTACTCGCAAACTATCACTAACAAGTAAAGGGGTTTTGAGTCGGGATACTAAGCTCTAGGTTGTTTTGCAAAAAGCCAGATTTATCTCTACTGAGTTCAGAAGCAAAGAAAGCTAGTTTAAAGTTTTATAACACCTAAGTGGGAAGTTGAATTTTCATATCATAACCCTGTTGTGGTCAAGTCAAGTCATGAATCATTTCACCATTCATTTTGAAAACATCTGACGATGGAACAGTATGGCCACTCCAACTGTCCATAACCGCGGACCTGGCTATTCGAATAGTTTAACACTCTGCAGAGGTGGTACACTGTCACCACAATATTCGATACATCTGTCAGGAATAATCCTAAATTCACCATACTTAGTATATGGATAATCAATCCTAAGCTTTCAATTACACGCCCTAGTATAGGCACCTCTCCTATGAGTTTGTCCTCCCAACCATGACCAACTATCATCTTGGGAACTGCACATGTGGACAATCTTCACAACGTAGCCTCAGCTCAAACCTTGGCCGCAAGGGAACCCATACTAAGGTATATAAATTTCTAGTCAAGCCCTACCCAAATTTCGGGTATTGTGGTTGTACGGTAAAATTGGAATGGTATCGCATCCAGACAACCATCAGGTTTATAAAGGGCTAACGCTCATGCCTCAACATTTTCATCATCAAAATCATCTGGTGTTCAAGAACACATGTCAAAAGATTTCAGTAGAATGACTCATCATTCTAAGGTTTTTATAAACATTTTCACCAAGTATTCCCATCTAAAGTGATCAAGTTTTATGCTTAGCACTAGCATCTATAGGTGGGGGTAAACACTAACGAGGGTTGGTAAACAAGGGTGAATGATCTAAGTTCAATCTCATGCCTCAGGATGACATCGAGAGATTGGCAATTGGATTGTTTTGGATTGTCATGAAATATGCCGGGGCATTCGTTAGTCCAAAAGACATATCTGTATACTCATATAGGCCATACCTAGTAGTGAAAGCGGTTTTTGGTATGTCCTTCTCCCGGATCTTCAATTGGAAGTAGCCTGATCGCAGATCAATCTTGCTGAACACCTTCACTCCTTCCAGTTGATCAAACAAATCATTTATGTTCGGCAGAGGGTACTTGTTATTGATGGTTACTTCATTCAGCGAGCGATAGTCCACCACTAATCTCTTGCTGCTGTCTTTCTTCTCCACAAACAGAACAGGTGCACCCCATGACGACGAACTAGGCTGAATGAATCCCTTGTCCAACCGCTCTTTCAGCTGCTTCTTCAATTCCTTCAGCTCATCCACATCCATCTTATATGGTCTCTTTGCTATAGGTCCTGTTCCCGGCATCAGATCGATGAGAAACTCCACTTCCCTGTCAGGTGGCATTCCTGGCAGCTCTTCCGGAAACACGTCGGGGTAATCCCTAATCACAAGCACAGTATCCATGCTAACCCCCTTAAGAGAATTCAGCTAATCCCGGTCGCACTGCCGACTTGAACCTAATTCTCTTACCATCCGGGGTTTTGAGTGAAACAGTTCTCTGTGCACAATCTATGTGTCCCCCATGCATAGACATCCAATCCATACCCAGAATAACATCTAACCCTTGTGATTCCAACACTACCAGATGTGCAATGAAGTTGTGTGTTCCAATCCTGACAGTTAGGCCGCGACATCCCGCGCTAGCTATCATATCTCCTCCAGGTGAGCTTACTCTAATAGACTCTTTCATAGACTTAGTAGGTAGCTTATACTTATCCACAAACGCCCTTAGTATGAATGAATGCGATGCACGAGTATCGAAAAGTATAAGTGCAGGGTGAGTGTTGATTGGGAACTTACCAATCACAAGATCAGGCTCATCTGGGATCTCCTCCACATTCATGTGGTTCACCGTGGCCTTCTGGTTGTTGGTTGGCTTCAGTCCCTTCCTCTCCGGACAGTTGTCAGCATAATGTCCCTTCTGGCCACACTTGAAGCATGTCACCTCACTCAGATCCTTCTTCACAAAGCTGCGATCACGGTTGCGGTCATGTCCCCCGTGTCCTCTAGAGTGGTGAGAGTGTCCTCCCTTGTGGCGGTGGTGACTGCTCTTGTGGTTTTCATGGCGATGTCCATCGCCTCCATGGTGGTGGTGGTCATGGCTCCCACGGTGTCCATGGTCACTTCCCCCATGCTTGGAGTATCCATCATATGAAGTGCGAGACTTGTGGTGAGAACCAGAGTGGTGATTGTTGCTCTTCCACTTGCGGCTTTCCACCTGCTTGTGCTTCCCTTCCAAGATCCTGACCTTGTCCATAAGCTCCTGGAAAGTGGGGCAATAAACCACCAGTAGCTGCACCGAAAGTTCATCACTGAGGCCATCCAGGAATCTCTCCCTCCTTTTTGCATCAGTGTCAAGATCCTCAGGTGCATAACAGGACAGGTTGTTGAACTCCTCAATGTACTCAGCCACGATGCAGTTGGTTTGGCGCAACTTGCGAAACTCCTTCCTCTTAAGGCTCAGAACACCTGAAGACACATGGTTGGTCTTGAAACCTTCCTCAAACATTGCCCAAGTCACAGTGTCCAGCGGGTGGGTGATCTGAAAAGTGTCCCACCAAGAAGCGGCTGGTCCCTCCAGTAGGTGAGCGGCAAACCTCACCTTCTCAGCATTAGTGGACCCAACAGTTACCAGATCCTTGTTGACCGAACGCAACCAGTCGAGAGCAACCATTGGTTCCGTTGCAGTAGAGAACTTAGCTGGCCTTAACCTTAGAAACCTGGTGAGAGCATCTCCCTAAGGCTGGTTGTTCCCATTGTTGTTGTTGTTGTTGGTGTTGTTCTGAGCTTCCATGAACTGGGTCATAACTTGGGTCAGCTGTGCCTGAGCTGCCATGAGCTGCTCTAACTCAGTGGGTTGACGGCGGGAAGGCATCTGCGGTTCAGCACAGGTAAGCTTAGAAAGAATCAACTACGATAATAGGATTCTACCCATGCATTATGATCAAACAACAACTAACAATAGCAGACAATCTCAAGCAAGCAACACATCAACAAACAAATTATCCAGCAACATCCCAGGGGTTATCCTAGCAGTATATACCTACTGAAATAGTTTTACAAGAGTTGGCAATGGTTAACTAAGCAGTTGATCAACAAAGCATTAAAAACAGCAATCTGCCAGAACAGTCCAGCAGTGTTCACGAATTTTTATACCTGACTTAAACTCGTCAGGAATTTTTGCTGATTTTTGTGCATACAGTACAGAGAGTTTCGCACCATCCCTATTTGTTTCAGATTTTTCCTAGATACCAGTAAAATATGAAAAATCATACGGTACTGCTGTATCAGCAGAAAACTGCAGCGAAAATAACACTGATAGTAACCAAACTTGCCATAACTCCTTCATAAAATTCGCACAAATAATTCCTGGGATATTGGAGTACACAAATAAGCAACTAAACACTATTAAACTAACAGTAATTAAGTTTTACATCGATCGAGACTAATCATAAACGAATTTACCTAACGAGGACTAATTGGTGGACTTCTATCTACTTCTTGAAGAGGTTGCGGTAGGTCCTTGCACTCATGCGTTGGCGCTTCTGTCTACGGTTCAACCATGGCGGTGGAGTGTACACCTCTCCCGAGTCATCACTTGAGATCTCAAACTCCACCTCTTCTGGATCCTCCTCTTCTTCTTCACTCTCAGCTGCAACTGCAACAGCTTCATCTCCTCCACCATCATCGTCTCCATCATCATCATCCTCGTCCTCATCATCATCATCGTTCCCACTGTCATCATCATCATTGTTTCCACCATCTCCATTTTCATCATCAGAGGGTGGATTCAGCTGTGCTTGGAGAGCGGCAATCTGGGCTGCCATAGCTTCAATAGTTTGATCCCTTTCCTAGACGGTCCCTTGCAGCTGTTGTAGGTTCTGGGTGTTTTCCTGCACAGTTCCATGAAGATGAGCTATGGTTGCATCTCTGCCTATCAGGGCATTCTCCAGAACTCCTACAGCTTCATGCAAGGTGTCAATTTCCTGTCCTTGGACCACCATACCATTGCTGGCAAAATCTGCAATCTCCTTTATCATCATCACTTTCTCAGCTAGAGCTCCATTCTCCCTTTCCATGTCCTCTATGTGCCTCCAACAGGGCGGCATGTTGTTCCTGTCGCCTGGGGTAACCACAATGTTCCCATCTTCATCACGCCTCCCATAGTCACGGTAGGGTGAGTCTGCTGGCAGTAGGTGTCGGACAAGATGGCACTGGCGAGAGAGGGATTCATGCATGGCCAAGTTTATTCCAAGTCCCCAGTTGCAGTATGTCTTGGTGTAGATCAGATGCACAGGGTTTGGCAAGGCATCATCTCTGAATATGAAGGTGGTGATTTCCCATGCATCCTCACCATACCCATAGGTGTACAACTTATGTGAGTTGAGGATCGATGACTGAGGTTCAATCAAACGCTGATCCATAATTTGGCAGTTATAAAGGCAGAGTTCGGGTCGATTAAGAATCAAGCTGCCTGATGTGAATAACCAAGATGGGATTTTGCCCCTCCAGTTGGAGAGATATTCTCTAGGACCTCTCGGATGATATGATTCAGAAAGCATGGCCATGCACGACTCGGTTAAGTGTTAACTGAGGCGGTCGACTAAGAGTTAGCCGGATGAATCACTTATCTCGGATCTAGAAGATAGTCGGAATATTTAATGGGTGACAAATATTCGCCTATAGTCTGACAAGGTATATCGTGAGGCAAAAGGGAGTTGAACACAAGTCGCATTGGAAAGGCATGTCGTCATGACTATTTGGTACTTGGGGACCAGCACGTTCTGCTTGGATCTGCTACTGACTGATTGATTGAGAGTCGGACTCTAATCATGTCCAATTTGCCATGATCCTGCGGGGTCACACACTTAAGAGCGGGAGCAAGTTCGTATTAGATCTGAACCAGAAATATGGTTGGGTTGGACCCGAGCCAGATTTTGGACTAGTTCGGTGAGTCGAACTCACAGTGACTAATATTATATGGACTTTAGTGAATGGGCCATGAGTGAGTGGATCCCACATTCACTTCCTATATATAGTGGGGCGCAGAAACCGAGGTGGGTTAATGGTTAGGTTATTACATGCGTTGGAAACCCTATCTCCACAACAGTCCTACCGATGTAACGAACCTAGCAGTTCACCGCCGGCGCTCCTCCTTGTACATGTGGATACCAGCAGCGGTTTTGTACGATTAGCACCACGACGATCGGGATTGGATCAAATTGCAAGGACTGCACGGCATCAACTAACACACTTCATTTGTATTCTGCAACCGCGCGACTAGTGGTAATCCTTGTGGTCTTCTACCTCAGCTGGATCTTGGGATCACCATGTTAGAGGAAAAAGTTATGTTTTATCTCTACGTGGCTCAATAGTATTATGCATGGCATCCACATGTTCCAGCTAAAGAGTTTTGAACTATACCAATTACTTGGATGTTCATAGTTTGGGATCTTTACATGGTTTGGCCACTGTAGACGGCACCTTGTGGGTTTACGCATCTTCTTGTAGCAGTTGACAAATTCACTAAATGGATAGAATCTAAACCCATTCGAAAGCTCGATGGGGCAACAACCTTAAGTTTCTCCGGGATCAAGTGGTGAGATTTGGTCTCCCACATAGCACCATCACCGACAATGGCAGCAACTTGTCACATGGAGAAGTCGAGGCCTACTGTCATGACAAAGGCATCCACCTTGACTTAGCATCTGTGGCACACCCACAATCTAACGGTCAAGTTGAACGGGTTGATGGATTGATTATGTAGGGAATAAAACCACGTCTAGAAGCACCGCTACATAGAGCAGCTCGATCTTGGGCGGAGGAATTACCATATGTCTTGTGGAGCTTAAGAACTACACACAACATATCCAACGGCTACACCCATTTCTTCATGGTATATGGATCAGAAGCAGTCCTACCCTCCGACATTCTCTATGATGCACCAAGAGTTGCCTCCTATTACAAGGATGGCGCTGAAAAATCCAGACGCTTATCTATGGACCGCTTGAGGAGGAACGCGTCCTAGCATGCCAGAAATCCGCCATCTACCATATTAAGCTACGCAGCTATCATAGTCACCATGTTAGGAATCGCTCGTTTAAAGAGGGGGGTCTAGTGCTCTGACTTAAGCAGAAAAAGTCATAGAAACTATCCCCTCCATGGTAAGGATCGTTCATAAGAAAGGCGCTGCTCAATGGTTCCTATTACCTCATAGATAATCCTGAGTTGAATGATAGGCCACACAAATAAAGTAAGCGCAAGCGACGTGACTCCGATGATGATTATTCGGATTTTGATCGGCCATGGAAAATAGCACAGCTATGTCCCTTTTACACTTAGCATATTTTATTATATAATATGTACCTTTATTTGATCAATGAAATTAAAGCATTTGGTTTACTCATATGCCTGAGTCTTCTACCTCCTTTACTCTTTATTTTTGGATCGTGTAAAACCCTTCATGCACAAGCTTCGCATTTGCACTTGAGAAAATCCCGCCTAAGGGTATTAGCTTAATTTTTTGATCTACACGTTTTCTGTTGTTTTTATGTGGATTCTGGAGTAGTGACTTTCGGCACTTGAAGCCGTTGATTTTGTTCTTAGGTTCTGGATGGTGCCATTAGGTATCATCACCTAAACGCATGGTTCTTTGCTAAGGGTCTTACGACTCATGAAAGGTCAAGCATAAAATCTAGAATAATGGATAAGCCAGCACGTGATTAAAAATATACAAATACATACATGCTGGAACTAGATTAAAAGTAGCTGGAGGCTTGACGGAAAGTTTTCCGCCTTACATCACAAATGTTTTCCGCATATAACATCCCCGAAAAACAAAATATTACAAAGTGTTTTTTCATTCTTCTAGTGTAGGAGACTTTGAAGTTGCATCGTCGACAACCGAAGATCCATCTTGGGATTCATCCACAAAGTCGGTGGTTTTTAGTGACTCGGAGGCTTCTAGGTCATGGTCGATGATCTCCAAGGGCATGAAGACATCTACCTTGAACAACTTGGCAACCCTAGTATCATAGCCCTCAAGGGAGGCCTATATAGCATCGCTATCGACCTTGTGTCCCTCTTCATCCATGTCGGGCATACCAGTGGTAACCATGTTGATGTCCGCATTTTTGTAATGTGCCTTGACCATCGTCAATGCCATCCTAGCGACGGTCCGGATAGAGGAAGCTTTCCAGGTTACAATACGCTTGGGGTATCAACGGAAGATCTCTGAGTACTTCATCAGCGAATCTACCACTTTGATATTGATGTCCAGGGGCTTGGCAATATCTTTGGCATGGGCGATGGCAGTGTTGATGAAGTTGGCTGGAAGAACCATGCACTCCTTTTGAGGTGGAGCATTCTCACCCAAGTTGGTTGGGCAAATGGGAGCTGCATTTCTGACAAAGGAAAAAGGGTCATGAGTTCAAGAATTACGTTAAGTACCTAACTTGCAGAAAAGTGAATTGAAGATGGAGGAATTTTACCAAAGATGCTGGTCTCAGCTTGCTGGAAAATCTCCGCCAATGAGTCCCATTCCTTCCGGAGGATCTTGTACACCTCAAGGCCACGTGCATTTTTCTCGTAGGCGGCCTTCTTCTGTTCCTTGAGGGTCTCGATTTCCTCCTTCAAGCAGTTCATTGGATGCTGATTCTTGCAAGGCTATCAATGATTCTTCATGCATTTTTAGGGTATCAGTACTTTCCTGCTTCAAGATTTTTTTCATCATCGAGCTCCTATATATGCTTGGATTGCTCGACGATGCTCTTAGCTTTGGCAACCGCTTCTGCAAGTCGTAGAAATAACACCATAATGAGTACTCAAAGAATGCAAGATCGAGAAAAATTTGAGCAAAGAAATGAAAAGAAAATAGACTCTTGTTTTGTGTGATATGTTCCTTCAAAAAGGCAGTTTTACCCTTTTTAGCTTCCAACTCCTTGTGAATCTCAGCGGACTACTCAATGGTAGAAATCTTACAAGAATTCTCATTCTGCAGGAATAAAAGTGCTTAGTCTACTTAGAGAATCTAGCCAGAACTATCCAGTTCTACCTAGAGGCTCGGGGGGCTACAGTACGAGTTTTTACTCTAAAGCTATGCTTAGTCCTTTTTAAAGCATCTAGCCGGACCTAATTCTTTTTCACCAAGAGGCTTGGGGGCTACAGTATCAAAATTTACAAACACCATTTATGCTACTCTGAAAGTATCTAGTCGGAATTATTCATTCAGACTAAATACTTAGGGGCTACAGTATCAAAGTTTCTTGCTTAGTCACTCTTAGAGCACTCAGACCAAAAGACCCATGGTTTTCCGTATAAATCCTCGAGGGGCTATAGTGTGATATTATATGTCAGACGCAAAGGTGTAAAAGACTTACAAAGGCAATGATCTTGAGGTTGTTGGCGGCTTTTGAATACAAACTACTAAAAGTAATTGTGTTCCATCGGAGGATCTCAGCATGCTTGAGCAGCTCCTCAAGGCCATATGTCGGAGAAGTTCGGTCGCGCCAGGAGTACCAGGTGCCGAGGCATAAGTAGCTCTAGACTTTCTTGGAATTATTGTTCGATCTATAGGCCCAAAGATTTCCGTCTAGCCCATGGTCACTGTAGCTTTGCTTCCCGCCATCCGCTCCTTTTATTTCTCGGTGGCATCCTTAGCCGGAGCTTCAGTCACTAGAGACAAGGTACTCTCCTGTGTAACCTAGACGCCAGGAACGACGACCATATCGGCAGCATTTGTAACATCCTGCAAGGGATTGTTGTACACCTCCATGGTGGAGGGTTCAGATGCAGCCGTGGTTGGAGATCCGTCAGGAGTGGCAGAGGGTTGGACTGTAGGATTAGGGGGAGCGATGGTGGGATAGGCTTGGGACATCATATCACAAATGTTTTTAGAAGATCCAAAAGTCTCTGAGGTCTTCTTCAAACTCAAGTTAGTCTTTTTTCTGAAACATACAAATGACAAGTATAACTACAGAAAGAAGTAATGCAAACGACAAAGTCGGAGGAAAAGAGGCTTACACAATAGTTGGCACCTTGGTCAAACGGATGCCAAATGTATTTCTTTTCTTCGCCTCTAGGGAGGCGGTGGATTTCTTGGAGACTCCACTCTCCGTCTTCTTTTTCTTGCCCATGGCAGCAGTGTTATAGGTGGATATCTTCCACTTTGAAGCTGCTGGAGCATCGTCGTTGGACACGACAATGAAATCCTTCATCTTGGGATCATAGACTCCAGCTATTAAGTGGTTACCATGTTAGACGGATTGATGTGCCAAAGGCAGAATAACTAGAGCATATGTCAGCAATAAAGGAATCAAAATTACCTTTGATCACTTCCCGTCCTCAAACATGTGGTAAGTGATGGTGAAGCCATGCTTATGGTCCTTCACTTCCACGATGTCCTTGAGTTGGAGCTTGATGGATTCACTAGATAAGTTATCCTCGGAGATCATGAGGGTATCCTTCCTGTCCTTGGTGTACTGTAACATCAGCTTCTTGTGATGCTACAGGGGTTGGATCCACCAACACGGTCAAGCCCGTGTCAACTAGCCACTCTATTCGCCTTACGGCGTGCGAGGATTCGTTGTTGGATGGCAGGAGGGCCTGGGACCTCCACGCGGTAGCTTCAATGGTGGCCCCATCGATGAAGTCCGGGTATGATTCTTCTCAACCAGATAGAGGGATATCTGGGCCATAGAAATAGCTTCGCTGCCAGTTCTTGCAGTACTCGTGTCCTAGGATGTCGAGGAACCGTCTCCCAGGCCAGATCTTAAAACTAATCATTATGTAGTCTCTAAGTTCATCTTTGCTATCTCTGGCTTTCCTCTTGATGGTGAAGTAAATAAATAGATCTAACCTAGGCCTAATCCCCAGGTATCCTTCGCACAAAGCTACAAAATTACTAAGTGCTAGAATGCTGTTGGGAGAGGTTGTGAGGAAGAACTCAGAAGTGTCGAGAAACTTGGAGGCAGAAGTCGGAGATCGGGAGGGCGATGTCGCATACCAGTTGTGCCTTGAGGTACACCTTCTCTCCGACTTGGGGAGAAGGGACCACCTCGTCGGCCAACGCCGGCCTCCATACTAGGTCCTCCGTCGAGGGAAGGTACCCTTCGGTGACCATCTCCTTGATATTCACGGCGGAGATGTCCAAGCCCCTCCAGACGCCCTTATGTGAATCTGTTTCCTCCTCTAGCAACTCAAACGCCGCTGAAGTTTGGTAGCCATCGGTAGTTTCCCCAACCGCGGAGATTGGCACCACCACCCCTTCCGGCGGGATTTGCACCGGTCAATGGCCTCTCAGAATCCTTGCCGGTTGCCGCCATGGATGTGGGAGTGCTGCTGCTAGCAATTGGTGGGGGAGAAGAAACTGGATGGCAGGGAGGTGGCTAGGGTTTTTTCCCATGTGGGGAGCTGGAGGAGTTCTTGGCAAGAGGAATAAGATGATGAGGGGATTGGATGCAGAGAAAATAAAAATGACCTACGCAGTAAAAATATATAACCCTAGCATCAAGATTCGTGTGGAATGATCCAACGGTCAACGTATGGAAGACATGTGTGCGAGCGTGCATGGAAATTACGCCGTGTTACCCCCGTTGCCGCTTGACGTTTTGGATTTCATGCGTGGAAAAATCGCTATGATTATACCTACTACAATATGTGAGTTGTGAAGTGACATAGCCTATAGTCTATGGCATCTTACTGACACAAGCAGATAAACCGTCGCATCTGAAGATTCCGACATGTACGGGTCATGTCCGGCTACGAGAACAGTAAGGTGGAAGACTCATTGATTCTCCGACTTACATATCAAAGACGGAGAATATTGCAAGGTTCTTTGGAGGACTATAAGATATTGCTTAATGAATTTCCGACATCACCTAGGCGGAGCATTCAAACTAAAGGGCAAGACGGCGCAAGATCTTGGAGTTCTCCGGGGGCTACTATTGGGGATATACTAAATGGATATCACCATTGCATGTCTCAATCCGGCTAACCCGGGTGGCCCATAGTTAGTAGCAAGGCTCATGGCCTACTGGCGACCTAGTTAGACGGATCCATAAGGAGGCTCATGCCGGATAAAGGAAGGCTACGGTGTAGTTGATATCCAATTCGGAGCCTTCGAGTGCAAGACACGTCAGACTAGTTTGTGTTAGTATAGAACTTTGTAACTTGTCCGGCTAGGACTTTTCCTGTAACCCAAGGTTCTGATACCTTTATAAGCCGGACCTCTGGGAGCCTCTAGGGCATCGATTCACATACCTCGCAAAGCGAACCAATCCCTGTAACTCGGCGTATTGTCATTATAGTGATTTATAGCAGGAGTAGAATTCCGCCACCGTTGTGGGATTTGAACCTGGGTAAGCTGCATTACCTCGTACCCGCCAACTTGCCGCCTTCCCCCATCTCTCTAAACACACTCTATTAAAACCCCTCCATGGCGTACTTATCGGCAATACCACAACATCTCTCACTCCTTCTTTACCTCCCTCACCCTTGCTTGCTCTATCCGACTGAAGCAACGCAACTCGCCGCTCTGCCGCTCGTGCATCTGTAGGCAACAAGAGCAGCAGCAGCAGCGCCACTCTATAGTACCTCTATTATTCATAGTTTTCCGGCCTCCACAATCCATCTCCAGCGAATCCTTCCATGCTCGTCTCCTCTCCTTGGTACCACCTACATGCAGGATCAAACCATCGTCCAATTGGCGCACATATGAGCTAAGATTCGTCGGCCAAAGTTGGGCCGAGCTAGCCGTTCGCGTTCGAATTTCTTAAGTTCATCCGATAGCTGCGAGGCCAGTATGTTCCCCTTTGTTTCCATCAATATTCCTTCCTCCACCATGGATATCCGAAGTAGCTCAACACATTTATTTAATATTGGCATCACACTCTATATAATGCGAGAAACCGCTCGCAAATCGGTTCTTGGAACAAATCCAAAACATATTTCGAAGTTGGGTCGTACTCACTGGTTTTGACTGTCAAAATTCAGTTTGTTGTCTCCCGTCAACACATACACAACAACATTGGTTTGTGCCTATGTTCCTAACAAGATTCCATCTGACACAGCTGACCTTCAGAGCCACTATTTATGAAAATATTCTCTTCGCTGAACCAGCTTTTAAATGCATCAAGTCTCATTTAAAATGGAACTCGGACGCACTCCAAATCTTCCATCAAATATCATTAAAGCTAGCTGCAGAAATGCGATAATCAAATTCATACTCACTGACGTGTTCATGTCAGTTTGCAACCAGCCCTTTGACCTTCAGGGATCTAGTAAAACAAATCAAATACAATTCAAATAAATCCAAATCTAAGTCAAATCTTCTCCAAACATTGACCATATCAGTAAACCACTTTAAAATTCGAATTTCCAAAAATTCCAAAAATAAAAAAGTGCTTGAAATATTTCAACAAATAATAATATCTAATTTGTTTTTAATATTAATTATCCTAAATAGTCAAAGTATCAAAAATTTTGCCTTTTTTAATGGAAAATAAAATAAATCATATCTTTTAGTCCGGAACTCGGAATTCGACAAATAATATGTCTAAATCACTCAGTGTATCTAGCCCCTTCTAAATATTCTATCCATACATGCTTTTGTGTTGTGGTGGTCTCATGGTAGATGCCATGGGTAGACTTAAGTTGGGCCATATGGACGCGAGAGGAATCTGGGGAGGAAGTGCGCGGTGTAGCCCCACATGATGATCTACGAAGAACCCAAGAGCCAAAGTACTTGTGATAAACTTGCAATCTTATTCTTCCTTTTTCTAATTTACAAGAGTTCCTTGAGTTGTTTTCCAAGTGGCTACTAGCTTGAGGACGAAGTGGTCAGCCTTGGGGCCCTCGTTGCATGTGTCTCTAACCCTAGCTCTACCTCTCCTTATATATAAATGGGAATAGCTAGGTTACAATGTGGATTGTAGGGTTTACTGTTTGGGCTTTGTCTTTACCCAACGGACCGGGCATAGGGCCAGCCGTTAGCCCTGGACCTAGTCAAAAAAGCTTCGTTACCAACGGTCTTCCAGTACATAGGCGCTAGCTCCTTTGGCTTCACCACTTGCTTTACACGTCACTTAGTACTTTAGACGTCACCCGGCGCCTTTAGTTGTCACCCGGTGGCGCTCTCCTCATTGCTCTTCTTTGGCCTAGCTTTACTATGGTCCAGCCTAGGGCATAGATGAAAAGGTGTCTCTCTCCCTTCTTGACCCGGCCTCACTTCTTGAGACTTGGCCTGGATGTACCTGCAAACGAGGAACTCACGTATTTCTCATGCCAACATATAACTTATGTTGGCCAAGCATTGTCATTATGACCTGGCCAGTACTAACTTGTCCTAAGTTGGCCTGAGTCAGCTAAGGGTAAGAGGGGATAACCTTGACTTTTACCTCTTGTCACCCTACCGGGGGTTATCCCCCGACATTAGTCCTCGAAGCTGGTGAGGTCTAGAAGTCTCAACTGATAGGCCTTAGAAGGTTCCTTTAATGATCATGGAACTTCTTTTGTTATCCGACATATATTAAGCCGACTTGACTTCTTGACACTGTCCTTGAGTTTGCCTCGATCTTTGCCAAGTTAGCCCTTGCATGGACTTAGTTTGATCTTTGCCAAGTCAACCCTAGCCAGGTCTTAACTTGATCTTTCCCGAGTTTCCTTGGCTTAATATTATTTAATTACGGGCGGCGCGTAATCGTGACACTTTGCCTCAATTCCTTCTCAAATCCTGACAGGTTTGCACAGTGACAGCGGCGCAGTGACAACCATCTTTGTGGCAGTCATGTCACGCAGATCCTTGGGCCACTTGTTGACCGATGTGGTGCAGCGTGGGAGTCAGTTGACGCATACGTGGCACGATCTGATGCGGCGGTTTCCCACATACACGGCCATAGTGTGGCCTCCGTGCGCACGCAGATCCCATTACCACGGTTTTACTACACCCTTAAGTAGGGGCCTGGGGGAGGCAACCCCCTTTCCATTTCATTTTCCCCCTCCGCTCATCTTCTTCCTCGTGCCGCTGTTCTGTTCCTTTCTCTCGCCTCTTTCCATCGCATCCAAACTTCCTCGCTGTTGTCGTTCTTCTTCTAGGGCAAGGCACATCCAGTTCTTCTCACGTTATTGTGCGGCACCGATGAGGCCTAGGCTATCAACACTGCTGTGACTCTGCCGGGATCAGGGCTAAACAAATCCCAGACCTCTGTCTGATACAAGTTTAACTTGAGCTCGTGGATATCCAGTGAAGAATCAATAACACAACAGTGACCCTATGACACAAAATTATTACAGCAAGCTCATAACTGATCAAAGAACCAAATTATTACAAGCAGAGGTCACTGATCACAAACATCAAACAACGGAAGGTAAATTATGCTATTAAGTATAGCAAACTTAACAAATGGCCTAAGAGGCCTGAAGCATAACAATGATGTCCTAGCCCATAGATTTCAGGCTGCCAGCTGGAAACCCCAAGCTACTTGTCAGTGTCAATGTAGTACCATACTGATCTTCAGGGACCACTTATTCTGCTACAAAAGTAATAACAAAGAAAGGGTGAGTACAGGGTGTACTCTGCAAGAATTATGGCTGGTGGAGTTGTTTTGCATAAAGCCACTTTTCTTTGTAAAACAAGAGGGAGAAGAAGCTCGTCTAGTTAGAGTATTTTTAAAAGGGATAATAGAGCGACATCTCTGAAATAATGATCATCATCATTGATATCCACCAAGTCATCATCATCTGAACCTTAACTAGGATCACCCCCTCGTACCCATGAGGAAGTATCCTTAAGCACACATTGATCTACCAAGTTTTATGATTAGGTTCAAGTTCTCTATGTTCTTAGAATCTGGTCACCAAGCGTTCATATCCGTGAACATGGAGTTTCGAAAAGATTATTACCCTGTAGGGGTGTACAACTTTACCCACACATACTAAGCTTCCCTTAATGCCACATGATTAGCCTTCTTGCTTGGAAGGTCGGCAGAGTGTGGTTAGACACGACCTTTACCTTGCTTTCGCCGAGACCATGAGTCATGCCCTAAGGATGGTTCCACCATAACGGGTCAAATCCCGAAGCCAGTCCTTAAAGATGTGAGGCGATGTTGGTTCACCAGGGGCTCTATCGACCCCAAGCAACCCCGACCATGCTTACCTACTTGTTATGATGCACCTTCACCCACCAAATCTTTCAAAATGTTTTCAATGCGTATGTCAAATGGAACGCCTGAACTATCTGACTCATGGAGTCTAGTAGGCAAGTTAGTCACTCCTGAGGTTTTCCAGGCCCCGTGAGGTTGTACGCTTGTCTCTGTTCCAAAGGAAAGAGCTCAGGTCCTAGTGGTGGCGAGCATGGGACTAGAAAAACCACATCCCATTGTGGCCTCCCATACAAGCCTTAGCATGTTTAATCTCATTTCACCTCTAATATCATCTCATCACATTCTCCTACCATACTAGATTCTTTGCATCTGATACATCATCTGGATGAACCAGCACTGACAGCTATGCATGGCTAAGGAAGACAAAGATATAAGCTCTAGCAGTGCACACAAGCCAAACCTAGTTATGCTAGGAGTAGTGGATCAGGTAATATAAGCTCAAAGGGAGTAATGCAACAGATAGGATACTCTATCTATCGATAAAAGACCATAGTAGAATCGTATGCATCATGGCAAGAATTGAAATGCTTTCGAAATCATAGGATTATATCATGGTGGGGCTATGCTTGCCTTTTCCAGTTGATAACCAATAAGAAGATCTTCGGGAATCTTGTACTTGACTTGATTATAGTTGGTCAAGTATTGTCCATCGATCTTCGATCTTCGACGGTGTTGATCTCGGTCTTCGATCTCGATATCGTATTCTATCAAAGAAGAACCAAACATCGGAAAGAAAGGAAATAATCAACACATGGCATCGATGCAATGATCAAGCAAGAATGATGATATGGCAAGTTAAATTGTATCAAAATGTAACCCTAAGGCATGCTCGACAACTTAATCGGGGTTCCGAGGAATGAAAACCGTAACTCGGGGAAACTCCAGAATCACCTATGAGGGGTTACTATGTTCTTCTAATTAAACTTGTCTTGAAAGTTGTTGAACAATGCATGATTATAGCTCTAATAGATAGTTCTCATTTTTCTGAACATTTTGATATATTATTCATATTTTTCTGACTTTTAAATCCGTAGTTATTGAATTTACAAGATTTAAATCATTTTCTAAAATTATTAAACCATTTTAAATGATTTAATTCACAAGGCTGACATCAGCACATGCACCAAATACTTTTTACACCGCAGCAGAGCCTACCCACTGAGGCAGACTGATGGGACCGAGGACACGTCAGGGCCACCTCAGCGCCACGTCAGCTCGCCGGCAATAGAGCCAGACGTCGACGGGGACGGCGGAGGAGGGCGAACTGGGGCACGTGCGGGTTCGAAAAAACGAAGCGAGGCAAGCACGATAGAGGCGGCGCCGCCCGGATTTTGTCACCGGAGCAACATCTGCGATGAGCGGCGGCGGTGGAGCTCGCAGACGAACGGCACGCGGCGGCTACGAAGAGCTAGCATGCAAACAGAGGGTGCCTTCAGCACCAGAAGCTCACCACGGTGCTCGACGTCGGGTCAGGGAAGCCTGGTGATGCCGAAGGCAAGCTAATTGATAGTGGCGAGCACGGTTGGGGTCAGGGAAGACGGAGTCGTGGGCGACGATTGCGAGCACCCGGTCTCGATTCCGTTGGAGGGTCGAGGCAGGGGAACTAGGCGGAGCTCCTGACGCTGACAGATGGACGAGGGGTGGTTAGGAACAGCGGTGACAGGCGACATCTGGCTGGCTAGGGTTCGGGCTCTCGCGCTGGAGGGAAGAGAGAGGTCGCTGGAGAGGGGGGATGTGGATGAGGGCGAAGGAGACGTGGCCTTCTTATCCACCCTCGGGGCTCGACGGACGGCGAGATGCAGGCGGCGGAGATCGACGGTGGTGCCAGCAACAGGCAGCTACTTGCGCTGCGGGAGGTTGACGACGAAGACGGAGGTGAAGCGGTATTGGGCCTAGGGTGGGCCATGCTGGGTCGGCTGCTCGCTTTTGCGCGCTACCGACAAGGAAGAGAGGAACAGGGTGGGATCAGCCTAGGTAGCTAGGGTTTGCTTATTTTTTTTCTGTAGAATTGTTTTTCCATTTCTGTTTTCCTTTATGTAATTTCAAATTGAATTCTGCTTTGGATAATTCAAATATACCAGAGGGTTTGTAAAGTATGTAAAATACTCAAGAACCCTTATATTCAATTTGGGCCCATTATTTTTGTGATTTCAAAATTCAAAACTTCTTTGATTTGCTTTCAAGGAGAGAGGGAAACTAGAGTTTAGTGTTTTACTTAAATTTTCTTTAATGCACAAATTCAATTATGATGCTCATGAATGCACAAACAACCCAAATATAGGAATAACTAAAAACTAGGATGTTATTTCTCTATCCCCCTTACGAGAATCTCGACCCGAGATTCCAAAGGTAGGAAAAGAGACAGAGAGAGAAAGAAACATGGACACTCTAAGGATAAGAGGGAAAGACACTAAACAACACACGGAGTATCTCATCATCAACTCTTGGATGGAGTGTTTAGAATAGACTCTCAGCTGATGAACATGAAACACATCAAGGTAAGGGAAGAAACAGAAGGAGATGGTTTCAAGTTGTTAGATAGACGGTCTTCAGAAGGGTTGAGACCATGGAGCTCACAGAAGGGTTTAAGCTTCTGAAAATGAAGGGTTCCAACAGAAAGAGCACGGCCACAGACTTCGAGAAATGAACCTCTACTAAACGGCTTAAGTATATATTTGAGTTTTCAGAGGTATGTATCAACAAAACCAAGCTGTTGAACTACTTTTGAAATAGAAGGGTCACTCTTTCTTTCAACATAAGGCTTAAGAAAGAAAGGTGTTTTGGTGGAGAGGAATCATAAGAGTCACAAGGAACATGTATCAAGAGAAACTTCTGATTACCAAAACCATAGTCACTCTTAAAACATGGCTGAGAAGACGAAGGGAACTCTTTGTTCATCCAGGACTATCAAAGATCTTTGCCAAATATCATGATATCACATTACACCACCAGATGAATAGTTAAGAGGATTCCTGATGACACGAGAAGAAAGAAACTTCATTATTAGACTTCCATTAGTTGTCCCAACCATACGCTTGACAACATAAAGGGTCTGGAGGATCGACCGAGAGACATTTAGCAACACTACTTTAAATGTTCTCCTTGATGTTCGGAACACGAGACACCAAGTAAAAGGTCGGACTTTAGATACAAAGGAAACCATAAGAACAACTCATATGATAAATCATAGAAGATGCCTCATGAATAGTGGGTGTTATTGCTGAATCAAGAGAATATGGCAAAAGGTCTTTCCAGCTAAGTGTGTCAACCATTATATCAATCTTGCCAGATTTACAAAGAGACCTATGTCAAAACCTTTAAGAACACCAACCATCATTGCTGCTTGACATTCAGCTTTGGTTAGTGGAATGATACTTCATACTCACCATGTCTGAATAGAAAGTTTGCAACATTTACCGCGAAGTTAAAGTTACTAGATTCTCAAGATATGGACTATAGTGTCAAGCTCCAAAAGATGAGCTAGATTTCTATTCCCATGTATTGGCAACTTGTCAAAATACAAATGCACATACATAAAGTACTAACAATAAAACACACATTGTCCTTAAGGAAAGGGATAACTCTTCTCGAATTCATGGCGACATCTTTCAACAACTGCACGTGAACCACAGAAGGTTACTTCTACATCCAGAACTCATACTTCGATATAACTCAAAGATGGTTCTCGAAAGTTTCCAACATTAACTCCAAATGTTCCATATGAATCTAATCTTGCATGGAGGAGATACGGATGTCATCGACAGGCTCAACAAAAAACTTATCGAGACACTCCAAGAAGATGAACTTGTATGTTGCTTGAACGAGGCAAACATATTGGTCAGACCAAAGGACATGAAGATGTAACCAAGTGAAAAATCACAAGAAGAAACATTATCAATATAGTCCTTGGAACTAAGTTTGATTTGACGATAACCCAAATCAAATCAAAGTTGGGAGAAATAATATATCCACCAAGGAAATACTATCTCTTCAACACAAACAAAACTAGACATCCCTTTATGAATGAACAGAGTCGAGTAGAACGTTTGTCTTACAACTCTCCAAGTTATTGTTGAAGCTCAACCAACTAGTTCAGGGGTATCCAGTGCGGATTCTTGGAGAAAAGAGTAGTTTAGAGAACTTGCTAGCTCAAGAACTTGACAAGACGGTCATGTGGCAACATGGCGATACTTCTAGGAAGACATCCAGAATATCACGAACCACCGATATGTCACTTAGTTCGAGAGGAAACTTGCATAGTAAGGCAACAAGACATAGTATTAGAGTTTTGGCACATTCCTATCTCTTTGACTGAAGAGAGTGCACCGGAATAGCAAACTTGGTAGCACAACCATTCTTCGCTTAGTGATGGGGTTAACCAATCATGCTAAGAATGACACAAATGTCCTTAGAGTTCAAAGCAATAATAATTGCTAAGAATCTCAGATGGCCACATTATTACACAAACGTATCATTCACGAGCGCGAAAGCTCGAGGGAGGGTGGGTAATTATGTATAAGATCACCACTTCATTAAGGGGTCATGAAACTCAGCACGACCTCTTAGTACCAAAGAGTGTGATACTTAATATAGAACAGATGGAAGACAATCAATGCCTCTTAATCTGCGGATTATAACACTTTGACCTAGTCCTAGATATGACGAGGTACTGGAGTTTGTATCTCCTAACATTCTGAAATGGTTTTCCTCGACGGACCACAAGAGTATCTTCCCTCGGAAGACACCGATGTACATTTACTACTTGGCTACCAACTGGTAGACAAAGGTCGGAAACAACAAGGGGAAAGAAGAACATGCGCAAGATAGAATCCCGAGATGTGGATGCATAAGTCAACAATCTTCCGAAAACCAATGCAGAGAAGGAAAAGTGTGGCAGAGTCACAAATATAGATGCGAGACTCACGAGGAGTACTCTTGTCGTGATCGATTTGGTTCCATTAAAGAACATCTTCCATAGCTAGTAGTAGGGGAAGTCCTTGGTTGTCACAATTCAATCGCGACAGAAACCACGAGCTTGAAGGCTAGAATTGTAGTACCAGCCATCCTAAGGTAATGTGTGAACATTAACAACAGGGGTCAAAGGAACGGATCTTGGGTTAAAGGTCAGCTTCATGTACCAGATTCACAAAAATAGAATCCAGCACAATCCAGGATCTTCGGTTCAAGTCCAAGGGTTAAAACCTAAGAGAATAAGTAACTACTACTTGAGTGACTTAGCGTACACTACAATATAGTAACCACGAGGTAGCTACAAAATGAAGAAACTACTTTTGAAGTTCCCAGACAAATAAAGAGGAGGCACACGAGGTGAAAGGAAACCTCGAAGCCTGGAACAGAACACTGTGGATCATTATATTGTAGGATCCATAAAACAGAGAGATCATGATAGAAAGGAATCTCTCAGATGAAATAGAGCAAAAGGTAACAAGGATTTCACGACACACACAACTCTAGAGAACTCAACACTAGGTTAACTGGTTAAGAATGGCATGCCAAGAACGCACATAAGCTTTGAAAGATTAGAAGAGATATCAAAACTTTTCCAAAGTCAACACAAGATAAGATGAATGTTGATTTCGAGCGAAACTGGATAAGGACTAAACGAAGCATACTAGAGTTTTCGAAAATATTTTTCAACTTTAAAATAGTTTTCACAAACACTAGACTCAACATCGACCAATAGCAAGGTTTTCCTACGGTTGGTACTACTCTGATACCAAACCCTGTGACACCCCCGGGATCAGGGCTAAACAAATCCCAGACCTCTGTCTGATATAAGCTTAACCTTGAGCTCAAGGATATCAAGTGAAGAATCGATAACACAAAAGTGACCCTACGACACAAAATTATTACAGCAAGCTCATAACTGAGCAAAGAACCAAATTATTACAAGCAGAGGTCACTGACCACAAACATCAAACAACATAAGGAAAATTATGCTATTAAGTATAGCAAACTTAACAAATGGCCTAAGAGGCCTGAAGCATAACGATGACGTCCTAGCCCATAGATTCCAGGCTGCCAGCTAGGAACCCCAAGCTACTCGTCGGTGTCGATGTAGTACCAAATTGATCTTCAGGGAACACTTACTCTGCTACAAAAGGGTGAGTACAGGGTGTACTTGATACGTCCAAAACGTATCTACTTTCCCAAACACTTTTGCTATTGTTTATCCTCTAAACTTGTGTGATTTGGATACAACTAACACGGACTGATGTTGTTTTAAGCATAATTACCTTGATGTCTTGTTTTTGTGCAGAAAATCAACAATTAGGAAAAATCCCAGAAAATATGCCAAAAATTACATTTCACCAGAAGATCCACGGAGCCAGAAGACGAGACGGAGAAGGGGCCTGGGGCCCACACCCCTTCTAGGCACGGGCCCACCTCTAGCCGCGCCTAGGGGGGTGCAGCCACCCCAGGCACCCCCTCGGCCTCCCTCTGCGCCTATAGGTTGCCTCTCGACCTAAAACCTGGGAGGGGGTCGATAGTTTTCCAGAAAGAATTGTGCTCTGCCGCTGCCACCAGAAACCAAG
Source organism: Avena sativa (assembly GCA_916181665.1). Taxonomy (NCBI): domain Eukaryota; kingdom Viridiplantae; phylum Streptophyta; class Magnoliopsida; order Poales; family Poaceae; genus Avena; species Avena sativa. The sequence goes on from OV702299.1 coordinate 255,812,656, forward strand.
ATTCGGATCCAGAAACTCCATTCTGGCACCCTGCCGGGACAGGGAATTTGGAGAGGATCATCGCCATCGTCATCACCAACGCATCTCCATCAACCATCAATGTTTCCCTCATCCATGAGTGAGTAATCCCCCGCTGTAGGCTTGGGGACGGTAGGGATTGGATGAGTTCTATCATGTAATCAAATAAGATCTGTTATGGCATAGTGCCTAGTATCTCTATTAGTAATATTTGACTTTGTTGCAACTTGTTGTGCTTAATTCTTGTCACTAGGGCCCGAGTGCCCTGATCTCAGATCTGAACTTATTATTGAACCATTATGATGTATTGTTTGTGGTCTTATCTGCAAGTTGTGTACACATATTATTGTCCGGATCCAAAGGCCCCAAAGTGACAATAATTGGGACAACCGGAGGGGATGGATGTGGTGTGAGGATCACATGTGTTCACGGAGTGTTAATTCTTTGCTCTGGTGCTCTATTAAAAGGAGCACCTTAATTGCTAGTAGTTCCCTAGAGGCCCGCTGCCACGGGCTGGCTGGACAGAAGATGTTGTGCAAGTTCTCATTATGAGCACGTATGACTATATATGGAGCACATGCCTAGGATTGTTTAGTACTTGGATGCTTGTTATTATTTATCTGCAATGCCCTAGATCTTGAAGTTACATGTTTAGAATCGTCCATGCAACGCCCGTCCATCCATCCCTATGCCTACTACACTCGAATCCCACTGTTTACTATTACTGTTATTATTGCTCTTGTTTTGCTGCTGTTGTTGCTTTGCTATTGCTACTACAAACTGTTGCTACTGATAAACTTCTGTGAGCAAGAACTATTTCCAGGTGTAGCTGAATTGACAACTCAGTTGTTAAGGCTTGCAAGTATTCTTTGTCTCCCCTTGTGTCGAATCAACAAATTGGGTAATACTACCCGTGAATACTGTTGCGATCCCCTATACTTGTGGGTCATCAAGACTATTTTTTGGCGCCGTTGCCGGGGAGCATAGCTTTATTTGTAAGTTCACTTGGATCTATTATTGTTCACTGCTACTCCTTTCATCATGGGTAAGTCTCATGATGGAAAGTTTCCTATTTTACCATCCACTACAAGAAGAGGTACAGTCCTAGACACCTCTGTTGCTCTTGATTCACCGTCTGTTATAAGTAAGCTTGTCACACCACCACCACATACTCATGCTACACACACTTCTACTACTGCTGAATCTGAAAATGCTTTTGATGCTCTCGATGTTACTTCTATTGTGCTTGATGCGAGTGGTTTATTAGGTCCTTTCCTAGATGCTACTATGGCTGGTCTAGGAAATACTGAAACTCCTAGTGAAGACACTATTACACCTGTTAGCTCACCTAAGTCTAGTGAGAGTTATGATATTAATGATGGTTACATTGAGTTCACGGATGAATTTGTTGAAGAGTGCCGAAACACACATGGTACTAGTGCTATTAAGAGTCTCCTTGCTAGACGTACTATTATGCCTAAGTTGTCCTCTGATCCTAAGTTCGCCACCTCTCCCATAGATATTAAAGATAAAGATTATGATTTCTCTCTCGATTTGTCATATTTAGATATTGTTGAGAAAGAAACTTTTTGTGGGACTGAAAATGAGAGTGTTGTGGCCCATATGAATGAGCTTTCTACTTTATCTCATGAGAGTGTTGGATCCATATTCTAGCACACATGCTCTCAGCCTATCTTTGAGTATTTGATTTACTCGCTCCGTTTGTCCATCGGTCTGAGGGTGATAAGCGGTACTGAAATCTAGGCGGGTTACTAAACCTTCCTGGACTTTCTTCCAGAATCTCGAGGTAAACTGAGTTCCTCGATCCGATAATCTGTTCTTGGGGACTCCGTGCAAACTGACAATTCTAGCGATGTATAACTCCGCTAGTTTCGAACTCTGATATGTGGTCTTGACGGGAAAGAAATGGGCGACTTTGGACAATCTGTCCACTATGACCCAGATAGAGTCATTTCCCCTACTAGAAGTAGGTAGTCCAGTGATAAAGTCCATTCCTACAGAATCCCATTTCCATTCCGGAATCTACAAGGGTTGCAATGATCCAGCGGGTCTTTGATGTGCTGCCTTGACTCACTGACATATATCACACTTGGCGATATAGCTTCCGATTTCTCTCTTCATCTTATGCCACCAAAATTGCTCTTTTAAATCTTGATACATCTTAGTTCCTCTGGGATGGATAGAATAAAGAGTATCATGAGCCTCCTTCAAAATAACTTCTTTCAACTCAGAATCTGATGGTACACAAAGGCGTCCTTTGTACCACAAAACTCCTTCTTCGTCCTCGGTGAATCCAGGTACTTTGCCTGTACTGATACGACACTTTATTCCGTCAATACTGGCATTTCCCTTCTGCGCCTCTTTAATCTGACTAATCAAAGTGGGCTGGAGTTCTATGCTAGCCAGAAATCCTTCACTTACTAATTCCATTCGAAAAGCTTCCATCTCTTTGTGCAAACTTGGTTGCTCCTTCAAAATCATGGAGTTCAAGCGGCACGGCAATCTGCTAAGGGCATCGGCTACTACGTTGGCTTTACCTGGGTGATAGTGAATGTCCAGATCGTAATCCTTGATTAGCTCAATCCATCTTCTCTGCCTCATATTCGGCTCCTTCTGAGTGAATATATACTTTAGGCTCTTGTGATCCGAATAAATTTCACAACGGTTTCCCATCAGGTAATGTCTCCATGTCTTCAGGCTAGAACTACGGCTGCGAGTTCGAGGTCATGGGTTGGGTAGTTTTGCTCATGTTGCTTCAGTTGTCGCGATAGATAAGATATAACTTTGCCTTCTTTCATTAGCACACATCCGAGACCAATCTTGGATGCATCACAATACACATCGAAGGGCTTCGTGATATCCGGCATGATCAAGATTGGGGCTGAAATCAGTCTCCTCTTGAGTTCTTGAAAACTCGCTTCACATTTGTCGGTCCATTCAAACTTCTTGTCCTTCTTCAGCAATTGGGTCATGGGTCTGGCGATACTAGAGAATCCTTCTACGAATTTGCGGTAATATCCCACCAATCCTAGAAATGCACGAACTTGGGTTTGAGGGGTTGGGGCTTGCCAATATTCTACATCTTTCACTTTGGCAGGGTCAACAACAATTCCTCTGGCTGATACAATGTGACCGAGTAATCCTACCTCCTGTAACCAGAATTCACATTTGCTAAACTTTGCATACAGCTGATGCTCTTTAAGGGTTCCAAGAATGGTCATTATGTGTAGCTCATGTTCTTCTTCTGATTTGGAATAAATCAGAATGTCATCGATGAAAACAACGACAAACTTATCTAGGAAGTCCATAAAAATCTTATTCATGAGATTCATGAAATAAGCGGGGGCATTGGTTAATCCGAAAGACATGACCGTATACTCATACAATCCATATCTGGGGGTAAAGGCAGTCTTTGGAATATCCTCTGCACGAATTTTGAGTTGATGATAGCCAGTTCTAAGATCAATCTTAGAAAACACTTTGGCACCGGTCAACTGATCAAACAAATCCTCTATCTTGGGCAAGGGGTACTTGTTCTTGATGGTGACATCATTCAACTTCCGATAATCCGTACACAAACGGTTACCTCCATCCTTCTTGTCCACAAACAAGACAGGTGATCTCCAAGGTGACGCACTTGGTTGAATCAATCCAATTTCCAGCATGGAATCCAGTTGCTTCTTCAGTTCTGCGAGCTCTGATGGGTTCATACTATATGGTCTTTGGGCTATGGGTCCATTCCGGGGATTAGTTCGATGATGAACTCGATATCCTGATCTAGGGGCATACCAGGCAAAACATCTGGAAATACATCGAGGTATTCATAGACTATCTAGACTTGGTCAATGGTAGGTTGGGCTATACACTTGTTACACTTGAATTGGTGGGGTAAGGTTTTAGATATATGCTCGACTGATATTCCGGCGGTAGTGGTCATAGTTATGGCTTTCTTGGCACAGTCAATTAATCCTTTATGTTTGGACATCCAATCCATTCCTAGTACTACTTCCAAACCTTTAGTTCCGAGTACTATCAAATTTGCATAAAAATCTATGCCATGGATTCGGAGAGGGACGGCTTTGCAAATTTGCCTAGCCTTGGTGGTTGATCCGGAAATTTGAACAATCATGACATGCTTCAGTTTGGTTGGTTGAATTTTACTAGTGCATGCGAATTCTTCGGTGACAAATGAATGCGATGCACCAGAATCAAACAACACTCTTGCAAGTACTGAATTAACCGAAAACATACCCAGCACTATGTCTGGCGCTTCCTGAGCTTCTTTAGCATGCATGAGAAAAAGACGACCATTGCGGTTGAGTGAATTCCTGGGGCAAATCTTCTTCCTGGCTGAACATGACCCTGCTGCTGAGCTGGGACATTGGCATTGGGGGCTGTAGCATTCTTCTTGTTGGGGCATTCGTTTAAAATAGTGGCCTTTATTTCCACAGTCATAACAGGTCACTTGCGACTTGTCCTTGGCTGCTACAGGCACAACATTGCTTCCAGTCCTCGGGGCAGTGTTGGTGTTGGCGGTAACATTGTTGTTGTTGAACTTGGGTGGGGCACGATTGAAATTGCTAGAGTTGCCGGGGTTGTTGTGGTTTCCTCCGGGTCTAGGGTTTCCACGGTTGGGATAGGTGGGACGGGTCATCGGGGGTCTGTTGGTCCTTGGGGCAAATCCTAGAGATGGGTTAGGGCGATACTTTGCGGTCTGATGGGTTCCTGGCTGATGCATCATACGATGCTTGCGGTTATCATTGGCTTGGTTGATCTTTCCTTCCATCTGGATAGCAGAGTCGACAAGGGCTTCAATATCCGCAAAGGGGATATTGACTAACACCGTCTGCATCTCATCATGCAGACCATTCAGGAATCTTTCTTTCTTCTTGGCTTCAGTGTCTATTTCATCCGGGGCATACCTAGCTAATGACAAAAATTTGTCACGGTATTCCACTACAGTCATCCTTCCTTGCTTCAGCTCTCTGAACTCGTCTCTCATTCTCTTGATCAAACCCGGTGGCACATGGGTTCTGCTAAACTTGACCTTGAATTCCTCCCAGGTCATCATCTGGCCTCTGGTCATTGCACAAACACTGTTCCACCATGCTCTGGCATCTCCGGCTAGATAGTGGGTGGCGAATAGGACTTTCTCGTTGGCTTCCACTCTGGCTACTTCTAAGTTATTTTCCATGGTTTGTAGCCAATCATCGGCGTCGAGGGGTTCTTCTGACTTAGTGAAAATAGGTGGGTTGGTATTATGGAAATTCTTGAGCTTAGATCCATGGTGGTCCTGATTTCCATGGCCTTGGTTGTTGTGGGCTAGCTGGGCTATCTGCTGAAGGGTGGCTAGGTTGGCTTGACGTTCCACTCTTTCAGCTTCACGGTCAGAAGTCAACATTTGCAGAATCTGCAACATCGGGTCCGGGGTTGAACCACTTCTTCCATGTGGCATCTGAAGATTGAGGTAGATCATGAGAAAAGAGGGAAATTTCTAAAGTTTTGGGGTCTTTGAAAAGTTTTTAAGGTTTGACTCAGATTTTTCTAGCAACTTGCTTTTTCATTCATTCATTCATAGCACACGATACAACACACACCACATCAAAGGAAAGCAGATGGTTTTAAGAACCATTCTGAGAACTACGATACAGTGGGACCGAATACTACTCACTACGCTAGTGCTCAAGTGCTACTACTCCTCGGAATCTGTGGCTTCATCATCCTCATCATCATCGATGAAGGCAAAATCATCCTCATCGGTGAAGAAATCCATAGCCTGATCCTCCAGAAAATCGTCCTCATTGCTGAGATAGGAGTAGGGGTCTCCACGAAGATCCTCTCCGGCATTCTCCCTTTCCTCCAACTGCATGTCTCTCTCGTGGATGGTCTCCCCCAAAGATGAGATGCGGTGGCGAAGATGGGCAATGATGCGCTCCTTCTTGTCGAGCTGACGGCGGCGAGACTTGCGATCCTTTGCTAGCAGGGCGATGGTCTGGTCCTTCGTCTTGATGATGGCAGACTTGTGGTTGCAGTAGTCACGGAAGTTGTCCAACTCCTGCTAACGATCGTACATCATGAAGCTAAGGTGGTCCAATTGGGTCTTCAGCTCGGGGTGGTATGGGGCTTCCAGTGGTTGTCCATTAGCATCACGCCTTGGGCAAAACTCAAAGCGAGTACCCTTGATCTGATTGATGCTCTACCCACACAGACGGGAAAGAGCTTCTTGCATGGCTCTGGCAAGTCCATCGAGCCAGTTGTTTTCCCTCAAGGTAAACTGAATTCCCTCCGCAGTGGGAGGTTCAATCTTTCCTCGGAGACTTGCAACAATTAGACACTGCAGATCTTCTCCTCCTTGATCATTGAGCTAAGCTCTGAAGAACTCGGGGTGAGGACGCTCCAGAAGTTCTGAAAGCTGGTCCAAATCCCTCTCAAAGATCAGGTCTCCTCCATTCCCAAGTTGGTAAAACTTGCTGTACTTCACGTCCATCTATAAGAATATTGGATGAGTAAGTTAGTAGAGTGGTCAAGTGTGTCCAATTTTATGTATTTTTGCAAGAGTTTTTGAGGACCATGAATTTTCATGAAAGAATTAAAGGGATAAGAATGAGAATAAGTTTTTGTAAATATTTTTTCTTTGGTTTTGGAAAATAAGTTTTTGGTTTTAAACGTCCAGCCTAACTAGGGTCTCCTATGGTCAGGATGGCTCTGATACCAACTTATCAACACCCGGATTTTTCAATCCTAGATGCCTGTTATACCATACATCGCAATCCCAGTATTACCATTTTTGCGAGACATAACAGAATTGGATACCATAGTACATCATCCATTACAAACGATACATAAGTTCTTACACAAATAGGGATCTCATGATCCAGTTCTTAATACAACATCAAGCAGCGGAATACGTAATAATAATGGTAGCGTAGGCGAAGCTCCATCTTCGGGGTCACAGGCAATGCTGACAATGGGAGATGATCCTAGTTGTCGTAACCTTCCTGGGGCCCATCCTCAAGGTACTCCTCTTCATAGTCTGGCCATGGGAATAGCCAGGGACAAAGCCATGAGTACTCTTTAAGTACTCGCAAACTAATACTAACAGGTAAAAGGGGTTTTTGGATAATAGGACACTAGGCTCTAGGGTTGTTTTGCAAAAGCCAGATTTACCTCTACTAAGTTTAGAAGCAACAAATGCTCGTCAAAATTATATAACTCCTAAGTGGGAATTTGTATTTCATATCACAACCCTGTTATGGTCAAGTCAAAGTCTCAATTCATTTCACAAGTCATTTTGAAAAGTCTGACGGGGGAACAATATGGCCACTCCAACTGTCCATAACCACGGATGCGGCTATTCGAATAGTTTAACACTCTGCAGAGATTGTACACTTTCACCACAACATTCGATACATCCGTCAGGAACAAATCCTGAATTCACCATACTCAGTATGCGTATAATCAATCCTAACCTTTCGATTACACGCCCTAGTATAAGCACCTCTCCTATGAGTTTGGCCTCCCAACCATGACCAACTGTCATCTTGGGTACTACACAGGTGGACAATCTTCATAAGGTAGCCTCAGCTTAGACCTTGGCCGTGAGGGAACTAATACTAAGGTATATAAGTTTCCAGTCAAGCCCTACCCAATATTCGGGTATGGTGGTTGTACGATGAAATTGGATTGGTATCGCATCCAGACAACCATTAGTTTTATAAAGGGCTAAGGCTCATGCCTCAACATTTTCATCACCAAAATCATCAGGTGTTCGGAAACACATGTCCAAAACATTTCAATAGAATGATCCTTCATTCCAAGGTTTTCATAACCATTTTTCCACCAAGTATTCCCATCTAAAGTTGATCGAGTTTTATGCTTAGCACTAGCATCTACAGGTGGGGGTAAGCAATAATGAGGGGTGGTAAACTAGTGGAGTTTAAGCTAAGTTCAATCTCATGCCTTAGGATGACATCAAGATTATCTAGCTTAGGAAAAATTTTATGCTCTTTACGCAACCTTCCCATATTTTTCTAGTATCTATCATTTATTTCAGTAAACTCTAAGTAAGATCTTTGATAAATAAATAAAGTAATAGACTTGCAAATAAAACTAGGATTGGTTTATCAAGTGGATATGATCACATATGCTTAAGGCATATAGTGGGCATAGTAACAAGTAGTGGTTTGTGGCATCAGTAGGGTATCTTGCAAGGGTTATCTTGCATTGGTCCACTTAGTTAATAAAGCTTGCACAATATCAGTATAAGCTTGCATAGGTATAGCATCAGCTTGCCTTGTGCAGAGTAGTGGTTGAAGTTCTCCTCGGCTTCTTCTTCGTAGTATCCTCCTTCCTCCTCGTATCCTTGGTCGGTACTGGCGTCTATAAATAAATACGAGATACACAATCACCAAACAATACTTAACTACTTGCAATCATCACACACAAGGGTCCTATAGATGACCTAGCATCATCTCTAACATTACAAGATTAAAGCTTGGTTTAATTCCTTTTATTTTTAGAAAAGTAATTTCTACTCATTGAAAAACTACTTAAGATTTAACATTCTCCAAACCAAACATGGGATCATGTTGACACATGTAATCACCACATATTGTAGTCCAAGGGAATGTGATTTAAAGTGGTGTAACAATTTAATAAGGTTTTACCCTTTTATTTTAATTAATTAATGTGTCTAGAAATGCTTATGTAGCATTCTTTTATTACTTGAACCTTATTTCTGCAAGTAAACCTATATATTTTTATATATTATGAAAGGTATGGTTAAATGTGATTTTTTAGAGTTGGAATCACCTCAAAAGCTATTATGGTTTAAAGTTGAAAAAAATTTGAATGCAGAAAAGCTCCTACCTTGTTATTTTTACCATGGGTGATCTATGGATCCAAATGACTTGAATTCAACGGGCTTGGATTCAGCATTCCCAGACCTTTCTAACAAAATTAGTTTCATTCAATTTGGTGCATTGAATTGATCTGGGTTGAATTTTGAAGTTGGGTACAGAAGTGAGTTTGAAATAAAATAGAAAAGGTTTAATTTGAATAACTGGGCTGCGCGGGAAAAGTTAACGGGCCGGCCTGCTAAGCGCAGTGCTCCCGCGGGCTGCTTAAGTGGGTGTCCCCATTCGTCAGTGAGACAGGGAGGGGCGAAGCGGTATGGGGCAATGTGGGTCATTCGATCTAATTCTAATCCAACGGCTGGGAGTCATCGTCGACGTGAGGCAACGCCGGCGAGAAAGAAACCTAGCGCGGCCAGTGAGGGGTGTTGGGGGCTCACCGGGGTGCAGGCAAGGGTCAGCGAGGCGGGCGAACGACGAAGTCGACGACGGCGAACTCAGGGGTGGTCGCGGTAGCTCCTGGGGTGGACGAAATCGATGGCGCCCTTCTTCTCCAGAGGCGGCGGGCTCCGGTGAAATTCCTGCGAGGTGGTGCTCGCCTTGCTCCGGGAACGGTGTGGCACGATCAGTGAGAAGAGGGGAGTGAGGTGGTGTGAAGAAATCGACTGGGGGTGGGCTCTATTTATAGTCGAGCGAGGGGACCGACGGGGCGCAAGGTGAGCTCGTCGGGGACGATGTTACAGGCGGCTATTGGCATGGGCGAAGGTAGGGGACGGTGCGCTGTTCCCTGGCGATGCTCAACGACATGGTTTTGAGGTGTGGGGCGGTGCGGTTTTGTCTAGAACATGCGACGCTCTGCGCGGCAGAGGCGGCGTCTTTGACGGCGAGCGGTGGCTGTGCGGCACGGGGCGGCAAACAAGGATGTCTGGCGGTCTCCTGGGTCGGTGGGGATTGTGTATGCACGCGGCGAGGGTGGTGCGCGGTTTGTGGGCTTCAGTCGAGGGTGGCGCTCTGGCGCACGCTCGGCATGGTTGCTGGCGAGGTTGGCATGGTTCGTGCATGTGGTCCAGGGCTTGGGAATGCTCGCGGCTGGGACAGGGGGTGGCGGTGGACGGTGGGCTGCCTCCCAGACATGCTGGCTAGACTTGCTTCTCTTCCTAGCTTGTGGTCGACATGGGGGTGACAAGGTTGGCTTCGGCTGTTCACCATTGATGGTAATTCCAAGATCACAGTGGTGCTAGTGTTTAGTTAATCTTGCTAGATGATCTACTGAGCTGGTTGTGAGCTAGAGAGGGAACAAGTTAGGATTCAATCACTGCTCACTATAGTGTTTAGGATTTTTATGATTTGTGTCTGTAACCTTTTTGATGAAATGGCCGCATGAAATCAAGTTTTGAATTTTGAAAAGATTTTTGGTGGGTTTGCTAGATTGGTGCTGGTGAGTCTGCAGATGCTTGGGTTTTGAAAGTTGAACTTGTTTGAGTGGTTTTTGAAAAAGTGGGATCTTCCCATATGATAAAGATTCAATTTTGAATTGTCATTTAAACTATGCATTTGAAAGTTTCTGGATGATCACAAAGTGGGCCATGATACCTTGTTATGAGTACATTCAAGGGGTGCAAAGATCCAGAAAAAGTTTGCATTAGGTTCTAAAAGTTTGAGACAGCCAAAGAAGGCATGGGAGTAAAATTGGTCAAAATGACCATTCCTTTATTTTATTGGTTTTGATTTATTTGTCTTTAGGAAAAGTTTGGGAAATGTTTAGATGATGTTTATTTCACCTAAGAAACATTTTACAAGCAAGGAAACACACAAACAAGGTGGTTCAAAAGAATTTCAAATTAAATGCACACACATATGCATGCTTTCATAATTTTAATTAGAAAAGTTTTTGTTAACCCTAATTTTGATGATTTAAGTTTAGTATTTTTGGGATGTTACAGTATGTGGAACCAATAACACCGACAAAAATACAACTTTTCACATGTGTGAAGAAACAATTTGATGTCTTCTTGGTAGCCGCTGCCACAAGTACAACTCCATTGTGATCAACGCTGATGTTGCCGGTGCCACGAGAACGAGGCGCAATGCGAGATGCAAGAAGCCGAAGAAGATGTATTTTTAAGACCGGTGATGCTAAGATGGAGTGTCAACACCCGGACTTTTAATCTCAGATGCCTGTTATGCCATACAATGCAATCCCAGGATTACCATTTTTGCGAGACATAACAGATTGGATATCACAGAACATCATCCATTACAAACCATACATAAGGTCTTACAAAAAATAAAGGATCTGATGATCCAGTCTTAATACAATCATAGCAGCGGAATAAAATAATAATAACGATAGCATGGGCGAAGCTCCATCCTCATGGTCATAGGCAATGCTGACGATGGGAGATGATTCTAGTTATCGTAACCTTCCTGTTGTCCATCCTCCTGATAGTACTCTTCATAGTTTGTCCACAGGAATAGCCAGGGACAAAGCCATGAGTACTCTTTAAGTACTCGCAAACTATCACTAACAAGTAAAGGGGTTTTGAGTAGGGATACTAAGCTCTAGGATTTTTTGCAAAAATCTAGATTTATCTATACTGAGTTCAGAAGCAAAGAAATCAAGTTGAAAGTTTGATAACATCTAAATGGGAACTTGAATTTTCATACCACAACCCTGTTATTCGAATAGTTTGACACTCTGCAAAGGTGGTACACATTCACCACAATATTCGATACATTCGTCAGGAACAATCCTGAATTAACCATACTCAGTATGCGGATAATCAATCCTAACCTTTCAATTACATGCCCTACTATAGGCACCTCTCCTGTGAGTTTGGCCTCCCAACCATGAATAACTATCATCTTGGGAACAGCACAGGTGGACAATCTTCACAAGGTAGCCTCAGCTCAAACCTTGGCCGCAAGGGAACCCATACTAAGGTATATAAATTTCCAGTCAAGCCCTACCCAAATTTCGGGTATTGTAGTTGTACGGTAAAATTGGAATGGTATCGCATCCAGACAACCATCAGTTTAATAAAGGGCTAAGGCTCATGCCTGAACATTTTCATCATGAAAATCATATAGTGTTCAAGAACACATGTCGAAACATTTCAGTAGAATGACTCATCATTTTAAGGTTTTCATAACCATTTTCACCAAGTATTCCCATATAAAGTGATCAAATTTTATGCTTAGCACTAGCATCTATAGGTGGTGGTAAACACTAATGAGGGTTGGTAAGCATGGGTGAATGATCTAAGTTCAATCTCATGCCTCAGGATGACATCAAGATTTATCTAACTTAGGCAACGTTTTATGCTCTTTATGCTACCTTTAAATATTTTTCTAAAATCTACAAGTCACTAAGTGATGACCCACAAGTATAGGGGGTGTATCATAGTACTTTCGATAAATAGGAGTGTCGATCCCAACAAGGAGCAGAAGGTGCTGAACAGTGGTATGGAGCATGAAATCCATGTGTATACTTAGCAAACGGATTTTTAGTGGTTTTCTGACAAGGCAACAAAACAAGGAGCAAGTAACAAAAGTGACGAACAAACGTAGAAAGTGGCCCAATCCTTTCTTAGCAAAGGACAAGCCGGTGGAAATACTTATAAGGACCAAACGTTCTCGAGGACACATGGGAATTCTGTCAAGTGCTTTCTCTTCAAATAGCTGAGTATTCTTCTTTGGTGTTTGTAAGTGTTGTGTGGGTGAACTTGTGCTAACATACCGCCCTTCCTAGGACTAATACATACTTGTGGTTAAACCTCTTGCAAACATCCGTAACTATAGGAAAGTAATTAAGATATAAATCTAACCACAGCCTTAAACTCTGAGATCCTGCGCTCCCTTGTGCAAAGGTGTCCTAACGGGGGATCAGGTTTATGTCACTCCGGCAACCCCATGATTAGTATCCAAATACACAATGCATTCCCCTAGGCCAATAAATGGTGAAGTATCATGTATTCGACGTTCACATGACACCACTAGAAGAATAGCACCACAACTTAAATACTAAACCATTAAATAATAACTCATCACAGATTCACTACTACCAACATGACTTCTCCCATGTCCTCAAGAACTAAACGAACTACTCACAAGACATCATATGGATCAAGATCAAAGATGATATGATAATGGATAATAATCTGAACATAAACAATAATCCAATGGTTCCACTCACAAGCATCAACCACAATAGTAATCAACACCGAGAAAGTTTCCCCTAATGAACTAAGCAATATCCAATAAAATTGTTACAGCAGGATGGAGTGGTGGTGATGGTTCTGGTGGAGATGATCGTGTGGATGATGATGATCCCAATGAAGCCCAGCTTGATGACGGTGTTGATGGCGATGGTCTCCCCTCTCCGGGAAGGAATTCCCCCGGTAGAAATCTGTCTGCCGGAGAGATCTTTCTCTCTTGGTGTTTTCTGCCCCCCAGAGGCGGCGGAAATCTATCTGTGGTTGTTCCCCTGGTATTAGGGTTCCGAAGGAAAGATATAGGCGAAGGGGCGGAGTCGGAGGCCGGGCAGGTGGGCCACACCCGCCCTAGGCGCGGGGTCAGGTGGGCCCGCGCCTACGGGGTGTGGGCCCCCTGAGGCCCATCTCCATCCCTCCTTCTGGCTTCCTTCGTCTTCTGGTAAAATACTATGTTTCCATATTTTTCTGGTATTTTTCTGATCTTCGCGAAATTGCACCAAAACGCCTTATTTTCCATCACAATCCAGACTCAGGCATTCCATCCTCTAGGAATCATCCAGCATGCATAAACATTTGAAAATCCATAAGTAATACCTCATAATAATACAAATATCAATGAATAGAGGTAAATTATGATATAGAATGGTGATGCAAATTGGGCGTATCACTAAGTAAACTCCAATAGAAAGCTTTGATAAATAAATAAAATAACTAATCTTGCAAATAAAACTAGGATTGGTTATGATCAAATTTATATAACCTATGCAAAGCATGCCTAATGCATTGCATAGGTTATCTAACTTTCACAGTTGCAAGTGTTAGCTTGCCATGTGCAGAGCAGTGGTTGAAGCTCTCCTCAGCTTTCTTCCTCGTATTATTCTCCTTCCTCCTCGTATCCTTGGTCGGTACTAGCCTCTATAAATAAATACGATGTACACAATCACCAAACAATTCTTAATTACTCTATTTATCACACAAAGGTTCACACTAGATGATCTAGCGTCATCATTAATATCACAAGGATTAAAGCACTTGTCTTAATTATTTTATTTTGGAAAGTAATTTCTACTCTTTGAAAAACTACATAAGATTTAATATTCTCCAACTCAAACATGGGATCATGCTGACACGTGTCATCACCACATATTTCAGTACATGGGAATGTGACTTAAAGTGGTGTCACAATTTAATAAGGTTTAACCTTTTTATTTTATTTAAATAACGTGACTAGAATTGCCTATGGGGCATTCTTTTATTAGTTATCCATTATTTCTACAAGTAAACCTAGATATTTTTATATATTCAGAAAGATCTTGTTAAATGTGAATTTTGAAAGTTGGAATAAACTCAAAAGCTTTTGTGGTTGAATTTTGAAAATGTTTGAATGCAGAAAAGCTTCCGCCTTGTTATTTTTACTATAGGTAATCTACAAATCCAATTGATTTGAATCCAACGGGCTTCGATTATGAATTCCAGTACCTTTCTAACAAAATTGGTTTCATGCAATTTGGTTCAATGAATCCACCTGGGTTGATTTTTGAATCTAGTTACAAAACTAAGTTTGAAACTAAATGGAAAAACCTAAATTCAAACTACTGGGTCACGCGGGGTGAGTTTAAGTGGCTGTCCCCACCAGTTAGCGAGACAGGGGGGTGCGAAGCGGTATGGGGCAATCTAAACCACACGATCAACATATCTTCGAGTATTTGATTTACTCGCTCCGTTTGTCCATCTTTCTTAGGGTGATAAGATGTGCTGAAATCTAGTCGGTTCATAATCCTTCTTGGATTTTCTTCCAAATCTCGAGGTAAACTGAGTTCCTCGATCTGACACAATGTTATTGGGGACTCCGTGCAAACTGGATATTCTAGCAATGTACAACTCTGCTAGCTTCGAGCTTTGATAAGTGGTCTTGACTGGTAAGAAATGAGTGAATTTGGACAATCTATCAACTATGACCCAAATAGAGTCATTTCCCCTACTAGAAGTAGGCAATCCGGTGATAAAGTCCATTCCAACTGAATCCCATTTCCATTTTCGAATCTGTAACGGTTGCAACAGTCCTGCGGGTCTCTGATGTTCCACCTTGTCTCTCTGACAGATATTACACTTGGTGATGTAGCTTCCGATTTCTCTCTTCATTTTATGCCACCAAAATTGCTCCATCAAATCATGATACATCTTCGTTCCTCCGGGGTGGATAGAATAAAGAATACCATGGGCTTCTTTCAAAATAGCTTGCTTCAATTCTGAATCTACCGGTAAACAGATACGTCCTTTGTACCACAAAACTCCTTCATCTTCGGTAAATCCAGGTACTTTCCCTGTACCAATACGACATTTCATTCCGTCGATACTACCATTTCCTTTCTACGCCTCCTTGATCTGACTGATCAAAGTGGGTTGAAGTTCTATGCTAACCAAAAATCCTTCACTTACTAATTCCATTCTAAAGTCTTCCATCTCTTTGTGCCAACTAGGTTGCTCCTTCAGAATCATGGAGTTCAAGCGGCACGGCAACCTACTAACGGCATCTGCTACCACATTGGCTTTACCGGGGTGATAGTGAATGTCCAGATCATATTCTTTGATTAGCTATATCCATCTTCTTTGCCTCATATTCAGCTACTTCTGAGTGAATATATACTTCAGGCTCTTGTGATCTGAATAAATCTCACAAAGGTTACCCATAAGGTAATGTCGCCATGTCTTCAGGTCTAGAACTATAGCTGCTAGTTCAAGGTCATGAGTAGGATAATGCTGCTCATGATGCTTCAGTTGTCGGGATAGATAAGATATTACTTTGCATTCTTGCATCAAGACACATCTGAGACCGATCTTGTATGCATCACAATACACATCAAACGGCTTCGTGATGTGCGGCATGATCAAGATTGGGGCTGAAATCAATCTCCTCTTGAGTTCTTGAAAACTCGCTTCACATTTGTCCGTCCATTCGAACTTATTATCCTTCTTCAGGGTCATGGGTCTTGCAATACTCGAGAATCCTTCTACGAACTTGCGGTGGATCCGAGAAATGCATGAACTTGGGTTTGAGTGGTTGGGGCTTGCCAATATTCAACATCTTCACCTTTGGAAGGTCAACGGCAATTCCTCCGGCTGATACGATATGTCCGAGGAATCCTACCTCCTATAACCAGAATTCACATTTTCTAAACATGGCATACAATTGATACTCCCTAAGGGTTCCAAGGATGGTCCTTAGGTGTAGCTCATGTTCTTCTTCTAATTTGGAATAGATCAGAATGTCATCGATGAAAATAACGACAAAATTATCTAGGAAGTCCATAAGAATCTTATTCATGAGGTTCATGAAATAAGCGGGGGAATTGGTTAATCCAAAAGACATGACAGTGTACTCGTATAATCCATATCTGGTGGTAAAGGAAGTCTTTGGAATATCCTCTGCGAGAATCTTGAGTTGATGATAGCCATTTGTAAGATCAATCTTAGAAAACACTTTGGCACCAGCCAATTGGTCAAACAAGTCTTCTATCTTTGGTAGCGGGTACTTGTTCTTGATGGTGACATCATTCAACTTCTGATAATCCGTACACAAACGGTTACCTCCATCCTTCTTATCCACAAATAAAATAGATGATCTCCATGGCAACACACTTGGTTGCATCAATCCTATCTCCAGCATAGCATCCAGTTGCTTCTTCATCTCCACTAATTTAGACGGGTTCATACTATAAGTTCTATGGGCTATGGGTCCAGTTCTAGGGATTAGTTCAATGATAAACTTGATATCCCGATTGGGGGGCATACCGGGCAAAACATCTGGAAGTACATCGGGGTATTCATAGACTACTCTGACTTGGTCAATGGTTGGTTGGGCTAGACTCTTGTTGCACTTGAATTGACGGGGCAACGTTTCAGATACATGCTCTACTGATATTCCAGCTGTACTGGTCATGGTGATGGCTTTCTTGGCACAGTCGATTAATCCTTTATGTTTCGACATCCAATCCATGCCTAGTACTACTTCCAAACCTTTAGTTCCGAGTACTATTAGGTTAGCATAAAAATCTATGCCATGGATTCGGATAGGTACGGCCTTGCAAATTTGTCTAGCTTTGGTGGTTAAACCAGGTATTTGAACTATCATAACATGCTTCAATTTTGTTGGTTGAATCTTACTAGTGGATGCAAATTCTTCGGTTAAAAATGAGTGTGATGCTCCAAAATCAAACAACACTCTTGCAAGTACTGAGTTAACAGAAAACATACCCAGCGTGACGTCTAGCGCTTCTTGGGCTTCTTCGGCATGCATGAGAAAGAGACGGCCGTTGCGGTTGAGCGAATTCCCTGGGGCAAACCTTGTTCTAGGTTGAACGCGATGCTGCTGCTGAGCTGGGGCATTTGCATTGGGGGCTACAGCAATCTTCTTGGGGCACTCATTGGAATAGTGACCGTTGGTTCCACATTCATAACAAGTCACTTGAGACTTGTCCTTTGCTGCAACAGGCACAACATTGCTTCCAGTCCTTGGGGCAGTGTTGGTGTTGGTGGTGACATTGTTGTTGTTGAACTTGGACGGTGCACGATTGAAAGTGTTGGGGTTATCGGGGTTGTTGTGATTTCCTCCGGGCCTTGGGTTTCCTCCTCCAATGTTGGGATAGGTCGGATGGTTCATCGGGGGTCTATTGGTTCTTGGGGCAAATCCTGGAGATGGGTTGGGGCGATACTTTGGGGTATGGTGGGTTCCTGGTTGATGAATCATTCTACGCTTACGGTTCTCATTGGTTTGGTTGATCTTTACTTCCATCTGAATGGCATAGTCTACTAAGGCTTCAATATCAGCAAATGGGATATTTTGTAACATTTTCTGCATCTCATCATGCAGACCATTCAAGCATATCTCCTTCTTCTTGGCTTCTGTGTAAATCCCATCCGGTGCATACCTAGCTAATGACATAAATTTGTCACGGTACTCAACTACTGTCATCCTCCCTTTTCAGTTCTCTGAATTCATCTCATCCTCTTGATCAAACCCGGTGGCACATGGTTTCTGCTAAACTTGATTTTGAACTCATCCCAAGTCATCATTTGTCTTCCATTCATGGCGCGAACGTTGTTCCACCATGCTCTTGCATCTCTGGCCAGGTAGTGGGTAGCAAACAGTACCTTCTCGTTAGCTTCCACTCCTGCAACTTCCAAGTTGTTCTCCATGGTTTGCAGCCAATCATCTGCATCTAGGGGCTCTTCAGACTTAGTGAAGATAGGTGGGTTGGTGTTCTGGAAATTCTTGAGTTTGGATCCATGGTTGTCCTGGTTTCCATGGCCTTGGTTGTTGTTTTTGGCCATCTGAGCTATGTGCTGAAGGGTGGCTAAGTTGGCTTGACGTTCGGCTCTTTCAGCTTCGCGGTCAGAAACCAACATTTGCAACATTTGCAACACCAGGTCCAGGGATGAAGTGCTTCCTCCGTGAGGCATCTGAAGATTGAGATAGATCACGAGAAAAGAGGTAAATTTCTAAGGTTCGAGGTTTTTGAAAAGTTTTTGGAAGTTTGACTCAGATTTTTCTAGCAACTTGCTTTGCATTCATTCATTCATAGCACACGATACAAACACACACCACAACAAGGAATAACATATGGTTTTAATAACCATTCTGGGAAACTACGATACAGTGGGACCAGATACAACTCACTAACTCTAGTGCTCAAGTGCTACTACTCCTCGGAGTCGGTGTCCTCATCATCATCATCAATGAAGGCGAAGTCATCCTCATCGGTGAAGAAGTCCATGGCCTGATCCTCTAGAAATTCATCATCATCATTGAGATAGGAGTAGGGGTCTCCACGGATGTCCTCCCCTGCATTCTCCCTCTCCTCAAGCTGCATATCCTTCTCATGGACGGTATCCTCCAACTCTGTGATCCTGTGGAGAAGAAGGGCAATGATGCGCTCCTTCTTGTCGAGCTGGCGGCAACGATGTTGGTGATCCTTCACTAGCATGGCAATGGTCTGATCCTTCTGGGCAGCGATGGTGTACTTGTGGTTGGCGTAGGAGCGGGCATTATCTAACTCCTTCTGCCAGTCATACAACATGAAGTTGAGGTGGTCCACTTTATTCTTCATCTCAGGGTGATATGGTGCCACTAGTGGCTGTCCCATAACATCACGCCTTGGGAAGAACTCAAAGCAGGTACCCTTGATCTGATTTATACTCTTCCCACACAGACGGGCAAGAGCTTCCTGCATGGCCCTGGCAAGTCCATCGAGCCAGTTGTTCTCTCTAATGGTGAACTGAATTCCCTTGGAGGTGGGGGCTTCAATCTTTCCTCGGAGACTTGCAACAATCAGCCTTCCTGATCGTTGAGTTGAGCTCCAAAGAACTCGAGGTGCGGATTCTCCAGATGTTCTGAAAGCTGGTCCAAGTCACGCTCAAAGATGAGATCTCCTCCATTCCCCAACTGATAGAACTTTCTATACTTCACGCCCATCTATTAAAATGTAGGATAAGTAAGTTAGTAGAGTGATCAAGTGTGTCAAATTTTATGTAAGTTTACACGAATTTTTGAGGAACATGAATTTTCATGAAAGAGTCTAAGTGATCAGAAGGAGAATAAGTTTTCATAAATACTCACTTCCTTGGTTTTGAAACTAATTTTTTTTATTCAAACGTCCATTCTAAACGTGTGTCTCCTAAGGTCAAGATGGATCTGAACACAACTTGTCAACACCCAGATTTTTAATCCCAGATGCCTGTTATGCCATACATCACAATCCCAGGATTACCATTTTTGCAAGACATAACAGATTGCATATCACAGTACATCATCCATTACAAACCATACATAAGGTCTTACAACAAAAATAAAGGATCTCATGATCCAGTCTTAATACAATCATAGCAGCGGAATAACGTAATAATAACGGTAGCATGGGCGAAGCTCCATCTTCATGGTCACAGGCAATGCTGATGATGGGAGATGATCCTAGTTGTCGTAACCTTCCTGCTATCCATCCTCCTGATAGTCCTCTTCATAGTCTAGCCACGGGAATAGCCAGGGACAAAGCCATGAGTACTCTTTAAGTACTCGCAAACTATCACTAACAAGTAAAGGGGTTTTGAGTCGGGATACTAAGATCTAGGTTGTTTTGCAAAAAGCCAGATTTATCTCTACTGAGTTCAGAAGCAAAGAAAGCTAGTTTAAAGTTTTATAACACCTAAGTGGGAAGTTGAATTTTCATATCATAACCCGGTTGTGGTCAAGTCAAGTCATGAATCATTTCACCATTCATTTTGAAAACATCTGACGACGGAACAGTATGGCCACTCCAACTGTCCATAACCGTGGACCCGGCTATTCGAATAGTTTAACACTCTGCAGAGGTGGTACACTGTCACCACAATATTCGATACATCTGTCAGGAATAATCCTAAATTCACCATACTTAGTATATGGATAATCAATCCTAAGCTTTCAATTACACGCCCTAGTATAGGAACCTCTCCTATGAGTTTGTCCTCCCAACCATGACCAACTATCATCTTGGGAACTGCACATGTGGACAATCTTCACAACGTAGCCTCAGCTCAAACCTTGGCCGCAAGGGAACCCATACTAAGGTATATAAATTTCTAGTCAAGCCCTACCCAAATTTCGGGTATTGTGGTTGTACGGTAAAATTGGAATGGTATCGCATCCAGACAACCATCAGGTTTATAAAGGGCAAACGCTCATGCCTCAACATTTTCATCATCAAAATCATCTGGTGTTCAAGAACACATGTCAAAAGATTTCAGTAGAATGACTCATCATTCTAAGGTTTTTATAAACATTTTCACCAAGTATTCCCATCTAAAGTGATCAAGTTTTATGCTTATCACTAGCATCTATAGGTGGGGGTAAACACTAACGAGGGTTGGTAAACAAGGGTGAATGATCTAAGTTTAATCTCATGCCTCAGGATGACATCGAGATTTATCTAACTTAGGCCAAGTTTTATGCTCTTTATGCTACCTTTAAATATCTTTCTAAAATCTACAAGTCACTAAGTAAACTCCAATAGAATGCTTTGATAAAGAAATAAAATAACTAAGCTTGCAAATAAAACTAGGATTGGGTATGATCAAATTTATATAACCAAGCATGCCTAATGCATTGCATAGGTTATCTAACTTTCACAGTTGCAAGTGTTAGCTTGCCTTGTGCAGAGCAGTGGTTGAAGTTCTCCTCAGCTTCTTCCTCGTAGTATTCTCCTTCCTCCTCATATCCTTGGTCGGTACAAGCGTCTATAAATAAATACGATGTACACAATCACCAAACAATTATTAACTACTTTATTTAGCACACAAAGGTTCAAACTAGATGATCTAGCATCATCATTAATATCACAAGGATTAAAGCACTTGCCTTAATTATTTTATTTTAGAAAGGTAATTTCTACTCATTGAAAAACTACTTAAGATTTAATATTCTCCAACTCAAACATGGATCATGTTGACACATGTCATCACCACATATTTTAGTACATGGGAATGTGATTTAAAGTGGTGTCACAATTTAATGAGGTTTAACCTTTTTATTTTAATTAAATAAAGTGAATAGAATTGCCTATGGGGAATTATTTTATTACTTGTCCATTATTTCTGCAAGTACACCTAGATATTTTAATATATTCACAAAGGTCTTGTTAAATGTGAATTTTTAGAGTTGGAATCAACTCAAAAGCTTTTGTGGTTGAATTTTGAAAAATGTTTGAATGCAAAAAAGCTTCTGACTTGTTGTTTTTACTATAGGTAATCTACAATTCCAATTGATTTGAATCCAACGGGCTTGGATTAATAATTCCAGTACCTTTCTAATAAAATTTGTTTCATGCAATTTCGTTCAGTGAATCGACCTGGGTTGATTTTTGAATCTAGGCACAGAACTAAATGGAAAATCCTAAATTCAAACTACTGGGTCACGTGGGAAGTTAACTGGGTCGGACCACGGCGCACAGCACGTGCTCGGGTGATTTTAAGTGGCTGTCCCTGCCAGTCAGGGAGATAGGGGGGTGCGAAGCGGTACGGGGAAATCAAAACCACACGATCAACTTCTAATCGAACGGCTGTGACTTATCATCTTTGTCAGGCAACACCAGTGAGACAGAACCCTAGCGTGGACAGTGGGGGTCGTGTGAGGCTCACCGGGGCTCAGGCGTGGGTCGGCGATGGGGGAGTACAACAAAGTCAACGATGGTAAACCTTCTGGTACCGGTGGCTTCTCCTAGGGCGGCTCCAATCGTTGGCTCCTCTTCTCCTCCTCCGTGGTAGACTCCGGCAAAATTCCAGCGACCTGTTGCTCGCCTTCCTCTGGGAATGAGGTGGGGTGGTTCTGAGAGAGAGGGGACTGTGTTGGTGTGAAGAAATCGAACGGGGGTGGCCTCTATTTATAGTGCAGCAAGGGGACCGAAGGGAGCGGGTGGAGCTCGTCGGGGTCGTCGTCACTGTGGGATAATGGCATGGGCAACGGTAGGGGCGGTGTTGTGCTCCCTGGCGAAGCTCAACGGCATGGTTGCAAGGCGTGGGGCGGTGCGATGTGGTCGGAACGTTGCGACGCTCTGGATGGGTCCGACGGAAAGTTTACTGGCGCACGGGCTCTCCTAGTCGCGCGAAGATGAACGGGCATGTCCTGGCGGTTCCTAGGACGGTGGTGATCACGCACGCAAGCGGCAAGGGCGGCGCGCGATCTGTGCTCGCGTGTCGGGTGCGGCGCTGTGGCGCGCTCTCGGCATGCTCGTAGAGAGGCTGGGCACGTTCAGGCTGAGTGGTCTAGGGGCTAGCTGTTCTTTGCTATTGGAAAGGGGGTGGCGGTGGATGGTGGTCAGTGTCCCAGACAAGGTTGGCGGGGCTAGAGCTTCTCCTAGCTTGCTGTCGATAGTGGGGTGGCAAGTTGAGCTCGGGCATACTCACCATTGATGTCAATGGCAAGCTCACAGTGAGCTAAAGCTTGTTAAATGAGCTAGATGATCTACTAAGAGTGTGCTGTGAGCTAGAGAGGGAACAAGTTAGGCCCAAACACTGCTCACTATAGTGTTTTGTGTTTTGTTTGATTTCTGTTTGCAACGTGTTTGATCAAATGGCCAAAAGAGATTTGAATTTGAATTTTTGGTTCAAACTTGGTTGGTGTACTAGTTACATACTAGGCAGTCTCTGGTTAGTTGGAAAGGTCAAGGTGCACTGGTTTGGTTGGTTGTTGAGAATTGGTGATCTTTGCATATGTTAAAGATTCAATTTTAAATTGTCATTTGAATTAAGTTGCCAAATGTTTCTGTAAGTTTGAAAGGTGGGCTTGGGTTCACTTTTACTTGGTATATCAAGGGGTGAAAAGAAATGGAATTGTTTCTGTTTGAAATCTTTGACTAGAAACACTCAAAGTGGCCTAGTGAGCAAGATTGGAAAAAATGACCATTTGCTTATTTTCTTTGTTTTTTAATTTCCCTTAATTTGTTTCTTCTTAGATTTGATTTAGATGATGTTGTTTTCATCTTTAAACCATTCCTTGCTATTAACAACAATCACACATACACACATGCATTCATATGATGTTAATCAACAAAAGTTTTTGTTAACCCTAATTTTGGTGATTGGAATTTGAACATCATTGCTCAATATTTTTGGGATGTTACACGGAGGAGGGTCGAAGAAACAATTTATTTAATCCTAGTGGTTATGCAACAATGTTTTTTCTTGATACAACTATGTTGGATAATGGTGAAACTTAACCCTAGTCACTATACAACTTAGCAATATTGGGTATCCAACTTAGCACTAGTCGAAATACATATTAGCATTATTAAAAATACAACTTAGCTCGTATGTGGAACCAACAATACCACCGAAAAAAATACAACTAGTCAAATGTGTGAAGAAACAATTTGATTTCTTCTTGGCAGCCACCGCCACAAGTACAACTCCACCGCGATCAACATGCATGTTGGTGCCACGAGCACGACACGAGGCACAACAGGAGATGCAAGAAACCAAAGAAGGTTTCGCATTAAGACCGACGATGCTAAGATAGAGGAGGTCCAAAGAAAAAATTTACTTATTCCCAATGGGTATGCAATGGTGTTTGTTCTATATACAACTATGTTGGATAATGGTGCAACTTAACCCTAGTTATTATACAACTTAACAATAGTGGGTATCCAACTTAGCACTAGTCGATATACATCTTAACATTAGTCAAAATACAACTTAGCACTAGTGGGTATACACCTTAACAATAATGTGTATGCAACTTAGTGTTAGTAGGTATACAACTTTCGCACCGCTGGTAAACAACTTAGCACTAAAAAACGACAACGACTCCTCAATCAACCTGATATGGCACAACATTATATGGAAGAATCCGACGGGGATTTCTCTTTGAGCTAGGCGGTGCCCTGTCATCAACGGAGCCAGGAGAAGGGAAGGGTGGGATGATGGGCGGACAGTCTAGATCGACATGGGTTGAAGGCAATGTTGTTTTTGTCGAGATGTTGTGTGATGGCTTGATCTGTCGAGATGTTGTGTGATGGCTTGATCGAGTAGATCGGACGACCACAAAAGGGGGGCTCAAAGGAGCACCCCAACACACTTTAGCAATAGTAGCACGCCACACACTTAGGCAAAAACATCAATAGTACATGTTCTGCTAATTCTTTCAAGCACAGGGACATTGAAGGAAAACATGCAAAGTGATAAGGTCCTCTTCCATCTCTAGTGCGTATCAAACGGAGAATTTTTCTTACAAAATGCCATGGGTATGCTAGGGTTGTAGCAGGGCAAGCGCGCCGGTGAGCGGTGCTTCGACGGGGTGGAGAATGTCATTCCAGTGCACTGGCCATCGGCAGAAGTCTTACAGGAGAGGAGGGCGTGGGATAGCACTGGCCTCCGGCCCCTCCACCACGGGCCATCTGAAGGAGCGACGATGTCGTCCTCCATGTCGGGGCCTCACCGCTAGGGACCTACATGCCCAAGGGGCTTCTCCATGGGACGGGATCCCGTGGCCGTGCCGGTGAACTGCGAGGTACGGCGAAATCACAGTGGTCGCCGTTGCCTTCATCTTGATGCCGCCGACAACAACTACATTAGCCCCGACAGGAGAACGGGGTCGTCATCGCTGTAGAACCTTCCGAGCTCCACAGCGGACCGTACGGGGGCGGCGAACTAACCCTCTGCAGGTAAAAGGTAGTACCAACTGGAATCGAGGCGACATCACCGGTTTTGTTGAATCGGGATCTCGGGTGACATAGGGAGCGGAAGGTTGGTGAGGAAGAGAGAGGGGGCTGCGACGTGAAGGAAATGTGATGGATGTGGTGGCTGGCATCAGCACCGGTGGGCTTCGAGGTCTGGAATAGTGGCCAACGTGGAGCAGCACCGCGCGAAGCGGCGACACCTCAAGAGAGGGGATCGAGGGAGACAGGGTGGGGTTGGGCATGTGTGCGTTGACCTCCAGGTGGAAACCTGTCGGAACGGATCTAGAAAGCATGCTTGATCCCACTTGATCCGATGGCCATCGAACGGAGGCCCGAAAAAGCAAACTAGCCTCCAAGCACTTATTAGGACTTGGGTTATATGATTATGTTATTGTTTTAGGAGACATGGCATTGTGTGGAAAATGCAAGAGTGTGTACGACTCCTTGACCTCGGGGATATTATTTAGTGTGTTTATGCATGAAGAGTTTGAAGATTCATTGGTATGAAACAAACTATTTTTCCTTGCACTATTGCTATCTTGTAACCATTGTTGGCGGCGCTCTACCTTTTTTTAAACATGTGTATATTTGGTTAATTGTGCGTAGATTATTCTGTGCAATGCAAGGTTCATGTTCAATGAATATGTAGAAGAGAAGACTAGTGTGCGCTTTCTAGCACTTGGGCGTGCATATGAAGTTGATGTGGTGAAAGAGAAAGCTTTGACCCGCATGGGTGGTGATGGATGGAAAGAATTCGTTAGACAGAACCATGTGTTTAGGGGAGATCAAATGATTGTGCTTTCGTTGGGAGGGAAAACACCGAGTATCAGTAATGTCTATTTCCGTTGTGGCGAGAAAGACCCTATGACTCTACCATCATCTCCCAAGTATGCGAACTGAGCGAAGATGAGAATGGGCACCTCTTAAATATTATACATGCAGGAAGTACTATTGTTGGGGTCCCTCTGTCTCAAAATAGATGTCTCAAATTTGTCAAAATTTGGACGAATCTAGACACAATTTAGTATATAGATTCATCCAAATTTCAAAAAACCTAAGACAACTATTTTGAGATGGAGGGGGTAGTTAAAATTATGTTGTTCCTCCTTATATGTGCATAACTTGTGGCAATCATCTCAAATCGTTACTCTTTTGATTTCATCATCCACGACAACATCATAGAAACTACCTAAAAAATATGTTTCCTTCCTTAACATTCCCGAGGAAGGCTTGGTTGGGTTGCGGGTTGGAGATTTTGAAGTCAGCAACATTGCCTACATGATTGACAATGATGGCCGGCTGATATGCAACAAAAAAGGATGGAGGGAGTTTCATACGAAAGAAGATGATCTATAAGTTGGACAAGCCTTGCTCATTACTTCTAGTACCACAAAACAAGTTGGCCTGAACGTTATGTTTATCATCAACATCATCTAGATACTTGTCTCTTAAGATCAATGTTTATTCGTTTGTAGCTATCTTGGATCAATTATTTATCTATTCCGTCACCATATGTGAGAACATTATTATTCCGACGAGTTAACACATCAATATGTGTAACATTATTGACCAAGCGATGTATACATATTTAATATTCTCCCTTCGAACTTAGCGATGTATACATTTTTAATATTCTCTTCAAATATTCCTAATATGATACTATGAAACATTGTAATTCTAAATTTATTCACAACACAAATGTTGTCGTGATTATGTAAGTAACTTTTGATGCACTAATAATGACTACTTTCGATGCATGAAGCCACGTGTAGACCCACTCATGCACTGGTTAGCCACTCATAGTTACTCTTTAGAAGCATAGAAAGAATTGCCCGATTGCACAATTGGCCCGAGACAGGCCGACAGGTCGAACAGTATATGGGCTGGCCAAAGCCCATGCATCATACTCCCACATTGTTTTAATCCATGGACCTAAACCCTAAATCCCCACCCCCACCCACCCACCACACACACACACCCCACGTTGTACGCGTGCATAGAGGCAACTATCTTATCAGAGCGGACGGAAAGCATATCTCGGGATTTTCTTGTTTGCCTCGACTCAGCCCATCGCCGCCAACACCGAGATCTGAATTATTTTTGTCCTGCCCTATGTGAGAGCTACATCGAGGACACACCATTAAGTTTTGAGGAGCTGCATAACAACAACACAGGCACTACCATTGCAGGTATTTTTGTATGCACTGTAGATTTATCATACAGTATTACTAGTTCTAAGATCAACAGAACTTCGATTAGAGCTCGATCCAAATGGATCCGTTTATTTAGTCGTTAGATTTTCATCCCAAGGGTAGTCACCATTGTGTCGAAGAGTTGTTAGTGGATCTTCTTTGTTAGAAATTCCTGTTGTTGGGTTGTGTGTGAGGGCGGGAAATCATTTGGCAGGATGTTGCCAGTTAATTCTCCTGTAATTTTCTTGTGTTGGTTCTGTGTTAGACATCGCATCTCAGGCCTAAATGCGGTGTTGAGATGCAATTTAGCTAGTTTGGTGTTTAGAAATGAATGATGTAGAAATTGTAGTTTGTTAATGAAGAATGGGCGAAGTCCCTTTGATAAAAAACAAGACGTTTGATTGTCTTGTTGTTATTCAATTTAGCTAGTTATGTGTAATATTGTTCATATATGTTTGCAATAAAAGGTGTGTAAACACATACACTACAGAAAAACTATGTGTGTAAACTCTTTATTTGTAATTGCATATATGTGTAAACATTTTTCAAAAGAAGTATATATGTAAACATTTTTATACGCAATTGCACATGCAAATAGAACAAGTTCAAAATCCCGCTCTCGATTTATCGGTAGTTAGGCACGTCTAGAGATTTACCTGACATGGTGTAGTATAACATACTCTTAGTGTTATCCATCTTATTATATGTCTGTTATGAATAGTATTATTTCTTCGGATGCCAACAAAACACCTAAATAAATATAGTTATTTTTCAATAGAATGGACCAATTCGGAGAAATGTGTTGTGCTGTTGAGAAGTGGTGTCATTTCGTGAAAAATATGACACCCACACAACGTGTAAAAATTAGAGAAACTGACTTGCAGTTTATGATAGAGATTCCAGCATTGAAGTTAAGATGTCTGGTGATCAAATTCATGACTAACAATTTGATCCAAAGACAGAAAAAGTTTCATGTATGCAAGAATCATGGTGTAATATCCCTTACGGGACTGGACATTGAGTGCATCTATGGTTTAAAAAATCATGGATTGAATATACATGACATTCTTTATGAGGAAGGTGATGAAGCAAAGAACGATATACTTGATAGTTTTGTAAGCAAAAAGACAGGTAATCTTGTAATTGATGACCTAATTACCGACATCATCATGGATAAAGTCGTGGATGATGACTTTATCCGCAAGGTGGTTCTGGTTCTCCTTGGGACAGTGCTTGCCCCCACAGAACCTCAAGATCGTCCCAAAACACTACTATGCAATAGTAGAAGATGTGGGATGCATTAAAATACTGAATTTCAATGAGTACGTATGGACATACCTCATTGCTAGCTTAAAACAAGTAGGAAACGCATATGAGATGAGGCAATGGCCGACAGGAAGCACCATATTGTTACAGGTAAATTCCATTCTCAACTTACATACTCCCTCCGGTTCAAACTAGTTGACTTGGTTTTGTCTAGATTCGGAAATATCTATCACTTAAACATGTCTAGATACATCCAAATCTGAGTTAAATAATTTGGATCGGAGTGACTATATAATTATCTACAATACATTTTTTTTGTTTTAATCTAATTTTATTGTGATATTTGAAGTATCTGTACTATGAGAAGATACTCCAGATGGCACCGAGTATACGTCCAGAAGGCCTTTGATGAGGAACTGGACGGAAGATGTGGCTTCTGCGAGAGACGCCTTAGAAATAAAGGGACATGCTTTGGGGAAGGTACGTAAATACAAGTGATATGGTGGCTTATGTTTTGTTCAGCTAACGGTTCTAAGTTGTCAATATTAATTGGTTTATATACACATATCTTAAAGATTGATGATGACATAACTCAGAAGCATCGATAAGAGTTTCTCGATACACCCGAAATTGTATGTGGTAATAAACGAAGATGGCCCTACAAGAAGAAGGATGGAGGTTCGACATCCAGCAGGGCAGTGCCTAAACGAAAGATAGAATTCGTGATGGAACAGATTATGAAGATTCTAACTGAGCATATTGATAGAACCATTGAAGAAACCCTTCATAGAAAGATGGAGGTCCTCTTAGAAACTTGTGCTAAGGTGATACACCCTATGTGTCATCTGCTCTGAGTTAAACAAATGCTTTTTTAACATCACATGATGATTCATTTATTTAAAATCTTGCAGAAACTTCTTATTATGATGAACTCAGCAGGACTCGTGTAGAGACCATCTAAAGAAAAAATGTCTGATAATGACAATAAAGAGGAGGTAGAAGAGGAGGTAGAGGAGGAGTTAGATAACGATGTAGAGAAGGAGGTAGAGAAGGATGAAGGAATCGCCTCTACTAACACCAAATATACACCAAAAAATTTCATGGAGCATTCAGACAACTCAATAAATAACTCCTTTGACTTCGCACATAATGATTTAAAGAAGGATTCAAATAGTAAGGAGAAAGAGGTTGAAGGCGACATATTCATGTTACCCACAGACAAGAAGGAAATGAATGCTACTAATGCTTGCCACACCACACCTGCGAAACTCGATAGTACCCAAGTGTCACCAATACTAATTGATGCTAGGGATCCTTCACCGACGCGACATGACCTAGAGCCGATTCCATTAGAAGCATTCACAACTGCTTTGAAAAAGGGGCGGGGAGGAAAAAAGGTGAGGTAGGAGACACTCTGTCGAATGAATCTAACTCGTTTAATAGCCTACATACCATTTTTCCGAAAAGCTATTAATGGTGAGAAGAGAGAAGCCGTTGGTGAGAAGCATAAGCGCAGGTAGGTGGACAAAAAGGGTAAAAAAAAAATGATGGTAGAAAAGGTAGTGTAACATCATTGAATTGCATGGTTGTGCATGTATTAAATTAAAACAATTACATAAACGTATTAAATATTTGTTTCTATGTATGCAGGTATTTTCAAAGACCCAGAAGTCCTGGATGTTTAAATGATTTGACCTAGAAGTTTGCATGCCCTTTTTAGCATCCTTTGAATTAACAAAACCCTTTGGACCGTGTCTTGTACATGTCCTAGGTAACCATTCTATTAGAAGAACTTTGTTTTGTTTGTTCAACTACCATATACCAAATTATATGTAGTGGTTGCTATATTAATCCGTCCAAACTAAATATCGCTATGAAAGAACAATTCTTGTCATAGTCAACTCCTTGAACATTATCGTAAAATATTTACCGACATGTCGACTATTTCGTAGATGTAAAACATCCATGTCCGTTTCTTTATAAGTACAAATGCGACCGATAGTTTTTTACACCTTTCCGGAGGGTCTCCCAAGTTCAAAAAACTTGATTTCTTGTGTATGGAACTATCACAGATTTTATGGCTTCAAGCCATTTGATGGAGTCAGGGCCCATCATCGCTTCTTTGCATGTATTCCGTTCATCGTTGTTCAACAACAATGATTTACTCTCACATATTAGCATTTGATTGTTTATCCAACCTACTTGGTTCAATAGGAACTTAGACCTTCGTGACCACAAACTTTGAGGCACATAAGTTATGAGCATTATGGCTGCCTACGAAACAATTTCTAACGCTGCGCAACTCAGCCTATTTAGCTAAGGCTCATCAACCTTATCAAAGTTCTACTGTCCTTCCACTTAACTTTCACGAAAAATTCTTTTTTCAAGAAACTTCACATTTCAAGCGACAAACTCTTTTGTACTCGGTGTTATGGAGGAATACCCAACAGTTAATCAAAATAATATACAAAGACATGATCATCCGACTTTGGTAGTAAAACATCTTACTTATTCTTAGCATACCAAAATTTAAGAAAGGACAACTTGGGTTTTACCCCAAACCATAACTTATATGGTGTCAGTTGAACGGATCAAGATGGAGCTCTTTTCAGTGAAAAAGCGGTAGTCTCTAAAGCTTTAATCTTTTAAAATATAATGGCAGTTTTATAAATAGCACCTTTGATCTAACCATGTCAAATAAGGTTTCATTACAAATCTCAAACATTCTGTATTCCTATGGTGTTTCGGGAGATGCAAATCTAGGTGTTTTGCTAAACTCTCAACTCAAATAAATCCATTTATGATCAAATTATAAATTATTTATTTTCTTGTTAAAATGATTTTCTAGTTCATCTTGAAAGTGTTTAAATGTTTTGAAATATTTCATACTTCTTTCTCATTAAGTGAATATTCACTCAAATTTTCGAAGACAGAATATGAAGTTGAAATCCATCGCTTACGACTACACATAATGGACTACATACATCGATATGTATAAATTCCCATAATTTAGTCGATCATTCTTATTTGGCCTTTGAACGAAGTTTTAATTATCCTGAGGAAAGTCTCACAAGCGTGATTTGATCAAATCAAAGACTCCAAAAACGATGAATGTGGAGTTTCTTCATGTTTTCTTTCCAATATAATTTAAACAACGATGTCACTTCGTAAGTGATCTTTCAATCATTTGTCTTGCGACATTTTAGCATTAGGTTTTATGGATGTGATTTCTCCAACTATATTTGTAAATCATCCATCTTATATGGAATACGGTAATTATTTGAACAATCTTTGTTATCATAATACCTGATTTAAATAACAATTATTAAAAAAATCTTGAAGGCAAGCTTTGACGTCAACGAGAAATATAAACAACCATTTGTTTGTTTTCGATGAACATCATCACATATTCTCTTGCTAGTTACTTAGGACATTGTAGTTCATGAATTATGTTGTTCTGTATGATATTTCGTACCAACCAATTCGGTATCCAATACCCAAGAAGCAAAGAATTCAGCTTTAACATGTATATCATCTATATACCTAAGTGAATATTTCCAGTCTTTTCTTTTCTGCCAAATATATTTTATAGATTCTCTTTTAGCATTTCCTTTTCCTTTTAAAAGAATCTATCAACATCAAAAGTGGCGCCATATACATGACACATAGTCCAAAGCGTTTATATTCACATAATAATACCCTTGGACTTGCACTTTGAAGTAGATCACCATCATCAAATGATTGGCGTTCTTTCAAAATCCATTCTTTAGTAATATTTTAGTGTGGTAAACACTTTACCTACATCTTCTATTCATCCTTATCATGACAACTTTCATGATCAAGCTAATGTAGCTTATAAAGGTGAATCGTGAGTATAATGTTACTTTCCAAAACCTTTTTGGATGATTAGGATGTCTAGCATCTCCAACCTTTGCAAATTCTCATCCAATATGAGAACATATATTATACTCTATCATATTGCAACCAAAAACATTGTTTCAGATATCGTTATATCTGCCACACATGATGGTTTCTGAAATAATTTTTTCAGCTCCTAGATAACCTTGATATTTAAAAACAATCAAGAATCATGGAGGCAAACATGATACTTTAGATACTAACACTGGAATTGTTACTCTCAATTTAATATCAAGCAGTAAACTTAGTTTGTTGAAAGTTTGCAATAGGACTTTAAACGTTAGATTGACACTCAACACAATACGATACCGGTTCGTAAAGTGAATATCCAGAATTCTATAGTTCTATTATCTCAATTACAACTAATCATAAGGTGGTGAACGAATGTCAACGACTATAAAAAATTATGCAAATTCACTTTGATTTAATTTATGATAAATTGAGTTCTACTAATCCAAATTAGAAATGAACTCCCACTCAAAAACGACATCCCTTGTGTATTTTTGGTGACTACATGAACCAAATCCACTACACCAAGTCCGATCATCACGTGAGTCAGATTAGCTTCAAAGGCGAGCATCTATATGGTCATCATATCAAACATATGACTCATGCTTAACCTTTCGGTTTGTGTTCCAAGGACATGTCTGTACATGCTAGGCTCGCCAAGTAAGAAACTTAGTATTCATGTGTAAAACTGTCTTATGCTACAGTGTAAAAGCATGTGTAAAACTGTCTTACAACAGAGATATGCTCATAGATTCAAGTACACCCGAGCATCATGAGATGTCTTGAAGCGACGAAACATAGTCGATGCATACTTAAGGAAGAACACATTTTTATCTTGATATATAAATGAGGGATCATCTTATAATGCTAATAAAATGCCAAACAAGCAATATAAGATGCAAACAAATATCATATGCTACAGTGATATGATATGGTTCTTGCACTTGATCTCTATCTTGTGCATCGTGGAATGATCTTTATCATTCCTATATGTGTAAGGCCAAGGTCTATGGAACTTACACTTTGACATATTATAATTTTCAATAGTATCAATCCATACTACAAATTGTAACACTAACATATCATAGTACTTTCCTGGCAAAACCAAAAACTAGATGCCTCTAATTTATCTTTTGCATGTCTTACGTGGCTGAGGGCTTTCGGAGATAGAACCGTTCTTACCTACAAACATGCAACCACAACGATGATAATCAAATTATTGAAAACTCGTTGTAAATCAGATATTGGATATAGTAGGAGAGACAGACACCCGCGAGCCACTTATGCAAAACTAGTTGCATGTCAAACCTGGAACAGGTCTCATGTGCGAGGACATGTAAAGTTTGTCTGGGCCGCATCAACCCACTATGCCACTAATATCCAAAGTACAAGGAAGAAGCAATAACATGACCATCAGCGCCCACATAGTCGTATGTATACTATCCGTGCAAAGCATCTACACATAGAACCTGGCTCTGATACCACTGTTGGGTTCGCAGCATACAAAACAAAATTATTCCTACGATGGTAACAACTAAGTACCAAGATCTATCTACTAGATACAAGCAACGGGTGCATATACATCCATAGAATACATACCCTCGAAGACCGAAAAGTGTTAACAAGGTTGTACTCGTGGATGATGTAGTCGAACGCTTGCCGATCTCAAGATCGAGAAGAAGTCCATCTGATCTAGCAGGTCCAGCACCATTAAGTCCAGCACCGCAAAGTAGTTTTGCATCCGTGATCACACACACGTTCGGGTACCCCGACAACCTCCGCACCCTCGCTCTAGCTAAGTAGCGGAAGCAACAGATCCTTCCAGAAAAAGCCACCGTGAACATGTATCTCGCTGATCCGAGACCATGGGGAAATTCTAAATGGGGAGAGAGATCCTTCGCGAGGAGGTGTGATATGATAGGAGGACAGGGAGGCCTTTTATAGGGAGAGGGGGGAAACCAAGTGGCATGGATCCCATCCATGGTGGCTTCCCCCACCTCTTCCACATTCATGTGGGTGGAGCTCCCACTCAAAATGAAAAGCCTCCACTCACATAAACATGCCTCCACTCAAAAATCCACTAACATCCATTAAATTTCCACCAAATTTAATGCAAGCTCTCATTTAAATAAAACTCTTTTATTTATTTATTCAGAATTTTGTTAATTACTTTAATTAACAAACATTCACATAAAACCCCTTACAACATTTTAATTTCACATGCAGAACCAGTTTCAGCAATTTCAACTGAAACAATTTCGGTGTCTAGTGAAATAAATTCATGCGCTTTCTTTTTTCTTTCTCTGGCATATTATTTGCTCTGAATGGTGTCAGTATCCCTTAAGTGTGTCACCCTACAGTTAGCGAATAATTCAGACATGATCGATACCCATCTCCGATCAATAATCAGCAGCGGGACCTGGAGATCCGTACTGAGTCCCACACATTCAGCGATGACTTCTGTGATCGTGTGAACCTTATACAAATGTAACTCAATCCCTTTGTCTCGCGATATGTTACATGTCAGATATTCAATCATTAGTATCTCCATACCTAGTTTGATCTTATTACCAACATGTACTCTTTTCTAGTTCCCGTCATATAATATTCTAGTGATCAAATCACTTGCTTGCAAGCTAACTAATATGATATCACCGAGATATCACTTGCTTCTGGCCCAGAGTATATCTATCCGTCATTGGGATGGACAAATTCCACTCTTGATCCATGAGCCTCAACATAACACCTTTGTAGTACTGAACCCATATTTATTGTCACCCTGTTATGGTGTGACGTTTGATGTTATCAAGATACTTTTCTAGTGCTAGTGATTGACATGATATCATGGTCTAAAGATTGGGATTACTTCGTATGATCTTATAGCAATATAAACATAATGACTTTGATCGTAATGTTATACTTCGCATGAATGTTCATCACATCATTCCAACAATGTTGTGACCTCGTTATTAACGACATCCAATGTCCATGATCAGGAAACCTTTGATCATCTTGTTAATCAACGAGCTAGTTTATAAGAGAGGCATAACTAGGAACTTTATTTTTTGTTTATTAAACACACATGTATTAACAGTTTCATATTAATATAATTATATCATGCAAAATAAACATTTATCCTAAACAAGGAATAAGATAATAACCACTTTATTATTGCCTCTCGGGCATATTACCTTCAGATGCATTGAAGAATATTTTACTATTTATAAGGTAAGTACTGTTTGTACAAGAAAATGCAGGTTATAAACCAGATTATGTAATGTGATAACACTTGCCTCTTTTTGGTAGGAATATTTCGTGTTGAATATAAGAAATTGCCACTGGTGCACTACCGTCCTGAATAGACCAAAGAAGATATTTCAAGTGCTCGACTCACTATTTGAATTTAGAAGGGTCAAGAAACATGGCAAAGCTCTGGTATGTTTTTTCTCTATATATTTAGCGACAATATGGTTACTCCAAGCATTACATTAGACCTCTCTGTTTCATCGAGAGAGCAAATTTCGAAAGACATACAAGTGGCGAACAAACATACGGAGTATAAGTTTGATGATGTATCCAATTGGGAGATCATAAGCTGCGAAACACCATGGCAAAATGATTTGTAAGTTTCTGGTTGAACTAATATCATTTCTTTTGATGTTTTAGTACTCCTATTCAAATTTAGATTTGTTATGATCAGGAACTCGTGTGGAATATTCGTGCTACGCTGTGTGGAGCACTTTGACGGAGATAAATTCACAGATGTAGTCTCGCAGATATTCAAAATTTCTATCTGGCATTTTCATATATATACACTAGCATGTGACCTTATTAACCATCCTAATATTTTGTTACGAGAAAGGATAAATGATTTTAGGAGACGTACTGTTGCAGAACTTATTCTGTCAAAGACAAACAAACTCGAAAAGGTAAAAAGCATAGTTCTTGAGATCGCGGAGCTGATGGTAGATTCTTCAAACTAAAGAAACAAAAATTCCTACTACCGATTCCCTAGCGAATGTTGGTATACCATTAAACAATTTATGCAAAGTTGGGTTGTTTGATTGCTAAACAGTTCGCGCATCGCGCCGTGTTTTTGTCAGAAGAATGTTTCATGACTGTGCTTTTGTCGTTTTGCTTAATTTACGATTGTAATCTAACATTTGGGTTGTTTATGTTCGCCAATTTGTGGATTTGATCAACAATGTTCATAGGCCTAGTTGTAGTGTGTATGCTTAAAATAGAATGCTCACCAAAATAGTAACGGATCAGACATATAAATGAATGGGAATTACTCCCTCCGTTTAAAAATATAAGAGGTTTTAGACATATAAATGAATGCATGAAGCAAATGTATCTAGACTTGTTGTAGGATGCAGGTTCACTCAAATTTGGGGTGAATCTAAACACTAAAAGAAGTCTAGATTCATTTTCTTCAGAAACCTGAAACATCTTATATTTTCAAATGGAGGGAGTACAAAGGAGCTATCAAGTGTAAGTGCATAGCAAACTTTTTTAGCATGTACTCCATGATGCTTATGTGGTGCGGATGATGTCGCTGAATAGTAGTCGAAGAATCCATGAAACTTGACGCAGTTGATTTTGTTGGACAGTCTCCTTTCTCCCGTCCACCTCTGGCGTCTCGCGCTCCTCCGACTTATATGTACAGTGTTTGATGTGTATCTCACGCTCATCTGGCATCCCATCCTGATGCAGCCACCGACCCTAACAGCACGGGACCCACCACATATCCACCTCATCGTTACCTTTAGAAAAGGCGGGAACAAGATCCCGAGCCGCCATTGCCTTCCCTTTCTTTCACTTTCTTCTTCAGGTGCCTTTCTTATTCTTCCCCGGCAACGCCAGTGATAGTTGCCAAACTCCAGTACAACCTCTGGCCTCTCATGGCCACGGTATGGTGCAGTGTAGATGACAAGGTGCCCTGACTGCCCACGCATCGCGCCACTGAAACGATTGGTCACTAAGAACGAGAAAATGTCAACTATGGGCGCGAATTTGTGAAATCTGAGAGCAACCAGAGGAGAG
The DNA here is from genome assembly GCA_916181665.1 of Avena sativa. Lineage (NCBI taxonomy): Eukaryota > Viridiplantae > Streptophyta > Magnoliopsida > Poales > Poaceae > Avena > Avena sativa. The sequence goes on from OV702299.1 coordinate 255,850,395, forward strand.
GAAGGTTAGATCTGAGTTCTTCTTAAGTCAACTTTTTGATTTCTTTTGCCAATTTAGGTTCTTCCCCGGATTTGGGATTTGAATCAGGGTTCATATTTCCCATCCGATTTCAGGATCTGAAGAATTGTAGGAATTTTGAGTGGATGTATGAGTACATTGAGAGGATTAAACTAGAGGGCGAACTTGATCGGAAGGGGGGCGCATCGATTGAGCTAAATTACCCTCATACAGTCGAGAACTTGGGCTCTAAAATCGTTGCTACGGCAGGGGATGCAGAAGTTAAGGGAGAACTAAAGAAACTCAACAAGCAGTTAAGGAAGATTATCAATCTGAAGAAGCAAGCAAACATGATGAATGCTATAATTTATTTTTGTGCAGTTGCTTTTGGGTTGGTCTATATGCTGATCATTAAGCAGTAGAAACTGTAATGAGTGTATCAGTTAGCTTCCTCATGATTTGCAAGCCCTAAATAAAAAGCATCATGAATTTGGCCAAGTTTTCTCTGTTTGCTTTGTTTCGTTAGTTCGTCAGTCAAGCCCAGAATAAAAACATTATCTTATGCACATGTTCATATAGCTTCGGCATAAAAATGTGTACTTTTTTTGGGACATTTTGAGTACTGCTTCTCTCTATGCACATGTTCATGTAACAAAATACTCCCTCTGTCTCAAAATAGATGTCTTAGGTTTTTCAAAATTTGGATGAATCTATATATACTAAATAGTGTCTAAATTCATTCAAATTTTGACATATTTGAGACATCTATTTTGAGATGGAGGGAGTAGATAAAACATGTTGTACGCTGGCTTGGTTTTCATACATTAATCCAAACCATTTTTACATAATTATTCTACAATAGACATGGATAACACGGGTAAAATGGACCCTTTGCGCATCAGCATCATCTGCACTGCCTCCGGGCACCCTTAGTCCTCCATGGATAACAAAGATAACACAGATAACACAGGTCGACTCTGAAGAAATTTTAGGGTGCTTCTAGACAGCTAAGATAGGAGTAGATCCAATGCAATGTTGGCATGGGCCCACATCTGCCACTAGTGTCTGTGTCTTGGCTTGGCAATATCACTCTTATACTTAGATGTATCAACTGCGTGGGATCATGTTGGCCAAGTGTCGAGTCACAAAACCACAAATTGATTATGGTGTTTCTAGAGAACCGAGAGAGGTATATAGCCATGCAATGTTGGAATGGGCCCACATTTTCCACAAAGTTTCTCATCATGTCTTGGCATAGCAGTCTTATACTTAGATCTATTAAATAGTTAGGATCATGTTGGTCAAGTGTTGACTCATATACAACCACAAGTTGATGAAGTATATAGCACATGCAATGATGCATGGGACTACATTTGCCACAAAGTGTCTCATCATCATTTCTTGGCATAGTAGTGTTATACTAAGATCTATTAACTAGGTAGGATTATGTTGGCCAAGTGTTGAGTCATATACAATAACAAGTTGATGAAGTATATAGCCCATGCAATGATGCACGTGCCTACATTTGCCACAAAGTGTCTCATCATCATTTCTTCCCATAGTAGTGTTATATTAAGATCTATTAACTAGGTTCGATTATGTTGGCCAAGTGTTGAATCATATGCAACAACAAGTTGATGAAAGAGTTTCTAGCCAGCCCATCAATGTTGGCATGCACGCCGACATTTGCCGCAAAGAGTTTCATTATGTCTAGGCATACCAGTCTTATACTTAGATCTGCAAAGTAGGTAGGACCATGTTGGCCAAGTGTTGACTCATATACAACAACAAGTTGATGAAGGTGTTTCTAGACAGCTAAGATTGGTCTAGATCCCATGCAATGTTGGCATGGTCCCACATATGCTACAAGTGTGTGTCATAGCACCCTTATACTTAGATATCAACTCGATGGGATCATGTTGGCCAAGATTAGAGTCACACAACCACAAGTTGATGAAAGAGTCTCTAGCCAACCCAAAGAAGTCTATAGCTTTGGAGTGAATCTACACACTAAAACAAGTCTATGTACATTTTCTTCGCAAACCTAAAACATCTTATATTTTGAAACAGAGGGAGTAGGTAGGATCAGTTTTTTCTAATGAACGCACTTTCCGTCATGAACTGACCCCACCTATCAACGCGGTTTGCCAACGTCATTACACGTTATAAGAAAATAAAATTGCCAGTTCCTCGACCGCATAGTGGCCAAGTGGCAGTTCCGTTCCGTCTCCTCGCCTCCTTGTTTCGGCGTAGTGCTTCCCTCTTCGACTCCTCCTATCCTTGTTCTTATCCTCGCCATCTCCTGGTCTTCTATATTCCTGGATAGGAAGGCATGGCGAGTAGCCGAATGAAGGTGAACTGGTCCGATCTCCTGGCCGACGGACCACTTGCCAAGATCCGCGAATCCTTCTTGGAGAACGAGGAGTACGTCGATGCCTACGCTGCTTGTCGAAGAGTCTGCGGTGATTTGGCTCCGCACGTTAAAAGAAACCCAAGTTCCATCTCAACATGTAGAGGGAGTGTCCCAACCTTTATTTAAAATAAGGTGGAATCCCCTGTGTTTACAATACTAGTCCCTGGATCAATAGCTAGCATCCATAGTTAAGATGTAATATCAAGAAACAAAGGTCATAATATAATTTTATAACCAGGAATAACATAATTTTATTACATCTTACATAGCTCATTTGGCTATTACATTGCAGCGGAATAACTATAAGCATGGGGTCCTTCATCTTCATTGTGCCACAGGCAGACATGTTGGTTGTAGACTTTGTAATCCTAATCAATCAATCTTCTCTAAAACAATCAAACCTGCAACATTACAAGTTACAGCCACAAGGGTCAATACATTTGAATTGTATTGGCAAGTTTCACTACTGTGTATAATATAAGTGGATCCTATCATTACATGCATATTTGGCTAAGTAGAGTTTTGGGCTCATTTGCATAAAGCAATAGTTTATCCTATCTTCAAAAAGGGTTTTGTTCTTTTGTCACCTCCTTGGAATCCACCAAGTGTCTTTGTCAAAATATCTTGAGCTCCTTGGTAACCCCAAGTGTTCAAGTTTTCATAAAAATCTCTTGAGCTCCTTGGTAACCCCAAGTGTTCAAGTTTTCATCAAAATCTCTTAAGCTCCTTGGTAACCCCAAGTGTTCAAGTTTCTTTTTTGTGGTCACTTAGAAAGTTTTCTTTTAGAAATTGGAATGTCGAGATTTCTCATAGCTTCATACTTTAGTTGCTCAGTATTGTCCATAACCAGGGACACGGCTAAGTACTTAGATTTTATTATCTTCTGCAGAAGTAGTACACTTTACCCACATGTCACAATCTCATCTTGTTGCCACCAGTGGCCACTGGATTAGTACTCACCAAGATGGAGTACTGGCAGATTGAGAATGTCACGAAGTCTTTCTAGAGGGTCCTCCCATACACCATTGCTAGCTTGTCTTCAGTACCCATGTAGGATTCTAGGTCCTCATTTTCAGTAGCCTGAAGACAATGCATGGGTCTTCCCAATGTAGTTGACCAAGCCAGAGCCATAAGTAGCATGTGGTTGTACACAAAAGCCACAATTAGAGAAACATGTTCAATCTGTAAGTTTCCTGGGTGGTTTTATTTTGGAGCACAACACAAAGATATTGCCATAGACATGGTTCCTTTAGTTGCCACCTTCTCCAAAACTCAAAGTATCCTTGTCCACCCAGGTGGTTCATTGAGTCCTTGTTTTATTATATAAATACACAAGTCCTTTTCTCAACTTCATAAAATCTCAACATGTATCTTTTTTCAAAATATAGCATGGCTAAGCATGTAACAACTACATTGTTTTCACTAAGGAATGTATAGGGTATCCTATTAGGATTTAGCATAGCATAAGTATAGAAATTCTTTTCATGCATGTTTCAAAATCCACTAAGTATAATGAAAATAGTAGGACTTTAGATGATAGTGTAACTTGCCTTTTTGGTGGGGAATGGTGGTTCACTTCTTGTTCTTGCTAGTTCCACACTTTTCTAACTTCACTACAAATCAATCAAGCAATCCCAAAATCAACTTGTATTCCAACCAAAATCAAACAAACAAAACACACATAAAATAATAGGAACTAAGTCATGCATGCAAGCATGCAAAAGGTGGTTTTATTTGCAAAGATGGTCTCCACTAGGCTTCTAAACTTTTGTAGGGTTCAAGGTGGTCATTTTCTAAAGTGGCAAAGTCATTTGCAAAATGGTTTTATTCATAAACCATTTTTAAATCCATTCATCATTTTATGTGGTGGAAAATGTTTTTATCAAATCAAAAACTCTATGTCTTTCACCAAATAAGTTGCTAATTCTCAAAACTTGGTGTTAAGGGTCAGTAGGCTTGATCCAAATCATTTTTCCAAAGTTTTTACTCCAAAAACATTTTCATGACAAAACCATTATTTTTATTTGGCTAGAAATGGTTAAATTAGTTAATCCATCCTAAACTTCACTAAATCCATTTTCAAAACCATGGGTTGGTTCCTAGGGTCAGTAAGTTCACCACAAACCAATTTGCAAAGATTTCAACCTCAAAAACATTTTTGAATAATTTTTCTAATCTAAACAAGCATACAAATGTTTCTGCAAAAACAACCAATCTACCAGAGGCTTTTTACTAGACAAATTGCATGGTTGTCTAGGGCTTGTTCCACTGATTCCAATGATATAAAGTTTGAAAATTTTGGACATGTGGATCAAAAGTAATAGGGTTTTCAATTTGCAAATCAAATCTGTTTTCAAAATTCTGTTTTAAATAAAGTCTGGCCACACGTCGCAATTCTACTGGTTGATACCGATTCGGGCGGATCAGCCTCTGCGGAGCGTTGGATATAATTATATCGCACGGTTCAGAACGTGTACCCCTTCGCCGTTAAGTGATTCTATCGTGTCTCTTTGATCTAAATCGAACGGCTCTTATCAATCTTGCCAAGAACTGGCGGTGCTGCGCGGCGGCAGACGGCGGCGACGGTCAGGCGGTGGCGCTACGGCGGCTACAAGAAGCAAAGAAGAAAGGGGGGTGCTCACCGTGTTCGCGAGGTTCAGGTGGTGCTCGTCGTGTGGTCGGCGTGGCAAGGGGTGCTCAGGGACAGCAGCAATTCCTCGCCGGAGTTAAGGACGGCGTCAGGCGGCTCTGGTAGTGGTTGGAGTCGACGCTACAGATCACGAGAAGGCAAACAGAGGGCATGGTTAGGTGCACAAAACCAAGGTGAAGATGCTTGCATGATCGAGAAGGCGCGGGGTGGTTAGTTTTTTTTACCAGGGAAGTTCGCCGGAGAAGAAAACAGACGCGGCGGCGCTGAGAGCTTGTCGAAGACGACGTTTTGGGGCGCCAGCGGTTGAACGGAGGGCACAGGAAGAAGCGCCTGGGAGTGGGGAATGTTCCCGTGTGCTTGGGGAGGCAAGGGGTGGCAAGGCTCGGCCGGAATCAAGGAGGGACGGTGGTCGGAGCAGTGACGGTGCGGGGCGAAATAGTCGCAGCCTGGAGGCTCTCTGGTGATTCTGGTTCGGGGGAAAGGGAGAGAGGAGCATGGCATTTAATACAGCGTGGTTGCTGGACTGAATCAACGCGGCAGTAACGAGTATTGACGCGAGCTTTAATCGGCAGAAACCGCCAGCGATGTTTGCGCGCGGGTGAAGACGATGAATAGGAGGGGGTGGGGTTGGCTAGTCAGTGAGAGAGAGGAGAGGGGAGTTGGGTCCACCAGTCAGCGATTGCGCGGGTGCGGTTCTGAGTGAAAATGTTTCGCCGCGGGAGAGAGTAGGTGGGCTGGACGGGGTCTTGTTGGGCTTGGCCAGTTGGGCTGAGTCCGACTTCTATTTTTTTCTTTCCTGATTGTTTTTCCTTTTTCTGATTCTATTTTTTTTGTTTTGAATTTCAAACAACATTTCAAGCATTCAAATCAATTCAAACTTTCACCAAACATCACAATTGAATTTGGTTCTGTTTAACACATATACCATAGTCCAAAATAAAATAATATTTTTATTTTAGGTCCATTATTAATTAAATAAATAGACCTTGTTTATTAAACAAAATAGAATTTGATTTATTTAAAATCTCCATTTGAAAACTAAATATTTTCAAAACCAAATCAGTAGGTTTTATTTTGAATTTTAAGTAATACTTGGAAAACTTGTTCTAAATAAATAAATAAGTTTTGATGTTTATTTAAAATGATAAAACCTTTTGTTTAAACAAAAATTTGGATATAAAATCCTTAGTATTTTATTTAAAATAAACCTTTGATATCTTTATTAAAACAAAATGTTTTATTTCAAAAGCTTGACCAAGGTTTATTTGATTCCATAAAATAATCCTTATTTTTTATAAATCTACCTTTTCTTTTGAAATCTCAAATCTTTATTTTAAAGACCCAAAATAGTAATTCCAAATATTTTCATTTCCTCTTTATTAAATGTTTATCTTTTTAAATCCCTTTAGGATTTATTTGATCCAAATTGGTTTGAAGGTTTCCAATTGGATTCAAAAAGTTTCTTCTCACCCTGAAAATCAACAAAATTTTATTTTATTCAATTATTTTTCACATTACAAGATTTGGAAAATCTTGGGATGTGACAGGCTACCACCCTTAAAATAAATCTCGTCCCGAGATTTGGGAAGGCTAGGGTTACAAGTAGGCTCAACACATCTAGGGTACTACCACCCTTAAGAATTTTCAAACTAAATTACATGTTGGACTTCTTGGGATCCTGGGGAAACTTCTTTGGGCAACCATCTGCATGGTGTCTTTGGTTTCCACCCTCGTCTCATGGGCCAAGGTTGAGATTCTCCATAGGCTTGTTCAACTTGTTCTTCATCTTTTCTGGACAGTTGCTTGCATAATGTCCTGGGTTATTGCAATTGAAACAATTGATGTCTTTGTGTTCTTTACGTGCCTCTTGTGGACAAGTTGCTACATAATGGCCTAGCTCTTTGCAGTTGTTGCACACCACTTGTCCAATTTCCTTATTCTTCTGGTTCTCTGGGCATTCACTGGAATAGTGTCCCATTTCTTTACATTTATGACATTGCACATGGCTTTTGTCCTTCTTTTGCTTTTTGGGTTTCTCCAAAGCTAGGAGTGTATCCAGTTCATGTTGTTCATATGTTATCTGGTAGGTAGGAATGTCTACATGTTTCTTGGACCTTTTATTGCTCTTTAGAAAATTCACATTCCTCTTATTTGATCCTTTGAATTGGGTTATTTTGCTTGGAGGTATAAGTGGACCTTTTCCTTTGTCATCACCCTTCTTGGTAGACTTGGATCCTTCTGGATGGTTTGCAAACATTTGTTTCACTCCACCTTGTTTCCTTTGTTCAACAATGGAATAGATGGGACATTGGATAGGGACATGATTGTTCCCTTCACACAAATAACAAGTGGCTTGAGAGGTGGGACATTGGCCAACATGATGTTTCTCTTCACAGTTGGGGCATTGATCTCCATGCTCCTTGGAAGTATGATCCTTGTCTCCACAAATAATGCAAGCTGGGGCTCCATCAAGAATAACATTCCTTTCATCCTTGCTGTCACGAACTCTTTTGGAATAGTTTTCTTCCATGTTGACCATTTGATCAGTCACTTTAAGCATCAATTGGGCTTGGTCTTCCAAAAACTTTTGCAGGGTTGGATCTTCACCATTGGTGTTGGCTATGAATTGTGCTGTCATTTGGTTCAACTGGTGTTGGGTTGCTCTGAGCTCTTTCATGCTGTCCTTTTGGTTGGTGTTGGTATCATCACCCTTGATGTTGGAGTCTTTTGGAGTAGTCATCTGTTTGGGTTAAATGGAGATTAGAATAGGAAAAAGATTTTCTAGGAAATAATTCTAATCACGCACATCACAATTCACTCAAGCAATGTGCAAGCAATCTCAAACCAAACATTTCACTCAAACAACAAGGTTCAAGCACATACTTAGGCAACAAAATATTTTTGTTACACCACATAAGTGGGTGTGTTTGAATTTGACTATATATATATGGTGGTCCATCTATATGGTTCACTTGTGATCTTTCCATCCTTCTTGGTTGATTCCTTCTTACATGAGATTATGGTTTCCTTGAGAAAAGCTCTTGGTTACAATAACTTCTAGTGAAGTGAACTCCTTCTAATTTTGCATTTCCTCAGTCTCCATATTTTGAGCATGATTTCCTTGTCTCACTTGTAGTCCTTAGTGATATCCAAGTTGGAAGTCCTTGGTGAACATGCTGAAAATGTTGAAGTCATTAGAGTTGAAGAAGTTGAAGTCATTAGAGTTGATGAGGTCCTTTGCACATGGTGTAGTCTTGGGCCATGGGGTAGGTTTTTCCATCAAGTTGAAAATAGACGAGATGTAGAATCAAAATCAAAGTGGTTAAGGAAAGAGTTTACAAGTTTTTTTGTAAATAAGTTTTTGGAACAAATACAACTCCTATTTTTCTAAGGGTTTTTGTCCAATCCTAGGTTTACAAATCCTACAGGCAACACAATGCTCTGATACCATCTGTAGAGGGAGTGTCCCAACCTTTATTTATAATAAGGTGGAATCCCCTATGTTTACAATGCTAGTCCCTGGATCGATAGCTAGCATCCATAGTTAAGATGTAATATCAAGAAACAAAGGTCATAATATAATTTTATAACCAGGAATAACATAATTTTATTACATCTTACATAGCTCATTTGGCTATTACATTGCAGCGGAATAACTATAAGCATGGGGTCCTTCATCTTCATTGTGCCACAGGCAGACATGTTGGTTGTAGACTTTGTAATCCTAATCAATCAATCTTCTCTAAAACAATCAAACCTGCAACATTACAAGTTACAGCCACAAGGGTCAATACATTTGAATTGTATTGGCAAGTTTCACTACTGTGTATAATATAAGTGGATCCTATCATTACATGCATATTTGGCTAAGTAGAGTTTTGGGCTCATTTGCATAAAGCAATAGTTTATCCTATCTTCAAAAAGGGTTTTGTTCTTTTGTCACCTCCTTGGAATCCACCAAGTGTCTTTGTCAAAATATCTTGAGCTCCTTGGTAACCCCAAGTGTTCAAGTTTTCATAAAAATCTCTTGAGCTCCTTGGTAACCCCAAGTGTTCAAGTTTTCATCAAAATCTCTTAAGCTCCTTGGTAACCCCAAGTGTTCAAGTTTCTTTTTTGTGGTCACTTAGAAAGTTTTCTTTTAGAAATTGGAATGTCGAGATTTCTCATAGCTTCATACTTTAGTTGCTCAGTATTGTCCATAACCGGGGACACGGCTAAGTACTTAGATTTTATTATCTTCTGCAGAAGTAGTACACTTTACCCACATGTCACAATCTCATCTTGTTGCCACTAGTGGCCACTGGATTAGTATTCACCAAGATGGAGTACTGGCAGATTGAGAATGTCACGAAGTCTTTCTAGAGGGTCCTCCCATACACCATTGCTAGCTTGTCTTCAGTACCCATGTAGGATTCTAGGTCCTCATTTTCAGTAGCCTGAAGACAATGCATGGGTCTTCCCAATGTAGTTGACCAAGCCAGAGCCATAAGTAGCATGTGGTTGTACACGAAAGCCACAATTGGAGAAACATGTTCAATCTGTAAGTTTCCTGGGTGGTTTTCTTTTGGAGCACAACACAAAGAGATTGCCATAGACATGGTTCCTTTAGTTGCCACCTTCTCCAAAACTCAAAGTATCCTTGTCCACCCAGGTGGTTCATTGAGTCCTTGTTTTATTATATAAATACACAAGTCCTTTTCTCAACTTCATAAAATCTCAACATGTATATTTTTTCAAAATATAGCATGGCTAAGCATGTAACAACTACATTGTTTTCACTAAGGAAAGTATAGGGTATCCTATTAGGATTTAGCATAGCATAAGTATAGAAATTCTTTTCATGCATGTTTGAAAATCTACTAAGTATAATGAAAATAGTAGGACTTTAGATGATAGTGTAACTTGCCTTTTTGGTGGGGAATGATGGTTCACTTCTTGTTCTTGCTAGTTCCACACTTTTCTAACTTCACTACAAATCAATCAAGCAATCCCAAAATCAACTTGTATTCCAACCAAAATCAAACAAACAAAACACACATAAAATAATAGGAACTAAGTCATGCATGCAAGCATGCAAAAGGTGGTTTTATTTGCAAAGATGGTCTCCACTAGGCTTCTAAACTTTTGTAGGGTTCAAGGTGGTCATTTTCTAAAGTGGCAAAGTCATTTGCAAAAGGGTTTTATTCATAAACCATTTTTAAATCCATTCATCATTTTATGTGGTGGAAAATGTTTTTATCAAATCAAAAACTCTATGTCTTTCACCAAATAAGGTGCTAATTCTCAAAACTTGGTGTTAAGGGTCAGTAGGCTTGATCCAAATCATTTTTCCAAAGTTTTTACTCCAAAAACATTTTCATGACAAAACCATTATTTTTATTTGGCTAGAAATGGTTAAATTATTTAATCCATCCTAAACTTCACTAAATCCATTTTCAAAACCATGGGTTGGTTCCCAGGGTCAGTAAATTCACCACAAACCAATTTGCAAAGATTTCAACCTCAAAAACATTTTTGAATAATTTTTCTAATCTAAACAAGCATACAAATGTTTCTGCAAAAACAACCAATCTACCAGAGGCTTTTTACTAAACAAATTGCATGGTTGTCTAGGGCTTGTTCCACTGATTCCAATGATATAAAGTTTGAAAATTTTGGACGTGTGGATCAAAAGTTATAGGGTTTTCAATTTGCAAATCAAATCTGTTTTCAAAATTCTGTTTTAAATAAAGTCTGGCCACGCGTCGCAATTCTACTGGTTGATGCCGATTCGGGCGGATCGGCCTCTGCAGAGCGTTGGATCTAATTATATCGCACTGTTCAGAATGTGTACCCCTTCGCCGTTAAGTGATTCGATCATGTCTCTTCGATCTAAATCGAACGGCTCTTATCAATCTTGCCAAGAACTGGCGGCGCTGCGCGGCGGCAGACGGCGGCGACTGTCAGGCGGTGGCGCTACGGCGGCTACAGGAAGCAAATAAGATAGGGGGGTGCTCATCGTGTTCGCGAGGTTGAGGTGGTGCTCGTCGTGTGGTCAGCGTGGCAAGGGGTGCTCAGGGACAGCAACAATTCCTCGCCGGAGTTAAGGACGGCGTCAGGCGGCTCTGGTCGTGGTTGGAGTCGACGCTACAAATCACGAGAAGGCAAACAGACGGCATGGTTAGGTGCACAAGACCAAGGTGAAGATGCTTGCATGATTGAGAAGGCGCGGGTGGTTAGTTTTTTTTACCAGGGAAGTTCGCCGGAGAAGAAAACAGACGCGGCGGCGCTCAGAGCTTATCGAAGACGACGTTCTGGGGCTCCAGCGGTTGAACGGAGGGCACAGGAAGAAGCGCCTGGGAGTGGGGAATGTTCCCGTGTGCTTGGGGAGGCAAGGGGTGGCGAGGCTCGGCCGGAATCGAGGAGGGACGGTGGTCAGAGCAGTGACGGTGCGGGGCGAAATAGTCGCAGCCTGGAGGCTCTCTAGTGGTTCTCGTTCGGGGGAAAGGGATAGAGGATCATGGCGTTTAATACAGCGTGGTTGCTGGACTGAATCAACGCGGCAGTAACGAGTATTGACGCGAGCTTTAATCGGCAGAAACCGCCGGCGATGTTTGCGCGCGGGTGAAGACGATGAATAGGAGGGGGTAGGGTTGGCTAGTCAGAGAGAGAGAGGAGAGGGGAGTTGGGTCCACCAGTCAGCGATTGCGCGGGTGCGGTTCTGAGTGAAAACGTTTCGCCGCGGGAGAGAGTAGGTGGGCTGGACTGGGTCTTGTTGGGCTTGGCCAGTTGGGCTGAGTCCGACTTCTATTTTTTTTTCTTTTCTGATTCTATTTTTTTTGTTTTGAATTTCAAACAACATTTCAAGCATTCAAATCAATTCAAACTTTCACCAAACATCACAATTGAATTTGGTTCTGTTTAACACATATACCATAGTCCAAAATAAAATAATATTTTTATTTTAGGTCCATTATTAATTAAATAAATAGACCTTGTTTAATCAAAATAGAATTTGATTTATTTAAAATCTCCATTTGAAAACTAAATATTTTCAAAACCAAATCAGTAGGTTTATTTTAATTTTAAGTAATACTTGGAAAACTTGTTCTAAATAAATAAATAAGTTTTGATGTTTATTTAAAATGATAAAACCTTTTATTTAAACAAAAATTTGGATATAAAATCCTTAGTATTTTATTTAAAATAAACCTTTGCTATCTTTATTAAAACAAAATGTTTTATTTCAAAAGCTTGACCAAGGTTTATTTGATTCCATAAAATAATCCTTATTTTTTATAAATCTACCTTTTCTTTTGAAATCTCAAATCTTTATTTTAAAGACCCAAAATAGTAATTCCAAATATTTTCATTTCCTCTTTATTAAATGTTTATCTTTTTAAATCCCTTTAGGATTTATTTGATCCAAATTGGTTTGAAGGTTTCCAATTGGATTCAAAAAGTTTCTTCTCACCCTGAAAATCAACAAAAATTCATTTTATTCAATTATTTTTCACATTACAAGATTGGAAAATCTTGGGATGTGACACAACAACTGGATCCTGGTATAGCACATACTTCTAGACGTCGGCGACTTCACGTTCCTCAACCTCTCCACAGGCCGTTGCTTCACGACGAATCTAATGGAAGTGCAACACAGGTTCACAATTCATCCGATCTAACATTCATTTATTATTTGGATACAAAGTTATTCTTAAACATGCATGTTTAATTGTGTAGGTTCTTAAGCATGCATCTTCTTGAACATTCTTAAGAAAAGTTATACTTAAACATGCAGGTTCACAAGACATGCATGTTTAATTGTCTAGGTTCTTAAACATGCATGTTCTTGAACATTCTTAAGCAAAGTTATACATAAACATGCAGGTTCACAAGACATGCATGTTTAATTGTATAGGTTCACTCATTTTAGGATATATATCTAGTACATTTTGAAATATCTAGAAGCTCTGTCTTATATTAGTGAACAAAGGGAGTATTTTCCATTGTACATATATCTTAGGGCTAACTGTTCTCTTTATCAAAAGGTTCTACTTCATTGGTGTTCATCGTGGCATCATGGTTATTGTTCAGAGAGAAGAGACGCACAAAATTCGCCTTCTGAACCCACTCACCTGTAAGTCCAACACTGAGTTTCAAGCACAGATACCATAAGATATTATGGCATCTGTAGCCATCACGAAGTCCCCCATGATGGTGTTTGTTTCCGCAAATTATGAGTATTCTATTGCTTGGACCGATGAGGCCACCCCGACAGGGGATTTCAATGGAGTATTTGGCAAAGGAATTTATCCGTCGTCCGATGATGTGCATGTGAAGTGCATGACCCCGTTTCGTGGTGAAGTGTATGCAGTACATGATGGTGGAGACATCCTGTCGACCAACATCCAGGTGGAGCAGCGCACGAGCACCGTCAAGATGGCAAAAATAATTTCAGGTCTAGTCTTCGAAGAGATACGTGGAGTCTACAAGTTCTACATTGTGTAGTCATAAGGTGATCTGCTTCTTGTGTTGGGCGGGGTTTTCGCCGAAGTTCAACCGGTGCTTTCCTGGGTGGACACGGAGAAACTTTGTATCGAGGCTGTAGGTGACATTGGTAGTCGTGCCTTCTTTGTTCATTTTAACCGGTCGATCTCCGTCGACACTAGAGTGCACCCCAGTACAGTCCAAGCCGGTTGCATCTACTACGCGGATTTTTCATATATCAGAGCGTACAATCATAATCTTAAGGCCTAGGATGGGGAACCAACACATGTACATGGCTTTGGTCAACATGATCTGGAACGTTCACCGAGGCCTTACCGTCTTGACCAGATACTGGCAGCACATTGCAAATGGGGGGAGTTCAACGAATTTGACCTCCGGCACATGGGAGCGGACAACGATGAAATATAAAGAGCAGAATAGCCTAGTTTATTTTCTTGCTAGCGTGTTCAGATATTTTCGAAGTAAACAATTGCAATGTATTTATTTTTAGCTTTCAGAATTCTGTGTGGCGGCTTTCATAATTATGTGTAAGTACTATTTTCAGCTGTGATTACTGGTTCAGAGTCTCAGCTATCGTGGTTTTTACCTTAGTTTGAAAGAGGCACCAGAAATTCAAAAAAATCAAGAAATAGTGGAACCCTACACGCCACTGTTGGTCCATCCATGCGTGTATAGAAAGAATGTAGAATTAAGTAGAAAGAGGGAATTCACATTTTGCCACTTAAAAAATGGAAAATGCGTCTTTTGTACAAACAAACCCATCAGTCTTGTATGCCAAATATGGCCTCATTCAGACAAAATAGGGTTTTGGGAAGGGGATTGAGTCAAAAGGCATGCATTTTCATAGCTACTAGCTTATGTTGAGAAGTGTTTTTGGGAAAACTACATTACCCGGTGTTTCTTATTTTTCCTTGGTGGTAGGATACATAACAAGACTCCATGTCAAGATGCCATTAGTTTTTTTTCAAAAACTAGTAATTAGTTGTGCCTAATATGACTATCCAATAACCATAGTTGTGCCACTAGATAAGGGTTTTGTTAGAAAAAAATTGACATCCCATCATGACCTGCTATATCAACTAATCGATCTAACCATAAGACTGATATGACAAGACCAGTTGAGACACTTTATGCCATATGTGGGGCGATGCCAACATTGCATGGGATCTAGACCTCTTTAGGTTGGCTATAATCTCCCTCATCAACTTGTGGTTGTGTGACTCATCACCTGGACAAAATGATTAACCCAGTTGACACATCTGAGTATGAGAGTGCTATGCCAAGCCATGACACACACTCGTGCCAGATGTGGGCCCATGCCAACATTGCATGGGATCTAGACCTCTCTAGACTAGCTAGAAACATCTTCACCAGCATTTCTCCTATCGCTCAGAATGGTGTGTATTTCTTTGGTATTGTTCTCATCACAAAGGAGTAAAATGCCTTGATACTAATACTGGCCGTGTGTACGTGTCAAGGGATGTAGTTTTGGATGAAAATGTTTTTCCCTTTGCTGCACTTCATCCAAATGTTCTCCATGATGAAATTCTTTTGCTTCCTTCATACAATCCCTCCTCGATAGAAAAAACTAGGGGTGTGCATACTAATGACCAATATGTGCCGATTTTTCCTATCGTTGATCCTATGCAAGCCACAACTGATACCCTGCCCACAAGCTCTACCGAACTAGTCACGCAAAATTCTGCCGAAAATACTTATGACAACACATCAGATAATGAGGCTAAATAAAACACCGCTACAAGCCAAGAAAACTCGGACTCTGAGCATGAGACGGGGGCAAAATCTACCTCGGATCCTCCCCCGACAACTCTGACACGCCATCACCTGGGCGTATCAATCCGCGCCAGTCCCCTCATGCCACGTCCCCAAGGTCTGGGCCTTCCCTTGCTTCACGTTTTGCGCGTAACTGTGGCGGCCATGGGGATCCCGACACGTATTCCCCGTGGTCCCCAACAACACGTGGACGCATGGATATCCCGCCCAGCTCTTCCTCGTGGTTCTTCTGACGGCTTCAGGAGTGACGCCTCATTAGGAGATCCAATCGGCATGTCGTCAAGCGCTGGTGCCCGGGAATATTCTACACATGTACAACATTCAGCGGCAGGATCTTCTATAGCACTTGCTGCTGACGTATCTACTACTGCTGAACCCCACACTCGACTACAAAAAAGATACTACCTCCGTTCCAAAATGTAAGCCTTTTTAGCAAACTAAAACAACTTTCTAAAAAGGTTTATATTATGAAACGAAGGAAGTATAAAGGACCCAAAAATTCGTATTGAGGGCACAATTCGGTTGGCACTATTAACATCTACTGGAGAACCATAAACTTGCATGAAGCTCTCACGGATACAAACTGGAAGTGTGCTATGTAAGATGAATATGATACTCTTATGACTAATAACACTTGGAACCTTGTCCCACCAAGCTCTAACAGAAATGTAATTGATTGCACCTTGTCCCACCAAGCTCTATCATGATCCCACCCAGTTGATAATCTAAGCATAAGAGTGCTATGCCAAGCCATGACACACATTTATGGCAGATGTGGAGCCATGCCAACATTGCATGAGATCTAGACCTCCCTTAGCTAGCTCGAAACACTTTAACCAACTTGTGGTTGTATGAGTCATCACTTGGCCAAGATGATCCTACCTAGTTGATACATCTAAGTAGGTACAATCATGTTGGACAAGTGTGTCATGATCCTTCACCTACATTGTAACATCCCAAAAATACTAAACTTAAATCATCAAACTCTAATCATCAAAATTAGGGTTAACAAAAACTTTTCTAATTAAAATTATGAAGGCATGCATATGTGTGTGCATTTAATTTGAAATTCTTTTGAACCACCTTGTTTGTGTATTTCCTTGCTTGTAAAATGTTTCTTAGGTGAAATAAACATCATCTAAACATTTCCCAAACTTTTCCTAAAGACAAATAAATCAAAACCAATAAAATAAAGGAATGGTCATTTTGACCAATTTAACTCCCATGCCTACTTTGGCTGTCTTAAACTTTCAGAACCTAATGGAAACTTTTCTGGATCTTTGCACCCCTTGAATGTACTCATAACAAGGTATCAAGGAATAGTTTAAATGACAATTCAAAATTGAATCTTTATGATATGGGAAGATCCCACTTTTTGCTGCTATGGCAGCAAGGGTTATCCATTTCATAGGCGAGGGTGGGGGAGAAGCAAGCCGAACCTCTGATTGACCCGAACACGTAAACAAGCTCAACTTTCAAAACCCAAGCATCTGCAGACTCACCATCACCAATCTAGCAAACCCACCAAAAATCTTTTCAAAATTCAAAACTTGATTTCATGCGGCCATTTCATCAAACAGGTTGCAGACACAAATCATCAAAATCCTAAACACTATAGTGAGCAGTGATTGAAGCCTAACTTGTTCCCTCTCTAGCTCACAACCAGCTCAGTAGATCATCTAGCAAGATTAACTAAACACTAGCACCACTGTGAGCTTGGCATTACCATCAATGGTGAACAGCCGAAGCCAACCTTGTCACCCCCATGTCGACAGCAAGCTAGGAAGCGAAGCAAGTCTAGCCAGCATGTCTGGGAGGCAGCCCACCATCCACCGCCACCCCCTGTCCCAGCCGCGAGCGTTGCCAAGCCCTGGACCACACGCACGAACAATGCCAACCTCGCCAGCGACCATGCCGAGCGTGCGCCAGAGCGCCACCCTCGACCGAAGCCCACAGACCGTGCACCACCCTTGCCACGTGCATACACAATCCCCACCGACCCAGGAGACCGCCAGACATCCTTGTTCGCCGCCCCGTGCCGCACAGCCACCGCTCGCCGTCAAAGACGCCGCCTCTGCCGCGCAGAGCACCGTCACGTTTCGACCAAGCCGCACCGCCCCACGCCTCAAAACCATGTCGTTGAGCATCGCTAGGGAACACCGCACTGTCCCCTACCTTCGCCCATGCCAATAGCCGCCTGTAACATCGCCCCCGACGAGCTCACCTTGCGCCCCGTCGGTCCCCTCGCTCGACTATAAATAGAGGCCACCCCCAGTAGATTTCTTCACACCACCTCACTCCCCTCTTCTCACTGATCGTGCCACACCGTTGCCAGAGCAAGGCGAGCACCACCTCGCCGGAATTTCACCGGAGCCCGCCGCCTCTGGAGAAGAAGGGCGCCATCGATTTCGTCCACCCCAGGAGCTGCCGCGACCACCCCTGAGTTCGCCGTCGTCTACTTCGTCGTTCGCCCGCCTCGCCTACCCTCGCCTGCACCCCTGTGAGCCCCCAGCACCCCTCACTGGCCGCGCTAGGTTTCTTTCTCGCCGGCGTTGCCTCGCGTCGACGATGACTCCCAGCCGTTTGATTAGAATCAGATCGAACGACCCACATTGCCCCGTACTGTTTTGCCCCTTCCTGTCTCACTGATGAGTGGGGACACCCACTTAAGCAGCCCGCGGGAGCACTGCGCTTAGCAGGCAAGGCCGTTAACTTTTCCCGCGCAGCCCAGTTATTCAAATTAAACCTTTTCTATTTTATTTCAAACTCACTTCTGTACCCAACTTCAAAATTCAACCCAGATCGATTCGGTGCACCAAATTGAATAAAACTAATTTTGGTAGAAAGGTTTGGGAATGCTGAATCCAAGCCCGTTGGATTCAAGTCATTTGGATCTATAGATCACCCATGGTAAAAATAACAAGGCAGGAGCTTTTCTGCATTCAAACATTTTTCAAATTTAAACCATAATAGATTTTGAGTTGATTCCAACTCTCAAAAATCACATTTAACCATACCTTTCAGAATATATAAAAATATATATGTTTACTTGCAGAAATAAGGTTCAAGTAATAAAAGAATGCTACATAAGCATTTCTAGACACATTAATTAATTAAAATAAAAGGGTAAAACCTTATTAAATTGTGACACCACTTTAAATCACATTCCCTTGAACTACAATATGTGGTGATGACATGTGTCAACATGATCCCATGTTTGGTTTGGAGAATGTTAAATCTTAAGTAGTTTCTCAATGAGTAGAAATTACTTTTCTAAAAATTAAAGAAATTAAACCAAGCTTTAATCTTGTAATGTTAGAGATGATGCTAGGTCATCTATAGGACCCTTGTGTGTGATGATTGCAAGTAGTTAAGTATTGTTTGGTGATTGTGTATCTCGTATTTATTTATAGATGCTAGTACCGACCAAGGATACAAGGAGGAAGGAGGATACTACGAAGAAGAAGCCGAGGAGAACTTCAACCACTGCTCTGCACAAGGTAAGCTGATGCTATACCTATGCAAGCTTATACTGATATTGTGCAAGCTTTATTAACTAAGTGGACCAATACAAGCTAACCCTTACAAGATACCCTACTGATGCCACAAACCACTACTTGTTACTGTGCCCACTATATGCCTTAAGCATATGTGATCATATCCACTTGATAAACCAATCCTAGTTTTATTTGCAAGTCTATTACTTTATTTCTTTATCAAAGCTCTTACTTAGAGTTTACTGAAATAAATGATAGATACTAGAAAAATATGGGAAGTTTGCATAAAGAGCATACAATTTGTCCTAAGCTAGATAATCTTGATGTCATCCTAAGGCATGAGATTGAACTTAGCTAAAACTCCACTAGTTTATCACCCCTCATTATTACTTACCCCCACCTGTAGATGCTAGTGCTAAGCATAAAACTTGATCAACTTTAGATGGGAATACTTGGTGGAAAAATGGTTATGAAAACCTTGGAATGAAGGATCATTCTATTGAAATGTTTTGGACATGTGTTTCCGAACACCTGATGATTTTGGTGATGAAAATGTTGAGGCATGAGCCTTAGCCCTTTATAAAACTGATCATTTTATCGTATAACCACAATACCAGAATATTGGGTAGGGCTTGACTGGAAACTTATATACCTTAGTATTAGTTCCCTCACGGCCAAGGTCTGAGCTGAGGCTACCTTTTGAAGATTTTCCACCTGTGCAGTACCCAAGATGACAATTGGTCATGGTTGGGAGGTCAAACTCACAGGAGAGGTGCTTATACTAGGGCGTGTAATCGAAAGGTTAGGATTGATTATCCGCATACTGAGTATGGTGAATTCAGGATTTGTTCCTGGTGGATGTATCGGATGTTGTGGTGAAAGTGTACAATCTCTGCAGAGTGTCAAACTATTCGAATAGACGCGTCCACGGTTATGGACAGTTGGAGTGGCCATACTGTTCCCCCGTCAGACTTTTCAAAATGACTTGTGAAATGAATTGAGACTTTGACTTGACCACAACAGGGTTGTGATATGAAATACAAATTCCCACTTAGGAGTTATAAAATTTTGACGAGCATTCGTTGCTTCTAAACTTAGTAGAGGTAAATCTAGCTTTTGGAAAACAACCCTATAGCCTAGTGTCCTATTATCCAAAAACCCCTTTTACCTGTTAGTATTAGTTTGCGAGTACTTAAAGAGTACTCATGGCTTTGTCCCTGGCTATTCCCATGGCCAGACTATGAAGAGGAGTACCTTGAGGATGGACCCCAGGAAGGTTACGACAACTAGGATCATCTCCCATTGTCAGCATTGCCTGTGGCCCCGAAGATGGAGCTTCGCCTACGCTACCGTTATTATTACGTATTCCGCTGCTTGATGTTGTATTAAGAACTGGATCATGAGATCCCTATTTGTGTAAGAACTTATGTATCGTTTGTAATGGATGATGTACTATGGTATCCAATTCTGTTATGTCTCGCAAAAATGGTAATCCTGGGAATGCGATGTATGGCATAACAGGAATCTAGGATTGAAAAATCCAGGTGTTGACAAGTTGGTATCAGAGCCATCCTGACCATAGGAGACCCTAGTTAGGCTGGAGGTTTAAAACCAAAAACTTATTTTCCAAAACCAAAGAAAACAAATATTTACAAAAACTTATTCTCATTCTTATCCCTTTGATTCTTTCATGAAAATTCATGTTCCTCAAAAACTCTTGCAAAAATACATAAAATTGGACACACTTGACACTCTACTAACTTACTAACTTACTCATCCTATATTCTTATAGATGTACGTGAAGTACAACAAGTTTTACCAACTTGGGAATAGAGGAGACCTGATCTTTGAGAGGGATTTGGACCAGCTTTCGGAACTTCTGGAGCGTCCTCACACTGAGTTCTTCGGAGCTCAGCTCAATGATCAAGGAGGAGAAGATCTACAGTGGCTAATTGTTGCAAGTCTCCGAGGAAAGATTGAACCTCCCACTGCGGAGGGAATTCAGTTTACCTTGAGGGAAAACAACTGGCTCGATGGACTTGCCAGAGCCATGCAAGAAGCTCTTTCACGTCTGTGTGGGCAGAGCATCAATCAGATCGAGGGTACTCGCTTTGAGTTTTGCCCAAGGCGTGATGCTAATGGACAACCACTGGAAGCCCCATACCACCCCGATCTGAAGACCCAATTGGACCACCTTAGCTTCATGATGTACGATCGTCAGCAGGAGTTGGACAACTGCCGTGACTACTGCAACCACAAGTCTGCCATCATCAAGATGAAGGACCAGACCATCGCCCTTCTAGCAAAGGATCACAAGTCTCGCCGCCGTCAGCTCGACAAGAAGGAGCGCATCGTTCCCCGTCTTCGCCACCGCATCTCATCTCTGGAGGAGACCATCCACGAGAGAGACATGTAGTTAGAGGAAAGGGAGAATGCCGGAGAGGATCTTCGTGGAGACCCCTACTCCTATCTCAGCGATGACGACGATTTTCTAGAGGATCAGGCTATGGATTTCTTCACCGATGAGGATGATTTCGCCTTCATCGATGATGATGAGGATGATGAAGCCACAGATTCCGAGGAGTAGTAGCACTTGAGCACTAGCATAATGAGTAGTATTCGGTCCCACTCTATCGTAGTTCTCAGAATGGTTCTTAAAACCATCTGCTTTCCTTTGATGTGGTGTGTGTTGTATCGTGTGCTATGAATGAATGAATGAATGAATGAATGAATGAAAAAGCAAGTTGCTAGATAAATCTGAATCAAACCTTAAAAACTTTTCAAAGACCCCAAAACTTTAGAAATTTCCCTCTTTTCTCATGATCTACCTCAATCTTCAGATACCACGTGGAGGAAGTGGTTCAACCCCGGACCCGATGTTGCAGATTCTGCAAATGTTGACTTCTGACCGTGAAGCTGAAAGAGCGGAACGTCAAGCCAACCTAGCCACCCTTCAGCAGATAGCCCAGCTAGCCCACAACAACCAAGGCCATGGAAATCAGGACCACCATGGATCTAAGCTCAAGAATTTCCAGAATACCAACCCACCTGTTTTCACTAAGTCAGAAGAACCCCTCGACGCCAATGATTGGCTGCAAACCATGGAAAATAACTTAGAAGTAGCCGGAGTGGAAGCCAACGAGAAAGTCCTATTTGCCACCCACTATCTAGCCAGAGATGCCAGAGCATGGTGGAACAGTGTTCGCGCAATGACCGGAGGCCAGATGATGACCTGGGAGGAATTCAAGGTCAAGTTTAGCAGAACCCATGTGCCACCGGGTTTGATCAAGAGAATGAGAGACGAGTTCAGAGAGCTGAAGCAAGGAAGGATGACTGTAGTGGAATACTGTGACAAATTTTTGTCATTAGCTAGGTATGCCCCGTACGAAATAGACACTAAAGCCAAGAAGAAAGATTCCCTGAATGGTCTGCATGATGAGATGCAGACGGTGTTAGTCAATATCCCCTTTGCGGATATTGAAGCCCTTGTCGACTCTGCTATCCAGATGGAAGGAAAGATCAACCAAGCCAATGAGAACCGAAATCGTCGTATGATGCATCAGCCAGGAACCCATCAGACCCCAAAGTATCGCCCTAACCCATCTCCAGGATTTGCCCCAAGGACCAACAGACCCCCGATGACCCGTCCCACCTATCCCAACCGTGGAAACTCTAGACCCGGAGGAAACCACAACAACCCCGGCAACTCTAGCAATTTCAATCGTGCCCCACCCAAGTTCAACAACAACAATGTTACCGCCAACACCAACACTGCCCCGAGGACTGGAAGCAATGCTGTGCCTGTAGCACCCAAGGACAAATCGCAAGTGACCTATTATGACTGTGGAAATAAAGGCCACTATTACAACGAGTGCCCCAACAAGAAGAATGCTATAGCCCCCAATGCCAATGTCCCAGCTCAGCAGCATCGTCGTGTTCAGCCAGGAAGAAGATTTGCCCCAGGGAATTCACTCAACCGCAATGGCCGTCTTTTTCTCATGCATGCTGAAGAAGCTCAGGAAGCGCCAGACGTCGTGCTGGGTATGTTTTCGGTTAATTCAGTACTTGCAAGAGTGTTGTTTGATTCTGGTGCATCACATTCATTTGTCACCGAAGAATTTGCATGCACTAGTAAAATTCAACCAACCAAACTAAATCATGTCATGATTGTTCAAATTCCCGGATCAACCACCAAGGCTAGGCAAATTTGCAAAGCCGTCCCTATCCGAATCCATGGCATAGATTTTTATGCAAATCTGATAGTACTCGGAACTAAAGGTTTGGAAGTAGTACTAGGAATGGATTGGATGTCCAAACATAAAGGATTAATTGACTGTGCCAAGAAAGCCATAACTATGACCAGCACCGCCGGAATATCAGTCGAGCATATATCTGAAACCTTACCCCGCCAATTCAAGTGTAACAAGAGTATAGCCGAACCTACCATTGACCAAGTCCGGATAGTCTGTGAATACCCCGATGTATTTCCAGATGTTTTGCCCGGTATGCCCCCAGATCGAGATATCGAGTTCATCATCGAACTAATCCCTGGAACTAGACCCATAGCCCAGAGACCATATAGTATGAACCCGTCAGAGCTTGCAGAACTGAAGAAGCAACTGGATTCCATGCTGGAAATTGGATTGATTCAACCAAGTGCGTCACCTTGGAGATCACCTGTCTTGTTTGTGCACAAGAAGAATGGAGGTAACTGTTTGTGTACGGATTATCGGAAGTTGAATGATGTCACCATCAAGAACAAGTACCCCTTGCCCAAGATAGAGGATTTGTTTGATCAGTTGACCGGTGCCAAAGTGTTTTCTAAGATTGATCTTAGAACTGGCTATCATCAACTCAAAATTCGTGCAGAGGATATTCCAAAGACTGCCTTTACCACCAGATATGGATTGTATGAGTATACGGTCATGTCTTTCGGATTAACCAATGCCCCCGCTTATTTCATGAATCTCATGAATAAGATTTTTATGGACTTCCTGGATAAGTTTGTCGTTGTTTTCATCGATGACATTCTGATTTATTCCAAATCAGAAGAAGAACATGAGCTACACCTAAGGACCATTCTTGGAACCCTTAGAGAGCATCAGTTGTATGCAAAGTTTAGCAAATGTGAATTCTGGTTACAGGAGGTAGGATTCCTCGGTCACATTGTATCAGCCGGAGGGATTGCCGTTGACCCTGCCAAAGTGAAAGATGTAGAAGATTGGCAAGCCCCAACCACTCAAACCCAAGTTCGTGCATTTCTCGGATTGGCGGGATATTACCGCAAATTCGTAGAAGGATTCTCTAGTATCGCCAGACCCATGACCCAATTGCTGAAGAAGGACAAGAAGTTTGAATGGACCGAAAAATGTGAAGCGAGTTTTCAAGAACTCAAGAGGAGATTGATTTCAGCCCCAATCTTGATCATGCCGGATATCATGAAGCCCTTCGATGTGTATTGTGATGCATCCAAGATTGGTCTCGGATGTGTGCTAATGCAAGAAGGCAAATTTATATCTTATCTATCGCGACAACTGAAGCAACATGAGCAAAACTACCCAACCCATGACCTCGAACTCGCAGTCGTAGTTCTAGCCCTAAAGACATGGAGACATTACTTGATGGGAAACCGTTGTGAAATTTATTCGGATCACAAGAGCCTAAAGTATATATTCACTCAGAAGGAGCTGAATATGAGGCAGAGAAGATGGATTGAGCTAATCAAGGATTACGATCTGGAGATTCACTATCACCCAGGTAAAGCCAACGTAGTAGCCGATGCCCTTAGCAGATTGCCGTGCCGCTTGGACTCCATGATTTTTATGGAGCAACCAAGTTTGCACAAAGAGATAGAAGCTTTTCGAATGGAATTAGTAAGTGAAGGATTTCTGGCTAGCATAGAACTCCAGCCCACTTTGATCAATCAGATTAAAGAGGCGCAGAAGGGAAATGCCAGTATTGACGGAATCAAGCGTCGTATCGGTACACGCAAAGTACCTGGATTCACCGAGGACGAAGGAGTTTTGTGGTACAAAGGACGCCTTTGTGTACCATCAGATTCTGAGTTGAAAGAAGTTATTTTGAAGGAGGCTCATGATACTCTTTATTCTATCCATCCGGAGGAACTAAGATGTATCAAGATTTAAAAGAGCAATTTTGGTGGCATAAGATGAAGAGAGAAATCAGAATCTATATCGCCAAGTGTGATATATGTCAGCGAGTCAAGGCAGGACATCAAAGACCCGCTGGATTGTTGCAATCCTTGCAGATTCCGGAATGGAAATGGGATTCTGTAGGAATGGACTTGATCACTGTACTACCTACTTCTAGTAGGGGAAATGACTCTATCTGGGTCATAGTGGACAGATTGTCCAAAGTCGCCCATTTCTTGCCCGTCAAGACCACATATAAGAGTTCGAAACTAGTGGAGTTATACATCGCTATAATTGTCAGTTTGCACGGAGTCCCCAAGAACATAGTATCGGATCGAGGAACTCAGTTTACCTCGAGATTCTTTAATAAAGTCCAAGAAGGTTTAGGAACCCGCCTAGATTTCAGTACCGCATATCACCCTCAGACCGATGGACAAACGGAGCGAGTAAATCAAATAATCGAAGATATGCTGAGAGCATGTGTGTTAGAATATGGATCCAAGTGGGAAGACTGTCTGCCGTTTGCAGAATTTTCATACAACAATAGTTATCAATCCAGTTTGCAAATGGCCCCATTTGAATTCATGTACGAAAGGAAGTGTCGCACCCCTTTGAACTGGTCGGAAGTAGGAGAGAGTCAGATCTTCGGACCCGACATCCTACGAGAAGCAGAAGAGAAGGTTCACAAGATTCGTGAGAACCTCAAGACCGCCCAATCCCGACAGAAGACCTGAAGAAGAAGTGTCGTATCAATTGGAACTACCTGAAGGGATGTCAGCCGTGCACAATGTGTTCCATATCTATATTACTTCGCAAGTGTCTCGAAGTCCCCGAGAACACCTAAGTGTTCAAGACTATCGATTATCGGACCATAGAGATCAACGATGACCTGACCTATCCCGAAGTACCCATCCGTATTTGGAAGAAGCCTTCAGAACTACCCGAACCCGAAGCATCAAGTTTCTCAAGATCCAGTGGAGCAACCACACGGAAGAGGAAGCCACCTGGGAACGCGAAGATCACATCAGGACGGAGTTTCCCGATCTCTTCAAATCCTAGGTAATCTTTTCGTCCTTTTTCAAATCTCGGGACGAGATTTTGTTTAAGGGGGGAAGGTTTGTAACATCCCAAAAATACTAAACTTAAATCATCAAACTCTAATCATCAAAATTAGGGTTAACAAAAACTTTTCTAATTAAAATTATGAAGGCATGCATATGTGTGTGCATTTAATTTGAAATTCTTTTGAACCACCTTGTTTGTGTGTTTCCTTGATTGTAAAATGTTTCTTAGGTGAAATAAACATCATCTAAACATTTCCCAAACTTTTCCTAAAGACAAATAAATCAAAACCAATAAAATAAAGGAATGGTCATTTTGACCAATTTAACTCCCATGCCTACTTTGGCTGTCTCAAACTTTCAGAACCTAATGGAAACTTTTCTGGATCTTTACACCCCTTGAATGTACTCATAACAAGGTATCAAGGCCCACTTTGTGACCATCCAGCAACTTTCAAATGCATAGTTTAAATGACAATTCAAAATTGAATCTTTATCATATGGGAAGATCCCACTTTTTCAAAAACCACTCAAACAAGCTCAACTTTCAAAACCCAACCATCTGCAGACTCACCAGCACCAATCTAGCAAACCCACCAAAAATCTTTTCAAAATTCAAAACTTGATTTTATGCGGCCATTTCATCAAACAGGTTGCAGACACAAATCATCAAAATCCTAAACACTATAGTGAGCAGTGATTGAAGCCTAACTTGTTCCCTCTCTAGCTCACAACCAGCTCAGTAGATCATCTAGCAAGATTAACTAAACACTAGCACCACTGTGAGCTTGGCATTACCATAAGTGGTGAATAGCCGAAGCCAACCTTGTCACCCCCATGTCGACAGCAAGCTAGGAAGAGAAGCAAGTCTAGCCAGCATGTCTGGGAGGCAGCCCACCGTCCACCGCCACGCCATGTCCCAGCCGCGAGCGTTGCCAAGCCCTGGACCACACGCCGAGCGTGCGCCAGAGCGCCACCCTCGACCGAAGCCCACAGACCGCGCACCGCCCTCACCGCGTGCATACACAATCCCCACCGACCCAGGAGACCGCCAGGCATCCTTGTTCGCCGTCCCGTGCCGCACAGCCACCCCTCGCCGTCAAAGACGCCGCCTCTGCCGCGCAGAGCACCGACGCGTTCTAACCAAGCCGCACCGCCCCACGCCTCAAAACCACGTCGTTGAGCATCGCCAGGGAACACCGCACCGTCCCCTACCTTCGCCCATGCCAATAGCCGCATGTAACATCGCCCCCGACGAGCTCACCTTGCGCCCCGTCGGTCCCCTCGCGCGACTATAAATAGAGGCCACCCCCAGTCCATTTCTTCACACCACCTCACTCCCCTCTTCTCACTGATCGTGCCACACCGTTCCCGGAGCAAGGCAAGCACCACCTCGCAGGAATTTCACCGGAGCCCGCCACCTCTGGAGAAGAAGGGCGCCATCGATTTTGTCCACCCCAGGAGCTGCCGCGACCACCCCTGAGTTCGCCGTCGTCGACTGCGCCGTTCGCCCGCTTCGCCGACCCTCGCCTGCACCCCGGTGAGCCCCCAGCACCCCTCACTGGCCGCTCTAGGTTTCTTTCTCGCCAGCGTTGCCTCGCGTCGACGATGACTCCCAGCCGTTGGATTAGAATCAGATCGAACGACCCACATTGCCCCGTACCGCTTCGGCCCTCCCTGTCTCACTGACGAGTGGGGACACCCACTTAAGCAGCCCGCGAGAGCACTACGCTTAGCAGGCAAGCCCGTTAACTTTTCCCGTGCAGCCCAGTAATTCAAATTAAACCTTTTCTATTTTATTTCAAACTCACTTCTATACCCAACTTCAAAATTCAACCCAGATCGATTCAGTGCACCAAATTGAATAAAACTAATTTTGGTAGAAAGGTTTGGGAATGCTGAATCCAAGCCCGTTGGATTCAAGTCATTTGGATCTATAGATCACCCATGGTAAAAATAACAAGGCAGGAGCTTTTCTGCATTCAAACATTTTTCAAATTTAAACCATAATAGATTTTGAGTTGATTCCAACTCTCAAAAATCACATTTAACCATACCTTTCAGAATATATAAAAATATATAGGTTTACTTGCAGAAATAAGGTTCAAGTAATAAAAGAATGCTACATAAGCATTTCTAGACACATTAATTAATTAAAATAAAAGGGTAAAACCTTATTAAATTGTGACACCACTTTAAATCACATTCCCTTGGACTACAATATGTGGTGACATGTGTCAACATGATCCCATGTTTGGTTTGGAGAATGTTAAATCTTAAGTAGTTTTTCAATGAGTAGAAATTACTTTTCTAAAAATTAAAGAAATTAAACCAAGCTTTAATCTTGTAATGTTAGAGATGATGCTAGGTCATCTATAGGACCCTTGTGTGTGATGATTGCAAGTAGTTAAGTATTGTTTGGTGATTGTGTATCTCGTATTTATTTATAGACGCCAGTACCAACCAAGGATACGAGGAGGAAGGAGGATATTACGAAGAAGAAGCCGAGGAGAACTTCAACCACTGCTCTGCACAAGGCAAGCTGATGCTATACCTATGCAACCTTATACTGATATTGTGAAAGCTTTATTAACTAAGTGGACCAATGCAAGCTAACCCTTGCAAGATACCCTACTAATGCCACAAACCACTACTTGTTACTATGCCCACTATATGCCTTATGCATATGTGATCATATCCACTTGATAAACCAATCCTAGTTTTATTTGCAAGTCTATTACTTTATTTATTTATCAAAGCTCTTACTTAGAGTTTACTGAAATAAATGATAGATACTAGAAAAATATGGGAAGGTTGCATAAAGAGTATAAAATTTGTCCTAAGCTAGATAATCTTGATGTCATCCTAAGGCATGAGATTGAACTTAGCTAAAACTCCACTAGTTTACCACCCCTCATTATTACTTACCCCCACCTGTAGATGCTAGTTCTAAGCATAAAACTTGATCAACTTTAGATGGGAATACTTGGTGGAAAAATGGTTATGAAAACCTTGGAATGAAGGATCATTCTATTGAAATGTTTTGGACATGTGTTTCCAAACACCTGATGATTTTGGTGATGAAAATGTTGAGGCATGAGCCTTAGCCCTTTATAAAACTGATGGTTGTCTGGATGCGATACCATTCCAATTTTATCGTACAACCACAAAACCCGAATATTGGGTAGGGCTTGACTAGAAACTTATATACCTTAGTATTAGTTCCCTCATGGCCAAGGTCTGAGCTGAGGCTACCTTGTGAAGATTGTCCACCTGTGCAGTACCCAAGATGACAGTTGGTCATGGTTGGGAGGCCAAACTCAAAGGAGAGGTGCTTATACTAGGGCGTGTAATCGAAAGGTTAGGATTGATTATCCGCATACTGAGTATGGTGAATTCAAGATTTGTTCCTGACGGATGTATCGAATGTTGTGGTGAAAGTGTACAATCTCTGCAGAGTGTCAAACTATTCGAATAGCCGCGTCCGCGGTTATGGATAGTTTGCAGTGGCCATACTGTTCCCCCGTCAGACTTTTCAAAATGACTTGTGAAATGAATTGAGACTTTGACTTGACCACAACAAGGTTGTGATATGAAATACAAATTCCCACTTAGGAGTTATAAAATTTTGACGAGCATTCGTTGCTTCTAAACTTAGTAGAGGTAAATCTAGCTTTTGCAAAACAACCCTAGAGCCTAGTGTCCTATTATCCAAAAAACCCCTTTTACCTGTTAGTATTAGTTTGCGAGTACTTAAAGAGTACTCATGGCTTTGTCCCTGGCTATTCCCATGGCTAGACTATGAAGAGGAGTACCTTGAGGATGGACCCCAGGAAGGTTATGACAACTAGGATCATCTCCCATTGTCAGCATTGCCTGTGACCCCGAAGACGGAGCTTCGCCTACGCTACCGTTATTATTACGTATTCCGCTACTTGATGTTGTATTAAGAGCTGGATCATGTGATCCCTATTTGTGTAAGAACTTATGTATCGTTTGTAGTGGATGATGTACTATGGTATCCAATTCTGTTATGTCTCAGCATGCATTGCGATGTATGGCATAACAGGCATTTAGGATTGAAAAATCCGGGTGTTGACATACATTATGTGTCATAGCTTGGCATAGGAAAATTATATTTAGATCTATCAAGTAGGTAGGATCATGTTGGCCAAGTGATGACTCATACAACAAAAAGTAGGTGAAGGTGTTTCTATCCATGCTAGAGAGGTCTAGATCCCATACAATGTTGGCATGGCCCCACATCTGCCACAAGTGTATGTCATGGCTTGGCATAGCACTCTAATACTTAGATCTATCAAGTGGGTGGGATCATGATGGTTAGGTGTAGTGACTCACACAACCACTAAGTTGATGATGATGTTTCTAGCCAACCCAGAGAGGTATATAGCCCATGCAATGTTGGCATGGCCCCACATCTACCACAGTTGTGTGTCATGGCTTGACATTGGAAATTATAGTTAGATCTATCAAGTAGGTACGATCATGTTGGCCAAGTGATGACTCGTACAACAACAACTTGGTGAAGGTGTTCCTATCCAACCAAGAGAGGTCTAGATCCCATGCAAAAATTAAAAATTTGACCGGGCCACAAAAATTTCAAAAAAAAATCTAAATTGTGTGAAACATTGGACACATTTAAAAATTAATTCTAGGTAGAGGATGCCATGTTTCATCATGGATAAAATCTCATATCACAAAGGTCTAACCCCTAGGCATCCTTACTAGACACCTTGATTTTTGGCCTAAATTTGACCGGGCCACCAAACATTCAAATTTGTGTGAAACCTTGTACATGTGTCTTAGTTTGTGTATGTTAGCATGTGTAAAATATCCAAGTTGTTTCACGGAAGTCGAAAAAACACATTGCAAGAAAAAGAGGCCTAGGTGAGACAAAAAGGGTTGTTCGTAAATTTCTCAATTTTTCGATGTTCATCAAATGATCCCAAAAATTTTGCACACGCTATACCAATGGTGCCTGTCAAGAATATGTAATTTATTTGAAAAAATTCAAAATTGTAAAATAGCTACTTTGTTCAAATTTTTAAATAGAAGAAATAAAAAAGAATATAGGATAGAAGAAAAAGGTAAGATTCGATGTGTAGGCAACAAGCCATCCCAACTAATACTCCCACGCCCGTGTCATAGATGCATCCGGGAGTCAAGTAGATTGTGGCAGCCCATCTTAATCTCGGGCATCAGACAATAATGGGCTCTTTCGAGGCCAAAAGGAAACCATAGTGGGAATGACTGACGCGGGTGGGAGTTTAGTCCCACATTGCTGAGCGAGGAAGAAACCGACAAGCTTATATACCCTACATTCATGGTTACGGTGTGAGATTCTCTCAACAAATCAACATAACACATACTGCTCATGTTGACCTACACATGAAAAATTTGAGCTTCGCTGGCCTCCATCCTTGACCATAAATGGTCTTCTAGTCGTATGAAGGCCGTTTAGCACGAAATGTGTAGGTAGGAATATTTTTTTCGTTCCCTTCTGTACTACAATAATATTTTGCATTTTGAATAACTTTGCACGAATTTAATTACTGACCATCTTATATATGCCAACTTGTTGTTTGTTTGATAAACATCTTTTCCAATTTGTTTTACATGAAACAACTTAGTAATTAATTCCGTACAAGCTTTTTATTTTAGATTCAAAATTAAACTAATTTTTAGAAACAATTCTCTAATATTTATTGAATAGACTATATTTTACCAATATTTTGCTTAAATTTTCTAGCCAAATTGTGTTCATTTTGGCCACTCCACATTGTCTCAATAATTCAACACAACAAAATCGCTAGGAGCAAATTGGATCTCAAAAAAAGATTAATGAACTACCTAATTTGCACATATGATCAGCTATGTACAATAATAAGAAAGGATGACAATACCAACTAGATATTCATACTTAATTAACTTTGTTGTCACAACAAAGTGAAGGGTGAAGGTGTTTCTATCCAGCCCAGAGAGGTCTACATCCCATGCAATGTTGGCATGGCCCCACATCTTCCATAAGTGTGTGTGTGTCATGGCTTGGCATAACACTCTTATACTTATACCTATCAAGTGGGTGGGATCATGTTGGTCAAGTGTAGTAACTCACACAACCACTAAGTTGATGATGGTGTTTCTAGCCAACCCATAGAGGTCTATAGCCCATGCAATGTTGTCACGGGCCCACATCTACCACAGTTGTGTGTGGCATGCCTTGGCATAGTAGTGTTATAATAAGATCTATCAACAGTGTGGCATCATGTTGGCCAAGTGCTGAGGCACACAAACACTAGGTTGATGATGGAGTTTCTAGCCAACCCAGATAGCTCTATAGCCCATACAATGTTGGTACGGGCCTACATCTGCCACAAGTGTGTGTAATGGCTTGGCATAGCAAAATTATATTTAGATCTATCAAGTAGGTAGGATCATTTTGGCCAAGTGATGAATCATACAACAACAAGTAGGTAAAGGTATTTTTATCCAGCCAAGAGAGGTCTAGATCTCATGCAATGTTGGCATGGCCCCACATCTGCTACAACTGTATGTCATGGCTTGGCATAGCACTCTTATACTTAGATCTATCAAATGGATGGGATCATGAAGGTCAGGTGTAGTAACTCACACAACCATTAAGTTTATGTTGGTGTTTCTAGCGAACCCAGGGAGGTCTATAACACATGCAATGTTGGCATGGCCCCACATCTACCACAGTTGTGTGTGTCATGGCTTGGCATAGAAAAATTATGGTTAGATCTATCAAGTAGGTAGGGTCATGTTGGCCAAGTGATGACTTATACAACAACAAGTTGGTGAAGGTGTTTCTATCCAGCCAAGACAGGTCTAGATTCCATGAAAAAATTCAAAATTTGACCGGGCCACAAAATTCAAAAGAAAATCAAAATTGTGTGAAACCTTGGACGCATTTAAAAATTACTTCTAGGTAGAGGATGCCATGTTTCAGCATGGAGCAAAACTCCCATCACAAAGGTCTATCCCCTAGGCATCCTTACTAGACACCTTGATTTTTGGCCTAAATTTGACCAGACCACCAAAAATTCAAAAACATTCAAATTTGTGTGAAACCTTGTACATATGTCTTAGTTTGTGTATGTTAGCAAAATATAGGTTGTTTCACGAAAGTCGAAAAAACACATTGCTAGGAAAAGAGGCCTAGGTGAGACCAAAAGGGTTGTTCGTAAATTTCTCAATTTTTCGATGTTCATCAAATGATCCCAAAAATTTTGCACATGCTTTACCAATGGTGCCTGTCAAGAATATGTAATTTATTTGAAAAATTAAAAACTTTAAATACCTATTTTGTTCAAATTTTTAAATAGAAAAAATAAAAAAGAATATAGGATAAAAGAAAAAAGTAAGACTCAGCGTGCAGGCAACAAGCCAGCCCAACTCCTACTGCCGCGCCTGCGTCACGGTTGCATCCAGGAGTCAAGTAGATTGCGGCGGCCCATCTTAATCCCGGGTATCAAAAAGTAATGTGTTATTTCGGGGCCAATGGGAAACTGTAGCGCGAAGGATTGACTCGGGTGGGAGTTTAGTCCCACATCACCAAGCGAGGTGCAAAACGACCCGCTTATATACCATGCATTGATGGCCGCGGCATGAGCTTCTCTTAAAAAATCAACATGACACATACTGCTCCTGCTGGCCTACACATAAAAAATTTGAGCTTCGCGGGCCTGCATCCTAGGCCATAAATGGTCTTCTAGTTGTATGCAGGTTGTTTAGCACGAAATGTGTAGGTAGGAATATTGTTTTCATTCCGTTCTGTATTACAATAGTTGCACTTTGAATAATTTTGCATGAATTTAATGACTGACCATCATATATATGCAAGATTGTTGTTTGTTTGTTGAACTTCTTTTCCAATTTTTTTAAATGAAAAAACATACTAATAATTCCGTAGTAGTTTTTATTTTAGATTCAAAATTCAACTAATTTTTAGAAACAATTCTCTAATATTTTTTGAATAGACTATATTTTACCAATATTTTGCTTAACTTTTCTAGCCAAATTGTGTACATTTTGGACACTGCACATTGTCTCAATAATTCAACACAACAAGATCGCTAGGAGAAAATTAGAGCTCAAAATAACATTAATGAACTACCTAATTTGCAAATATGGTCAGCTATGTAGAATAATAAGAAAGGATGACAATACCAACTAGATATTCATACTTAATTAACTTTGTTGTCACAACAAAGTGAAGGGTGAAGGTGTTTCTATCCAGCCTAGAGAGGTTTACAACCCATGCAATGTTGGGATGGCCCCACATCTGCCACAAGAGTATGTCATGGCTTGGCATAACACACTTATACTTAAACCAATCAAGTGTGTGGGATCATGTTGGTCATGTGTAGTGACTGACACAACCACTAAGTTGATGATGGTGTTTCTAGCCAACCCAGAGAGGTCTATAGCCTATGCAATGTTGGCACGGGCCCACATCTACCACAGTTGTGTGTGTCATGGCTTCGCATAGTAGTGTTATAATAAGATGTATCAATACTGTGGCATCATGTTGGCCAAGTGATGCGGCACACAAACACTAGGTTGATGGTGGAGTTTCTAGCCAACCTAGAGAGCTCTATAGCCCATACAATGTTGGCATGGGCCTACATCTGCCACAAGTGTGTGTCTTGGCTTGGCATATCAAAATTATAGATCTATCAAGCAAGTAGGATCATGTTGGCCAAGTGATGACTCATGCAACAACAAGTAGGTGAAGGTGTTTCTATCCATCCCAGAGAGGTCTAGATCCCATGCAATGTTGCCATGACCCCACATCTTCCACAAGTTTATGTCATGGCTTGGCATATCACTCTTATACTTAGATCTATCAAGTGGGTGGGATCATGATGGTCAGGTGTATTGACTCACACAACCACTAAGTTGATGATGGTGTTTCTATC
Source organism: Avena sativa (assembly GCA_916181665.1). NCBI lineage: Eukaryota > Viridiplantae > Streptophyta > Magnoliopsida > Poales > Poaceae > Avena > Avena sativa. Next base: position 255,885,409 of record OV702299.1, read on the forward strand.
CATCCCAGAGAGGTATATATCCCATGCAATGTTGGCATGACCCCACATTTGGCACAGTTGTGTCTCATCATGTCTTGGCATAGTTGTGTTATACTAAAATCTATCAACATGGTGGCATCATGTTGGCCAAGTGTTGAGGCACACAACCACTAGGTTGATGATGGTATTCCTAGCTAACCTAGAGAGGTCTATAGACCATGCAATGTTGGAATGGGCCCACATCTGCCACAAAGTGTCTCATCATGTCTTGGCATAACAAAATCATATTTAGATCTATCAAGTAGGTAGGATCATGTTTGCCAAGTGATGATTCATACAACAACAAGTTGGTGAAGGTGTTTCTATCCAGCCCAGAGAGGTCTAGATCCCATGCAATGGTGGCATGGCCCCACATCTGTGATGGCGCTCAGCAATGTCGTGGGACGCTTCGTTGGAAACCCCAAGAGCAAGGTGTGATGACCACAACAACAAGTTTTCAAGTAACAGTGGAAGATGTATCAATGGTAAAGATTGGACCGGGGTCCATAGTTCACTAGAGGTGCTCTCCTTAGATAAACAACATGGCATGAATGGTAAACAATGCAATACCAGACTAAAATATCCTATGAGATTTGATTGGGCAATACAACAATATACATAGACCGCCATCCAACTGCATCCATGACTAGAAGTCCACCTTCAGATTATCATACGAACCCCCTCCAGTATTAAGTTGCAAGAAATAGACAACTGCTTTAAGCAAAGTGTGTAAGGTAAACAATCCACTTGTTCCATGAACAAGAGACCATTGTTTTCTCCCTAGTGGCAACAACAAATCTACAACCGAACAGATTTCTGTCACTTCCCTTGGAAACTAGAGGCATGAACCCACTAAAGAGCATAAATACCACCTCTTGGAGTCACTAGCAACTACTTGGCCAAGATAGCTACTAACAACAGATATCATGCAAGATCACAAACAACACAGACATGATAGTATAAAATAGAGAAAACCATTAATCAATCTGACATAGTAATCTCAATATCCATCAGATCCCCGCAAACACAACATGGATGATTACAAATAGATTAGATCTTGATCATGAATGGAGCTCACAAGATTTATACATGAAAGCACAAGGAGGATATACAACCATCTATCTACTACATGGACCCGTAGTCCAAGGTGGAACTACTCACGCTTCATACCGGAGTTCATACCGGAGAAGAAGTCCTCTGGGATGATTTCCCCTCCGACAGGGTGCCAGGAAGAACTTCAGATCCCCCTGATCTAGGGACGACGGTGGCGGCGGCTACAGAAGGTTTCGTGGAGTTTTGATCAGGTGCCTAGGATTTCTTTATCGGCGGGCTTCTTATAGGCGAAGAGGCGAGGCTGGGAGGCGACTAGGAGGGCCACACCCTGCCCAGGAGCGGGCTAGGCCCACCCGCGCCTAGGGTTGTTTGGCCGCCCTGTGGCGCCTCTCCATCTCTCCTTTGGACTTCGTGTCGCCCATGGTAAAATATTGACTTTGTCTTTTGTCCCGTCCAATTCCGAGAATATTGATTTGCTGCCTTCCTGGAACCAAAAACAGAAGAAAATAGGCAACTGGCACTATGGCAACTTGTTAATAGGTTAGTTCCAGAAAAGATATAAAAACACCTCAAAGTGTAGACAAAGCAAAGCAAAGTAGATACTAAACAAGCATGGAGCATCAAAAATTATAGATGCGTTTCCGACGTATCAAGCATCCCCAAGCTTAACTCCTGCTCGTCCTCGAGTAGGTAAGTGATAAAAAGAATAATTTTTTAGGTGACATGCACCATCACAACCAAGATCAAACCATTTGCAAGCATTGAAAGCTAGGATCAAATAACTCTGAACATGTGCATGAAATATGGAGTTCTAACAATAAGAAAAAGTAACTATGCATGCAACATGAAAGGCTACAAACAAAGATCATGAATAACATGCATTGAAAAACATTTGTTTGTTTCACATATAGAAAACATGGCATAGTGGCATACAACTTGTCTGTCATAGAGTAGCAAATAGATGCATAGGACACCTTCAAAGTTCATAAGAGTGACTAGATACAAATAGCACAAGAAGAAATAATATCACAATATGCAGCAATCAATAAGTTTTGGGACACTGCACACAGAATGGAAACTATTCTCTCTTAATGGTGCCTAAGGGTAGAAGGTGGAGACTCAATATAATAGTGGAAGAAAGGCCCTTCATAAAGGGAAGCAGGGATTTCATGTTTCAAAAAGAGCTTTCAAAAATTATGGTACTTGTTAGCTTTCAACCCTCACTGCCCCTATCATAAGAATCTTGAAGTGATTAAGGTTAAACTGAACAAACTATGGAGTATATGCTTGACAAAGTATAAGTTGGCAACCTCAAGTCCCTTGAATACGAGGGCCACACCTCATGCTACTCAACTTCAGTCACCTGTAAGTTCTTGTCGTAGTAAGTACATGCGTATCATAGAGAACCACCAACGGGGTACCCCTTGCACATTGTACAAGAGCTATCCCATAACCAAGATGACAAGCCAAGCAGACAATGAGCATCTCAGCGATCTTTTTATTTACTATGTGCATAGATTTTTATTGAGGATGCTTCATAGATAGCTCATTATGGTGATGCTGCAAGTTTCCACCATGATTAAGCATGGCTTAGGCTAGCGGCCCAGGCGTTTCTCTAACACAGGATACAAACTCCATGTACTTAAAAGATCACTCTTTATTTCACATTGGTGACATCCATAGACAAAAGAGCATGATATCAACTGTGTACAAAGTACAAGTGCAATGTTGAAAACGTTCCCCATGACAGCATGGTTCTGTTAATTCCAACGTATAAGTGCAAGCATATACAACATATACGACACAATGGTTCAAGTTTATTAGGGGCAAAGAATATAAAGTGTGCCATCAAGTTCGTGAGTGTTTTAATCACTAAGTTTTCACATAACAAAATACTTTTTAATTGGAAGATAGCTGAAAACAAGAATATACTTGGAATGGTGTAACACACCATGCATAGGAATTTATAGTGGACACTTCGGAATAAGTTGGTTTCTTGGGAGTTAGAAGCATGAGTAGAACTTACTCATACAAGTGAAGGCCAGCAAAAGATTGGGAGCAACCAACTAAGAGAGCAATAATGGCCATAATCATGCAGAGCAACAAAACATTACTAATCAAAGCATAGAGTGGTACTACAAGTCAAGGACTAAATGATCATAGAGGCTATGGTGACTTGTTCATAGTCAAAACATGGTGTAAGCATGTGCCAAGTCAACCCAAACAAAGCATCAAAGGAGAATACCACAATACTATGCTTTTGTATGATAAAACAACGCATGATTCCTTCAAGGCACACTAAGCAATCCCAATTGTTTGTAACAAGACATGCTACAACAATAATCAATAAGCATAAGGTCAAAACAACACCTAGCATATCATGCTAAAGTATAAATCACAGTCAACGCAAGCTCCTATTGCACTTTCAAGCAGAAACTTCCTTCTCCTTTTCAACACCAAGCAACTTATTTGAAACAATACATCGAGAATGGGGCTCCAAACTACTTTATTCAAGAAAACTAAAGAAACTAAGCAAAGAAAATGAAAACTAAGATGCTCCAAGAATGACACAACAGTGCATGAAACAATAAAAACAAAGTGTCTAGACAGACCTGAGATTTTTATTGATGAAGAAGGGGATGCCTTGGGCATCCGCAAGCTTTGACGCTTGTACTTCTTGGATATTTCTTGGGGTGACACTTGGGTGTCATCCCCAAGCTTGAGCTTTTGTCCATTCTTCATCTTATTATATCATTCTCTCTTTACACCTGAAATTTTTCCTACATACAAAACTTCACACAATCTTCATTAGCAACATTAGTGTTTTCAAAATATAATATACCTTTGGGTTTAGCTTTGGAACAGAAAAACTTTTCACTAAAAATACAAGCTACTGTATCAACTCCTTCAAACAGATCAATTCCCAAAAAGAGAACTCAAAAAGGAATCAATAAGAAGCAAATGCAAATAATGGCAGAAATCTATCAAAACAGACCAGCAGGTAGAAACTGTTTTTTTCTAAAATATTCTGTTTCTCAAATCAAAAAGTGTTGAACTAACGAAAGTTAGCTAACAAACTGGCGGATTTATTCGTAAATTTTCATCTCAATCTTACTTACAGAGACTCCTCACGAAGTTTTATGGTGGAGGACAGAAATCTGTTTCGAGACAGCAACTCCCCAAATCTTACTTCCCTCTCATTAGAGGTCATTCTTGGCATAAAAAGCAAACAAAAAGGATAAGGAGAGGTCATTACTGAAGTAATAACTTCCAAAACTCAAGGAAACTCTTGGGTTATCTCCCAATAAGTACTTTTCTTTAACACCTTTAAGTTAGGCACAAGAAGCAAGAAATCAAGTATTTTCAAATGAGGAAGCATTAACATCAAACCTTGCTTTCAAAGGAGGAGCAAAAAGAAACTTCTCTCTCCTCATAGGTAAGTGTTCAATAACTTTCTTGAATGGGAACTGATATTTAATAGTGCCTTCTTTCATATCAATGATGGCACCAACTGTTCTAAGAAAAGGTCTTCCCAAAGTAATAGGACAAGAAGCATTGTATTTAACATCCAAAACATAGAAATAAACAGGGACATAAGCATTGTTAACCATAATGAGAACATCATTAATATTCCCCATGAGTTTCTTCTTAGCATTATCATTAAGTGGGACATCCAAATAACAATCTTTGAAACGTGGCAAATCAAGCATTTCATAAATCTTGCTAGGCATAATAGAGACACTAGAACCAAGATCACGTGAAGATTTGAGATCAAAGTCATTCACTTGCACATTAATAATGGGTTCCCAACTATCTTCTAATTTCCTAGGAATAGAAGCTTTGTGTTTTAACTTATATTCCTTAATCTTAACAAGAGCATCTATAATGTGTTTAGTGAAAGCAACATGCATATCACTAGCATCAGGACGTCTAGCAAGTTTTTGCAGGAACATAATCACTTCAGAAATATTGCAACCATCTATATCAAAATCAAACTTAGCATCACTAGTAGTAAACTCATTAGGCTTAGGCACTATAGGAGGAAGAATAGGGACTTCTTGTGGTATAATGGTATCCATTCTAGTGATGGTGCACACACTATGGTTTCTATCAATTTCAGCCTCCCTTTCCCACTTAGCATGAAGTTGAGATAACATTCTAACATTTTCATCAATAGTAACTTGTATGGCATGAGTAGCAGCAAAGGTACTTTCCATGGTTTCAGGTTTAGCAGCCATTTTATTACTCAAGGAGGACTGTGCTTCAGACAAAGAGGATATGTTCTTCTCAACAGTTAATTTTTTTTCCTCCATAGTCTTGTTGAAAGCAATTTATTTACTTATAAAGTCTTTGAGCATAACTTCAAGTTCAGAGGGGCACTCTAGCATTGTTGTAGGAGTTTCCATAGGAATTGCCATCATTAGGAGGATAAGGCCTATAATTGTTGTTGCTGCCAATATTATTCCTATAGGCATTGTTGTTGAAATTCCTGTTTCTAATGAACTTCACATCAACTTGCTCTTCTTGAGCAACCAAAGAGGCTAAGGGAACATTGTTTGGATCTAAAGGTGCTTTCCCATTAACAAGCATAGCCATAATAACATCAATCTTATCACTCAAAGAGGAGGTTTCTTCAACCGAATTTACCTTCTTACCATGTGGAGCTCTCTTAGTGTGCCATTCAGAGTAATTAACCATCATAATATCAAGGAGATTTGTTGTAGCACCCAAAGTGATGCCCATAAAGTTACCTCTAGTAGCTGAATCCAACAGGTTTCATGAAGAGAAGTTCGAACTTGCATAAAAAGTCTGGATAATCATCCAAGTAGTGAGTCCATTAGTGGGACAATTCTTAACCAAAGACTACATTCTTTCCCAAGCTTGAGCAACATGATCATTATCAAGTTGTTTAAATTTCATAATGTCACTTCTCATAGATATAATCTTAGCAGGAGGATAGTACTTTCCAATAAAATCATCTTTGCACTTAGTCCAAGAATCAATACTATTTCTAGGCAAGGATAGCAACCATTCTTTAGCTTTACATCTCAAGGAGAAATGAAACAGCTTGATCTTAATAATATCTCCATCTACATCCTTATACTTCTGCATCTCACAAAGTTCAACAAATTTATTGAGATGAGCAGCAGCATCATCAGAACTAGCACCAGAAAAATGCTCTCTCATCACAAGATTCAACAAAGCAGGCTTAATTTCATAAAAGGTAGCATCAAGAGCAGGTGGAGCAATAAGAGTTCTAAGGAAATCATTGTTGTTTGTGCTAGTGAAGTCACACAACTTTGTGTTCTCAGCAGAGTACATTTTGCTAAAGGTGGGCAAGCCAAAAACAGCAGCAGCTAGAGCAGGAACTAATTTTTTCTGTTTTTGATAAGAGAAAGCCAACCAAACTAAACTATTTGTTTCGAGTTTTTGATTAAAAGAGGCAAACAAAACCAAGAAAAAGAAACTAAGCAAACTAAAAACAAAGTAAAGAGAAAGGTTGAGGAGGACTCCCCTTGTGAAGACGTCCTTGGCCTCCCCGGCAATGGCGCCAAAAAGAGCTTGATGGCGCCCAACAATGTCGTGGAACGCTTCATTGGAAACCCCAACAGCAAGGTGTGATGATCACAGCAACACGTTTTCAAGTACCAGTGGAAGATGTATCAATTGAAAAGATTGGACCAGGGTCCATAGTTCACTAGAGGTGCTCTCCTTAGATAAACAACATGGCATGAAGGGTAACAAAATTACAGCGGGGCAATTAACAGGAACTGAGCAAGGCAAAACAATGCAATACCAGGCAAAAAGATCCTATGAGATTCGATTGGGAAATACAATAATATACATAGACCGCCATCCAACTGCATCCATGACTAGAAGTCCACCTTTAGGTTATCATCCGAACCCCCTCCAGTATTAAGTTGCAAGCAAGAGACAACTGCTTTAAGCAAAGTGTGTAAGGTAAACAATCCACTTGTTCCATGAACAAGAGACCATTGTTTTCTCCCTAGTGGCAACAACAAATCTACAACTGAACAGATTTCTGTCACTTCCGTTGGAAACTAGAGGCATGAACCCACTAACGAGCTTAAATACAACCTCTTGGAGTCACTAGCAACTACTTGGCCAAGATAGCTACTAACAACGGAGAGCATGCAAGATCACAAACAACACAGACATGATAGTATCAAATAGAAAAAACCATTAATCAATCTGACATAGTAATCTCAATATCCATCGGATCCCCGCAAACACAAAATGCATGATTACAAATAGATTAGATCTTGATCATGAACAGAGCTCACAAGATCTATACATGAAAGCACAAGGAGGAGATACAACCATCTAGCTACTACATGGACCCGTAGTCCATGGTGGAACTACTCACGCTTCATACCGGAAAAGAAGGCCTCCAGGATGGCAGGGTGCCGGGAAGAACTTCAGATCCCCTCGATCTTGGGACGACGGTGGCGGCAGATACAGAAGGTTTCATGGAGTTTTGATCGGGTGCCTAGGGTTTCTGTATTGGGGGCTTCTAATAGGTGAAGAGGAGAGGCTAGGAGGCGACCAGGGGGGCCACACCCTGCCTAGGCGTGGGCTAGGCCCACCCGCGCCTAGGGTGGGGTTGGCCGCCCTGTGGCGCCTCTCCGTCTCTCCTCTGGACTTCGTGTCGCCCACGGTAAAATATTGACTTTGCCTTTTTTTCCCCGTCCAATTCCGAGAATATTGATTTTTTTCCTTTCTGGAACCAAAAACAGAAGAAAATAGGCAACTGGCACTGTGGTAACTTGTTAACAGGTTAGTTCCAGAAAATATATAAAAACACCTCAAAGTGTAGACAAAGCAAAGCAAAGTAGATACTAAACAAGCATGGAACATCAAACATTATAGATACGTTTCCGACGTATCAATCTGTCGCAAGTGTGTGTCATGGCCCCACATAATCAACTTTTGGTTGTATGCTTCAACACTTGGTCAACATGATCCCACCAAGTTGTTAGATCAAACTATACAACTTCTATGACAAAGCATGACACTGATTCTAAGTGTAAAAGTGGTATACCATGGCATTGCAGTCTTTTACTTAGCTCTATCAACTAGGTACGATCATGTTGTCAAAGTGATGACTCATACAAACACAAATTGGGTTGGCTAGATAGTTGCGTTGCCCTATACAGAAATGGGAGAGAGAGAGAGAGGGAGAGAGAGATGGATCTTTGATTTCTTGCCAAATTGGGCTGGCTGATTGCGTTGCCCTATTGTAGCCTTGTTTTCCTCTTCTTTCCTTTTTCATATAGTTTTTGATTTACAAACAAGCCTATTTTGTCTCACCTGAACCTTTTTTTCCAAAAAATGAGAAATCTACAAATAGCCTATTTTGTCTTACCTGAACCTCTTTCCTTCATGAAATAACCTCAATATTGTTTACACATTCTAAAATACGCGGACTTAGCCCAGCCTAGCTCCTGTTCATGTGCTTGTGTTGTCGCTGCAGCGGCTGCTTGCTTATTTGGGTCGTTCCAACCGCGCTCAGCAGACGCGCACGGGTATAAAGGCATAGACGCGTTAGGTATTTAGTCACTCCACAGTCGCCTCCGCCCACGACTCGCCTCCTATCCCTCCTCACACAAGCGCCTCCACGACAAAACCTCAAAAATTCCATCGAGGGCCGCCTCCAGTATTCAATGCATGCAATGACATAGGTTTATGGATCCGAGATTCAAGGATCAGGTATGTTTTTGCCAAATTCTATATGAAAATCTACAACGAGTGATGTACAGAAATTTCATCAGATCTAGAGGAAATACGATCAAATTTAAAAATGCATGATGATCATAATTGTGTAGATTAGATCTATATATGAACTAGTATAATAACACTCTATTATATGTTAGCAGTGAAAGCATGTTATTTCAGATCTATATGTACTATTAATAAAATTGTATTATCTAATAGACACTACTCGGTGCTTTGGAATATCATGTGTGTTTATGAACATGCAAACCGTGTTCAATTATCTAAAATAAGAGGTGTTAGAATATAGATTTCTTTATTCTAAAAAGTTTGTGTACATGGCACTTTCTAGTTAGGTCGAGGAGTATGCTCGCACTCATCATCTGTGCCGCTCTTAAGTTGCATAAACCTATGCATATAAGAGGTATGTAATGTCAAATAAAAAATCAATGCAGTTATAATATTGCTGCTTATGTATGTATTTGTTACATGCAGGTTCTAGAATAAAGTTCGAGAAAGAATTTGAATGTTTCTGCCATTATGGCAACCGTGTAGCGTTGGATGATGCCGAAATTAATGTACTAAAGTATGGAGTTGATAAGAACCTCCCAAAAAGGTCATTTTATGTATGCACGATAAATAAATCAAAAAACTTGAAATGCAAAGCAAAAATGGTAAAACTTTTGAAATAGTAACAATTTGAAAAATTGTTACATTACTACTATTAGGTACTGATATTTGTATATATTGGTGTAATGTATATGCAGTACTTTTCGAGGAGCTTCACCATGGAGCATATTATTCCATATATTGAACTACTAGCAGACATTCATGTATTTTGGAACAATATGGAAGTTGCAAAAGTTAAAATGGTGATGACCAAGTCAAACACTAGAGGCAAACTGAAATGTGGTGCCATGATAACATCAAAGTGGATGGAGGTTGTGAACAAGTTTGATATGAGAGCTGGCGACATTTATGTGTTTTGGTTCCGTGGTAGCTCAGCTAATCGTCTGTGAAATCAACTTGCAGACCATGCATTTCTATGGGATGAGACTTCATAATTAAGAGTAGATAAATGACAAATCGACTTGTTTTGATCCTAAAAGTGTTGAGTCACACAAGCAAAATTTGATTGTATATGTTGTTTCTAGCCAACAGAGTGAGGTCTATAGCCCATGCAATGTTGGCAGGGGCCCACAATTGCCACAAAGTGTTTCTAGCCAACTTGGTAAGCACTAAGTTGATGAATTCAAAGTCCTTCGAAGGAGTTTCTAGCCTAGGCTATAGACCTCTATAGGTTGGCTAGAAAGTCCTTCATCAACTTAGTTCTTATGTGATGATAGAATAGTACTGTAATTTATAATGTAAGTCTTATCTCATTATATGACTTAATATTACATTAAAAAGTACTAGTGTTAGACCTGAATGATGCATACATTACCCCTCCCTAAATCATAACTAAGAATAGTGAAATATTCATATTGTTTAAATTACAAATTCATAAGCCATGTTTTGGTGTATTGATGCTAGCTAAATGGACTCAAATTTGGCACAAGGGTGTATCACCATGTGCCTAATGATGCTAGCATTGTATCTAGCCATTTTGGTTTGAAAATTTCACAGTCAAAATCAAAAACAGGTTTTCATTTGTCAAGCAAGTACCAAAACTACAATTTTCAGATGCTTTCACAATCTCTCGAAAGACTCTAGTTAACCCTAGTTTGACCAAACCTTGTAAACTTCATAATGAAATGAGAAATTCTCAAAATCCTTTGAAACCTTCAAATTTTTTCATTGAGTGGGAAATACATTGCATGAAAAATGACAAACTTGGGGAAAATATGTGTCGACTACTCGAAAGAGCCACCTGTGTACCATGTTTTCATCTACATTTATTCAAATGGACTCAAATTTGGCAAGAGGGTTTATCACAATGTGCCTAATGATGCTACCACTGAATCTAGCCATTTTGGTTTGAAAATTTCAAAATTTAACCAACAAACTCAAGAACAGGCTTTCAATTGTGAAGGAAGTACCAAAACTACAATTTCAAATCTTCTAGTTGCATGCTTGTGTGGTTTTACATCACATTGGGACCACATAAGAGCAGTTGTACTTTTCATATGCTTTCTCAATCTCTCGAAAGACTCTGGCCAACCCTGGTTTGACCAAACCTTGTAAATTTCATAATGAAATGAGAAATTCTCAAAATCCCTTGAAACCTTCAAATTTGTTCATTGTGTGGCAAATACATTGCATGAAAAATGAAAAACTTGGGAAAAATTCCCCCTAGACACTTATGTACCATGTTTACATCTACCTTTATTAAAATGGACTCAAATTTAACACAAGGGGGTATCACCACATGGCTAATGATGCTAGCATTCTATGTAGCCATTTTGGTTTGAAAATTTCAAAAATTTAACCCTCAAACTCAAAAACAGGATTTCATCTACCACAAGTTGATGAAGGTGTTTCTAGACAGCTTAAATAGGTCTACATCCCATGCAATGTTGGCATGGGCCCACATCTGCCACAAGTGTGTGTCATGTCTTGGCATAGCATTCTCATTCTTAGATGTATAAACTGAGTGGGATCATGTTGGCCAAGTGCTTAGCCACACAACCACAAGTTGATGAAGGAGTTTCTGGCCAACCAAGAGAGGTCTATAGCCCATGCAAACCACATTTGCCACAAAGTGTCTCATCATGTCTTGGCATAGCAGTGTTGTACTTAGATCTATCAACTAGGTAGGATAATGCTATCCAATTGATGACTTATACAACCACAAGTTGATTAAGGTGTTTCTAGACAGCTTAGATAGGTCTACATCCCCTGCAATGTTGGCATGGGCCCACATTTGCCACAAGTGTGTGTCATGGCATGGCATAGCAGTCTCATATTTAGATGTATCAACTAGGTGGGATCATGTTGGCCAACTGCTGAGCCACACAACCACAAGTTGATGGTGGTGTTTCTAGTCAACCCAGAGAGATCTATAGCCAATGCAATGTTGGCATGGGCCCACACCTGCCACAAAGTGGCTCATCATGTCTTGGCATAGCAGTGTTATATTTAGATCAATCAACTAGGTAGGATCATGTTGTCCAGAGTGATGACTCATGCAACCACAAATTGATTAAGGTATTTATAGATAGCTGAGATAGGTCTAGATCTGCCACAAGTGTGATATGCCTTTGGATGATGCACACTTGTAGCACATATAGCCTCATGCTAACATTTCAGGGTTCTTGGCCTATGGGAGTTGTCTATGAACACCTTCATCATCTTTGTGGTTGTATGAGTCAACACGTGGTCAACATGATCCCACCTACTTGTTAAATCAAACTATATAACTACTATGCCAAATCATGACATTGATTCTAAGTATAAAAGTGGTATGCCCATGGCATGATGCACACTTGTGCCTCATATGCCATATATCCAAACATTGCATTGGGCTCTAGACCCATGTGAGTTGACTAGAAATACCATCATCAAACTTATTGTAGTATGAGTAAAAACTTGCTATGCCATGGTATGATGCACACTTGATGCTACACTTATATATACGTGTATGCCTATGCATAGTTGTTCATTTGTTTTCAGTGATCAATTTTAATTTTGTTAATTTACAAAGTAAGATGCATCGATAATAGGATGTATGAAAAACCCGAGATGCATATTCCATATTTATGGCTAACTTACTGTCCTTTTATTCTTGCTTACAAAGGGAAAACATGGCCATGATCCTTGTGTTCGTGCCATCCCATGAATGGATCGTTAATCGCGCGACTAGGTTTTGTTACAACAGAATCGGAGCTTGACATCTAACTAAATCAATCAACTAAAACGACTAAGTGCTAACCTGACGAAACTGAAACTCTGACAGACTAACACCTAAACTGAAGCCGAGCGCGTCGAGTGTGGCGTTCAACTTTGTGTTCCAGGCTCTAGCCTATAGGTGCCTGACGGAGTCCGTAGAAGGCCTTGTGCAGGCGCATCACTTTGCGCTCCTGGCCAGCCATGATGAACCCGCGCCAGCATACTTGATGTCCTTATGGTGCATAGCCCACCCGCTGTGTGCGGCGACCGCCAGCAGGAGCCGCACGGACTCTAGCCATGCAACAGGCGCAAAGGTCTCCTCGGCGTTGATGCGCTACTGTTACACATATCCATTGGCGATGACACGAGGCCGGTGTTCAGCTGCACGATGCTGTCCATGGTGCACGTGGTCATCGGGTGCACCTCGTGGCAAGGCAGATGTGATGGTGGTGCATCTTCAGCTTCAGGTGTCGGAGAGGCTAGCTCGATGCGCAGGGATTATGTTGCCGGCGACGTGTACTCTGTGGGGACTGGTGTCGATGGAGATGCCGGTGAGTCCTGGACTGCTCCTCGGGTGTAGCGGTACGCAGTGGAGTCAAATGCACGTAGCAGTCCACCGTTAATACCGTGCTCACAGGTTTGTCCTGATGCATGCTCTAGTCCCAGCTCACGTCCTCGTCAAAGACTATGTTCCGTGTGCATGCACACTATCGCATCCCAAGATTTTCCAAATCTTGTTATGTGAAAAATAAATGAATAAAATAAAACTTTGTTGATTTTCAGGGTGAGAAGAAACTTTTGATTCCAATTGGAAACTTTCAAAACCTATTTGGATCAAATAAAATCCTAAAGGGATATAAAAAGATAAAATATACAATAAAGTTAAAAATATTTGGAATTACTATTTTTGGATCTTTCAATAAAAAGATTTGGTTTTCAAATAAAAGGGTAGAAATATAAATGAGGATTATTTTATAGAGCCAAATTAAACATTGGTCAAGCTTTTGAAATAGAATGTTTTGCTTTGATTAAAAGAGTAAAGGTTTATTTAAATAAAATAATGAGAGTTTATTAATAAACCAAATTTATTAAAGTGAAGACTTTTCCCATTTTAAATAAACCCTAAAACTTGTTTTTTAATTTAAACAAGTTTTCCAAGTGTTTGATATTCTCAAATAAAACCTACTGAAGTGTTTTGGTTTTATTTTTAGATTTCAAAATAAAGATTTTAATAAAACAAATCCTATTTGAATTAATATATTAAGGCCTATTTATTTAATTATTAATGGACCCTAAAATAAAAATATTATTTTGGGACATTGGATTCTGTTCTTAAACAGAATTAAAAACTATACAAACTTTGACAAAGGTTTGAATTCATTTGAGGGTTTGATTTGTTGTTTGAATTTCAAAACAGAAAATCAAAAGAGAAAAAGAAAAACAATCAGAACAGAAAAAAATATGAAAACGGACTCTACCCAACTAAGCAGGCCCAGCAGCCCATTCCAGCCCACCCGGCGTACCCCCACGCGTGAAACGTTTTCACCCACACCCGCACCCGCAGAGCCAATGACAGGTGGACCCTACTCCCTCTCTCCCTCTCTTGTTGCCAGAGGACCCCACTACCACTTCGTCGTCGTCCTTACCCGCGGTGACCGCGCCTCCCCTCCTCGACCGTTTCTGGCGAAATTTGCCAGCATCAATTCGCGTTAACGCAGCAGTTAATCTCCCCTGCGACCACGCATTCTTAAACGCCTCGCCCTCCTCCTCATTTCCCCTCAGTCGCCAGCTCCTCTCCGCCCCAGGGCTGCTCGAATTGCTCGTGGCAAACCTACTGGCTCCGACGATGTCCCGTGCAAATTCCGGCAACGCCTGACCATACCCTGCCCCCTTGTGCACGCGAGCTCACTCTCTAGTACCTTGCACACCCACCAGTGGCCCCAGCTAGTCCGCGCGGGCCTTAGAACGTCACCTCCGACAAAGCCATCTCGCCACCGACGGCTAGCTCAACTTCGGCGACTCTTCTGGTAAGCACCTGACCGCCCCTCTCCTTCTCCTTCAAGCACGCATCATCGCCGTGACCTTGCGCGTCTAACTGTGCTTCCCGTTTGTCTCCTCATGAACCGTAGCCTCACCTCCAACGACGCCCGAGCGTACCCGTCGCCAGGAGAAACTACGGCGAGCCATTGTCCTCACCCCCGTGCGCCCCTCGACGAGATACTGCCACGTTGAGCACCAACGAAGCACGACGATCTCGGTGAGCCCCTCCCCTGTCTCTTTTGCTTCCTGCATCACCAGCGCCACCCTCGTCTGAGCACGCCGTCGTGTAACACCCTCAGAATCGGCCCTATGCCAGTTTTAGCGCTTCTCACCAAACCCGCATAGAAACGATTCAAAGGTGCCCACCAGGCACTTGCGTGCGGGTGGAAAACGAAGTAATATCATTACACAATAGTCCTCGATGGAACCCACAAAACATATATATACAACAACGACTCAATGAGTCAAGAATACAGATATACAATACAAAGATCCAAATCACCTGGAAAACGATACATCGTCCGAGTACGGGCAAGATGCAAATTGAGCTAAGAGCCCTGAAGAATAACCAATGGCGTCCATAACCCTGCCCAGGCCAAGCCGGAAGGGTAACCCTGCTAACGATGCTGATCTCAAAACCTGCTAAAGACAAAGGGGTGCCGACAAAGGGCAAAGGAAAAAGAGAGCGGTCAGTACTGAGGCCAGTACACGGCGATACTAGAATTCGGCGGTCCTCGCCTACATAGGTATGGTGGACTGAGCGGCAGCGCGGCATGCACTAAACAACCTATAGAGACTCGAGATAACTGTCGGCTATCAGAGAGGGATAAGAAAGACCTATTCGGAACCAACCTGATTCTACCACCAAACATACCCATCCTGGTATTTCCCCCTCGAGACCAGACGAGGAAGTCAACCGAGGAACTCACACCGTTGGCAGTTTTATTTATTCAGTTATCGTTGCAGCAATTACTAGTCAGGTATAGATAGTCATCCTGATATAATAAGCAGTGGGCACTTTTAGTTAACCATTCCATTGTAGTTGCAACACTTACTAGTCAGATACAATTAGCATGAGATATTCCAAACCCAGCAGTTGTTGGTACTTTTATTTAGCCATTCCGTTGTAGTGGAGCTGATTACTAGTCATATCGGATACAAGTAAATTTATAACAGTAAACTTTAGTTATAGTTGTCTATGATCGAGAACTGTGCTCCAAGTCGTCCATAACCGCGGACACGGCTTTTCGAAAAGATTTAACCCTGCAGGGGTGCACCAAAGTATCCACACGCACTTCGACCCTTTTTGCCAGATCAGTTAACATACACCCATCGGTATGTCGGCGGGGCCTAAGTCATGACGTTTCCCAGACCCAAAGCAAGTACATGGGGGCCACCCCACTAATCTACCCGCAACGAAGTTGGCCGGCTTCGGAACGGACCCAGGGTTTGCGTCAGTGGCTGTAAACGACTGGGAACCCGAAAGTGTGACTGGGCTTGTCGATACCGCGAAAACACTCCGCAATCCTAAACAGTACAGGTGCTCCACGCACAATCTTAAATAAAGCAGTAAAGCATGGCATAAGTACAGGATAGTAATAAAGCCCCAAACTACTTGTGGCCCCCAGTACAATACTTTGAATTCAGGTAGTAAGCCGATGGGGGTGCCCACACACCCCACCTGTGGTTAGCGCGCTCAATCTCGGAACAGGTGTCAAGAACTCGGGGTCCTACGGGACACCAGTGAGCGGTTAAAACCAAATATTGTCTATTACCCACCGGTGCCTCTGCATTTACCTACTTTCAATTTTAGTTATTAAACAGTAATTAAAGCCATGACCATCTCCATCATAAAGCATAAGGCAGTACTCCAACAACTGTGGTACTCGATGACACGCAACAGCACTTGAGCAAGCGACTACGACGCGCAAGTCCAACTATCTACCAAACAACAGGTAATAGGATGTGTCCAAGGCAATATAAGGCTGCAAGGGATATCACGGGCACGAAAACTAGAGCATCGCAACATAGATAGCAATAGATCAACAGGAGGGAATAAATACTATAAAAGTAAGATAGGTAGAAAGGGGGAGAATGCTCGCCTAAAAACATTGCCGAAGGTTTATCCGAAGATCGGGGCGAAGCACACATCAACTCAAAGGCCTTATCCACGAAGAAGCAAAACACTAGAATAAACACCGGATGCACTATTTAATACTACGGCAAAAGATCGGGCATGATGCATGTATGCTGTATGACATGGCGAGATGCGATGCAATTAGGCAATATTAACGGAACCGGGGTCCCGGAATTATTTAAGTGGTTCAAGTTGTTCAGATACCCCACAATTTAAATGTTGTCTTAACATGGCAAAAGATAGCACCGGTTCGCTACACCAATTTAAATGGGACCAATATAAGACTAGATTCGCCCGCATATGGCCTCCATATTTAATTATAAGGTGAATCGGCAAAAGGCCCCCAACCCACATGACAATATGTATGCAAGCATGGCAATTTTATATGCAACAAGTAATATTATTTATAAAATGTAGGTCATGGAAAAGAGGGTCACACTTTGGGGTTCCGCGAACTTGGGGCTCGGAGGGGTCACACATTGGCGTCGGCGATCTTGGTTCAATGTGGTTCAGGTTTGGTCTTAGGACGCCGGGATCGGTCTTCGGGTTCCGAGGAGAAGCACTTGAGTGGCATAGCCTTCGGGTCATCGGGTCCGGGGATCTTCTGGTGCCATGGGTTCTCTCCGATCCAGGGCTTCACGGCGCAGAAGAACTTG